>CAXIUT010000230.1:0-1200000 GCA_964035545.1 Bugula neritina | reverse complement strand
TATGTTGCAGTATATTTTAAGGTGTCGCAGTATATTTCAGTATGTTGAAATAATTTTCAACGTGTCGCAGTTTATTTCGGTATGTTGCCGTATGTTTCAGTGTGTTGCAGTATATTTCAGTATGTTGCAGTATGTTTCAGTATGTTGCAATACATTTTAATGTCTTGCAGTGTATTTTAGTATGTTGCAGTATGTTGCAGTATGTTGCAGTGTATTTCAGTGTGTCACAGTGTATTTCAGTATGTTGCAGTATGTTTCAGTATGTTGCAGTATATTTTAATGTGTTGCAGTGTATTTTAGTATGTTGCAGTATGTTACAGTATATTTCAATGTGTCCCAGTGTATTTCTATATGTTCCGGTGTATTTCAGTATGTTGCAGATTGTTGTAGTGTATTTCAGTATGTTGCACTATGTTGCAGTATAATTCAGTATGTTGCATCACATTTCAGTGTATTACAGTATACCTCAGTGTGTTGCAGTGTATTTCAGTATGCTACAGCATATTTCAGTATGTTAGAGTGTAATTCAGTATGTTACAGTACATTTCTGTATATTACATTACATTTCAGTATGTTGCAGTCTATTACAGTATGTTGCAGTATATTTTAATGTGTCGCAGTATACTTCATTGTGTTACCTTATGTTTCAGTCTGTTGCAGTATATTTCAATGTGTTGCAGGGTATTCCATTATGTTCCGGTGCATTTCAGTATGTTGCAGTATGTTGAAGTGTATTTCGATATGTTACGGTGTATTTCAGTATGTTGCAGTATGTTGCAGTATGTTGCAGTGTATTTCGATATGTTACAGTGTATTTCAGTATGTTGCAGTATGTTGCATTATGTTTCAGTGTATTTTAGTGTGTCACAGTGTATTTCAGTATGTTGCACTATGTTGCAGTATAATTCAGTATGTTGCATTACATTTCAGTGTATTACAGTATACTTCAGTGTGTTGCAGTGTATTTCAGTATGCTACTGCATATTTCAGTATGTTAGAGTGTAATTCAGTATGTTGCAGTATATTTCAATATGTTATAGTGTATTTCAGTATGTTGCAGTATATTTCAGCATGTTGCAGTATGTTTCAGTATGTCGCAGTATATTTTAATGTGTTGCTATGTATTTCAGTATGTTGCAGTGTATTTTAGTATGTTGCAGTATGTTACAGTATATTTCAATATGTTGCAGTATATTTCAATGTGTCGCACAATATTTCAGTATGTTGCAGTATGTTGCAGTATGTTGCAGTGTATTTCAGTGTGTCACATTGTATTTCAGAATGTTGCACCACTTGAAGTATAATTCGTATGTTGCAAAATTTTTCAGTGTGTCGCAGTAAATTTTGGTTTGTTGTCATATGGTTCAGTGTGTTGCAGTATATTTCAATGTGTTGCAGTGTATATCAATATGTTCCAGTGTATCTCAGTATGTTGCAGTATGATTCAGTGTAATTCAATAAGTTACACTGTATTTCCGTACGTTGCAGTATCTTGCAGTATGTTGCAGTGTATTTCAGTATGTCACAGTGTATTTCAGTATGTTGCCCCACTTGCAGTATATTTCAGTATGTTGCAGTATTTTTCAAGGTGTCGCAGTATATTTCGGTATGCTGCCGTATGTTGCAGTGTGTTGCAGTTTATTTCAATGAGTTGCAGTGTATATCAATATGTTCCAGTGTTTTTCAGTATGTTGCAGTATGATGCAGTGTAATTCAATATGTTACAGTGTATTTCAGTATGTTGCAGTATGTTGCAGTATGTTGCAGTGTATTCCAGTGTGTCACATTGTATTTCAGTATGTTGCACCACTTGCAGTATATTTCGTATGTTGCAGTATTTTTCAAGGTGTCGCAGTATATTTTGGTATATTGCCATATGTTTCAGTGTGTTGCAGTATATTTCAATGTGTTGCAGTGTATATCAATATGTTGCAGTGTAATTCAGTATGTTGCAGTATGATGCAGTGTATTTCAGTATGTTTCAGTGTATTTCAGTAGGTTGCAGTATCTTGCAGTATGTTGCAGTGTATTTCAGTATGTCACAGTCTGTTTCAGTATGTTGCAGTATCTTGCAGTATATTTCAGTATGTTGCAGTATGTTTCAATGTGTCGCAGTGTATTTCAATATATTCCAGTGTATTTCAGTATGTTGCAGTATGTTGTAGTGTATTTCAATATGTTGCAGTATGTTGCAGTATGTTGCAGTGTATTTCGATATGTTACAGTGTATTTCAGTATGTTGCAGTATGTTGCATTATGTTTCAGTGTATTTCAGTGTGTCACAGTGTATTTCAGTATGTTGCACTATGTTGCAGTATAATTCAGTATGTTGCATTACATTTCAGTGTATTACAGTATACTTCAGTGTGTTGCAGTGTCTTTCAGTATGCTACAGCATATTTCAGTATGTTAGAGTGTAATTCAGTATGTTGCAGTATATTTCAATATGTTATAGTGTATTTCAGTATGTTGCAGTATATTTCAGCATGTTGCAGTATGTTTCAGTATGTCGCAGTATATTTTAATGTGTTGCAATGTATTTCAGTATGTTGCAGTGTATTTTAGTATGTTGCAGTATGTTACAGTATATTTCAATACGTTGCAGTATATTTCAATGTGTCGCACAATATTTCAGTATGTTGCAGTATGTTGCAGTATGTTGCAGTGCATTTCAGTGTGTCACATTGTATTTCAGTATGTTGTACCACTTGAAGTATAATTCGTATGTTGCAGTATTTTTCAGTGTGTCGCAGTAAATTTCGGTATGTTGCCATATGGCTCAGTGTGTTGCAGTATATTTCAATGTGTTGCAGTGTATATCAATATGTTCCAGTGTAATTCAGTATGTTGCAGTATGTTGCAGTATGTTGCAGTGTATTTCAGGGTGTCACAGTGTATTTCAGTATGTTGCAGTATGTTTCAGTATGTTGCAGTATATTTTAATGTGTTGTAGTGTATTTTAGTATGTTGCAGTATGTTACAGTATATTTCAATATGTTGCAGTATATTTTATTGTGTCGCACAATATTTCAGTATGTTGCAGTATGTTGCAGTGTATTTCAGTGTGTCACAAGGTATTTCAGTATGTTGCACCACTTGCAGTCTATTTCAGTATGTTGCAGTATATTTTACGGCGTCGCAGTATATTTCAGTATGTTGCAGTAATTTTCAACGTGTCGCAGTTTATTTCGGTATGTTGCCGTATGTTTCAGTGTGTTGCAGTATATTTCAGTATGTTTCAGTATGTTGCAGTATATTTTAATGTGTTGCAATGTATTTCAGTATGTTGCAGTATGTTGCAGTATTTTGCAGTGTATTTCAATGTGTCCCAGTGTATTTCAGTATGTTGCGGTATGTTTCAATGTGTCCCAGTGTATTTCTATATGTTCCGGTGTATTTCAGTATGTTGCAGATTGTTGTAGTGTATTTCAGTATGTTGCACTATGTTGCAGTATAATTCAGTATGTTGCATTACATTTCAGTGTATTACAGTATACTTCAGTGTGTTGCAGTGTATTTCAGTATGCTACAGCATATTTAAGTATGTTAGAGTGTAATTCAGTATGTTGCAGTATATTTCAATATGTTATGTGTATCTCAGTATGTTGCAGTATATTTCAGTATGTTGCAGTATGTTTCAGTATGTCGCAGTGTATTTTAATGTGTTGCAATGTATTTCAGTATGTTGCAGTGTATTTTAGTATGTTGCAGTATGTTACAGTATATTTCAAAATGTTGCAGTATATTTCAATGTGTCGCACAATATTTCAGTATGTTGCAGTATGTTGCAGTATATTTCAGTATGTTGCAGTATGTTTCAATGTGTCGCAGTGTATTTCAATATGTTCCAGTGTATTTCAATATGTTGCAGTATGTTGTAGTGTATTTCAGTATGTTGCACTATGTTGCAGTATAATTCAGTATGTTGCATTACATTTCAGTGTATTACAGTATACTTCAGTGTGTTGCAGTGTATTTCAGTATGCTACAGCATATTTCAGTATGTTAGAGTGTAATTCAGTATGTTGCAGTATATTTGAATATGTGATAGTGTATTTCAGTATGTTGCAGTATATTTCATCATGTTGCAGTATGTTTCAGTATGTCGAAGTATATTTTAATGTGTTGCAATGTATTTCAGTATGTTGCAGTGTATTTTAGTATGTTGCAGTATGTTACAGTATATTTCAATACGTTGCAGTATATTTCAATGTGTCGCACAATATTTCAGTATGTTGCAGTATGTTGCAGTATGTTGCAGTGTACTTCAGTGTGTCATATTGTATTTCAATATGTTGCACCACTTGAAGTATAATTCGTATGTTGCAGTATTTTTCAGTGTGTCGCAGTAAATTTCGGTATGTTGCCATCATATGGTTCAGTGTGTTGCAGTATATTTCAATGTGTTGCAGTGTATATCAATATGTTCCAGTGTAATTCAGTATGTTGCAGTATGTTGCAGTATGTTGCAGTGTATTTCAGTGTGTCGCACAATATTTCAGTATGTTGCAGTATGTTGCAGTATGTTGCAGTGTATTTCAGTGTGTCACAGTGTATTTCAGTATATTGCAGTATGTTTCAGCATGTTGCAGTAGATTTCAATGTGTTGCAGTATATTTTAATGTGTCGCACAATATTTCAGTATGTTGCAGTATGTTGCAGTATGTTGCAGTGTATTTCAGTGTGTCACAGTGTATTTCAGTATGTTGCACCACTTGCAGTCTATTTCAGTATGTTGCAGTATATTTTAAGGCGTCGCAGTATATTTCAGTATGTTGCAGTAATTTTCAACGTGTCGCAGTTTATTTCGGTATGTTGCCGTTTGTTTCAGTGTGTTGCAGTATATTTCAGAGTGTTGCAGTGTAGTTCAATATGTTCCAGTGTATTTCAGTTTGTTGCAGTATGTTGCAGTATATTTCAGTATGTTGCAATATTTTTCAACGTGTTGCAGTATATTTCGGTATGTTGCCGCATATTTCAGTGTGTTACACTATACTTTATTACGTTGCAGTATGTTCCGGTATGTTTCATTATGTTACAGTATATTACACTAGTTTACCATTCATTTCGATATGTTGCAGTATATTTCAAAGTGTTGCAGTGTATTTCATTATGTTCAAGTGTAATTCAGTATGTTGCAGTATGTTGCAGTATATTTCAGTATGTTACAGTGTATTTCGGTATGTTAGAGTATATTTCAGTTTGTTACAGTATATTTCAGTATGTTACAGTACATTTCTGTATATTACATTACATTTCAGTATGTTGCAGTATATTTCACTATGTTGCAGTATATTTTAATGTGTCGCAGTATACTTCATTGTGTTACCTTATGTTTCAGTCTGTTGCAGTATATTTCAATGTGTTGCAGGGTATTCCATTATGCTCCGGTGCATTTCAGTATGTTGCAGTATGTTGCAGTGTATTTCGATATGTTCCGGTGTATTTCAGTATGTTGCAGTATGTTGCAGTATGTTGCAGTGTATTTCGATATGTTACAGTGTATTTCAGTATGTTGCAGTATGTTGCATTATGTTTCAGTGTATTTCAGTGTGTCACAGTGTATTTCAGTATGTTGCACTATGTTGCAGTATAATTCAGTATGTTGCATTACATTTCAGTGTATTACAGTATACTTCAGTGTGTTGCAGTGTATTTCAGTATGCTACAGCATGTTTCAGTATGTTAGAGTGTAATTCAGTATGTTGCAGTATATTTCAATATGTTATGTGTATCTCAGTATGTTGCAGTATATTTCAGCATGTTGCAGTATGTTTCAGTATGTCGCAGTATATTTTAATGTGTTGCAATGTATTTCAGTATGTCGCAGTGTATTTTAGTATGTTGCAGTATGTTACAGTATACTTCAATATGTTGCAGTATATTTCAATGTGTCGCACAATATTTCAGTATGTTGCAGTATGTTGCAGTGTATATCAGTGTGTCACATTGTATTTCAGTATGTTGCACCACTTGAAGTATAATTCGTATGTTGCAGTGTATTTCAGTGTGTCACAGTGTATTTCAGTATGTTGCAGTATGTTTCAGTATGTTGCAGTATATTTTAATGTGTTGCAGTGTATTTTAGTATGTTGCGGTATGTTACAGTATATTTCAATGTGTCCCAGTGTATTTCAGTATGTTGCAGTATGTTTCAATGTGTCGCAGTGTATTTCAATATGTTCCAGTGTATTTCAGTATGTTGTAGTTTGTTGTAGTGTATTTCAGTATGTTGCACTATGTTGCAGTATAATTCAGTATGTTGCATCACATTTCAGTGTATTACAGTATACTTCAGTGTGTTGCAGTGTATTTCAGTATGCTACAGCATGTTTCAGTATGTTAGAGTGTAATTCAGTATGTTAGAGTACATTTCTGTATATTACATTACATTTCAGTATGTTGCAGTATATTTCAGTATGTTGCAGTATATTTTAATGTGTCGCAGTATACTTCATTGTGTTACCTTATGTTTCAGTCTGTCGCAGTATATTTCAATCTGTTGCAGGGTATTCCATTATGTTCCGGTGCATTTCAGTATGTTGCAGTATGTTGCAGTGTATTTCGATATGTTACGGTGTATTTCAGTATGTTGCAGTATGTTGCAGTATGTTGCAGTGTATTTCGATATGTTACAGTGTATTTCAGTATGTTGCAGTATGTTGCATTATGTTTCAGTGTATTTCAGTGTGTCACAGTGTATTTCAGTATGTTGCACTATGTTGCAGTATAATTCAGTATGTTGCATTACATTTCAGTGTATTACAGTATACTTCAGTGTGTTGCAGTGTATTTCAGTATGCTACAGCATATTTCAGTATGTTAGAGTGTAATTCAGTATGTTGCACCACTTGCAGTATATTTCAGTATGTTGCAGTATTTTTCAAGGTGTCGCAGTATATTTCGGTATGCTGCCGTATGTTGCAGTGTGTTGCAGTATATTTCAATGAGTTGCAGTGCATATCAATATGTTCCAGTGTTTTTCAGTATGTTGCAGTATGATGCAGTGTAATTCAATATGTTACAGTGTATTTCAGTAGGTTGCGGTATCTTGCAGTATGTTGCAGTGTATTTCAGTATGTCACAGTCTGTTTCAGTATGTTGCAGTATCTTGCAGTATATTTCAGTATGTTGCAGTATGTTTCAATGTGTCGCAGTGTATTTCAATATGTTCCAGTGTATTTCAGTATGTTGCAGTATGTTGTAGTGTATTTCAGTATGTTGCACTATGTTGCAGTATAATTCAGTATGTTGCATTACATTTCAGTGTATTACCGTATACTTCAGTGTGTTGCAGTGTATTTCAGTATGCTACAGCATATTTCAGTATGTTAGAGTGTAATTCAGTATGTTGCAGTATATTTCAATATGTGATAGTGTATTTCAGTATGTTGCAGTATATTTCAGCATGTTGCAGTATGTTTCAGTATGTCGCAGTATATTTTAATGTGTTGCAATGTATTTCAGTATGTTGCAGTGTATTTTAGTATGTTGCAGTATGTTACAGTATATTTCAATACGTTGCAGTATATTTCAATGTGTCGCACAATATTTCAGTATGTTGCAGTATGTTGCAGTATGTTGCAGTGTATTTCAGTGTGTCACATTGTATTTCAGTATGTTGCACCGCTTGAAGTATAATTCGTATGTTGCAGTATTTTTCAGTGTGTCGCAGTAAATTTCGGTATGTTGCCATATGGTTCAGTGTGTTGCAGTATATTTCAATGTGTTGCAGTGTATATCAATATGTTCCAGTGTAATTCAGTATGTTGCAGTATGTTGCAGTATATTGCAGTGTATTTCAGTGTGTCGCACAATATTTCAGTATGTTGCAGTATGTTGCAGTATGTTTCAGTGTATTTCAGTGTGTCACAGTGTATTTCAGTATGTTGCACCACTTGCAGTATATTTCAGTATGTTGCAGTATATTTTAAGGCGTCGCAGTATATTTCAGTATGTTGAAATAATTTTCAACGTGTCGCAGTTTATTTCGGTATGTTGCCGTATGTTTCAGTGTGTTGCAGTATATTTCAGTATGTTGCAGTATGTTTCAGTATGTTGCAGTATATTTTAATGTCTTGCAGTGTATTTTAGTATGTTGCAGTATGTTGCAGTATGTTGCAGTGTATTTCAGTGTGTCACAGTGTATTTCAGTATGTTGCAGTATGTTTCAGTATGTTGCAGTATATTTTAATGTGTTGCTGTGTATTTTAGTATGTTGCAGTATGTTACAGTATATTTCAATGTGTCCCAGTGTATTTCAGTATGTTGCAGTATGTTTCAATGTGTCGCAGTGTATTTCAATATGTTCCAGTGTATTTCAGTATGTTGCAGTTTGTTGTAGTATATTTCAGTATGTTGCACTATGTTGCAGTATAATTCAGTATGTTGCATCACATTTCAGTGTATTACAGTATACTTCAGTGTGTTGCAGTGTATTTCAGTATGCTACAGCATGTTTCAGTATGTTAGAGTGTAATTCAGTTTGTTACAGTACATTTCTGTATATTACATTACATTTCAGTATGTTGCAGTATATTTCAGTATGTTGCAGTATATTTTAATGTGTCGCAGTATACTTCATTGTGTTACCTTATGTTTCAGTCTGTCGCAGTATATTTCAATCTGTTGCAAGGTATTCCATTATGTTCCGGTGCATTTCAGTATGTTGCAGTATGTTGCAGTGTATTTCGATATGTTACGGTGTATTTCAGTATGTTGCAGTATGTTGCAGTATGTTGCAGTGTATTTCGATATGTTACAGTGTATTTCAGTATGTTGCAGTATGTTGCATTATGTTTCAGTGTATTTCAGTGTGTAACAGTGTATTTCAGTATGTTGCACTATGTTGCAGTATAATTCAGTATGTTGCATTACATTTCAGTGTATTACAGTATACTTCAGTGTGTTGCAGTGTATTTCAGTATGCTACAGCATATTTCAGTATGTTAGAGTGTAATTCAGTATGTTGCACCACTTGCAGTATATTTCAGTATGTTGCAGTATTTTTCAATGTGTCGCAGTATATTTCGGTATGCTGCCGTATGTTGCAGTGTGTTGCAGTATATTTCAATGAGTTGCAGTGCATATCAATATGTTCCAGTGTTTTTCAGTATGTTGCAGTATGATGCAGTGTAATTCAATATGTTACAGTGTATTTCAGTATGTTGCAGTATGTTGCAGTATGTTGCAGTGTATTCCAGTGTGTCACATTGTATTTCAGTATGTTGCACCACTTGCAGTATATTTCGTATGTTGCAGTATTTTTCAAGGTGTCGCAGTATATTTTGGTATATTGCCGTATGTTTCAGTGTGTTGCAGTATATTTCAGTGTGTTGCAGTGTATATCAATATGTTCCAGTGTAATTCAGTATGTTGCAGTATGATGCAGTGTATTTCAATATGTTACAGTGTATTTCAGTAGGTTGCGGTATCTTGCAGTATGTTGCAGTGTATTTCAGTATGTCACAGTCTGTTTCAGTATGTTGCAGTATCTTGCAGTATATTTCAGTATGTTGCAGTATGTTTCAATGTGTCGCAGTGTATTTCAATATGTTCCAGTGTATTTCAGTATGTTGCAGTATGTTGTAGTGTATTTCAGTATGTTGCACTATGTTGCAGTATAATTCAGTATGTTGCATTACATTTCAGTGTATTACCGTATACTTCAGTGTGTTGCAGTGTATTTCAGTATGCTACAGCATATTTCAGTATGTTAGAGTGTAATTCAGTATGTTGCAGTATATTTCAATATGTGATAGTGTATTTCAGTATGTTGCAGTATATTTCAGCATGTTGCAGTATGTTTCAGTATGTCGCAGTATATTTTAATGTGTTGCAATGTATTTCAGTATGTTGCAGTGTATTTTAGTATGTTGCAGTATGTTACAGTATATTTCAATACGTTGCAGTATATTTCAATGTGTCGCACAATATTTCAGTATGTTGCAGTATGTTGCAGTATGTTGCAGTGTATTTCAGTGTGTCACATTGTATTTCAGTATGTTGCACCGCTTGAAATATAATTCGTATGTTGCAGTATTTTTCAGTGTGTCGCAGTAAATTTCGGTATGTTGCCATATGGTTCAGTGTGTTGCAGTATATTTCAATGTGTTGCAGTGTATATCAATATGTTCCAGTGTAATGCAGTATGTTGCAGTATGTTGCAGTATATTGCAGTGTATTTCAGTGTGTCGCACAATATTTCAGTATGTTGCAGTATGTTGCAGTATGTTTCAGTGTATTTCAGTGTGTCACAGTGTATTTCAGTATGTTGCACCACTTGCAGTCTATTTCAGTATGTTGCAGTATATTTTAAGGCGTCGCAGTATATTTCAGTATGTTGAAATAATTTTCAACGTGTCGCAGTTTATTTCGGTATGTTGCCGTATGTTTCAGTGTGTTGCAGTATATTTCAGTATGTTGCAGTATGTTTCAGTATGTTGCAATATATTTTAATGTCTTGCAGTGTATTTTAGTATGTTGCAGTATGTTGCAGTATGTTGCAGTGTATTTCAGTGTGTCACAGTGTATTTCAGTATGTTGCAGTATGTTTCAGTATGTTGCAGTATATTTTAATGTGTTGCAGTGTATTTTAGTATGTTGCAGTATGTTACAGTATATTTCAATGTGTCCCAGTGTATTTCAGTATGTTGCAGTATGTTTCAATGTGTCGCAGTGTATTTCAATATGTTCCAGTGTATTTCAGTATGTTGCAGTTTGTTGTAGTATATTTCAGTATGTTGCACTATGTTGCAGTATAATTCAGTATGTTGCATCACATTTCAGTGTATTACAGTATACTTCAGTGTGTTGCAGTGTATTTCAGTATGCTACAGCATGTTTCAGTATGTTAGAGTGTAATTCAGTTTGTTACAGTACATTTCTGTATATTACATTACATTTCAGTATGTTGCAGTATATTTCAGTATGTTGCAGTATATTTTAATGTGTCGCAGTATACTTCATTGTGTTACCTTATGTTTCAGTCTGTCGCAGTATATTTCAATCTGTTGCAAGGTATTCCATTATGTTCCGGTGCATTTCAGTATGTTGCAGTATGTTGCAGTGTATTTCGATATGTTACAGTGTATTTCAGTATGTTGCAGTATGTTGCAGTATGTTGCAGTGTATTTCGATATGTTACAGTGTATTTCAGTATGTTGCAGTATGTTGCATTATGTTTCAGTGTATTTCAGTGTGTAACAGTGTATTTCAGTATGTTGCACTATGTTGCAGTATAATTCAGTATGTTGCATTACATTTCAGTGTATTACAGTATACTTCAGTGTGTTGCAGTGTATTTCAGTATGCTACAGCATATTTCAGTATGTTAGAGTGTAATTCAGTATGTTGCACCACTTGCAGTATATTTCAGTATGTTGCAGTATTTTTCAATGTGTCGCAGTATATTTCGGTATGCTGCCGTATGTTGCAGTGTGTTGCAGTATATTTCAATGAGTTGCAGTGCATATCAATATGTTCCAGTGTTTTTCAGTATGTTGCAGTATGATGCAGTGTAATTCAATATGTTACAGTGTATTTCAGTATGTTGCAGTATGTTGCAGTATGTTGCAGTGTATTCCAGTGTGTCACATTGTATTTCAGTATGTTGCACCACTTGCAGTATATTTCGTATGTTGCAGTATTTTTCAAGGTGTCGCAGTATATTTTGGTATATTGCCGTATGTTTCAGTGTGTTGCAGTATATTTCAGTGTGTTGCAGTGTATATCAATATGTTCCAGTGTAATTCAGTATGTTGCAGTATGATGCAGTGTATTTCAATATGTTACAGTGTATTTCAGTAGGTTGCGGTATCTTGCAGTATGTTGCAGTGTATTTCAGTATGTCACAGTCTGTTTCAGTATGTTGCAGTATCTTGCAGTATATTTCAGTATGTTGCAGTATGTTTCAATGTGTCGCAGTGTATTTCAATATGTTCCAGTGTATTTCAGTATGTTGCAGTATGTTGTAGTGTATTTCAGTATGTTGCACTATGTTGCAGTATAATTCAGTATGTTGCATTACATTTCAGTGTATTACCGTATACTTCAGTGTGTTGCAGTGTATTTCAGTATGCTACAGCATATTTCAGTATGTTAGAGTGTAATTCAGTATGTTGCAGTATATTTCAATATGTGATAGTGTATTTCAGTATGTTGCAGTATATTTCAGCATGTTGCAGTATGTTTCAGTATGTCGCAGTATATTTTAATGTGTTGCAATGTATTTCAGTATGTTGCAGTGTATTTTAGTATGTTGCAGTATGTTACAGTATATTTCAATACGTTGCAGTATATTTCAATGTGTCGCACAATATTTCAGTATGTTGCAGTATGTTGCAGTATGTTGCAGTATGTTGCAGTATGTTGCAGTGTATTTCAGTGTGTCACATTGTATTTCAGTATGTTGCACCGCTTGAAGTATAATTCGTATGTTGCAGTATTTTTCAGTGTGTCGCAGTAAATTTCGGTATGTTGCCATATGGTTCAGTGTGTTGCAGTATATTTTAATGTGTTGCAGTGTATATCAATATGTTCCAGTGTAATTCAGTATGTTGCAGTATGTTGCAGTATATTGCAGTGTATTTCAGTGTGTCGCACAATATTTCAGTATGTTGCAGTATGTTGCAGTATGTTTCAGTGTATTTCAGTGTGTCATAG
Source organism: Bugula neritina (assembly GCA_964035545.1). Taxonomy (NCBI): domain Eukaryota; kingdom Metazoa; phylum Bryozoa; class Gymnolaemata; order Cheilostomatida; family Bugulidae; genus Bugula; species Bugula neritina. The sequence goes on along the minus strand of CAXIUT010000230.1, from coordinate 1,187,337 downwards.
TGTATTTCAGTATGTTGCACCACTTGCAGTCTATTTCAGTATGTTGCAGTATATTTTAAGGCGTCGCAGTATATTTCAGTATGTTGAAATAATTTTCAACGTGTCGCAGTTTATTTCGGTATGTTGCCGTATGTTTCAGTGTGTTGCAGTATATTTCAGTATGTTGCAGTATGTTTCAGTATGTTGCAGTATATTTTAATGTCTTGCAGTGTATTTTAGTATGTTGCAGTATGTTGCAGTATGTTGCAGTGTATTTCAGTGTGTCACAGTGTATTTCCGTATGTTGCAGTATGTTTCAGTATGTTGCAGTATATTTTAATGTGTTGCAGTGTATTTTAGTATGTTGCAGTATGTTACAGTATATTTCAATGTGTCCCAGTGTATTTCAGTATGTTGCAGTATGTTTCAATGTGTCGCAGTGTCTTTCAATATGTTCCAGTGTATTTCAGTATGTTGCAGTTTGTTGTAGTGTATTTCAGTATGTTGCACTATGTTGCAGTATAATTCAGTATGTTGCATCACATTTCAGTGTATTACAGTATACTTCAGTGTGTTGCAGTGTATTTCAGTATGCTACAGCATGTTTCAGTATGTTAGAGTGTAATTCAGTATGTTACAGTACATTTCTGTGTATTACATTACATTTCAGTATGTTGCAGTATATTTCAGTATGTTGCAGTATATTTTAATGTGTCGCAGTATACTTCATTGTGTTACCTTATGTTTCAGTCTGTCGCAGTATATTTCAATCTGTTGCAGGGTATTCCATTATGTTCCGGTGCATTTCAGTATGTTGCAGTATGTTGCAGTGTATTTCGATATGTTACGGTGTATTTCAGTATGTTGCAGTATGTTGCAGTATGTTGCAGTGTATTTCGATATGTTACAGTGTATTTCAGTATGTTGCAGTATGTTGCATTATGTTTCAGTGTATTTCAGTGTGTCACAGTGTATTTCAGTATGTTGCACTATGTTGCAGTATAATTCAGTATGTTGCATTACATTTCAGTGTATTACAGTATACTTCAGTGTGTTGCAGTGTATTTCAGTATGCTACAGCATATTTCAGTATGTTAGAGTGTAATTCAGTATGTTGCACCACTTGCAGTATATTTCAGTATGTTGCAGTATTTTTCAATGTGTCGCAGTATATTTCGGTATGCTGCCGTATGTTGCAGTGTGTTGCAGTATATTTCAATGAGTTGCAGTGCATATCAATATGTTCCAGTGTTTTTCAGTATGTTGCAGTATGATGCAGTGTAATTCAATATGTTACAGTGTATTTCAGTATGTTGCAGTATGTTGCAGTATGTTGCAGTGTATTCCAGTGTGTCACATTGTATTTCAGTATGTTGCACCACTTGCAGTATATTTCGTATGTTGCAGTATTTTTCAAGGTGTCGCAGTATATTTTGGTATATTGCCGTATGTTTCAGTGTGTTGCAGTATATTTCAGTGTGTTGCAGTGTATATCAATATGTTCCAGTGTAATTCAGTATGTTGCAGTATGATGCAGTGTATTTCAATATGTTACAGTGTATTTCAGTAGGTTGCGGTATCTTGCAGTATGTTGCAGTGTATTTCAGTATGTCACAGTCTGTTTCAGTATGTTGCAGTATCTTGCAGTATATTTCAGTATGTTGCAGTATGTTTCAATGTGTCGCAGTGTATTTCAATATGTTCCAGTGTATTTCAGTATGTTGCAGTATGTTGTAGTGTATTTCAGTATGTTGCACTATGTTGCAGTATAATTCAGTATGTTGCATTACATTTCAGTGTATTACCGTATACTTCAGTGTGTTGCAGTGTATTTCAGTATGCTACAGCATATTTCAGTATGTTAGAGTGTAATTCAGTATGTTGCAGTATATTTCAATATGTGATAGTGTATTTCAGTATGTTGCAGTATATTTCAGCATGTTGCAGTATGTTTCAGTATGTCGCAGTATATTTTAATGTGTTGCAATGTATTTCAGTATGTTGCAGTGTATTTTAGTATGTTGCAGTATGTTACAGTATATTTCAATACGTTGCAGTATATTTCAATGTGTCGCACAATATTTCAGTATGTTGCAGTATGTTGCAGTATGTTGCAGTATGTTGCAGTATGTTGCAGTGTATTTCAGTGTGTCACATTGTATTTCAGTATGTTGCACCGCTTGAAGTATAATTCGTATGTTGCAGTATTTTTCAGTGTGTCGCAGTAAATTTCGGTATGTTGCCATATGGTTCAGTGTGTTGCAGTATATTTTAATGTGTTGCAGTGTATATCAATATGTTCCAGTGTAATTCAGTATGTTGCAGTATGTTGCAGTATATTGCAGTGTATTTCAGTGTGTCGCACAATATTTCAGTATGTTGCAGTATGTTGCAGTATGTTTCAGTGTATTTCAGTGTGTCATAGTGTATTTCAGTATGTTGCACCACTTGCAGTCTATTTCAGTATGTTGCAGTATATTTTAAGGCGTCGCAGTATATTTCAGTATGTTGAAATAATTTTCAACGTGTCGCAGTTTATTTCGGTATGTTGCCGTATGTTTCAGTGTGTTGCAGTATATTTCAGTATGTTGCAGTATGTTTCAGTATGTTGCAGTATATTTTAATGTCTTGCAGTGTATTTTAGTATGTTGCAGTATGTTGCAGTATGTTGCAGTGTATTTCAGTGTGTCACAGTGTATTTCCGTATGTTGCAGTATGTTTCAGTATGTTGCAGTATATTTTAATGTGTTGCAGTGTATTTTAGTATGTTGCAGTATGTTACAGTATATTTCAATGTGTCCCAGTGTATTTCAGTATGTTGCAGTATGTTTCAATGTGTCGCAGTGTATTTCAATATGTTCCAGTGTATTTCAGTATGTTGCAGTTTGTTGTAGTGTATTTCAGTATGTTGCACTATGTTGCAGTATAATTCAGTATGTTGCATCACATTTCAGTGTATTACAGTATACTTCAGTGTGTTGCAGTGTATTTCAGTATGCTACAGCATGTTTCAGTATGTTAGAGTGTAATTCAGTATGTTACAGTACATTTCTGTGTATTACATTACATTTCAGTATGTTGCAGTATATTTCAGTATGTTGCAGTATATTTTAATGTGTCGCAGTATACTTCATTGTGTTACCTTATGTTTCAGTCTGTCGCAGTATATTTCAATCTGTTGCAGGGTATTCCATTATGTTCCGGTGCATTTCAGTATGTTGCAGTATGTTGCAGTGTATTTCGATATGTTACGGTGTATTTCAGTATGTTGCAGTATGTTGCAGTATGTTGCAGTGTATTTCGATATGTTACAGTGTATTTCAGTATGTTGCAGTATGTTGCATTATGTTTCAGTGTATTTCAGTGTGTCACAGTGTATTTCAGTATGTTGCACTATGTTGCAGTATAATTCAGTATGTTGCATTACATTTCAGTGTATTACAGTATACTTCAGTGTGTTGCAGTGTATTTCAGTATGCTACAGCATATTTCAGTATGTTAGAGTGTAATTCAGTATGTTGCACCACTTGCAGTATATTTCAGTATGTTGCAGTATTTTTCAAGGTGTCGCAGTATATTTCGGTATGCTGCCGTATGTTGCAGTGTGTTGCAGTATATTTCAATGAGTTGCAGTGCATATCAATAAGTTCCAGTGTTTTTCAGTATGTTGCAGTATGATGCAGTGTAATTCAATATGTTACAGTGTATTTCAGTATGTTGCAGTATGTTGCAGTATGTTGCAGTGTATTCCAGTGTGTCACATTGTATTTCAGTATGTTGCACCACTTGCAGTATATTTCGTATGTTGCAGTATTTTTCAAGGTGTCGCAGTATATTTTGGTATATTGCCGTATGTTTCAGTATGTTGCAGTATGTTGCATTATGTTTCAGTGTATTTCAGTGTGTCACAGTGTATTTCAGTATGTTGCACTATGTTGCAGTATAATTCAGTATGTTGCATTACATTTCAGTGTATTACAGTATACTTCAGTGTGTTGCAGTGTATTTCAGTATGCTACAGCATATTTCAGTATGTTAGAGTGTAATTCAGTATGTTGCAGTATATTTCAATATGTGACAGTGTATTTCAGTATGTTGCAGTATATTTCATCATGTTGCAGTATGTTTCAGTATGTCGCAGTATATTTTAATGTGTTGCAATGTATTTCAGTATATTGCAGTGTATTTTAGTATGTTGCAGTATGTTACAGTATATTTCAATACGTTGCAGTATATTTCAATGTGTCGCACAATATTTCAGTATGTTGCAGTATGTTGCAGTATGTTGCAGTATGTTGCAGTATGTTGCAGTGTATTTCAGTGTGTCACATTGTATTTCAGTATGTTGCACCGCTTGAAGTATATTTCATATGTTGCAGTATTTTTCAGTGTGTCGCAGTAAATTTCGGTATGTTGCCATATGGTTCAGTGTGTTGCTGTATATTTCAATGTGTTGCAGTGTATATCAATATGTTCCAGTGTAATTCTGTATGTTGCAGTATGTTGCAGTATATTGCAGTGTATTTCAGTGTGTCGCACAATATTTCAGTATGTTGCAGTATGTTGCAGTATGTTGCAGTGTATTTCAGTGTGTCACAGTGTATTTCAGTATGTTGCACCACTTGCAGTCTATTTCAGTATGTTGCAGTATATTTTAAGGCGTCGCAGTATATTTCAGTATGTTGAAATAATTTTCAACGTGTCGCAGTTTATTTCGGTATGTTGCCGTATGTTTCAGTGTGTTGCAGTATATTTCAGTATGTTGCAGTATGTTTCAGTATGTTGCAGTATATTTTAATGTCTTGCAGTGTATTTTAGTATGTTGCAGTATGTTGCAGTATGTTGCAGTGTATTTCAGTGTGTCACAGTGTATTTCAGTATGTTGCAGTATGTTTCAGTATGTTGCAGTATATTTTAATGTGTTGCAGTCTATTTTAGTATGTTGCAGTATGTTACAGTATATTTCAATATGTTGCAGTATATTTTATTGTGTCGCACAATATTTCAGTATGTTGCAGTATCTTGCAGTATACTTCAGTATGTTGCAGTATGTTTCAATGTGTCGCAGTGTATTTCAATATGTTCCAGTGTATTTCAGTATGTTGCAGTATGTTGCAGTGTATTTTAGTATGTTGCAGTATGTTACAGTATATTTCAATACGTTGCAGTATATTTCAATGTGTCGCACAATATTTCAGTATGTTGCAGTATGTTGCAGTATGTTGCAGTATGTTGCAGTGTATTTCAGTGTGTCACATTGTATTTCAGTATGTTGCACCGCTTGAAGTATAATTCGTATGTTGCAGTATTTTTCAGTGTGTCGCAGTAAATTTCGGTATGTTGCCATATGGTTCAGTGTGTTGCAGTATATTTCAATGTGTTGCAGTGTATATCAATATGTTCCAGTGTAATTCAGTATGTTGCAGTATGTTGCAGTATATTGCAGTGTATTTCAGTGTGTCGCACAATATTTCAGTATGTTGCAGTATGTTGCAGTATGTTGCAGTGTATTTCAGTGTGTCACAGTGTATTTCAGTATGTTGCACCACTTGCAGTCTATTTCAGTATGTTGCAGTATATTTTAAGGCGTCGCAGTATATTTCAGTATGTTGAAATAATTTTCAACGTGTCGCAGTTTATTTCGGTATGTTGCCGTATGTTTCAGTGTGTTGCAGTATATTTCAGTATGTTGCAGTATGTTTCAGTATGTTGCAGTATATTTTAATGTCTTGCAGTGTATTTTAGTATGTTGCAGTATGTTGCAGTATGTTGCAGTGTATTTCAGTGTGTCACAGTGTATTTCAGTATGTTGCAGTATGTTTCAGTATGTTGCAGTATATTTTAATGTGTTGCAGTGTATTTTAGTACGTTGCAGTATATTACAGTATATTTCAATATGTTGCAGTATATTTTATTGTGTCGCACAATATTTCAGTATGTTGCAGTATGTTGCAGTGTATTCCAGTGTGTCACATTGTATTTCAGTATGTTGCACCACTTGCAGTATATTTCGTATGTTGCAGTATTTTTCAAGGTGTCGCAGTATATTTTGGTATATTGCCGTATGTTTCAGTGTGTTGCAGTATATTTCAATGTGTTGCAGTGTATATCAATATGTGCCAGTGTAATTCAGTATGTTGCAGTATTATGCAGTGTATTTCAATATGTTACAGTGTATTTCCGTAGGTTGCGGTATCTTGCAGTATGTTGCAGTGTATTTCAGTATGTCACAGTCTGTTTCAGTATGTTGCAGTATCTTGCAGTATACTTCAGTATGTTGCAGTATGTTTCAATGTGTCGCAGTGTATTTCAATATGTTCCAGTGTATTTCAGTATGTTGCAGTATGTTGTAGTGTATTTCAGTATGTTGCACTATGTTGCAGTATAATTCAGTATGTTGCATTACATTTCAGTGTATTACAGTATACTTCAGTGTGTTGCAGTGTATTTCAGTATGCTACAGCATATTTCAGTATGTTAGAGTGTAATTCAGTATGTTGCAGTATATTTCAATATGTGATAGTGTCTTTCAGTATGTTGCAGTATATTTCAGCATGTTGCAGTATGTTTCAGTATGTCGCAGTATATTTTAATGTGTTGCAATGTATTTCAGTATGTTGCAGTGTATTTTAGTATGTTGCAGTATGTTACAGTATATTTCAATACGTTGCAGTATATTTCAATGTGTCGCACAATATTTCAGTATGTTGCAGTATGTTGCAGTATGTTGCAGTGTATTTCAGTGTGTCACATTGTATTTCAGTATGTTGCACCACTTGAAGTATAATTCGTATGTTGCAGTATTTTTCAGTGTGTCGCAGTAAATTTCGGTATGTTGCCATATGGTTCAGTGTGTTGCAGTATATTTCAATGTATTGCAGTGTATATCGATATGTTCCAGTGTAATTCAGTATGTTGCAGTATGTTGCAGTATGTTGCAGTATGTTGCAGTGTATTTCAGTGTGTCACAGTGTATTTCAGTATGTTGCAGTATGTTTCAGTATGTTGCAGTATATTTTAATGTGTTGCAGTGTATTTTAGTATGTTGCAGTATGTTGCAGTATGTTGCAGTGTATTTCAGTGTGTCACATTGTATTTCAGTATGTTGCACCACTTGAAGTATAATTCGTATGTTGCTGTATTTTTCAGTGTGTCGCAGTAAATTTCGGTATGTTGCCATATGGTTCAGTGTGTTGCAGTATATTTCAATGTGTTGCAGTGTATATCAACATGTTCCAGTGTAATTCAGTATGTTGCAGTATGTTGCAGTATGTTGCAGTGTATTTCAGTGTGTCACAGTGTATTTCAGTATGTCACAGTCTGTTTCAGTATGTTGCAGTATCTTGCAGTATATTTCAGTATGTTGCAGTATGTTTCAATGTGTCGCAGTGTATTTCAATATGTTCCAGTGTATTTCAGTATGTTGCAGTATGTTGTAGTGTATTTCAGTATGTTGCACTATGTTGCAGTATAATTCAGTATGTTGCATTACATTTCAGTGTATTACCGTATACTTCAGTGTGTTGCAGTGTATTTCAGTATGCTACAGCATATTTCAGTATGTTAGAGTGTAATTCAGTATGTTGCAGTATATTTCAATATGTGATAGTGTATTTCAGTATGTTGCAGTATATTTCAGCATGTTGCAGTATGTTTCAGTATGTCGCAGTATATTTTAATGTGTTGCAATGTATTTCAGTATGTTGCAGTGTATTTTAGTATGTTGCAGTATGTTACAGTATATTTCAATACGTTGCAGTATATTTCAATGTGTCGCACAATATTTCAGTATGTTGCAGTATGTTGCAGTATGTTGCAGTGTATTTCAGTGTGTCACATTGTATTTCAGTATGTTGCACCGCTTGAAATATAATTCGTATGTTGCAGTATTTTTCAGTGTGTCGCAGTAAATTTCGGTATGTTGCCATATGGTTCAGTGTGTTGCAGTATATTTCAATGTGTTGCAGTGTATATCAATATGTTCCAGTGTAATGCAGTATGTTGCAGTATGTTGCAGTATATTGCAGTGTATTTCAGTGTGTCGCACAATATTTCAGTATGTTGCAGTATGTTGCAGTATGTTTCAGTGTATTTCAGTGTGTCACAGTGTATTTCAGTATGTTGCACCACTTGCAGTCTATTTCAGTATGTTGCAGTATATTTTAAGGCGTCGCAGTATATTTCAGTATGTTGAAATAATTTTCAACGTGTCGCAGTTTATTTCGGTATGTTGCCGTATGTTTCAGTGTGTTGCAGTATATTTCAGTATGTTGCAGTATGTTTCAGTATGTTGCAATATATTTTAATGTCTTGCAGTGTATTTTAGTATGTTGCAGTATGTTGCAGTATGTTGCAGTGTATTTCAGTGTGTCACAGTGTATTTCAGTATGTTGCAGTATGTTTCAGTATGTTGCAGTATATTTTAATGTGTTGCAGTGTATTTTAGTATGTTGCAGTATGTTACAGTATATTTCAATGTGTCCCAGTGTATTTCAGTATGTTGCAGTATGTTTCAATGTGTCGCAGTGTATTTCAATATGTTCCAGTGTATTTCAGTATGTTGCAGTTTGTTGTAGTATATTTCAGTATGTTGCACTATGTTGCAGTATAATTCAGTATGTTGCATCACATTTCAGTGTATTACAGTATACTTCAGTGTGTTGCAGTGTATTTCAGTATGCTACAGCATGTTTCAGTATGTTAGAGTGTAATTCAGTTTGTTACAGTACATTTCTGTATATTACATTACATTTCAGTATGTTGCAGTATATTTCAGTATGTTGCAGTATATTTTAATGTGTCGCAGTATACTTCATTGTGTTACCTTATGTTTCAGTCTGTCGCAGTATATTTCAATCTGTTGCAAGGTATTCCATTATGTTCCGGTGCATTTCAGTATGTTGCAGTATGTTGCAGTGTATTTCGATATGTTACAGTGTATTTCAGTATGTTGCAGTATGTTGCATTATGTTTCAGTGTATTTCAGTGTGTAACAGTGTATTTCAGTATGTTGCACTATGTTGCAGTATAATTCAGTATGTTGCATTACATTTCAGTGTATTACAGTATACTTCAGTGTGTTGCAGTGTATTTCAGTATGCTACAGCATATTTCAGTATGTTAGAGTGTAATTCAGTATGTTGCACCACTTGCAGTATATTTCAGTATGTTGCAGTATTTTTCAATGTGTCGCAGTATATTTCGGTATGCTGCCGTATGTTGCAGTGTGTTGCAGTATATTTCAATGAGTTGCAGTGCATATCAATATGTTCCAGTGTTTTTCAGTATGTTGCAGTATGATGCAGTGTAATTCAATATGTTACAGTGTATTTCAGTATGTTGCAGCATGTTGCAGTATGTTGCAGTGTATTCCAGTGTGTCACATTGTATTTCAGTATGTTGCACCACTTGCAGTATATTTCGTATGTTGCAGTATTTTTCAAGGTGTCGCAGTATATTTTGGTATATTGCCGTATGTTTCAGTGTGTTGCAGTATATTTCAGTGTGTTGCAGTGTATATCAATATGTTCCAGTGTAATTCAGTATGTTGCAGTATGATGCAGTGTATTTCAATATGTTACAGTGTATTTCAGTAGGTTGCGGTATCTTGCAGTATGTTGCAGTGTATTTCAGTATGTCACAGTCTGTTTCAGTATGTTGCAGTATCTTGCAGTATATTTCAGTATGTTGCAGTATGTTTCAATGTGTCGCAGTGTATTTCAATATGTTCCAGTGTATTTCAGTATGTTGCAGTATGTTGTAGTGTATTTCAGTATGTTGCACTATGTTGCAGTATAATTCGGTATGTTGCATTACATTTCAGTGTATTACCGTATACTTCAGTGTGTTGCAGTGTATTTCAGTATGCTACAGCATATTTCAGTATGTTAGAGTGTAATTCAGTATGTTGCAGTATATTTCAATATGTGATAGTGTATTTCAGTATGTTGCAGTATATTTCAGCATGTTGCAGTATGTTTCAGTATGTCGCAGTATATTTTAATGTGTTGCAATGTATTTCAGTATGTTGCAGTGTATTTTAGTATGTTGCAGTATGTTACAGTATATTTCAATACGTTGCAGTATATTTCAATGTGTCGCACAATATTTCAGTATGTTGCAGTATGTTGCAGTATGTTGCAGTATGTTGCAGTATGTTGCAGTGTATTTCAGTGTGTCACATTGTATTTCAGTATGTTGCACCGCTTGAAGTATAATTCGTATGTTGCAGTATTTTTCAGTGTGTCGCAGTAAATTTCGGTATGTTGCCATATGGTTCAGTGTGTTGCAGTATATTTTAATGTGTTGCAGTGTATATCAATATGTTCCAGTGTAATTCAGTATGTTGCAGTATGTTGCAGTATATTGCAGTGTATTTCAGTGTGTCGCACAATATTTCAGTATGTTGCAGTATGTTGCAGTATGTTTCAGTGTATTTCAGTGTGTCATAGTGTATTTCAGTATGTTGCACCACTTGCAGTCTATTTCAGTATGTTGCAGTATATTTTAAGGCGTCGCAGTATATTTCAGTATGTTGAAATAATTTTCAACGTGTCGCAGTTTATTTCGGTATGTTGCCGTATGTTTCAGTGTGTTGCAGTATATTTCAGTATGTTGCAGTATGTTTCAGTATGTTGCAGTATATTTTAATGTCTTGCAGTGTATTTTAGTATGTTGCAGTATGTTGCAGTATGTTGCAGTGTATTTCAGTGTGTCACAGTGTATTTCCGTATGTTGCAGTATGTTTCAGTATGTTGCAGTATATTTTAATGTGTTGCAGTGTATTTTAGTATGTTGCAGTATGTTACAGTATATTTCAATGTGTCCCAGTGTATTTCAGTATGTTGCAGTATGTTTCAATGTGTCGCAGTGTATTTCAATATGTTCCAGTGTATTTCAGTATGTTGCAGTTTGTTGTGGTGTATTTCAGTATGTTGCACTATGTTGCAGTATAATTCAGTATGTTGCATCACATTTCAGTGTATTACAGTATACTTCAGTGTGTTGCAGTGTATTTCAGTATGCTACAGCATGTTTCAGTATGTTAGAGTGTAATTCAGTATGTTACAGTACATTTCTGTGTATTACATTACATTTCAGTATGTTGCAGTATATTTCAGTATGTTGCAGTATATTTTAATGTGTCGCAGTATACTTCATTGTGTTACCTTATGTTTCAGTCTGTCGCAGTATATTTCAATCTGTTGCAGGGTATTCCATTATGTTCCGGTGCATTTCAGTATGTTGCAGTATGTTGCAGTGTATTTCGATATGTTACGGTGTATTTCAGTATGTTGCAGTATGTTGCAGTATGTTGCAGTGTATTTCGATATGTTACAGTGTATTTCAGTATGTTGCAGTATGTTGCATTATGTTTCAGTGTATTTCAGTGTGTCACAGTGTATTTCAGTATGTTGCACTATGTTGCAGTATAATTCAGTATGTTGCATTACATTTCAGTGTATTACAGTATACTTCAGTGTGTTGCAGTGTATTTCAGTATGCTACAGCATATTTCAGTATGTTAGAGTGTAATTCAGTATGTTGCACCACTTGCAGTATATTTCAGTATGTTGCAGTATTTTTCAAGGTGTCGCAGTATATTTCGGTATGCTGCCGTATGTTGCAGTGTGTTGCAGTATATTTCAATGAGTTGCAGTGCATATCAATAAGTTCCAGTGTTTTTCAGTATGTTGCAGTATGATGCAGTGTAATTCAATATGTTACAGTGTATTTCAGTATGTTGCAGTATGTTGCAGTATGTTGCAGTGTATTCCAGTGTGTCACATTGTATTTCAGTATGTTGCACCACTTGCAGTATATTTCGTATGTTGCAGTATTTTTCAAGGTGTCGCAGTATATTTTGGTATATTGCCGTATGTTTCAGTATGTTGCAGTATGTTGCATTATGTTTCAGTGTATTTCAGTGTGTCACAGTGTATTTCAGTATGTTGCACTATGTTGCAGTATAATTCAGTATGTTGCATTACATTTCAGTGTATTACAGTATACTTCAGTGTGTTGCAGTGTATTTCAGTATGCTACAGCATATTTCAGTATGTTAGAGTGTAATTCAGTATGTTGCAGTATATTTCAATATGTGACAGTGTATTTCAGTATGTTGCAGTATATTTCATCATGTTGCAGTATGTTTCAGTATGTCGCAGTATATTTTAATGTGTTGCAATGTATTTCAGTATATTGCAGTGTATTTTAGTATGTTGCAGTATGTTACAGTATATTTCAATACGTTGCAGTATATTTCAATGTGTCGCACAATATTTCAGTATGTTGCAGTATGTTGCAGTATGTTGCAGTATGTTGCAGTATGTTGCAGTGTATTTCAGTGTGTCACATTGTATTTCAGTATGTTGCACCGCTTGAAGTATATTTCATATGTTGCAGTATTTTTCAGTGTGTCGCAGTAAATTTCGGTATGTTGCCATATGGTTCAGTGTGTTGCTGTATATTTCAATGTGTTGCAGTGTATATCAATATGTTCCAGTGTAATTCTGTATGTTGCAGTATGTTGCAGTATATTGCAGTGTATTTCAGTGTGTCGCACAATATTTCAGTATGTTGCAGTATGTTGCAGTATGTTGCAGTGTATTTCAGTGTGTCACAGTGTATTTCAGTATGTTGCACCACTTGCAGTCTATTTCAGTAAGTTGCAGTATATTTTAAGGCGTCGCAGTATATTTCAGTATGTTGAAATAATTTTCAACGTGTCGCAGTTTATTTCGGTATGTTGCCGTATGTTTCAGTGTGTTGCAGTATATTTCAGTATGTTGCAGTATGTTTCAGTATGTTGCAGTATATTTTAATGTCTTGCAGTGTATTTTAGTATGTTGCAGTATGTTGCAGTATGTTGCAGTGTATTTCAGTGTGTCACAGTGTATTTCAGTATGTTGCAGTATGTTTCAGTATGTTGCAGTATATTTTAATGTGTTGCAGTCTATTTTAGTATGTTGCAGTATGTTACAGTATATTTCAATATGTTGCAGTATATTTTATTGTGTCGCACAATATTTCAGTATGTTGCAGTATCTTGCAGTATACTTCAGTATGTTGCAGTATGTTTCAATGTGTCGCAGTGTATTTCAATATGTTCCAGTGTATTTCAGTATGTTGCAGTATGTTGTAGTGTATTTCAGTATGTTGCACTATGTTGCAGTATAATTCAGTATGTTGCATTACATTTCAGTGTATTACAGTATACTTCAGTGTGTTGCAGTGTATTTCAGTATGCTACAGCATATTTCAGTATGTTAGAGTGTAATTCAGTATGTTGCAGTATATTTCAATATGTGATAGTGTCTTTCAGTATGTTGCAGTATATTTCAGCATGTTGCAGTATGTTTCAGTATGTCGCAGTATATTTTAATGTGTTGCAATGTATTTCAGTATGTTGCAGTGTATTTTAGTATGTTGCAGTATGTTACAGTATATTTCAATACGTTGCAGTATATTTCAATGTGTCGCACAATATTTCAGTATGTTGCAGTATGTTGCAGTATGTTGCAGTGTATTTCAGTGTGTCACATTGTATTTCAGTATGTTGCACCACTTGAAGTATAATTCGTATGTTGCAGTATTTTTCAGTGTGTCGCAGTAAATTTCGGTATGTTGCCATATGGTTCAGTGTGTTGCAGTATATTTCAATCTGTTGCAGGGTATTCCATTATGTTCCGGTGCATTTCAGTATGTTGCAGTATGTTGCAGTGTATTTCGATATGTTACGGTGTATTTCAGTATGTTGCAGTATGTTGCAGTATGTTGCAGTGTATTTCGATATGTTACAGTGTATTTCAGTATGTTGCAGTATGTTGCATTATGTTTCAGTGTATTTCGGTGTGTCACAGTGTATTTCAGTATGTTGCACTATGTTGCAGTATAATTCAGTATGTTGCATTACATTTCAGTGTATTACAGTATACTTCAGTGTGTTGCAGTGTAATTCAGTATGCTACAGCATATTTCAGTATGTTAGAGTGTAATTCAGTATGTTGCACCACTTGCAGTATATTTCAGTATGTTGCAGTATTTTTCAAGGTGTCGCAGTATATTTCGGTATGCTGCCGTATGTTGCAGTGTGTTGCAGTATATTTCAATGAGTTGCAGTGCATATCAATATGTTCCAGTGTTTTTCAGTATGTTGCAGTATGATGCAGTGTAATTCAATATGTTACAGTGTATTTCAGTATGTTGCAGTATGTTGCAGTATGTTGCAGTGTATTCCAGTGTGTCACATTGTATTTCAGTATGTTCCACCACTTGCAGTATATTTCGTATGTTGCAGTATTTTTTAAGGTGTCGCAGTATATTTTGGTATATTGCCGTATGTTTCAGTGTGTTGCAGTATATTTCAATGTGTTGCAGTGTAAATCAATATGTTCCAGTGTAATTCAGTATGTTGCAGTATGATGCAGTGTATTTCAACATGTTACAGTGTATTTCAGTAGGTTGCGGTATCTTGCAGTATGTTGCAGTGTATTTCAGTTTGTCACAGTCTGTTTCAGTATGTTGCAGTATCTTGCAGTATATTTCAGTATGTTGCAGTATGTTTCAATGTGTCGCAGTGTATTTCAATATGTTCCAGTGTATTTCAGTATGTTTCAGTATGTTGTAGTGTATTTCAGTATGTTGCACTATGTTGCAGTATAATTTAGTATTTTGCATTACATTTCAGTGTATTACAGTATACTTCAGTGTGTTGCAGTGTATTTCAGTATGCTAAAGCATATTTCAGTATGTTAGAGTGTAATTCAGTATGTTGCAGTATATTTCAATATGTGATAGTGTATTTCAGTATGTTGCAGTATATTTCAGCATGTTGCAGTATGTTTCAGTATGTCGCAATATATTTTAATGTGTTGCAATGTATTTCAGTATGTTGCAGTGTATTTCAGTGTGTCACAGTGTATTTCAGTATGTTGCAGTATGTTTCAGTATGTTGCAGTATATTTTAATGTGTTGCAGTGTATTTTATTATGTTACAGTATGTTACAGTATATTTCAATGTGTCCCAGTGTATTTCAGTATGTTGCAGTATGTTTCAATGTGTCGCAGTGTATTTCAATATGTTCCAGTGTATTTCAGTATGTTGCAGTTTGTTGTAGTGTATTTCAGTATGTTGCACTATGTTGCAGTATAATTCAGTATGTTGCATCACATTTCAGTGTATTACAGTATACTTCAGTGTGTTGCAGTGTATTTCAGTATGCTACAGCATGTTTCAGTATGTTAGAGTGTAATTCAGTATGTTACAGTACATTTCTGTATATTACATTACATTTCAGTATGTTGCAGTATATTTCAGTATGTTGCAGTATATTTCAATATGTGATAGTGTATTTCAGTATGTTGCAGTATATTTCAGCATGTTGCAGTATGTTTCAGTATGTCGCAGTATATTTTAATGTGTTGCAATGTATTTCAGTATGTTGCAGTGTATTTTAGTATGTTGCAGTATGTTACAGTATATTTCAATACGTTGCAGTATATTTCAATGTGTCGCACAATATTTCAGTATGTTGCAGTATGTTGCAGTATGTTGCAGTATGTTGCAGTGTATTTCAGTGTGTCACATTGTATTTCAGTATGTTGCACCGCTTGAAGTATAATTCGTATGTTGCAGTATTTTTCAGTGTGTCGCAGTAAATTTCGGTATGTTGCCATATGGTTCAGTGTGTTGCAGTATATTTCAATGTGTTGCAGTGTATATCAATATGTTCCAGTGTAATTCAGTATGTTGCAGTATGTTGCAGTATATTGCAGTGTATTTCAGTGTGTCGCACAATATTTCAGTATGTTGCAGTATGTTGCAGTATGTTGCAGTGTATTTCAGTGTGTCACAGTGTATTTCAGTATGTTGCACCACTTGCAGTCTATTTCAGTATGTTGCAGTATATTTTAAGGCGTCGCAGTATATTTCAGTATGTTGAAATAATTTTCAACGTGTCGCAGTTTATTTCGGTATGTTGCCGTATGTTTCAGTGTGTTGCAGTATATTTCAGTATGTTGCAGTATGTTTCAGTATGTTGCAGTATATTTTAATGTCTTGCAGTGTATTTTAGTATGTTGCAGTATGTTGCAGTATGTTGCAGTGTATTTCAGTGTGTCACAGTGTATTTCAGTATGTTGCAGTATGTTTCAGTATGTTGCAGTATATTTTAATGTGTTGCAGTGTATTTTAGTACGTTGCAGTATATTACAGTATATTTCAATATGTTGCAGTATATTTTATTGTGTCGCACAATATTTCAGTATGTTGCAGTATGTTGCAGTGTATTCCAGTGTGTCACATTGTATTTCAGTATGTTGCACCACTTGCAGTATATTTCGTATGTTGCAGTATTTTTCAAGGTGTCGCAGTATATTTTGGTATATTGCCGTATGTTTCAGTGTGTTGCAGTATATTTCAATGTGTTGCAGTGTATATCAATATGTTCCAGTGTAATTCAGTATGTTGCAGTATTATGCAGTGTATTTCAATATGTTACAGTGTATTTCCGTAGGTTGCGGTATCTTGCAGTATGTTGCAGTGTATTTCAGTATGTCACAGTCTGTTTCAGTATGTTGCAGTATCTTGCAGTATACTTCAGTATGTTGCAGTATGTTTCAATGTGTCGCAGTGTATTTCAATATGTTCCAGTGTATTTCAGTATGTTGCAGTATGTTGTAGTGTATTTCAGTATGTTGCACTATGTTGCAGTATAATTCAGTATGTTGCATTACATTTCAGTGTATTACAGTATACTTCAGTGTGTTGCAGTGTATTTCAGTATGCTACAGCATATTTCAGTATGTTAGAGTGTAATTCAGTATGTTGCAGTATATTTCAATATGTGATAGTGTCTTTCAGTATGTTGCAGTATATTTCAGCATGTTGCAGTATGTTTCAGTATGTCGCAGTATATTTTAATGTGTTGCAATGTATTTCAGTATGTTGCAGTGTATTTTAGTATGTTGCAGTATGTTACAGTATATTTCAATACGTTGCAGTATATTTCAATGTGTCGCACAATATTTCAGTATGTTGCAGTATGTTGCAGTATGTTGCAGTGTATTTCAGTGTGTCACATTGTATTTCAGTATGTTGCACCACTTGAAGTATAATTCGTATGTTGCAGTATTTTTCAGTGTGTCGCAGTAAATTTCGGTATGTTGCCATATGGTTCAGTGTGTTGCAGTATATTTCAATGTATTGCAGTGTATATCGATATGTTCCAGTGTAATTCAGTATGTTGCAGTA
Source organism: Bugula neritina (assembly GCA_964035545.1). Taxonomy (NCBI): domain Eukaryota; kingdom Metazoa; phylum Bryozoa; class Gymnolaemata; order Cheilostomatida; family Bugulidae; genus Bugula; species Bugula neritina. The sequence continues at coordinate 1,170,104 of CAXIUT010000230.1, read as the reverse complement.
TGTTGCAGTATGTTGCAGTATGTTGCAGTGTATTTCAGTGTGTCACAGTGTATTTCAGTATGTTGCAGTATGTTTCAGTATGTTGCAGTATATTTTAATGTGTTGCAGTGTATTTTAGTATGTTGCAGTATGTTGCAGTATGTTGCAGTGTATTTCAGTGTGTCACATTGTATTTCAGTATGTTGCACCACTTGAAGTATAATTCGTATGTTGCTGTATTTTTCAGTGTGTCGCAGTAAATTTCGGTATGTTGCCATATGGTTCAGTGTGTTGCAGTATATTTCAATGTGTTGCAGTGTATATCAACATGTTCCAGTGTAATTCAGTATGTTGCAGTATGTTGCAGTATGTTGCAGTGTATTTCAGTGTGTCACAGTGTATTTCAGTATGTTGCAGTATGTTTCAGTATGTTGCAGTATATTTTAATGTGTTGCAGTGTATTTTAGTATGTTGCAGTATGTTACAGTATATTTCAATGTGTCCCAGTGTATTTCAGTATGTTGCAGTATGTTTCAATGTGTCGCAGTGTATTTCAATATGTTCCAGTGTATTTCAGTATGTTGCAGTTTGTTGTAGTGTATTTCAGTATGTTGCACTATGTTGCAGTATAATTCAGTATGTTGCATCACATTTCACTGTATTACAGTATACTTCAGTGTGTTGCAGTGTATTTCAGTATGCTACAGCATGTTTCAGTATGTTAGAGTGTAATTCAGTATGTTACAGTACATTTCTGTATAATACATTACATTTCAGTATGTTGCAGTATATTTCAGTATGTTGCAGTATATTTTAATGTGTCGCAGTATACTTCATTGTGTTACCTTATGTTTCAGTCTGTTGCAGTATATTTCAATCTGTTGCAGGGTATTCCATTATGTTCCGGTGCATTTCAGTATGTTGCAGTATGTTGCAGTGTATTTCGATATGTTACGGTGTATTTCAGTATGTTGCAGTATGTTGCAGTATGTTGCAGTGTATTTCGATATGTTACAGTGTATTTCAGTATGTTGCAGTATGTTGCATTATGTTTCAGTGTATTTCAGTGTGTCACAGTGTATTTCAGTATGTTGCACTATGTTGCAGTATAATTCAGTATGTTGCATTACATTTCAGTGTATTACAGTATACTTCAGTGTGTTGCAGTGTATTTCAGTATGCTACAGCATATTTCAGTATGTTAGAGTGTAATTCAGTATGTTGCACCACTTGCAGTATATTTCAGTATGTTGCAGTATTTTTCAAGGTGTCGCAGTATATTTCGGTATGCTGCTGTATGTTGCAGTGTGTTGCAGTATATTTCAATGTGTTGCAGTGTATATCAATATGTTCCAGTGTAATTCAGTATGTTGCAGTATGTTGCAGTATATTGCAGTGTATTTCAGTGTGTCGCACAATATTTCAGTATGTTGCAGTATGTTTCAGTATGTTGCAGTGTATTTCAGTGTGTCACAGTGTATTTCAGTATGTTGCACCACTTGCAGTCTATTTCAGTATGTTGCAGTATATTTTAAGGCGTCGCAGTATATTTCAGTATGTTTAAATAATTTTCAACGTGTTGCAGTTTATTTCGGTATGTTGCCGTATGTTTCAGTGTGTTGCAGTATATTTCAGTATGTTGCAGTATGTTTCAGTATGTTGCAGTATATTTTAATGTCTTGCAGTGTATTTTAGTATGTTGCAGTATGTTGCAGTATGTTGCAGTGTATTTCAGTGTGTCACAGTGTATTTCAGTATGTTGCAGTATGTTTCAGTATGTTGCAGTATATTTTAATGTGTTGCAGTGTATTTTAGTATGTTGCAGTATATTACAGTATATTTCAATATGTTGCAGTATATTTTATTGTGTCGCACAATATTTCAGTATGTTGCATTATGTTGCAGTGTATTCCAGTGTGTCACATTGTATTTCAGTATGTTGCACCACTTGCAGTATATTTCGTATGTTGCAGTATTTTTCAAGGTGTCGCAGTATATTTTGGTATATTGCCGTATGTTTCAGTGTGTTGCAGTATATTTCAGTGTGTTGCAGTGTATATCAATATGTTCCAGTGTAATTCAGTATGTTGCAGTATTATGCAGTGTATTTCAATATGTTACAGTGTATTTCAGTAGGTTGCGGTATCTTGCAGTATGTTGCAGTGTATTTCAGTATGTCACAGTCTGTTTCAGTATGTTGCAGTATCTTGCAGTATACTTCAGTATGTTGCAGTATGTTTCAATGTGTCGCAGTGTATTTCAATATGTTCCAGTGTATTTCAGTATGTTGCAGTATGTTGTAGTGTATTTCAGTATGTTGCACTATGTTGCAGTATAATTCAGTATGTTGCATTACATTTCAGTGTATTACAGTATACTTCAGTGTGTTGCAGTGTATTTCAGTATGCTACAGCATATTTCAGTATGTTAGAGTGTAATTCAGTATGTTGCAGTATATTTCAATATGTGATAGTGTCTTTCAGTATGTTGCAGTATTTTTCAGCATGTTGCAGTATGTTTCAGTATGTCGCAGTATATTTTAATGTGTTGCAATGTATTTCAGTATGTTGCAGTGTATTTTAGTATGTTGCAGTATGTTACAGTATATTTCAATACGTTGCAGTATATTTCAATGTGTCGCACAATATTTCAGTATGTTGATGTATGTTGCAGTATGTTGCAGTGTATTTCAGTGTGTCACATTGTATTTCAGTATGTTGCACCACTTGAAGTATAATTCGTATGTTGCAGTATTTTTCAGTGTGTCGCAGTAAATTTCGGTATGTTGCCATATGGTTCATTGTGTTGCAGTATATTTCAATGTGTTGCAGTGTATATCGATATGTTCCAGTGTAATTCAGTATGTTGCAGTATGTTGCAGTATGTTGCAGTATGTTGCAGTGTATTTCAGTGTGTCACAGTGTATTTCAGTATGTTGCAGTATGTTTCAGTATGTTGCAGTATATTTTAATGTGTTGCAGTGTATTTTAGTATGTTGCAGTATGTTGCAGTGTATTTCAGTGTGTCACATTGTATTTCAGTATGTTGCACCACTTGAAGTATAATTCGTATGTTGCTGTATTTTTCAGTGTGTCGCAGTAAATTTCGGTATGTTGCCATATGGTTCAGTGTGTTGCAGTATATTTCAATGTGTTGCAGTGTATATCGATATGTTCCAGTGTAATTCAGTATGTTGCAGTATGTTGCAGTATGTTGCAGTATGTTGCAGTGTATTTCAGTGTGTCACAGTGTATTTCAGTATGTTGCAGTATGTTTCAGTATGTTGCAGTATATTTTAATGTGTTGCAGTGTATTTTAGTATGTTGCAGTATGTTGCAGTATGTTGCAGTGTATTTCAGTGTGTCACATTGTATTTCAGTATGTTGCACCACTTGAAGTATAATTCGTATGTTGCTGTATTTTTCAGTGTGTCGCAGTAAATTTTGGTATGTTGCCATATGGTTTAGTGTGTTGCAGTATATTTCAATGTGTTGCAGTGTATATCAACATGTTCCAGTGTAATTCAGTATGTTGCAGTATGTTGCAGTATGTTGCAGTGTATTTCAGTGTGTTACAGTGTATTTCAGTATGTTGCAGTATGTTTCAGTATGTTGCAGTATATTTTAATGTGTTGCAGCGTATTTTAGTATGTTGCAGTATGTTACAGTATATTTCAATGTGTCCCAGTGTATTTCAGTATGTTGCAGTATGTTTCAATGTGTCGCAGTGTATTTCAATATGTTCCAGTGTATTTCAGTATGTTGCAGTTTGTTGCAGTATAATTCAGTATGTTGCATCACATTTCAGTGTATTACAGTATACTTCAGTGTGTTGCAGTGTATTTCAGTATGCTACAGCATGTTTCAGTATGTTAGAGTGTAATTCAGTATGTTACAGTACATTTCTGTATAATACATTACATTTCAGTATGTTGCAGTATATTTCAGTATGTTGCAGTATATTTTAATGTGTCGCAGTATACTTCATTGTGTTACCTTATGTTTCAGTCTGTTGCAGTATATTTCAATCTGTTGCAGGGTATTCCATTATGTTCCGGTGCATTTCAGTATGTTGCAGTATGTTGCAGTGTATTTCGATATGTTACGGTGTATTTCAGTATGTTGCAGTATGTTGCAGTATGTTGCAGTGTATTTCGATATGTAACAGTGTATTTCAGTATGTTGCAGTATGTTGCATTATGTTTCAGTGTATTTCAGTGTGTCACAGTGTATTTCAGTATGTTGCACTATGTTGCAGTATAGTTCAGTATGTTGCATTACATTTCAGTGTATTACAGTATACTTCAGTGTGTTGTAGTGTATTTCAGTATGCTACAGCATATTTCAGTATGTTAGAGTGTAATTCAGTATGTTGCACCACTTGCGGTATATTTCAGTATGTTGCAGTATTTTTCAAGGTGTCGCAGTATATTTCGGTATGCTGCCGTATGTTGCAGTGTGTTGCAGTATATTTCAATGAGTTGCAGTGCATATCAATATGTTCCAGTGTTTTTCAGTGTGTTGCAGTATGATGCAGTGTAATTCAATATGTTACAGTGTATTTCAGTACGTTGCAGTATGTTGCAGTATGTTGCAGTGTATTCCAGTGTGTCACATTGTATTTCAGTATGTTCCACCACTTGCAGTATATTTCGTATGTTGCAGTATTTTTCAAGGTGTCGAAGTATATTTCGGTATATTGCCGTATGTTTCAGTGTGTTGCAGTATATTTCAATGTGTTGCAGTGTAAATCAATATGTTCCAGTGTAATTCAGTATGTTGCACTATGATGCAGTGTATTTCAATATGTTACAGTGTATTTCAGTAGGTTGCGGTATCTTGCAGTATGTTGCAGTGTATTTCAGTATGTCACAGTGTATTTCAGTATGTTGCAGTATGTTTCAGTATGTTGCAGTATATTTTAATGTGTTGCAGTGTATTTTAGTATGTTGCAGTATGTTGCAGTATGATGCAGTGCATTTCAATATGTTACAGTGTATTTCAGTAGGTTGCGGTATCTTGCAGTATGTTGCAGTGTATTTCAGTGTGTCACAGTGTATTTCAGTATGTTGCAGTATGTTTCAGTATGTTGCAGTATATTTTAATGTGTTGCAGTGTATTTTAGTATGTTGCAGTATGTTGCAGTATGATGCAGTGCATTTCAATATGTTACAGTGTATTTCAGTAGGTTGCGGTATCTTGCAGTATGTTGCAGTGTATTTCAGTGTGTCACAGTGTATTTCAGTATGTTGCAGTATGTTTCAGTATGTTGCAGTATATTTTAATGTGTTGCAGTGTATTTTAGTATGTTGCAGTATGTTGCAGTATGTTGCAGTGTATTTCAGTGCGTCACATTGTATTTCAGTATGTTGCACCACTTGAAGTATAATTCGAATGTTGCAAAATTTTTCAGTGTGTCGCAGTAAATTTCGGTATGTTGCCATATGGTTCAGTGTGTTGCAGTATATTTCAATGTGTTGCAGTGTATATCGATATGTTCCAGTGTAATTCAGTATGTTGCAGTATGTTGCAGTATGTTGCAGTATGTTGCAGTGTGTTTCAGTGTGTCACAGTGTATTTCAGTATGTTGCAGTATGTTTCAGTATGTTGCAGTATATTTTAATGTGTTGCAGTGTATTTTAGTATGTTGCAGTATGTTGCAGTATGTTGCAGTGTATTTCAGTGTGTCACATTGTATTTCAGTATGTTGCACCACTTGAAGTATAATTCGTATGTTGCTGTATTTTTCAGTGTGTCGCAGTAAATTTCGGTATGTTGCCATATGGTTCAGTGTGTTGCAGTATATTTCAATGTGTTGCAGTGTATATCAACATGTTCCAGTGTAATTCAGTATGTTGCAGTATGTTGCAGTATGTTGCAGTATGTTGCAGTGTATTTCAGTGTGTCACAGTGTATTTCAGTATGTTGCAGTATGTTTCAGTATGTTGCAGTATATTTTAATGTGTTGCAGTGTATTTTAGTATGTTGCAGTATGTTACAGTATATTTCAATGTATCCCAGTGTATTTCAGTATGTTGCAGTATGTTTCAATGTGTCGCAGTGTATTTCAATATGTTCCAGTGTATTTCAGTATGTTGCAGTTTGTTGCAGTATAATTCAGTATGTTGCATCACATTTCAGTGTATTACAGTATACTTCAGTGTGTTGCAGTGTATTTCAGTATGCTACAGCATGTTTCAGTATGTTAGAGTGTAATTCAGTATGTTACAGTACATTTCTGTATAATAGATTACATTTCAGTATGTTGCAGTATATTTCAGTATGTTGCAGTATATTTTAATGTGTCGCAGTATACTTCATTGTGTTACCTTATGTTTCAGTCTGTTGCAGTATATTTCAATCTGTTGCAGGGTATTCCATTATGTTCCGGTGCATTTCAGTATGTTGCAGTATGTTGCAGTGTATTTCGATATGTTACGGTGTATTTCAGTATGTTGCAGTATGTTGCAGTATGTTGCAGTGTATTTCGATATGTTACAGTGTATTTCAGTATGTTGCAGTATGTTGCATTATGTTTCAGTGTATTTCAGTGTGTCACAGTGTATTTCAGTATGTTGCACTATGTTGCAGTATAATTCAGTATGTTGCATTACATTTCAGTGTATTACAGTATACTTCAGTGTGTTGCAGTGTATTTCAGTATGCTACAGCATATTTCAGTATGTTAGAGTGTAATTCAGTATGTTGCACCACTTGCAGTATATTTCAGTATGTTGCAGTATTTTTCAAGGCGTCGCAGTATATTTCGGTATGCTGCCGTATGTTGCAGTGTGTTGCAGTATATTTCAATGAGTTGCAGTGCATATCAATATGTTCCAGTGTTTTTCAGTATGTTGCAGTGTGATGCAGTGTAATTCAATATGTTACAGTGTATTTCAGTATGTTGCAGTATGTTGCAGTATGTTGCAGTGTATTCCAGTGTGTCACATTGTATTTCAGTATGTTCCACCACTTGCAGTATATTTCGTATGTTGCAGTATTTTTCAAGGTGTCGCAGTATATTTTGGTATATTGCCGTATGTTTCAGTGTGTTGCAGTATATTTCAATGTGTTGCAGTGTAAATCAATATGTTCCAGTGTAATTCAGTATGTTGCAATATGATGCAGTGTATTTCAATATGTTACAGTGTATTTCAGTAGGTTGCGGTATCTTGCAGTATGTTGCAGTGTATTTCAGTATGTCACAGTCTGTTTCAGTATGTTGCAGTATCTTGCAGTATATTTCAGTATGTTGCAGTATGTTTCAATGTGTCGCAGTGTATTTCAATATGTTCCAGTGTATTTCAGTATGTTGCAGTATGTTGTAGTGTATTTCAGTATGTTGCACTATGTTGCAGTATAATTCAGTATTCTGCATTACATTTCAGTGTATTACAGTATACTTCAGTGTGTTGCAGTGTATTTCAGTATGCTACAGCATATTTCAGTATGTTAGAGTGTAATTCAGTATGTTGCAGTATATTTCAATATGTGATAGTGTATTTCACTATGTTGCAGTATATTTCAGCATGTTGCAGTATGTTTCAGTATGTCGCAATATATTTTAATGTGTTGCAATGTATTTCAGTATGTTGCAGTGTATTTCAGTGTGTCACAGTGTATTTCGGTATGTTGCAGTATGTTTCAGTATGTTGCAGTATATTTTAATGTGTTGCAGTGTATTTTATTATGTTACAGTATGTTACAGTATATTTCAATGTGTCCCAGTGTATTTCAGTATGTTGCAGTATGTTTCAATGTGTCGCAGTGTATTTCAATATGTTCCAGTGTATTTCAGTATGTTGCAGTTTGTTGTAGTGTATTTCAGTATGTTGCACTATGTTGCAGTATAATTCAGTATGTTGCATCACATTTCAGTGTATTACAGTATACTTCAGTGTGTTGCAGTGTATTTCAGTATGCTACAGCATGTTTCAGTATGTTAGAGTGTAATTCAGTATGTTACAGTACATTTCTGTATATTACATTACATTTCAGTATGTTGCAGTATATTTCAGTATGTTGCAGTATATTTTAATGTGTCGCAGTATACTTCATTGCGTTACCTTATGTTTCAGTCTGTCGCAGTATATTTCAATCTGTTGCAGGGTATTCCATTATGTTCCGGTGCATTTCAGTATGTTGCAGTATGTTGCAGTGTATTTCGATATGTTACGGTGTATTTCAGTATGTTGCAGTATGTTGCAGTATGTTGCAGTGTATTTCGATATGTTACAGTGTATTTCAGTATGTTGCAGTATGTTGCATTATGTTTCAGTGTATTTCAGTGTGTCACAGTGTATTTCAGTATGTTGCACTATGTTGCAGTATAATTCAGTATGTTGCATTACATTTCAGCGTATTACAGTATACTTCAGTGTGTTGCAGTGTATTTCAGTATGCTACAGCATATTTCAGTATGTTAGAGTGTAATTCAGTATGTTGCACCACTTGCAGTATATTTCAGTATGTTGCAGTATTTTTCAAGGTGTCGCAGTATATTTCGGTATGCTGCCGTATGTTGCAGTGTGTTGCAGTATATTTCAATGAGTTGCAGTGCATATCAATATGTTCCAGTGTTTTTCAGTGTGTTGCAGTATGATGCAGTGTAATTCAATATGTTACAGTGTATTTCAGTATGTTGCAGTATGTTGCAGTATGTTGCAGTGTATTCCAGTGTGTCACATTGTATTTCAGTATGTTCCACCACTTGCAGTATATTTCGTATGTTGCAGTATTTTTCAAGGTGTCGCAGTATATTTTGGTATATTGCCGTATGTTTCAGTGTGTTGCAGTATATTTCAATGTGTTGCAGTGTAAATCAATATGTTCCAGTGTAATTCAGTATGTTGCAGTATGATGCAGTGTATTTCAATATGTTACAGTGTATTTCAGTAGGTTGCGGTATCTTGCAGTATGTTGCAGTGTATTTCAGTATGTCACAGTGTATTTCAGTATGTTGCAGTATGTTTCAGTATGTTGCAGTATATTTTAATGTGTTGCAGTGTATTTTAGTATGTTGCAGTATGTTGCAGTATGATGCAGTGCATTTCAATATGTTACAGTATATTTCAGTAGGTTGCGGTATCTTGCAGTATGTTGCAGTGTATTTCAGTGTGTCACAGTGTATTTCAGTATGTTGCAGTATGTTTCAGTATGTTGCAGTATATTTTAATGTGTTGCAGTGTATTTTAGTATGTTGCAGTATGTTGCAGTATGTTGCAGTGTATTTCAGTGTGTCACATTGTATTTCAGTATGTTGCACCACTTGAAGTATAATTCGTATGTTGCTGTATTTTTCAGTGTGTCGCAGTAAATTTTGGTATGTTGCCATATGGTTCAGTGTGTTGCAGTATATTTCAATGTGTTGCAGTGTATATCGATATGTTCCAGTGTAATTCAGTATGTTGCAGTATGTTGCAGTATGTTGCAGTATGTTGCAGTGTATTGCAGTGTGTCACAGTGTATTTCAGTATGTTGCAGTATGTTTCAGTATGTTGCAGTATGTTTTAATGTGTTGCAGTGTATTTTAGTATGTTGCAGTATGTTGCAGTATGTTGCAGTGTATTTCAGTGTGTCACATTGTATTTCAGTATGTGTCACCACTTGAAGTATAATTCGTATGTTGCTGTATTTTTCAGTGTGTCGCAGTAAATTTCGGTATGTTGCCATATGGTTCAGTGTGTTGCAGTATATTTCAATGTGTTGCAGTGTATATCAACATGTTCCAGTGTAATTCAGTATGTTGCAGTGTGTTGCAGTATGTTGCAGTGTATTTCAGTGTGTCACAGTGTATTTCAGTATGTTGCAGTATGTTTCAGTATGTTGCAGTATATTTTAATGTGTTGCAGTGTATTTTAGTATGTTGCAGTATGTTACAGTATATTTCAATGTATCCCAGTGTATTTCAGTATGTTGCAGTGTATTTCAGTGTGTCACATTGTATTTCAGTATGTTGCACCACTTGCAGTCTATTTCAGTATGTTGCAGTATATTTTAAGGCGTCGCAGTATATTTCAGTATGTTTAAATAATTTTCAACGTGTTGCAGTTTATTTCGGTATTTTGCCGTATGTTTCAGTGTTTTGCAGTATATTTCAGTATGTTGCAGTATGTTTCAGTATGTTGCAGTATATTTTAATGTCTTGCAGTGTATTTTAGTATGTTGCAGTATGTTGCAGTATGTTGCAGTGTATTTCAGTGTGTCACAGTGTATTTCAGTATGTTGCAGTTTGTTGCAGTATAATTCAGTATGTTGCATCACATTTCAGTGTATTACAGTATACTTCAGTGTGTTGCAGTGTATTTCAGTATGCTACAGCATGTTTCAGTATGTTAGAGTGTAATTCAGTATGTTACAGTACATTTCTGTATAATACATTACATTTCAGTATGTTGCAGTATATTTCAGTATGTTGCAGTATATTTTAATGTATCGCAGTATACTTCATTGTGTTACCTTATGTTTCAGTCTGTTGCAGTATATTTCAATCTGTTGCAGGGTATTCCATTATGTTCCGGTGCATTTCAGTATGTTGCAGTATGTTGCAGTGTATTTCGATATGTTACGGTGTATTTCAGTATGTTGCAGTATGTTGCAGTATGTTGCAGTGTATTTCGATATGTTACAGTGTATTTCAGTATGTTGCAGTATGTTGCATTATGTTTCAGTGTATTTCAGTGTGTCACAGTGTATTTCAGTATGTTGCACTATGTTGCAGTATAATTCAGTATGTTGCATTACATTTCAGTGTATTACAGTATACTTCAGTGTGTTGCAGTGTATTTCAGTATGCTACAGCATATTTCAGTATGTTAGAGTGTAATTCAGTATGTTGCACCACTTGCGGTATATTTCAGTATGTTGCAGTATTTTTCAAGGTGTCGCAGTATATTTCGGTATGCTGCCGTATGTTGCAGTGTGTTGCAGTATATTTCAATGAGTTGCAGTGCATATCAATATGTTCCAGTGTTTTTTCAGTGTGTTGCAGTATGATGCAGTGTAATTCAATATGTTACAGTGTATTTCAGTATGTTGCAGTATGTTGCAGTATGTTGCAGTGTATTCCAGTGTGTCACATTGTATTTCAGTATGTTCCACCACTTGCAGTATATTTCGTATGTTGCAGTATTTTTCAAGGTGTCGCAGTATATTTTGGTATATTGCCGTATGTTTCAGTGTGTTGCAGTATATTTCAATGTGTTGCAGTGTAAATCAATATGTTCCAGTGTAATTCAGTATGTTGCAGTATGATGCAGTGTATTTCAATATGTTACAGTGTATTTCAGTAGGTTGCGGTATCTTGCAGTATGTTGCAGTGTATTTCAGTATGTCACAGTGTATTTCAGTATGTTGCAGTATGTTTCAGTATGTTGCAGTATATTTTAATGTGTTGCAGTGTATTTTAGTATGTTGCAGTATGTTGCAGTATGATGCAGTGCATTTCAATATGTTACAGTGTATTTCAGTAGGTTGCGGTATCTTGCAGTATGTTGCAGTGTATTTCAGTGTATCACAGTGTATTTCAGTATGTTGCAGTATGTTTCAGTATGTTGCAGTATATTTTAATGTGTTGCAGTGTATTTTAGTATGTTGCAGTATGTTGCAGTATGTTGCAGTGTATTTCAGTGTGTCACATTGTATTTCAGTATGTTGCACCACTTGAAGTATAATTCGTATGTTGCTGTATTTTTCAGTGTGTCGCAGTAAATTTTGGTATGTTGCCATATGGTTCAGTGTGTTGCAGTATATTTCAATGTGTTGCAGTGTATATCGATATGTTCCAGTGTAATTCAGTATGTTGCAGTATGTTGCAGTATGTTGCAGTATGTTGCAGTGTATTGCAGTGTGTCACAGTGTATTTCAGTATGTTGCAGTATGTTTCAGTATGTTGCAGTATGTTTTAATGTGTTGCAGTGTATTTTAGTATGTTGCAGTATGTTGCAGTATGTTGCAGTGTATTTCAGTGTGTCACATTGTATTTCAGTATGTGTCACCACTTGAAGTATAATTCGTATGTTGCTGTATTTTTCAGTGTGTCGCAGTAAATTTTGGTATGTTGCCATATGGTTCAGTGTGTTGCAGTATATTTCAATGTGTTGCAGTGTATATCAACATGTTCCAGTGTAATTCAGTATGTTGCAGTGTGTTGCAGTATGTTGCAGTGTATTTCAGTGTGTCACAGTGTATTTCAGTATGTTGCAGTATGTTTCAGTATGTTGCAGTATATTTTAATGTGTTGCAGTGTATTTTAGTATGTTGCAGTATGTTACAGTATATTTCAATGTATCCCAGTGTATTTCAGTATGTTGCAGTGTATTTCAGTGTGTCACAGTGTATTTCAGTATGTTGCACCACTTGCAGTCTATTTCAGTATGTTGCAGTATATTTTAAGGCGTCGCAGTATATTTCAGTATGTTTAAATAATTTTCAACGTGTTGCAGTTTATTTCGGTATGTTGCCGTATGTTTCAGTGTGTTGCAGTATATTTCAGTATGTTGCAGTATGTTTCAGTATGTTGCAGTATATTTTAATGTGTTGCAGTGTATTTTATTATGTTACAGTATGTTACAGTATATTTCAATGTGTCCCAGTGTATTTCAGTATGTTGCAGTATGTTTCAATGTGTCGCAGTGTATTTCAATATGTTCCAGTGTATTTCAGTATGTTGCAGTTTGTTGTAGTGTATTTCAGTATGTTGCACTATGTTGCAGTATAATTCAGTATGTTGCATCACATTTCAGTGTATTACAGTATACTTCAGTGTGTTGCAGTGTATTTCAGTATGCTACAGCATGTTTCAGTATGTTAGAGTGTAATTCAGTATGTTACAGTACATTTCTGTATATTACATTACATTTCAGTATGTTGCAGTATATTTCAGTATGTTGCAGTATATTTTAATGTGTCGCAGTATACTTCATTGCGTTACCTTATGTTTCAGTCTGTCGCAGTATATTTCAATCTGTTGCAGGGTATTCCATTATGTTCCGGTGCATTTCAGTATGTTGCAGTATGTTGCAGTGTATTTCGATATGTTACGGTGTATTTCAGTATGTTGCAGTATGTTGCAGTATGTTGCAGTGTATTTCGATATGTTACAGTGTATTTCAGTATGTTGCAGTATGTTGCATTATGTTTCAGTGTATTTCAGTGTGTCACAGTGTATTTCAGTATGTTGCACTATGTTGCAGTATAATTCAGTATGTTGCATTACATTTCAGTGTATTACAGTATACTTCAGTGTGTTGCAGTGTATTTCAGTATGCTACAGCATATTTCAGTATGTTAGAGTGTAATTCAGTATGTTGCACCACTTGCAGTATATTTCAGTATGTTGCAGTATTTTTCAAGGTGTCGCAGTATATTTCGGTATGCTGCCGTATGTTGCAGTGTGTTGCAGTATATTTCAATGAGTTGCAGTGCATATCAATATGTTCCAGTGTTTTTCAGTGTGTTGCAGTATGATGCAGTGTAATTCAATATGTTACAGTGTATTTCAGTATGTTGCAGTATGTTGCAGTATGTTGCAGTGTATTCCAGTGTGTCACATTGTATTTCAATATGTTCCACCACTTGCAGTATATTTCGTATGTTGCAGTATTTTTCAAGGTGTCGCAGTATATTTTGGTATATTGCCGTATGTTTCAGTGTGTTGCAGTATATTTCAATGTGTTGCAGTGTAAATCAATATGTTCCAGTGTAATTCAGTATGTTGCAGTATGATGCAGTGTATTTCAATATGTTACAGTGTATTTCAGTAGGTTGCGGTATCTTGCAGTATGTTGCAGTGTATTTCAGTATGTCACAGTGTATTTCAGTATGTTGCAGTATGTTTCAGTATGTTGCAGTATATTTTAATGTGTTGCAGTGTATTTTAGTATGTTGCAGTATGTTGCAGTATGATGCAGTGCATTTCAATATGTTACAGTATATTTCAGTAGGTTGCGGTATCTTGCAGTATGTTGCAGTGTATTTCAGTGTGTCACAGTGTATTTCAGTATGTTGCAGTATGTTTCAGTATGTTGCAGTATATTTTAATGTGTTGCAGTGTATTTTAGTATGTTGCAGTATGTTGCAGTATGTTGCAGTGTATTTCAGTGTGTCACATTGTATTTCAGTATGTTGCACCACTTGAAGTATAATTCGTATGTTGCTGTATTTTTCAGTGTGTCGCAGTAAATTTTGGTATGTTGCCATATGGTTCAGTGTGTTGCAGTATATTTTAATGTGTTGCAGTGTATATCGATATGTTCCAGTGTAATTCAGTATGTTGCAGTATGTTGCAGTATGTTGCAGTATGTTGCAGTGTATTGCAGTGTGTCACAGTGTATTTCAGTATGTTGCAGTATGTTTCAGTATGTTGCAGTATGTTTTAATGTGTTGCAGTGTATTTTAGTATGTTGCAGTATGTTGCAGTATGTTGCAGTGTATTTCAGTGTGTCACATTGTATTTCAGTATGTGTCACCACTTGAAGTATAATTCGTATGTTGCTGTATTTTTCAGTGTGTCGCAGTAAATTTCGGTATGTTGCCATATGGTTCAGTGTGTTGCAGTATATTTCAATGTGTTGCAGTGTATATCAACATGTTCCAGTGTAATTCAGTATGTTGCAGTGTGTTGCAGTATGTTGCAGTGTATTTCAGTGTGTCACAGTGTATTTCAGTATGTTGCAGTATGTTTCAGTATGTTGCAGTATATTTTAATGTGTTGCAGTGTATTTTAGTATGTTGCAGTATGTTACAGTATATTTCAATGTATCCCAGTGTATTTCAGTATGTTGCAGTGTATTTCAGTGTGTCACATTGTATTTCAGTATGTTGCACCACTTGCAGTCTATTTCAGTATGTTGCAGTATATTTTAAGGCGTCGCAGTATATTTCAGTATGTTTAAATAATTTTCAACGTGTTGCAGTTTATTTCGGTATTTTGCCGTATGTTTCAGTGTTTTGCAGTATATTTCAGTATGTTGCAGTATGTTTCAGTATGTTGCAGTATATTTTAATGTCTTGCAGTGTATTTTAGTATGTTGCAGTATGTTGCAGTATGTTGCAGTGTATTTCAGTGTGTCACAGTGTATTTCAGTATGTTGCAGTTTGTTGCAGTATAATTCAGTATGTTGCATCACATTTCAGTGTATTACAGTATACTTCAGTGTGTTGCAGTGTATTTCAGTATGCTACAGCATGTTTCAGTATGTTAGAGTGTAATTCAGTATGTTACAGTACATTTCTGTATAATACATTACATTTCAGTATGTTGCAGTATATTTCAGTATGTTGCAGTATATTTTAATGTATCGCAGTATACTTCATTGTGTTACCTTATGTTTCAGTCTGTTGCAGTATATTTCAATCTGTTGCAGGGTATTCCATTATGTTCCGGTGCATTTCAGTATGTTGCAGTATGTTGCAGTGTATTTCGATATGTTACGGTGTATTTCAGTATGTTGCAGTATGTTGCAGTATGTTGCAGTGTATTTCGATATGTTACAGTGTATTTCAGTATGTTGCAGTATGTTGCATTATGTTTCAGTGTATTTCAGTGTGTCACAGTGTATTTCAGTATGTTGCACTATGTTGCAGTATAATTCAGTATGTTGCATTACATTTCAGTGTATTACAGTATACTTCAGTGTGTTGCAGTGTATTTCAGTATGCTACAGCATATTTCAGTATGTTAGAGTGTAATTCAGTATGTTGCACCACTTGCGGTATATTTCAGTATGTTGCAGTATTTTTCAAGGTGTCGCAGTATATTTCGGTATGCTGCCGTATGTTGCAGTGTGTTGCAGTATATTTCAATGAGTTGCAGTGCATATCAATATGTTCCAGTGTTTTTTCAGTGTGTTGCAGTATGATGCAGTGTAATTCAATATGTTACAGTGTATTTCAGTATGTTGCAGTATGTTGCAGTATGTTGCAGTGTATTCCAGTGTGTCACATTGTATTTCAGTATGTTCCACCACTTGCAGTATATTTCGTATGTTGCAGTATTTTTCAAGGTGTCGCAGTATATTTTGGTATATTGCCGTATGTTTCAGTGTGTTGCAGTATATTTCAATGTGTTGCAGTGTAAATCAATATGTTCCAGTGTAATTCAGTATGTTGCAGTATGATGCAGTGTATTTCAATATGTTACAGTGTATTTCAGTAGGTTGCGGTATCTTGCAGTATGTTGCAGTGTATTTCAGTATGTCACAGTGTATTTCAGTATGTTGCAGTATGTTTCAGTATGTTGCAGTATATTTTAATGTGTTGCAGTGTATTTTAGTATGTTGCAGTATGTTGCAGTATGATGCAGTGCATTTCAATATGTTACAGTGTATTTCAGTAGGTTGCGGTATCTTGCAGTATGTTGCAGTGTATTTCAGTGTATCACAGTGTATTTCAGTATGTTGCAGTATGTTTCAGTATGTTGCAGTATATTTTAATGTGTTGCAGTGTATTTTAGTATGTTGCAGTATGTTGCAGTATGTTGCAGTGTATTTCAGTGTGTCACATTGTATTTCAGTATGTTGCACCACTTGAAGTATAATTCGTATGTTGCTGTATTTTTCAGTGTGTCGCAGTAAATTTTGGTATGTTGCCATATGGTTCAGTGTGTTGCAGTATATTTCAATGTGTTGCAGTGTATATCGATATGTTCCAGTGTAATTCAGTATGTTGCAGTATGTTGCAGTATGTTGCAGTATGTTGCAGTGTATTGCAGTGTGTCACAGTGTATTTCAGTATGTTGCAGTATGTTTCAGTATGTTGCAGTATGTTTTAATGTGTTGCAGTGTATTTTAGTATGTTGCAGTATGTTGCAGTATGTTGCAGTGTATTTCAGTGTGTCACATTGTATTTCAGTATGTGTCACCACTTGAAGTATAATTCGTATGTTGCTGTATTTTTCAGTGTGTCGCAGTAAATTTTGGTATGTTGCCATATGGTTCAGTGTGTTGCAGTATATTTCAATGTGTTGCAGTGTATATCAACATGTTCCAGTGTAATTCAGTATGTTGCAGTGTGTTGCAGTATGTTGCAGTGTATTTCAGTGTGTCACAGTGTATTTCAGTATGTTGCAGTATGTTTCAGTATGTTGCAGTATATTTTAATGTGTTGCAGTGTATTTTAGTATGTTGCAGTATGTTACAGTATATTTCAATGTATCCCAGTGTATTTCAGTATGTTGCAGTGTATTTCAGTGTGTCACAGTGTATTTCAGTATGTTGCACCACTTGCAGTCTATTTCAGTATGTTGCAGTATATTTTAAGGCGTCGCAGTATATTTCAGTATGTTTAAATAATTTTCAACGTGTTGCAGTTTATTTCGGTATGTTGCCGTATGTTTCAGTGTGTTGCAGTATATTTCAGTATGTTGCAGTATGTTTCAGTATGTTGCAGTATATTTTAATGTCTTGCAGTGTATTTTAGTATGTTGCAGTATGTTGCAGTATGTTGCAGTGTATTTCAGTGTGTCACAGTGTATTTCAGTATGTTGCAGTTTGTTGCAGTATAATTCAGTATGTTGCATCACATTTCAGTGTATTACAGTATACTTCAGTGTGTTGCAGTGTATTTCAGTATGCTACAGCATGTTTCAGTATGTTAGAGTGTAATTCAGTATGTTACAGTACATTTCTGTATAATACATTACATTTCAGTATGTTGCAGTATATTTCAGTATGTTGCAGTATATTTTAATGTGTCGCAGTATACTTCATTGTGTTACCTTGTGTTTCAGTCTGTTGCAGTATATTTCAATCTGTTGCAGGGTATTCCATTATGTTCCGGTGCATTTCAGTATGTTGCAGTATGTTGCAGTGTATTTCGATATGTTACGGTGTATTTCAGTATGTTGCAGTATGTTGCAGTATGTTGCAGTGTATTTCGATATGTTACAGTGTATTTCAGTATGTTGCAGTATGTTGCATTATGTTTCAGTGTATTTCAGTGTGTCACAGTGTATTTCAGTATGTTGCACTATGTTGCAGTATAATTCAGTATGTTGCATTACATTTCAGTGTATTACAGTATACTTCAGTGTGTTGCAGTGTATTTCAGTATGCTACAGCATATTTCAGTATGTTAGAGTGTAATTCAGTATGTTGCACCACTTGCGGTATATTTCAGTATGTTGCAGTATTTTTCAAGGTGTCGCAGTATATTTCGGTATGCTGCCGTATGTTGCAGTGTGTTGCAGTATATTTCAATGAGTTGCAGTGCATATCAATATGTTCCAGTGTTTTTTCAGTGTGTTGCAGTATGATGCAGTGTAATTCAATATGTTACAGTGTATTTCAGTATGTTGCAGTATGTTGCAGTATGTTGCAGTGTATTCCAGTGTGTCAAATTGTATTTCAGTATGTTCCACCACTTGCAGTATATTTCGTATGTTGCAGTATTTTTCAAGGTGTCGCAGTATATTTTGGTATATTGCCGTATGTTTCAGTGTGTTGCAGTATATTTCAATGTGTTGCAGTGTAAATCAATATGTTCCAGTGTAATTCAGTATGTTGCAGTATGATGCAGTGTATTTCAATATGTTACAGTGTATTTCAGTAGGTTGCGGTATCTTGCAGTATGTTGCAGTGTATTTCAGTATGTCACAGTGTATTTCAGTATGTTGCAGTATGTTTCAGTATGTTGCAGTATATTTTAATGTGTTGCAGTGTATTTTAGTATGTTGCAGTATGTTGCAGTATGATGCAGTGCATTTCAATATGTTACAGTGTATTTCAGTAGGTTGCGGTATCTTGCAGTATGTTGCAGTGTATTTCAGTGTGTCACAGTGTATTTCAGTATGTTGCAGTATGTTTCAGTATGTTGCAGTATATTTTAATGTGTTGCAGTGTATATCGATATGTTCCAGTGTAATTCAGTATGTTGCAGTATGTTGCAGTATGTTGCAGTATGTTGCAGTATGTTGCAGTGTATTTCGATATGTTACAGTGTATTTCAGTATGTTGCAGTACGTTGCATTATGTTTCAGTGTATTTCAGTGTGTCACAGTGTATTTCAGTATGTTGCACTATGTTGCAGTATAATTCAGTATGTTGCATTACATTTCAGTGTATTACAGTATACTTCAGTGTGTTGCAGTGTATTTCAGTATGCTACAGCATATTTCAGTATGTTAGAGTGTAATTCAGTATGTTGCACCACTTGCGGTATATTTCAGTATGTTGCAGTATTTTTCAAGGTGTCGCAGTATATTTCGGTATGCTGCCGTATGTTGCAGTGTGTTGCAGTATATTTCAATGAGTTGCAGTGCATATCAATATGTTCCAGTGTTTTTTCAGTGTGTTGCAGTATGATGCAGTGTAATTCAATATGTTACAGTGTATTTCAGTATGTTGCAGTATGTTGCAGTATGTTGCAGTGTATTCCAGTGTGTCAAATTGTATTTCAGTATGTTCCACCACTTGCAGTATATTTCGTATGTTGCAGTATTTTTCAAGGTGTCGCAGTATATTTTGGTATATTGCCGTATGTTTCAGTGTGTTGCAGTATATTTCAATGTGTTGCAGTGTAAATCAATATGTTCCAGTGTAATTCAGTATGTTGCAGTATGATGCAGTGTATTTCAATATGTTACAGTGTATTTCAGTAGGTTGCGGTATCTTGCAGTATGTTGCAGTGTATTTCAGTATGTCACAGTGTATTTCAGTATGTTGCAGTATGTTTCAGTATGTTGCAGTATATTTTAATGTGTTGCAGTGTATTTTAGTATGTTGCAGTATGTTGCAGTATGATGCAGTGCATTTCAATATGTTACAGTGTATTTCAGTAGGTTGCGGTATCTTGCAGTATGTTGCAGTGTATTTCAGTGTGTCACAGTGTATTTCAGTATGTTGCAGTATGTTTCAGTATGTTGCAGTATATTTTAATGTGTTGCAGTGTATTTTAGTATGTTGCAGTATGTTGCAGTATGTTGCAGTGTATTTCAGTGTGTCACATTGTATTTCAGTATGTTGCACCACTTGAAGTATAATTCGTATGTTGCTGTATTTTTCAGTGTGTCGCAGTAAATTTTGGTATGTTGCCATATGGTTCAGTGTGTTGCAGTATATTTCAATGTGTTGCAGTGTATATCGATATGTTCCAGTGTAATTCAGTATGTTGCAGTATGTTGCAGTATGTTGCAGTATGTTGCAGTGTATTTCAGTGTGTCACAGTGTATTTCAGTATGTTGCAGTATGTTTCAGTA
The DNA here is from genome assembly GCA_964035545.1 of Bugula neritina. Lineage (NCBI taxonomy): Eukaryota > Metazoa > Bryozoa > Gymnolaemata > Cheilostomatida > Bugulidae > Bugula > Bugula neritina. Next base: position 1,149,932 of record CAXIUT010000230.1, on the reverse strand, counting down.
TGTTGCAGTATATTTTAATGTGTTGCAGTGTATTTTAGTATGTTGCAGTATGTTGCAGTATGATGCAGTGCATTTCAATATGTTACAGTGTATTTCAGTAGGTTGCGGTATCTTGCAGTATGTTGCAGTGTATTTCAGTGTATCACAGTGTATTTCAGTATGTTGCAGTATGTTTCAGTATGTTGCAGTATATTTTAATGTGTTGCAGTGTATTTTAGTATGTTGCAGTATGTTGCAGTATGTTGCAGTGTATTTCAGTGTGTCACATTGTATTTCAGTATGTTGCACCACTTGAAGTATAATTCGTATGTTGCTGTATTTTTCAGTGTGTCGCAGTAAATTTTGGTATGTTGCCATATGGTTCAGTGTGTTGCAGTATATTTCAATGTGTTGCAGTGTATATCGATATGTTCCAGTGTAATTCAGTATGTTGCAGTATGTTGCAGTATGTTGCAGTATGTTGCAGTGTATTGCAGTGTGTCACAGTGTATTTCAGTATGTTGCAGTATGTTTCAGTATGTTGCAGTATGTTTTAATGTGTTGCAGTGTATTTTAGTATGTTGCAGTATGTTGCAGTATGTTGCAGTGTATTTCAGTGTGTCACATTGTATTTCAGTATGTGTCACCACTTGAAGTATAATTCGTATGTTGCTGTATTTTTCAGTGTGTCGCAGTAAATTTTGGTATGTTGCCATATGGTTCAGTGTGTTGCAGTATATTTCAATGTGTTGCAGTGTATATCAACATGTTCCAGTGTAATTCAGTATGTTGCAGTGTGTTGCAGTATGTTGCAGTGTATTTCAGTGTGTCACAGTGTATTTCAGTATGTTGCAGTATGTTTCAGTATGTTGCAGTATATTTTAATGTGTTGCAGTGTATTTTAGTATGTTGCAGTATGTTACAGTATATTTCAATGTATCCCAGTGTATTTCAGTATGTTGCAGTGTATTTCAGTGTGTCACAGTGTATTTCAGTATGTTGCACCACTTGCAGTCTATTTCAGTATGTTGCAGTATATTTTAAGGCGTCGCAGTATATTTCAGTATGTTTAAATAATTTTCAACGTGTTGCAGTTTATTTCGGTATGTTGCCGTATGTTTCAGTGTGTTGCAGTATATTTCAGTATGTTGCAGTATGTTTCAGTATGTTGCAGTATATTTTAATGTCTTGCAGTGTATTTTAGTATGTTGCAGTATGTTGCAGTATGTTGCAGTGTATTTCAGTGTGTCACAGTGTATTTCAGTATGTTGCAGTTTGTTGCAGTATAATTCAGTATGTTGCATCACATTTCAGTGTATTACAGTATACTTCAGTGTGTTGCAGTGTATTTCAGTATGCTACAGCATGTTTCAGTATGTTAGAGTGTAATTCAGTATGTTACAGTACATTTCTGTATAATACATTACATTTCAGTATGTTGCAGTATATTTCAGTATGTTGCAGTATATTTTAATGTGTCGCAGTATACTTCATTGTGTTACCTTATGTTTCAGTCTGTTGCAGTATATTTCAATCTGTTGCAGGGTATTCCATTATGTTCCGGTGCATTTCAGTATGTTGCAGTATGTTGCAGTGTATTTCGATATGTTACGGTGTATTTCAGTATGTTGCAGTATGTTGCAGTATGTTGCAGTGTATTTCGATATGTTACAGTGTATTTCAGTATGTTGCAGTATGTTGCATTATGTTTCAGTGTATTTCAGTGTGTCACAGTGTATTTCAGTATGTTGCACTATGTTGCAGTATAATTCAGTATGTTGCATTACATTTCAGTGTATTACAGTATACTTCAGTGTGTTGCAGTGTATTTCAGTATGCTACAGCATATTTCAGTATGTTAGAGTGTAATTCAGTATGTTGCACCACTTGCGGTATATTTCAGTATGTTGCAGTATTTTTCAAGGTGTCGCAGTATATTTCGGTATGCTGCCGTATGTTGCAGTGTGTTGCAGTATATTTCAATGAGTTGCAGTGCATATCAATATGTTCCAGTGTTTTTTCAGTGTGTTGCAGTATGATGCAGTGTAATTCAATATGTTACAGTGTATTTCAGTATGTTGCAGTATGTTGCAGTATGTTGCAGTGTATTCCAGTGTGTCAAATTGTATTTCAGTATGTTCCACCACTTGCAGTATATTTCGTATGTTGCAGTATTTTTCAAGGTGTCGCAGTATATTTTGGTATATTGCCGTATGTTTCAGTGTGTTGCAGTATATTTCAATGTGTTGCAGTGTAAATCAATATGTTCCAGTGTAATTCAGTATGTTGCAGTATGATGCAGTGTATTTCAATATGTTACAGTGTATTTCAGTAGGTTGCGGTATCTTGCAGTATGTTGCAGTGTATTTCAGTATGTCACAGTGTATTTCAGTATGTTGCAGTATGTTTCAGTATGTTGCAGTATATTTTAATGTGTTGCAGTGTATTTTAGTATGTTGCAGTATGTTGCAGTATGATGCAGTGCATTTCAATATGTTACAGTGTATTTCAGTAGGTTGCGGTATCTTGCAGTATGTTGCAGTGTATTTCAGTGTGTCACAGTGTATTTCAGTATGTTGCAGTATGTTTCAGTATGTTGCAGTATATTTTAATGTGTTGCAGTGTATTTTAGTATGTTGCAGTATGTTGCAGTATGTTGCAGTGTATTTCAGTGTGTCACATTGTATTTCAGTATGTTGCACCACTTGAAGTATAAATCGTATGTTGCTGTATTTTTCAGTGTGTCGCAGTAAATTTTGGTATGTTGCCATATGGTTCAGTGTGTTGCAGTATATTTCAATGTGTTGCAGTGTATATCGATATGTTCCAGTGTAATTCAGTATGTTGCAGTATGTTGCAGTATGTTGCAGTATGTTGCAGTGTATTTCGATATGTTACAGTGTATTTCAGTATGTTGCAGTATGTTGCATTATGTTTCAGTGTATTTCAGTGTGTCACAGTGTATTTCAGTATGTTGCACTATGTTGCAGTATAATTCAGTATGTTGCATTACATTTCAGTGTATTACAGTATACTTCAGTGTGTTGCAGTGTATTTCAGTATGCTACAGCATATTTCAGTATGTTAGAGTGTAATTCAGTATGTTGCACCACTTGCGGTATATTTCAGTATGTTGCAGTATTTTTCAAGGTGTCGCAGTATATTTCGGTATGCTGCCGTATGTTGCAGTGTGTTGCAGTATATTTCAATGAGTTGCAGTGCATATCAATATGTTCCAGTGTTTTTTCAGTGTGTTGCAGTATGATGCAGTGTAATTCAATATGTTACAGTGTATTTCAGTATGTTGCAGTATGTTGCAGTATGTTGCAGTGTATTCCAGTGTGTCAAATTGTATTTCAGTATGTTCCACCACTTGCAGTATATTTCGTATGTTGCAGTATTTTTCAAGGTGTCGCAGTATATTTTGGTATATTGCCGTATGTTTCAGTGTGTTGCAGTATATTTCAATGTGTTGCAGTGTAAATCAATATGTTCCAGTGTAATTCAGTATGTTGCAGTATGATGCAGTGTATTTCAATATGTTACAGTGTATTTCAGTAGGTTGCGGTATCTTGCAGTATGTTGCAGTGTATTTCAGTATGTCACAGTGTATTTCAGTATGTTGCAGTATGTTTCAGTATGTTGCAGTATATTTTAATGTGTTGCAGTGTATTTTAGTATGTTGCAGTATGTTGCAGTATGATGCAGTGCATTTCAATATGTTACAGTGTATTTCAGTAGGTTGCGGTATCTTGCAGTATGTTGCAGTGTATTTCAGTGTGTCACAGTGTATTTCAGTATGTTGCAGTATGTTTCAGTATGTTGCAGTATATTTTAATGTGTTGCAGTGTATTTTAGTATGTTGCAGTATGTTGCAGTATGTTGCAGTGTATTTCAGTGTGTCACATTGTATTTCAGTATGTTGCACCACTTGAAGTATAATTCGTATGTTGCTGTATTTTTCAGTGTGTCGCAGTAAATTTTGGTATGTTGCCATATGGTTCAGTGTGTTGCAGTATATTTCAATGTGTTGCAGTGTATATCGATATGTTCCAGTGTAATTCAGTATGTTGCAGTATGTTGCAGTATGTTGCAGTATGTTGCAGTGTATTTCAGTGTGTCACAGTGTATTTCAGTATGTTGCAGTATGTTTCAGTATGTTGCAGTATATTTTAATGTGTTGCAGTGTATTTTAGTATGTTGCAGTATGTTGCAGTATGATGCAGTGCATTTCAATATGTTACAGTGTATTTCAGTAGGTTGCGGTATCTTGCAGTATGTTGCAGTGTATTTCAGTGTATCACAGCGTATTTCAGTATGTTGCAGTATGTTTCAGTATGTTGCAGTATATTTTAATGTGTTGCAGTGTATTTTAGTATGTTGCAGTATGTTGCAGTATGTTGCAGTGTATTTCAGTGTGTCACATTGTATTTCAGTATGTTGCACCACTTGAAGTATAATTCGTATGTTGCTGTATTTTTCAGTGTGTCGCAGTAAATTTTGGTATGTTGCCATATGGTTCAGTGTGTTGCAGTATATTTCAATGTGTTGCAGTGTATATCGATATGTTCCAGTGTAATTCAGTATGTTGCAGTATGTTGCAGTATGTTGCAGTATGTTGCAGTGTATTGCAGTGTGTCACAGTGTATTTCAGTATGTTGCAGTATGTTTCAGTATGTTGCAGTATGTTTTAATGTGTTGCAGTGTATTTTAGTATGTTGCAGTATGTTGCAGTATGTTGCAGTGTATTTCAGTGTGTCACATTGTATTTCAGTATGTGTCACCACTTGAAGTATAATTCGTATGTTGCTGTATTTTTCAGTGTGTCGCAGTAAATTTTGGTATGTTGCCATATGGTTCAGTGTGTTGCAGTATATTTCAATGTGTTGCAGTGTATATCAACATGTTCCAGTGTAATTCAGTATGTTGCAGTGTGTTGCAGTATGTTGCAGTGTATTTCAGTGTGTCACAGTGTATTTCAGTATGTTGCAGTATGTTTCAGTATGTTGCAGTATATTTTAATGTGTTGCAGTGTATTTTAGTATGTTGCAGTATGTTACAGTATATTTCAATGTATCCCAGTGTATTTCAGTATGTTGCAGTGTATTTCAGTGTGTCACAGTGTATTTCAGTATGTTGCACCACTTGCAGTCTATTTCAGTATGTTGCAGTATATTTTAAGGCGTCGCAGTATATTTCAGTATGTTTAAATAATTTTCAACGTGTTGCAGTTTATTTCGGTATGTTGCCGTATGTTTCAGTGTGTTGCAGTATATTTCAGTATGTTGCAGTATGTTTCAGTATGTTGCAGTATATTTTAATGTCTTGCAGTGTATTTTAGTATGTTGCAGTATGTTGCAGTATGTTGCAGTGTATTTCAGTGTGTCACAGTGTATTTCAGTATGTTGCAGTTTGTTGCAGTATAATTCAGTATGTTGCATCACATTTCAGTGTATTACAGTATACTTCAGTGTGTTGCAGTGTATTTCAGTATGCTACAGCATGTTTCAGTATGTTAGAGTGTAATTCAGTATGTTACAGTACATTTCTGTATAATACATTACATTTCAGTATGTTGCAGTATATTTCAGTATGTTGCAGTATATTTTAATGTATCGCAGTATACTTCATTGTGTTACCTTATGTTTCAGTCTGTTGCAGTATATTTCAATCTGTTGCAGGGTATTCCATTATGTTCCGGTGCATTTCAGTATGTTGCAGTATGTTGCAGTGTATTTCGATATGTTACGGTGTATTTCAGTATGTTGCAGTATGTTGCAGTATGTTGCAGTGTATTTCGATATGTTACAGTGTATTTCAGTATGTTGCAGTATGTTGCATTATGTTTCAGTGTATTTCAGTGTGTCACAGTGTATTTCAGTATGTTGCACTATGTTGCAGTATAATTCAGTATGTTGCATTACATTTCAGTGTATTACAGTATACTTCAGTGTGTTGCAGTGTATTTCAGTATGCTACAGCATATTTCAGTATGTTAGAGTGTAATTCAGTATGTTGCACCACTTGCGGTATATTTCAGTATGTTGCAGTATTTTTCAAGGTGTCGCAGTATATTTCGGTATGCTGCCGTATGTTGCAGTGTGTTGCAGTATATTTCAATGAGTTGCAGTGCATATCAATATGTTCCAGTGTTTTTTCAGTGTGTTGCAGTATGATGCAGTGTAATTCAATATGTTACAGTGTATTTCAGTATGTTGCAGTATGTTGCAGTATGTTGCAGTGTATTCCAGTGTGTCACATTGTATTTCAGTATGTTCCACCACTTGCAGTATATTTCGTATGTTGCAGTATTTTTCAAGGTGTCGCAGTATATTTTGGTATATTGCCGTATGTTTCAGTGTGTTGCAGTATATTTCAATGTGTTGCAGTGTAAATCAATATGTTCCAGTGTAATTCAGTATGTTGCAGTATGTTGCAGTATGTTGCAGTGTATTTCAATATGTTACAGTGTATTTCAGTAGGTTGCGGTATCTTGCAGTATGTTGCAGTGTATTTCAGTATGTCACAGTGTATTTCAGTATGTTGCAGTATGTTTCAGTATGTTGCAGTATATTTTAATGTGTTGCAGTGTATTTTAGTATGTTGCAGTATGTTGCAGTATGATGCAGTGCATTTCAATATGTTACAGTGTATTTCAGTAGGTTGCGGTATCTTGCAGTATGTTGCAGTGTATTTCAGTGTATCACAGTGTATTTCAGTATGTTGCAGTATGTTTCAGTATGTTGCAGTATATTTTAATGTGTTGCAGTGTATTTTAGTATGTTGCAGTATGTTGCAGTATGTTGCAGTGTATTTCAGTGTGTCACATTGTATTTCAGTATGTTGCACCACTTGAAGTATAATTCGTATGTTGCTGTATTTTTCAGTGTGTCGCAGTAAATTTTGGTATGTTGCCATATGGTTCAGTGTGTTGCAGTATATTTCAATGTGTTGCAGTGTATATCGATATGTTCCAGTGTAATTCAGTATGTTGCAGTATGTTGCAGTATGTTGCAGTATGTTGCAGTGTATTGCAGTGTGTCACAGTGTATTTCAGTATGTTGCAGTATGTTTCAGTATGTTGCAGTATGTTTTAATGTGTTGCAGTGTATTTTAGTATGTTGCAGTATGTTGCAGTATGTTGCAGTGTATTTCAGTGTGTCACATTGTATTTCAGTATGTGTCACCACTTGAAGTATAATTCGTATGTTGCTGTATTTTTCAGTGTGTCGCAGTAAATTTTGGTATGTTGCCATATGGTTCAGTGTGTTGCAGTATATTTCAATGTGTTGCAGTGTATATCAACATGTTCCAGTGTAATTCAGTATGTTGCAGTGTGTTGCAGTATGTTGCAGTGTATTTCAGTGTGTCACAGTGTATTTCAGTATGTTGCAGTATGTTTCAGTATGTTGCAGTATATTTTAATGTGTTGCAGTGTATTTTAGTATGTTGCAGTATGTTACAGTATATTTCAATGTATCCCAGTGTATTTCAGTATGTTGCAGTGTATTTCAGTGTGTCACAGTGTATTTCAGTATGTTGCACCACTTGCAGTCTATTTCAGTATGTTGCAGTATATTTTAAGGCGTCGCAGTATATTTCAGTATGTTTAAATAATTTTCAACGTGTTGCAGTTTATTTCGGTATGTTGCCGTATGTTTCAGTGTGTTGCAGTATATTTCAGTATGTTGCAGTATGTTTCAGTATGTTGCAGTATATTTTAATGTCTTGCAGTGTATTTTAGTATGTTGCAGTATGTTGCAGTATGTTGCAGTGTATTTCAGTGTGTCACAGTGTATTTCAGTATGTTGCAGTTTGTTGCAGTATAATTCAGTATGTTGCATCACATTTCAGTGTATTACAGTATACTTCAGTGTGTTGCAGTGTATTTCAGTATGCTACAGCATGTTTCAGTATGTTAGAGTGTAATTCAGTATGTTACAGTACATTTCTGTATAATACATTACATTTCAGTATGTTGCAGTATATTTCAGTATGTTGCAGTATATTTTAATGTGTCGCAGTATACTTCATTGTGTTACCTTATGTTTCAGTCTGTTGCAGTATATTTCAATCTGTTGCAGGGTATTCCATTATGTTCCGGTGCATTTCAGTATGTTGCAGTATGTTGCAGTGTATTTCGATATGTTACGGTGTATTTCAGTATGTTGCAGTATGTTGCAGTATGTTGCAGTGTATTTCGATATGTTACAGTGTATTTCAGTATGTTGCAGTATGTTGCATTATGTTTCAGTGTATTTCAGTGTGTCACAGTGTATTTCAGTATGTTGCACTATGTTGCAGTATAATTCAGTATGTTGCATTACATTTCAGTGTATTACAGTATACTTCAGTGTGTTGCAGTGTATTTCAGTATGCTACAGCATATTTCAGTATGTTAGAGTGTAATTCAGTATGTTGCACCACTTGCGGTATATTTCAGTATGTTGCAGTATGTTTCAGTATGTTGCAGTATATTTTAATGTGTTGCAGTGTATTTTAGTATGTTGCAGTATGTTGCAGTATGTTGCAGTGTATTTCAGTGTGTCACATTGTATTTCAGTATGTTGCACCACTTGAAGTATAAATCGTATGTTGCTGTATTTTTCAGTGTGTCGCAGTAAATTTTGGTATGTTGCCATATGGTTCAGTGTGTTGCAGTATATTTCAATGTGTTGCAGTGTATATCGATATGTTCCAGTGTAATTCAGTATGTTGCAGTATGTTGCAGTATGTTGCAGTATGTTGCAGTGTATTTCGATATGTTACAGTGTATTTCAGTATGTTGCAGTATGTTGCATTATGTTTCAGTGTATTTCAGTGTGTCACAGTGTATTTCAGTATGTTGCACTATGTTGCAGTATAATTCAGTATGTTGCATTACATTTCAGTGTATTACAGTATACTTCAGTGTGTTGCAGTGTATTTCAGTATGCTACAGCATATTTCAGTATGTTAGAGTGTAATTCAGTATGTTGCACCACTTGCGGTATATTTCAGTATGTTGCAGTATTTTTCAAGGTGTCGCAGTATATTTCGGTATGCTGCCGTATGTTGCAGTGTGTTGCAGTATATTTCAATGAGTTGCAGTGCATATCAATATGTTCCAGTGTTTTTTCAGTGTGTTGCAGTATGATGCAGTGTAATTCAATATGTTACAGTGTATTTCAGTATGTTGCAGTATGTTGCAGTATGTTGCAGTGTATTCCAGTGTGTCAAATTGTATTTCAGTATGTTCCACCACTTGCAGTATATTTCGTATGTTGCAGTATTTTTCAAGGTGTCGCAGTATATTTTGGTATATTGCCGTATGTTTCAGTGTGTTGCAGTATATTTCAATGTGTTGCAGTGTAAATCAATATGTTCCAGTGTAATTCAGTATGTTGCAGTATGATGCAGTGTATTTCAATATGTTACAGTGTATTTCAGTAGGTTGCGGTATCTTGCAGTATGTTGCAGTGTATTTCAGTATGTCACAGTGTATTTCAGTATGTTGCAGTATGTTTCAGTATGTTGCAGTATATTTTAATGTGTTGCAGTGTATTTTAGTATGTTGCAGTATGTTGCAGTATGATGCAGTGCATTTCAATATGTTACAGTGTATTTCAGTAGGTTGCGGTATCTTGCAGTATGTTGCAGTGTATTTCAGTGTGTCACAGTGTATTTCAGTATGTTGCAGTATGTTTCAGTATGTTGCAGTATATTTTAATGTGTTGCAGTGTATTTTAGTATGTTGCAGTATGTTGCAGTATGTTGCAGTGTATTTCAGTGTGTCACATTGTATTTCAGTATGTTGCACCACTTGAAGTATAATTCGTATGTTGCTGTATTTTTCAGTGTGTCGCAGTAAATTTTGGTATGTTGCCATATGGTTCAGTGTGTTGCAGTATATTTCAATGTGTTGCAGTGTATATCGATATGTTCCAGTGTAATTCAGTATGTTGCAGTATGTTGCAGTATGTTGCAGTATGTTGCAGTGTATTTCAGTGTGTCACAGTGTATTTCAGTATGTTGCAGTATGTTTCAGTATGTTGCAGTATATTTTAATGTGTTGCAGTGTATTTTAGTATGTTGCAGTATGTTGCAGTATGATGCAGTGCATTTCAATATGTTACAGTGTATTTCAGTAGGTTGCGGTATCTTGCAGTATGTTGCAGTGTATTTCAGTGTATCACAGCGTATTTCAGTATGTTGCAGTATGTTTCAGTATGTTGCAGTATATTTTAATGTGTTGCAGTGTATTTTAGTATGTTGCAGTATGTTGCAGTATGTTGCAGTGTATTTCAGTGTGTCACATTGTATTTCAGTATGTTGCACCACTTGAAGTATAATTCGTATGTTGCTGTATTTTTCAGTGTGTCGCAGTAAATTTTGGTATGTTGCCATATGGTTCAGTGTGTTGCAGTATATTTCAATGTGTTGCAGTGTATATCGATATGTTCCAGTGTAATTCAGTATGTTGCAGTATGTTGCAGTATGTTGCAGTATGTTGCAGTGTATTGCAGTGTGTCACAGTGTATTTCAGTATGTTGCAGTATGTTTCAGTATGTTGCAGTATGTTTTAATGTGTTGCAGTGTATTTTAGTATGTTGCAGTATGTTGCAGTATGTTGCAGTGTATTTCAGTGTGTCACATTGTATTTCAGTATGTGTCACCACTTGAAGTATAATTCGTATGTTGCTGTATTTTTCAGTGTGTCGCAGTAAATTTTGGTATGTTGCCATATGGTTCAGTGTGTTGCAGTATATTTCAATGTGTTGCAGTGTATATCAACATGTTCCAGTGTAATTCAGTATGTTGCAGTGTGTTGCAGTATGTTGCAGTGTATTTCAGTGTGTCACAGTGTATTTCAGTATGTTGCAGTATGTTTCAGTATGTTGCAGTATATTTTAATGTGTTGCAGTGTATTTTAGTATGTTGCAGTATGTTACAGTATATTTCAATGTATCCCAGTGTATTTCAGTATGTTGCAGTGTATTTCAGTGTGTCACAGTGTATTTCAGTATGTTGCACCACTTGCAGTCTATTTCAGTATGTTGCAGTATATTTTAAGGCGTCGCAGTATATTTCAGTATGTTTAAATAATTTTCAACGTGTTGCAGTTTATTTCGGTATGTTGCCGTATGTTTCAGTGTGTTGCAGTATATTTCAGTATGTTGCAGTATGTTTCAGTATGTTGCAGTATATTTTAATGTCTTGCAGTGTATTTTAGTATGTTGCAGTATGTTGCAGTATGTTGCAGTGTATTTCAGTGTGTCACAGTGTATTTCAGTATGTTGCAGTTTGTTGCAGTATAATTCAGTATGTTGCATCACATTTCAGTGTATTACAGTATACTTCAGTGTGTTGCAGTGTATTTCAGTATGCTACAGCATGTTTCAGTATGTTAGAGTGTAATTCAGTATGTTACAGTACATTTCTGTATAATACATTACATTTCAGTATGTTGCAGTATATTTCAGTATGTTGCAGTATATTTTAATGTATCGCAGTATACTTCATTGTGTTACCTTATGTTTCAGTCTGTTGCAGTATATTTCAATCTGTTGCAGGGTATTCCATTATGTTCCGGTGCATTTCAGTATGTTGCAGTATGTTGCAGTGTATTTCGATATGTTACGGTGTATTTCAGTATGTTGCAGTATGTTGCAGTATGTTGCAGTGTATTTCGATATGTTACAGTGTATTTCAGTATGTTGCAGTATGTTGCATTATGTTTCAGTGTATTTCAGTGTGTCACAGTGTATTTCAGTATGTTGCACTATGTTGCAGTATAATTCAGTATGTTGCATTACATTTCAGTGTATTACAGTATACTTCAGTGTGTTGCAGTGTATTTCAGTATGCTACAGCATATTTCAGTATGTTAGAGTGTAATTCAGTATGTTGCACCACTTGCGGTATATTTCAGTATGTTGCAGTATTTTTCAAGGTGTCGCAGTATATTTCGGTATGCTGCCGTATGTTGCAGTGTGTTGCAGTATATTTCAATGAGTTGCAGTGCATATCAATATGTTCCAGTGTTTTTTCAGTGTGTTGCAGTATGATGCAGTGTAATTCAATATGTTACAGTGTATTTCAGTATGTTGCAGTATGTTGCAGTATGTTGCAGTGTATTCCAGTGTGTCACATTGTATTTCAGTATGTTCCACCACTTGCAGTATATTTCGTATGTTGCAGTATTTTTCAAGGTGTCGCAGTATATTTTGGTATATTGCCGTATGTTTCAGTGTGTTGCAGTATATTTCAATGTGTTGCAGTGTAAATCAATATGTTCCAGTGTAATTCAGTATGTTGCAGTATGATGCAGTGTATTTCAATATGTTACAGTGTATTTCAGTAGGTTGCGGTATCTTGCAGTATGTTGCAGTGTATTTCAGTATGTCACAGTGTATTTCAGTATGTTGCAGTATGTTTCAGTATGTTGCAGTATATTTTAATGTGTTGCAGTGTATTTTAGTATGTTGCAGTATGTTGCAGTATGATGCAGTGCATTTCAATATGTTACAGTGTATTTCAGTAGGTTGCGGTATCTTGCAGTATGTTGCAGTGTATTTCAGTGTATCACAGTGTATTTCAGTATGTTGCAGTATGTTTCAGTATGTTGCAGTATATTTTAATGTGTTGCAGTGTATTTTAGTATGTTGCAGTATGTTGCAGTATGTTGCAGTGTATTTCAGTGTGTCACATTGTATTTCAGTATGTTGCACCACTTGAAGTATAATTCGTATGTTGCTGTATTTTTCAGTGTGTCGCAGTAAATTTTGGTATGTTGCCATATGGTTCAGTGTGTTGCAGTATATTTCAATGTGTTGCAGTGTATATCGATATGTTCCAGTGTAATTCAGTATGTTGCAGTATGTTGCAGTATGTTGCAGTATGTTGCAGTGTATTGCAGTGTGTCACAGTGTATTTCAGTATGTTGCAGTATGTTTCAGTATGTTGCAGTATGTTTTAATGTGTTGCAGTGTATTTTAGTATGTTGCAGTATGTTGCAGTATGTTGCAGTGTATTTCAGTGTGTCACATTGTATTTCAGTATGTGTCACCACTTGAAGTATAATTCGTATGTTGCTGTATTTTTCAGTGTGTCGCAGTAAATTTTGGTATGTTGCCATATGGTTCAGTGTGTTGCAGTATATTTCAATGTGTTGCAGTGTATATCAACATGTTCCAGTGTAATTCAGTATGTTGCAGTGTGTTGCAGTATGTTGCAGTGTATTTCAGTGTGTCACAGTGTATTTCAGTATGTTGCAGTATGTTTCAGTATGTTGCAGTATATTTTAATGTGTTGCAGTGTATTTTAGTATGTTGCAGTATGTTACAGTATATTTCAATGTATCCCAGTGTATTTCAGTATGTTGCAGTGTATTTCAGTGTGTCACAGTGTATTTCAGTATGTTGCACCACTTGCAGTCTATTTCAGTATGTTGCAGTATATTTTAAGGCGTCGCAGTATATTTCAGTATGTTTAAATAATTTTCAACGTGTTGCAGTTTATTTCGGTATGTTGCCGTATGTTTCAGTGTGTTGCAGTATATTTCAGTATGTTGCAGTATGTTTCAGTATGTTGCAGTATATTTTAATGTCTTGCAGTGTATTTTAGTATGTTGCAGTATGTTGCAGTATGTTGCAGTGTATTTCAGTGTGTCACAGTGTATTTCAGTATGTTGCAGTTTGTTGCAGTATAATTCAGTATGTTGCATCACATTTCAGTGTATTACAGTATACTTCAGTGTGTTGCAGTGTATTTCAGTATGCTACAGCATGTTTCAGTATGTTAGAGTGTAATTCAGTATGTTACAGTACATTTCTGTATAATACATTACATTTCAGTATGTTGCAGTATATTTCAGTATGTTGCAGTATATTTTAATGTGTCGCAGTATACTTCATTGTGTTACCTTATGTTTCAGTCTGTTGCAGTATATTTCAATCTGTTGCAGGGTATTCCATTATGTTCCGGTGCATTTCAGTATGTTGCAGTATGTTGCAGTGTATTTCGATATGTTACGGTGTATTTCAGTATGTTGCAGTATGTTGCAGTATGTTGCAGTGTATTTCGATATGTTACAGTGTATTTCAGTATGTTGCAGTATGTTGCATTATGTTTCAGTGTATTTCAGTGTGTCACAGTGTATTTCAGTATGTTGCACTATGTTGCAGTATAATTCAGTATGTTGCATTACATTTCAGTGTATTACAGTATACTTCAGTGTGTTGCAGTGTATTTCAGTATGCTACAGCATATTTCAGTATGTTAGAGTGTAATTCAGTATGTTGCACCACTTGCGGTATATTTCGTATGTTGCAGTATTTTTCAAGGTGTCGCAGTATATTTTGGTATATTGCCGTATGTTTCAGGGTGTTGCAGTATATTTCAATGTGTTGCAGTGTAAATCAATATGTTCCAGTGTAATTCAGTATGTTGCAGTATGATGCAGTGTATTTCAATATGTTACAGTGTATTTCAGTAGGTTGCGGTATCTTGCAGTATGTTGCAGTGTATTTCAGTATGTCACAGTGTATTTCAGTATGTTGCAGTATGTTTCAGTATGTTGCAGTATATTTTAATGTGTTGCAGTGTATTTTAGTATGTTGCAGTATGTTGCAGTATGATGCAGTGCATTTCAATATGTTACAGTGTATTTCAGTAGGTTGCGGTATCTTGCAGTATGTTGCAGTGTATTTCAGTGTGTCACAGTGTATTTCAGTATGTTGCAGTATGTTTCAGTATGTTGCAGTATATTTTAATGTGTTGCAGTGTATATCGATATGTTCCAGTGTAATTCAGTATGTTGCAGTATGTTGCAGTATGTTGCAGTATGTTGCAGTGTATTTCGATATGTTACAGTGTATTTCAGTATGTTGCAGTATGTTGCATTATGTTTCAGTGTATTTCAGTGTGTCACAGTGTATTTCAGTATGTTGCACTATGTTGCAGTATAATTCAGTATGTTGCATTACATTTCAGTGTATTACAGTATACTTCAGTGTGTTGCAGTGTATTTCAGTATGCTACAGCATATTTCAGTATGTTAGAGTGTAATTCAGTATGTTGCACCACTTGCGGTATATTTCAGTATGTTGCAGTATTTTTCAAGGTGTCGCAGTATATTTCGGTATGCTGCCGTATGTTGCAGTGTGTTGCAGTATATTTCAATGAGTTGCAGTGCATATCAATATGTTCCAGTGTTTTTTCAGTGTGTTGCAGTATGATGCAGTGTAATTCAATATGTTACAGTGTATTTCAGTATGTTGCAGTATGTTGCAGTATGTTGCAGTGTATTCCAGTGTGTCAAATTGTATTTCAGTATGTTCCACCACTTGCAGTATATTTCGTATGTTGCAGTATTTTTCAAGGTGTCGCAGTATATTTTGGTATATTGCCGTATGTTTCAGTGTGTTGCAGTATATTTCAATGTGTTGCAGTGTAAATCAATATGTTCCAGTGTAATTCAGTATGTTGCAGTATGATGCAGTGTATTTCAATATGTTACAGTGTATTTCAGTAGGTTGCGGTATCTTGCAGTATGTTGCAGTGTATTTCAGTATGTCACAGTGTATTTCAGTATGTTGCAGTATGTTTCAGTATGTTGCAGTATATTTTAATGTGTTGCAGTGTATTTTAGTATGTTGCAGTATGTTGCAGTATGATGCAGTGCATTTCAATATGTTACAGTGTATTTCAGTAGGTTGCGGTATCTTGCAGTATGTTGCAGTGTATTTCAGTGTGTCACAGTGTATTTCAGTATGTTGCAGTATGTTTCAGTATGTTGCAGTATATTTTAATGTGTTGCAGTGTATTTTAGTATGTTGCAGTATGTTGCAGTATGTTGCAGTGTATTTCAGTGTGTCACATTGTATTTCAGTATGTTGCACCACTTGAAGTATAATTCGTATGTTGCTGTATTTTTCAGTGTGTCGCAGTAAATTTTGGTATGTTGCCATATGGTTCAGTGTGTTGCAGTATATTTCAATGTGTTGCAGTGTATATCGATATGTTCCAGTGTAATTCAGTATGTTGCAGTATGTTGCAGTATGTTGCAGTATGTTGCAGTGTATTTCAGTGTGTCACAGTGTATTTCAGTATGTTGCAGTATGTTTCAGTATGTTGCAGTATATTTTAATGTGTTGCAGTGTATTTTAGTATGTTGCAGTATGTTGCAGTATGATGCAGTGCATTTCAATATGTTACAGTGTATTTCAGTAGGTTGCGGTATCTTGCAGTATGTTGCAGTGTATTTCAGTGTATCACAGTGTATTTCAGTATGTTGCAGTATG
Organism: Bugula neritina; assembly: GCA_964035545.1. Classification (NCBI taxonomy): domain Eukaryota; kingdom Metazoa; phylum Bryozoa; class Gymnolaemata; order Cheilostomatida; family Bugulidae; genus Bugula; species Bugula neritina. The sequence goes on along the minus strand of CAXIUT010000230.1, from coordinate 1,133,670 downwards.
TTTCAGTATGTTGCAGTATATTTTAATGTGTTGCAGTGTATTTTAGTATGTTGCAGTATGTTGCAGTATGTTGCAGTGTATTTCAGTGTGTCACATTGTATTTCAGTATGTTGCACCACTTGAAGTATAATTCGTATGTTGCTGTATTTTTCAGTGTGTCGCAGTAAATTTTGGTATGTTGCCATATGGTTCAGTGTGTTGCAGTATATTTCAATGTGTTGCAGTGTATATCGATATGTTCCAGTGTAATTCAGTATGTTGCAGTATGTTGCAGTATGTTGCAGTATGTTGCAGTGTATTGCAGTGTGTCACAGTGTATTTCAGTATGTTGCAGTATGTTTCAGTATGTTGCAGTATGTTTTAATGTGTTGCAGTGTATTTTAGTATGTTGCAGTATGTTGCAGTATGTTGCAGTGTATTTCAGTGTGTCACATTGTATTTCAGTATGTGTCACCACTTGAAGTATAATTCGTATGTTGCTGTATTTTTCAGTGTGTCGCAGTAAATTTTGGTATGTTGCCATATGGTTCAGTGTGTTGCAGTATATTTCAATGTGTTGCAGTGTATATCAACATGTTCCAGTGTAATTCAGTATGTTGCAGTGTGTTGCAGTATGTTGCAGTGTATTTCAGTGTGTCACAGTGTATTTCAGTATGTTGCAGTATGTTTCAGTATGTTGCAGTATATTTTAATGTGTTGCAGTGTATTTTAGTATGTTGCAGTATGTTACAGTATATTTCAATGTATCCCAGTGTATTTCAGTATGTTGCAGTGTATTTCAGTGTGTCACAGTGTATTTCAGTATGTTGCACCACTTGCAGTCTATTTCAGTATGTTGCAGTATATTTTAAGGCGTCGCAGTATATTTCAGTATGTTTAAATAATTTTCAACGTGTTGCAGTTTATTTCGGTATGTTGCCGTATGTTTCAGTGTGTTGCAGTATATTTCAGTATGTTGCAGTATGTTTCAGTATGTTGCAGTATATTTTAATGTCTTGCAGTGTATTTTAGTGTGTTGCAGTATGTTGCAGTATGTTGCAGTGTATTTCAGTGTGTCACAGTGTATTTCAGTATGTTGCAGTTTGTTGCAGTATAATTCAGTATGTTGCATCACATTTCAGTGTATTACAGTATACTTCAGTGTGTTGCAGTGTATTTCAGTATGCTACAGCATGTTTCAGTATGTTAGAGTGTAATTCAGTATGTTACAGTACATTTCTGTATAATACATTACATTTCAGTATGTTGCAGTATATTTCAGTATGTTGCAGTATATTTTAATGTGTCGCAGTATACTTCATTGTGTTACCTTATGTTTCAGTCTGTTGCAGTATATTTCAATCTGTTGCAGGGTATTCCATTATGTTCCGGTGCATTTCAGTATGTTGCAGTATGTTGCAGTGTATTTCGATATGTTACGGTGTATTTCAGTATGTTGCAGTATGTTGCAGTATGTTGCAGTGTATTTCGATATGTTACAGTGTATTTCAGTATGTTGCAGTATGTTGCATTATGTTTCAGTGTATTTCAGTGTGTCACAGTGTATTTCAGTATGTTGCACTATGTTGCAGTATAATTCAGTATGTTGCATTACATTTCAGTGTATTACAGTATACTTCAGTGTGTTGCAGTGTATTTCAGTATGCTACAGCATATTTCAGTATGTTAGAGTGTAATTCAGTATGTTGCACCACTTGCGGTATATTTCAGTATGTTGCAGTATTTTTCAAGGTGTCGCAGTATATTTCGGTATGCTGCCGTATGTTGCAGTGTGTTGCAGTATATTTCAATGAGTTGCAGTGCATATCAATATGTTCCAGTGTTTTTTCAGTGTGTTGCAGTATGATGCAGTGTAATTCAATATGTTACAGTGTATTTCAGTATGTTGCAGTATGTTGCAGTATGTTGCAGTGTATTCCAGTGTGTCAAATTGTATTTCAGTATGTTCCACCACTTGCAGTATATTTCGTATGTTGCAGTATTTTTCAAGGTGTCGCAGTATATTTTGGTATATTGCCGTATGTTTCAGTGTGTTGCAGTATATTTCAATGTGTTGCAGTGTAAATCAATATGTTCCAGTGTAATTCAGTATGTTGCAGTATGATGCAGTGTATTTCAATATGTTACAGTGTATTTCAGTAGGTTGCGGTATCTTGCAGTATGTTGCAGTGTATTTCAGTATGTCACAGTGTATTTCAGTATGTTGCAGTATGTTTCAGTATGTTGCAGTATATTTTAATGTGTTGCAGTGTATTTTAGTATGTTGCAGTATGTTGCAGTATGATGCAGTGCATTTCAATATGTTACAGTGTATTTCAGTAGGTTGCGGTATCTTGCAGTATGTTGCAGTGTATTTCAGTGTGTCACAGTGTATTTCAGTATGTTGCAGTATGTTTCAGTATGTTGCAGTATATTTTAATGTGTTGCAGTGTATTTTAGTATGTTGCAGTATGTTGCAGTATGTTGCAGTGTATTTCAGTGTGTCACATTGTATTTCAGTATGTTGCACCACTTGAAGTATAAATCGTATGTTGCTGTATTTTTCAGTGTGTCGCAGTAAATTTTGGTATGTTGCCATATGGTTCAGTGTGTTGCAGTATATTTCAATGTGTTGCAGTGTATATCGATATGTTCCAGTGTAATTCAGTATGTTGCAGTATGTTGCAGTATGTTGCAGTATGTTGCAGTGTATTTCGATATGTTACAGTGTATTTCAGTATGTTGCAGTATGTTGCATTATGTTTCAGTGTATTTCAGTGTGTCACAGTGTATTTCAGTATGTTGCACTATGTTGCAGTATAATTCAGTATGTTGCATTACATTTCAGTGTATTACAGTATACTTCAGTGTGTTGCAGTGTATTTCAGTATGCTACAGCATATTTCAGTATGTTAGAGTGTAATTCAGTATGTTGCACCACTTGCGGTATATTTCAGTATGTTGCAGTATTTTTCAAGGTGTCGCAGTATATTTCGGTATGCTGCCGTATGTTGCAGTGTGTTGCAGTATATTTCAATGAGTTGCAGTGCATATCAATATGTTCCAGTGTTTTTTCAGTGTGTTGCAGTATGATGCAGTGTAATTCAATATGTTACAGTGTATTTCAGTATGTTGCAGTATGTTGCAGTATGTTGCAGTGTATTCCAGTGTGTCAAATTGTATTTCAGTATGTTCCACCACTTGCAGTATATTTCGTATGTTGCAGTATTTTTCAAGGTGTCGCAGTATATTTTGGTATATTGCCGTATGTTTCAGTGTGTTGCAGTATATTTCAATGTGTTGCAGTGTAAATCAATATGTTCCAGTGTAATTCAGTATGTTGCAGTATGATGCAGTGTATTTGAATATGTTACAGTGTATTTCAGTAGGTTGCGGTATCTTGCAGTATGTTGCAGTGTATTTCAGTATGTCACAGTGTATTTCAGTATGTTGCAGTATGTTTCAGTATGTTGCAGTATATTTTAATGTGTTGCAGTGTATTTTAGTATGTTGCAGTATGTTGCAGTATGATGCAGTGCATTTCAATATGTTACAGTGTATTTCAGTAGGTTGCGGTATCTTGCAGTATGTTGCAGTGTATTTCAGTGTGTCACAGTGTATTTCAGTATGTTGCAGTATGTTTCAGTATGTTGCAGTATATTTTAATGTGTTGCAGTGTATTTTAGTATGTTGCAGTATGTTGCAGTATGTTGCAGTGTATTTCAGTGTGTCACATTGTATTTCAGTATGTTGCACCACTTGAAGTATAATTCGTATGTTGCTGTATTTTTCAGTGTGTCGCAGTAAATTTTGGTATGTTGCCATATGGTTCAGTGTGTTGCAGTATATTTCAATGTGTTGCAGTGTATATCGATATGTTCCAGTGTAATTCAGTATGTTGCAGTATGTTGCAGTATGTTGCAGTATGTTGCAGTGTATTTCAGTGTGTCACAGTGTATTTCAGTATGTTGCAGTATGTTTCAGTATGTTGCAGTATATTTTAATGTGTTGCAGTGTATTTTAGTATGTTGCAGTATGTTGCAGTATGATGCAGTGCATTTCAATATGTTACAGTGTATTTCAGTAGGTTGCGGTATCTTGCAGTATGTTGCAGTGTATTTCAGTGTATCACAGTGTATTTCAGTATGTTGCAGTATGTTTCAGTATGTTGCAGTATATTTTAATGTGTTGCAGTGTATTTTAGTATGTTGCAGTATGTTGCAGTATGTTGCAGTGTATTTCAGTGTGTCACATTGTATTTCAGTATGTTGCACCACTTGAAGTATAATTCGTATGTTGCTGTATTTTTCAGTGTGTCGCAGTAAGTTTTGGTATGTTGCCATATGGTTCAGTGTGTTGCAGTATATTTCAATGTGTTGCAGTGTATATCGATATGTTCCAGTGTAATTCAGTATGTTGCAGTATGTTGCAGTATGTTGCAGTATGTTGCAGTGTATTGCAGTGTGTCACAGTGTATTTCAGTATGTTGCAGTATGTTTCAGTATGTTGCAGTATGTTTTAATGTGTTGCAGTGTATTTTAGTATGTTGCAGTATGTTGCAGTATGTTGCAGTGTATTTCAGTGTGTCACATTGTATTTCAGTATGTGTCACCACTTGAAGTATAATTCGTATGTTGCTGTATTTTTCAGTGTGTCGCAGTAAATTTTGGTATGTTGCCATATGGTTCAGTGTGTTGCAGTATATTTCAATGTGTTGCAGTGTATATCAACATGTTCCAGTGTAATTCAGTATGTTGCAGTGTGTTGCAGTATGTTGCAGTGTATTTCAGTGTGTCACAGTGTATTTCAGTATGTTGCAGTATGTTTCAGTATGTTGCAGTATATTTTAATGTGTTGCAGTGTATTTTAGTATGTTGCAGTATGTTACAGTATATTTCAATGTATCCCAGTGTATTTCAGTATGTTGCAGTGTATTTCAGTGTGTCACAGTGTATTTCAGTATGTTGCACCACTTGCAGTCTATTTCAGTATGTTGCAGTATATTTTAAGGCGTCGCAGTATATTTCAGTATGTTTAAATAATTTTCAACGTGTTGCAGTTTATTTCGGTATGTTGCCGTATGTTTCAGTGTGTCGCAGTATACTTCATTGTGTTACCTTATGTTTCAGTCTGTTGCAGTATATTTCAATCTGTTGCAGGGTATTCCATTATGTTCCGGTGCATTTCAGTATGTTGCAGTATGTTGCAGTGTATTTCGATATGTTACGGTGTATTTCAGTATGTTGCAGTATGTTGCAGTATGTTGCAGTGTATTTCGATATGTTACAGTGTATTTCAGTATGTTGCAGTATGTTGCATTATGTTTCAGTGTATTTCAGTGTGTCACAGTGTATTTCAGTATGTTGCACTATGTTGCAGTATAATTCAGTATGTTGCATTACATTTCAGTGTATTACAGTATACTTCAGTGTGTTGCAGTGTATTTCAGTATGCTACAGCATATTTCAGTATGTTAGAGTGTAATTCAGTATGTTGCACCACTTGCGGTATATTTCAGTATGTTGCAGTATTTTTCAAGGTGTCGCAGTATATTTCGGTATGCTGCCGTATGTTGCAGTGTGTTGCAGTATATTTCAATGAGTTGCAGTGCATATCAATATGTTCCAGTGTTTTTTCAGTGTGTTGCAGTATGATGCAGTGTAATTCAATATGTTACAGTGTATTTCAGTATGTTGCAGTATGTTGCAGTATGTTGCAGTGTATTCCAGTGTGTCAAATTGTATTTCAGTATGTTCCACCACTTGCAGTATATTTCGTATGTTGCAGTATTTTTCAAGGTGTCGCAGTATATTTTGGTATATTGCCGTATGTTTCAGTGTGTTGCAGTATATTTCAATGTGTTGCAGTGTAAATCAATATGTTCCAGTGTAATTCAGTATGTTGCAGTATGATGCAGTGTATTTCAATATGTTACAGTGTATTTCAGTAGGTTGCGGTATCTTGCAGTATGTTGCAGTGTATTTCAGTATGTCACAGTGTATTTCAGTATGTTGCAGTATGTTTCAGTATGTTGCAGTATATTTTAATGTGTTGCAGTGTATTTTAGTATGTTGCAGTATGTTGCAGTATGATGCAGTGCATTTCAATATGTTACAGTGTATTTCAGTAGGTTGCGGTATCTTGCAGTATGTTGCAGTGTATTTCAGTGTGTCACAGTGTATTTCAGTATGTTGCAGTATGTTTCAGTATGTTGCAGTATATTTTAATGTGTTGCAGTGTATTTTAGTATGTTGCAGTATGTTGCAGTATGTTGCAGTGTATTTCAGTGTGTCACATTGTATTTCAGTATGTTGCACCACTTGAAGTATAATTCGTATGTTGCTGTATTTTTCAGTGTGTCGCAGTAAATTTTGGTATGTTGCCATATGGTTCAGTGTGTTGCAGTATATTTCAATGTGTTGCAGTGTATATCGATATGTTCCAGTGTAATTCAGTATGTTGCAGTATGTTGCAGTATGTTGCAGTATGTTGCAGTGTATTTCAGTGTGTCACAGTGTATTTCAGTATGTTGCAGTATGTTTCAGTATGTTGCAGTATATTTTAATGTGTTGCAGTGTATTTTAGTATGTTGCAGTATGTTGCAGTATGTTGCAGTGTATTTCAGTGTGTCACATTGTATTTCAGTATGTTGCACCACTTGAAGTATAATTCGTATGTTGCTGTATTTTTCAGTGTGTCGCAGTAAATTTCGGTATGTTGCCATATGGTTCTGTGTTGCAGTATATTTCAATGTGTTGCAGTGTATATCAACATGTTCCAGTGTAATTCAGTATGTTGCAGTGTGTTGCAGTATGTTGCAGTGTATTTCAGTGTGTCACAGTGTATTTCAGTATGTTGCAGTATGTTTCAGTATGTTGCAGTATATTTTAATGTGTTGCAGTGTATTTTAGTATGTTGCAGTATGTTACAGTATATTTCAATGTATCCCAGTGTATTTCAGTATGTTGCAGTATGTTTCAATGTGTCGCAGTGTATTTCAATATGTTCCAGTGTATTTCAGTATGTTGCAGTTTGTTGCAGTATAATTCAGTATGTTGCATCACATTTCAGTGTATTACAGTATACTTCAGTGTGTTGCAGTGTATTTCAGTATGCTACAGCATGTTTCAGTATGTTAGAGTGTAATTCAGTATGTTACAGTACATTTCTGTATAATACATTACATTTCAGTATGTTGCAGTATATTTCAGTATGTTGCAGTATATTTTAATGTGTCGCAGTATACTTCATTGCGTTACCTTATGTTTCAGTCTGTTGCAGTATATTTCAATCTGTTGCAGGGTATTCCATTATGTTCCGGTGCATTTCAGTATGTTGCAGTATGTTGCAGTGTATTTCGATATGTTACGGTGTATTTCAGTATGTTGCAGTATGTTGCAGTATGTTGCAGTGTATTCCAGTGTGTCACATTGTATTTCAGTATGTTCCACCACTTGCAGTATATTTCGTATGTTGCAGTATTTTTCAAGGTGTCGCAGTATATTTTGGTATATTGCCGTATGTTTCAGTGTGTTGCAGTATATTTCAATGTGTTGCAGTGTAAATCAATATGTTCCAGTGTAATTCAGTATGTTGCAGTATGATGCAGTGTATTTCAATATGTTACAGTGTATTTCAGTAGGTTGCGGTATCTTGCAGTATGTTGCAGTGTATTTCAGTATGTCACAGTCTGTTTCAGTATGTTGCAGTATCTTGCAGTATATTTCAGTATGTTGCAGTATGTTTCAATGTGTCGCAGTGTATTTCAATATGTTCCAGTGTATTTCAGTTTGTTGCAGTATGTTGTAGTGTATTTCAGTATGTTGCACTATGTTGCAGTATAATTCAGTATTTTGCATTACATTTCAGTGTATTACAGTATACTTCAGTGTGTTGCAGTGTATTTCAGTATGCTACAGCATATTTCAGTATGTTAGAGTGTAATTCAGTATGTTGCAGTATATTTCAATATGTGATAGTGTATTTCAGTATGTTGCAGTATATTTCAGCATGTTGCAGTATGTTTCAGTATGTCGCAATATATTTTAATGTGTTGCAATGTATTTCAGTATGTTGCAGTGTATTTCAGTGTGTCACAGTGTATTTCAGTATGTTGCAGTATGTTTCAGTATGTTGCAGTATATTTTAATGTGTTGCAGTGTATTTTATTATGTTACAGTATGTTACAGTATATATCAATGTGTCCCAGTGTATTTCAGTATGTTGCAGTATGTTTCAATGTGTCGCAGTGTATTTCAATATGTTACAGTGTATTTCAGTATGTTGCACTATGTTGCAGTATAATTCAGTATTTTGCATTACATTTCAGTGTATTACAGTATACTTCAGTGTGTTGCAGTGTATTTCAGTATGCTACAGCATGTTTCAGTATGTTAGAGTGTAATTCAGTATGTTACAGTACATTTCTGTATATTACATTACATTTCAGTATGTTGCAGTATATTTCAGTATGTTGCAGTATATTTTAATGTGTCGCAGTATACTTCATTGTGTTACCTTATGTTTCAGTCTGTCGCAGTATATTTCAATCTGTTGCAGGGTATTCCATTATGTTCCGGTGCATTTCAGTATGTTGCAGTATGTCGCAGTATATTTTAATGTGTTGCAATGTATTTCAGTATGTTGCAGTGTATTTTAGTATGTTGCAGTATGTTACAGTATATTTCAATACGTTGCAGTATATTTCAATGTGTCGCACAATATTTCAGTATGTTGCAGTATGTTGCAGTATGTTGCAGTATGTTGCAGTGTATTTCAGTGTGTCACATTGTATTTCAGTATGTTGCACCGCTTGAAGTATAATTCGTATGTTGCAGTATTTTTCAGTGTGTCGCAGTAAATTTCGGTATGTTGCCATATGGTTCAGTGTGTTGCAGTATATTTCAATGTGTTGCAGTGTATATCAATATGTTCCAGTGTAATTCAGTATGTTGCAGTATGTTGCAGTATGTTGCAGTGTATTTCAGTGTGTCACAGTGTATTTCAGTATGTTGCAGTATGTTTCAGTATGTTGCAGTATATTTTAATGTGTTGCAGTGTATTTTAATATGTTGCAGTATGTTACAGTATATTTCAATGTGTCCCAGTGTATTTCAGTATGTTGCAGTATGTTTCAATGTGTCGCAGTGTATTTCAATATGTTCCAGTGTATTTCAGTATGTTGCAGTTTGTTGTAGTGTATTTCAGTATGTTGCACTATGTTGCAGTATAATTCAGTATGTTGCATCACATTTCAGTGTATTACAGTATACTTCAGTGTGTTGCAGTGTATTTCAGTATGCTACAGCATGTTTCAGTATGTTAGAGTGTAATTCAGTATGTTACAGTACATTTCTGTATAATACATTACATTTCAGTATGTTGCAGTATATTTCAGTATGTTGCAGTATATTTTAATGTGTCGCAGTATACTTCATTGTGTTACCTTATGTTTCAGTCTGTTGCAGTATATTTCAATCTGTTGCAGGGTATTCCATTATGTTCCGGTGCATTTCAGTATGTTGCAGTATGTTGCAGTGTATTTCGATATGTTACGGTGTATTTCAGTATGTTGCAGTATGTTGCAGTATGTTGCAGTGTATTTCGATATGTCACAGTGTATTTCAGTATGTTGCACTATGTTGCAGTATAATTCAGTATGTTGCATTACATTTCAGTGTATTACAGTATACTTCAGTGTGTTGCAGTGTATTTCAGTATGCTACAGCATATTTCAGTATGTTAGAGTGTAATTCAGTATGTTGCACCACTTGCAGTATATTTCAGTATGTTGCAGTATTTTTCAAGGTGTCGCAGTATATTTCGGTATGCTGCCGTATGTTGCAGTGTGTTGCAGTATATTTCAATGAGTTGCAGTGCATATCAATATGTTCCAGTGTTTTTCAGTATGTTGCAGTATGATGCAGTGTAATTCAATATGTTACAGTGTATTTCAGTATGTTGCAGTATGTTGCAGTATGTTGCAGTGTATTCCAGTGTGTCACATTGTATTTCAGTATGTTGCACCACTTGCAGTATATTTCGTATGTTGCAGTATTTTTCAAGGTGTCGCAGTATATTTTGGTATATTGCCGTATGTTTCAGTGTGTTGCAGTATATTTCAGTGTGTTGCAGTGTCTATCAATATGTTCCAGTGTAATTCAGTATGTTGCAGTATGATGCAGTGTATTTCAATATGTTACAGTGTATTTCAGTAGGTTGCGGTATCTTGCAGTATGTTGCAGTGTATTTCAGTATGTCACAGTCTGTTTCAGTATGTTGCAGTATCATGCAGTATATTTCAGTATGTTGCAGTATGTTTCAATGTGTCGCAGTGTATTTCAATATGTTCCAGTGTATTTCAGTATGTTGCAGTATGTTGTAGTGTATTTCAGTATGTTGCACTATGTTGCAGTATAATTCAGTATGTTGCATTACATTTCAGTGTATTACAGTATACTTCAGTGTGTTGCAGTGTATTTCAGTATGCTACAGCATATTTCAGTTTGTTAGAGTGTAATTCAGTATGTTGCAGTATATTTCAATATGTGATAGTGTCTTTCAGTATGTTGCAGTATATTTCAGCATGTTGCAGTATGTTTCAGTATGTCGCAGTATATTTTAATGTGTTGCAATGTATTTCAGTATGTTGCAGTGTATTTTAGTATGTTGCAGTATGTTACAGTATATTTCAATACGTTGCTGTATATTTCAATGTGTCGCACAATATTTCAGTATGTTGCAGTATGTTGCAGTATGTTGCAGTGTATTTCAGTGTGTCACATTGTATTTCAGTATGTTGCACCACTTGAAGTATAATTCGTATGTTGCTGTATTTTTCAGTGTGTCGCAGTAAATTTCGGTATGTTGCCATATGGTTCAGTGTGTTGCAGTATATTTCAATGTGTTGCAGTGTATATCGATATGTTCCAGTGTAATTCAGTATGTTGCAGTATGTTGCAGTATGTTGCAGTATGTTGCAGTGTATTTCAGTGTGTCACAGTGTATTTCAGTATGTTGCAGTATGTTTCAGTATGTTGCAGTATATTTTAATGTGTTGCAGTGTATTTTAGTATGTTGCAGTATATTACAGTATATTTCAATATGTTGCAGTATATTTTATTGTGTCGCACAATATTTCAGTATGTTGCAGTATGTTGCAGTGTATTCCAGTGTGTCACATTGTATTTCAGTATGTTGCACCACTTGCAGTATATTTCGTATGTTGCAGTATTTTTCAAGGTGTCGCAGTATATTTTGGTATATTGCCGTATGTTTCAGTGTGTTGCAGTATATTTCAATGTGTTGCAGTGTATATCAATATGTTCCAGTGTAATTCAGTATGTTGCAGTATGATGCAGTGTATTTCAATATGTTACAGTGTATTTCAGTAGGTTGCGGTATCTTGCAGTATGTTGCAGTGTATTTCAGTATGTCACAGTCTGTTTCAGTATGTTGCAGTATCTTGCAGTATACTTCAGTATGTTGCAGTATGTTTCAATGTGTCGCAGTGTATTTCAATATGTTCCAGTGTATTTCAGTATGTTGGAGTATGTTGTAGTGTATTTCAGTATGTTGCACTATGTTGCAGTATAATTCAGTATGTTGCATTACATTTCAGTGTATTACAGTATACTTCAGTGTGTTGCAGTGTATTTCAGTATGCTACAGCATATTTCAGTATGTTAGAGTGTAATTCAGTATGTTGCAGTATATTTCAATATGTTATAGTGTATTTCAGTATGTTGCAGTATATTTCAGCATGTTGCAGTATGTTTCAGTATGTCGCAGTATATTTTAATGTGTTGCAATGTATTTCAGTATGTTGCAGTGTATTTTAGTATGTTGCAGTATGTTACAGTATATTTCAATACGTTGCAGTATAATTCAATGTGTCGCACAATATTTCAGTATGTTGCAGTATGTTGCAGTATGTTGCAGTGTATTTCAGTGTGTCACATTGTATTTCAGTATGTTGCACCGCTTGAAGTATAATTCGTATGTTGCAGTATTTTTCAGTGTGTCGCAGTAAATTTCGGTATGTTGCCATATGGTTCAGTGTGTTGCAGTATATTTCAATGTGTTGCAGTGTATATCAATATGTTCCAGTGTAATTCAGTATGTTGCAGTATGTTGCAGTATGTTGCAGTGTATTTCAGTGTGTCACAGTGTATTTCAGTATGTTGCAGTATGTTTCAGTATGTTGCAGTATATTTTAATGTGTTGCAGTGTATTTTAGTATGTTGCAGTATGTTACAGTATATTTCAATGTGTCCCAGTGTATTTCAGTATGTTGCAGTATGTTTCAATGTGTCGCAGTGTATTTCAATATGTTCCAGTCTATTTCAGTATGTTGCAGTTTGTTGCAGTATAATTCAGTATGTTGCATCACATTTCAGTGTATTACAGTATACTTCAGTGTGTTGCAGTGTATTTCAGTATGCTACAGCATGTTTCAGTATGTTAGAGTGTAATTCAGTATGTTACAGTACATTCCTGTATAATACATTACATTTCAGTATGTTGCAGTATATTTCAGTATGTTGCAGTATATTTTAATGTGTCGCAGTATACTTCATTGTGTTACCTTATGTTTCAGTCTGTTGCAGTATATTTCAATCTGTTGCAGGGTATTCCATTATGTTCCGGTGCATTTCAGTATGTTGCAGTATGTTGCAGTGTATTTCGATATGTTACGGTGTAATTCAGTATGTTGCAGTATGTTGCAGTATGTTGCAGTGTATTTCGATATGTTACAGTGTATTTCAGTATGTTGCAGTATGTTGCATTATGTTTCAGTGTATTTCAGTGTGTCACAGTGTATTTCAGTATGTTGCACTATGTTGCAGTATAATTCAGTATGTTGCATTACATTTCAGTGTATTACAGTATACTTCAGTGTGTTGCAGTGTATTTCAGTATGCTACAGCATATTTCAGTATGTTAGAGTGTAATTCAGTATGTTGCACCACTTGCAGTATATTTCAGTATGTTGCAGTATTTTTCAAGGTGTCGCAGTATATTTCGGTATGCTGCCGTATGTTGCAGTGTGTTGCAGTATATTTCAATGAGTTGCAGTGCATATCAATATGTTCCAGTGTTTTTCAGTATGTTGCAGTATGATGCAGTGTAACTCAATATGTTACAGTGTATTTCAGTATGTTGCAGTATGTTGCAGTATGTTGCAGTGTATTCCAGTGTGTCACATTGTATTTCAGTATGTTCCACCACTTGCAGTATATTTCGTATGTTGCAGTATTTTTCAAGGTGTCGCAGTATATTTTGGTATATTGCCGTATGTTTCAGTGTGTTGCAGTATATTTCAATGTGTTGCAGTGTAAATCAATATGTTCCAGTGTAATTCAGTATGTTGCAGTATGATGCAGTGTATTTCAATATGTTACAGTGTATTTCAGTAGGTTGCGGTATCTTGCAGTATGTTGCAGTGTATTTCAGTATGTCACAGTCTGTTTCAGTATGTTGCAGTATCTTGCAGTATATTTCAGTATGTTGCAGTATGTTTCAATGTGTCGCAGTGTATTTCAATATGTTCCAGTGTATTTCAGTATGTTGCAGTATGTTGTAGTGTATTTCAGTATGTTGCACTATGTTGCAGTATAATTCAGTATTTTGCATTACATTTCAGTGTATTACAGTATACTTCAGTGTGTTGCAGTGTATTTCAGTATGCTACAGCATATTTCAGTATGTTAGAGTGTAATTCAGTATGTTGCAGTATATTTCAATATGTGATAGTGTATTTCAGTATGTTGCAGTATATTTCAGCATGTTGCAGTATGTTTCAGTATGTCGCAATATATTTTAATGTGTTGCAATGTATTTCAGTATGTTGCAGTGTATTTCAGTGTGTCACAGTGTATTTCAGTATGTTGCAGTATGTTTCAGTATGTTGCAGTATATTTTAATGTGTTGCAGTGTATTTTATTATGTTACAGTATGTTACAGTATATTTCAATGTGTCCCAGTGTATTTCAGTATGTTGCAGTATGTTTCAATGTGTCGCAGTGTATTTCAATATGTTCCAGTGTATTTCAGTATGTTGCAGTTTGTTGTAGTGTATTTCAGTATGTTGCACTATGTTGCAGTATAATTCAGTATGTTGCATCACATTTCAGTGTATTACAGTATACTTCAGTGTGTTGCAGTGTATTTCAGTATGCTACAGCATGTTTCAGTATGTTAGAGTGTAATTCAGTATGTTACAGTACATTTCTGTATATTACATTACATTTCAGTATGTTGCAGTATATTTCAGTATGTTGCAGTATATTTTAATGTGTCGCAGTATACTTCATTGTGTTACCTTATGTTTCAGTCTGTCGCAGTATATTTCAATCTGTTGCAGGGTATTCCATTATGTTCCGGTGCATTTCAGTATGTTGCAGTATGTTGCAGTGTATTTCGATATGTTACGGTGTATTTCAGTATGTTGCAGTATGTTGCAGTATGTTGCAGTGTATTTCGATATGTTACAGTGTATTTCAGTATGTTGCAGTATGTTGCATTATGTTTCAGTGTATTTCAGTGTGTCACAGTGTATTTCAGTATGTTGCACTATGTTGCAGTATAATTCAGTATGTTGCATTACATTTCAGTGTATTACAGTATACTTCAGTGTGTTGCAGTGTATTTCAGTATGCTACAGCATATTTCAGTATGTTAGAGTGTAATTCAGTATGTTGCACCACTTGCAGTATATTTCAGTATGTTGCAGTATTTTTCAAGGTGTCGCAGTATATTTTGGTATATTGCCGTATGTTTCAGTGTGTTGCAGTATATTTCAGTGTGTTGCAGTGTATATCAATATGTTCCAGTGTAATTCAATATGTTGCAGTATGATGCAGTGTATTTCAATATGTTACAGTGTATTTCAGTAGGTTGCGGTATCTTGCAGTATGTTGCAGTGTATTTCAGTGTGTCACAGTCTGTTTCAGTATGTTGCAGTATCTTGCAGTATATTTCAGTATGTTGCAGTATGTTTCAATGTGTCGCAGTGTATTTCAATATGTTCCAGTGTGTTTCAGTATGATGCAGTATGTTGTAGTGTATTTCAGTATGTTGCACTATGTTGCAGTATAATTCAGTATGTTGCATAACATTTCAGTGTATTACCGTATACTTCAGTGTTTTGCAGTGTATTTCAGTATGCTACAGCATATTTCAGTATGTTAGAGTGTAATTCAGTATGTTGCAGTATATTTCAATATGTGATAGTGTATTTCAGTATGTTGCAGTATATTTCAGCATGTTGCAGTATGTTTCAGTATGTCGCAGTATATTTTAATGTGTTGCAATGTATTTCAGTATGTTGCAGTGTATTTTAGTATGTTGCAGTATGTTACAGTATATTTCAATACGTTGCAGTATATTTCAATGTGTCGCACAATATTTCAGTATGTTGCAGTATGTTGCAGTATGTTGCAGTATGTTGCAGTGTATTTCAGTGTGTCACATTGTATTTCAGTATGTTGCACCGCTTGAAGTATAATTCGTATGTTGCAGTATTTTTCAGTGTGTCGCAGTAAATTTCGGTATGTTGCCATATGGTTCAGTGTGTTGCAGTATATTTCAATGTGTTGCAGTGTATATCAATATGTTCCAGTGTAATTCAGTATGTTGCAGTATGTTGCAGTATGTTGCAGTGTATTTCAGTGTGTCACAGTGTATTTCAGTATGTTGCAGTATGTTTCAGTATGTTGCAGTATATTTTAATGTGTTGCAGTGTATTTTAATATGTTGCAGTATGTTACAGTATATTTCAATGTGTCCCAGTGTATTTCAGTATGTTGCAGTATGTTTCAATGTGTCGCAGTGTATTTCAATATGTTCCAGTGTATTTCAGTATGTTGCAGTTTGTTGTAGTGTATTTCAGTATGTTGCACTATGTTGCAGTATAATTCAGTATGTTGCATCACATTTCAGTGTATTACAGTATACTTCAGTGTGTTGCAGTGTATTTCAGTATGCTACAGCATGTTTCAGTATGTTAGAGTGTAATTCAGTATGTTACAGTACATTTCTGTATAATACATTACATTTCAGTATGTTGCAGTATATTTCAGTATGTTGCAGTATATTTTAATGTGTCGCAGTATGCTTCATTGTGTTACCTTATGTTTCAGTCTGTTGCAGTATATTTCAATCTGTTGCAGGGTATTCCATTATGTTCCGGTGCATTTCAGTATGTTGCAGTATGTTGCAGTGTATTTCGATATGTTACGGTGTATTTCAGTATGTTGCAGTATGTTGCAGTATGTTTCAGTATGTTGCAGTATCTTTTAATGTGTTGCAGTGTATTTTATTATGTTACAGTATGTTACAGTATATTTCAATGTGTCCCAGTGTATTTCAGTATGTTGCAGTATGTTTCAATGTGTCGCAGTGTATTTCAATATGTTCCAGTGTATTTCAGTATGTTGCAGTTTGTTGTAGTGTATTTCAGTATGTTGCACTATGTTGCAGTATAATTCAGTATGTTGCATCACATTTCAGTGTATTACAGTATACTTCAGTGTGTTGCAGTGTATTTCAGTATGCTACAGCATGTTTCAGTATGTTAGAGTGTAATTCAGTATGTTACAGTACGTTTCTGTATATTACATTACATTTCAGTATGTTGCAGTATATTTCAGTATGTTGCAGTATATTTTAATGTGTCGCAGTATACTTCATTGTGTTACCTTATGTTTCAGTCTGTCGCAGTATATTTCAATCTGTTGCAGGGTATTCCATTATGTTCCGGTGCATTTCAGTGTGTTGCAGTATGTTGCAGTGTATTTCGATATGTTACGGTGTATTTCAGTATGTTGCAGTATGTTGCAGTATGTTGCAGTGTATTTCGATATGTTACAGTGTATTTCAGTATGTTGCAGTATGTTGCATTATGTTTCAGTGTATTTCAGTGTGTCACAGTGTATTTCAGTATGTTGCACTATGTTGCAGTATAATTCAGTATGTTGCATTACATTTCAGTGTATTACAGTATACTTCAGTGTGTTGCAGTGTATTTCAGTATGCTACAGCATATTTCAGTATGTTAGAGTGTAATTCAGTATGTTGCACCACTTGCAGTATATTTCAGTATGTTGCAGTATTTTTCAAAGTGTCGCATTATATTTTGGTATGCTGCCGTATGTTGCAGTGTGTTGCAGTATATTTCAATGAGTTGCAGTGCATATCAATATGTTCCAGTGTTTTTCAGTATGTTGCAGTATGATGCAGTGTAATTCAATATGTTACAGTGTATTTCAGTATGTTGCAGTATGTTGCAGTATGTTGCAGTGTATTCCAGTGTGTCACATTGTATTTCAGTATGTTGCACCACTTGCAGTATATTTCGTATGTTGCAGTATTTTTCAAGGTGTCGCAGTATATTTTGGTATATTGCCGTATGTTTCAGTGTGTTGCAGTATATTTCAGTGTGTTGCAGTGTCTATCAATATGTTCCAGTGTAATTCAGTATGTTGCAGTATGATGCAGTGTATTTCAATATGTTACAGTGTATTTCAGTAGGTTGCGGTATCTTGCAGTATGTTGCAGTGTATTTCAGTATGTCACAGTCTGTTTCAGTATGTTGCAGTATCTTGCAGTATATTTCAGTATGTTGCAGTATGTTTCAATGTGTCGCAGTGTATTTCAATATGTTCCAGTGTATTTCAGTATGTTGCAGTATGTTGTAGTGTATTTCAGTATGTTGCACTATGTTGCAGTATAATTCAGTATGTTGCATTACATTTCAGTGTATTACAGTATACTTCAGTGTGTTGCAGTGTATTTCAGTATGATACAGCATATTTCAGTTTGTTAGAGTGTAATTCAGTATGTTGCAGTATATTTCAATATGTGATAGTGTCTTTCAGTATGTTGCAGTATATTTCAGCATGTTGCAGTATGTTTCAGTATGTCGCAGTATATTTTAATGTGTTGCAATGTATTTCAGTATGTTGCAGTGTATTTTAGTATGTTGCAGTATGTTACAGTATATTTCAATACGTTGCTGTATATTTCAATGTGTCGCACAATATTTCAGTATGTTGCAGTATGTTGCAGTATGTTGCAGTGTATTTCAGTGTGTCACATTGTATTTCAGTATGTTGCACCGCTTGAAGTATAATTCGTATGTTGCAGTATTTTTCAGTGTGTCGCAGTAAATTTCGGTATGTTGCCATATGGTTCATTGTGTTGCAGTATATTTCAATGTGTTGCAGTGTATATCGATATGTTCCAGTGTAATTCAGTATGTTGCAGTATGTTGCAGTATGTTGCAGTATGTTGCAGTGTATTTCAGTGTGTCACAGTGTATTTCAGTATCTTGCAGTATGTTTCAGTATGTTGCAGTATATTTTAATGTGTTGCAGTGTTTTTTAGTATGTTGCAGTATGTTGCAGTATGTTGCAGTGTATTTCAGTGTGTCACATTGTATTTCAGTATGTTGCACCACTTGAAGTATAATTTGTATGTTGCTGTATTTTTCAGTGTGTCGCAGTAAATTTCGGTATGTTGCCATATGGTTCAGTGTGTTGCAGTATATTTCAATGTGTTGCAGTGTATATCGATATGTTCCAGTGTAATTCAGTATGTTGCAGTATGTTGCAGTATGTTGCAGTATGTTGCAGTGTATTTCAGTGTGTCACAGTGTATTTCAGTATGTTGCAGTATGTTTCAGTATGTTGCAGTATATTTTAATGTGTTGCAGTGTATTTTAGTATGTTGCAGTATGTTGCAGTATGTTGCAGTGTATTTCAGTGTGTCACATTGTATTTCAGTATGTTGCACCACTTGAAGTATAATTCGTATGTTGCGGTATTTTGCAGTGTGTCGCAGTAAATTTCGGTATGTTGCCATATGGTTCAGTGTGTTGCAGTATATTTCAATGTGTTGCAGTGTATATCAACATGTTCCAGTGTAATTCAGTATGTTGCAGTATGTTGCAGTATGTTGCAGTGTATTTCAGTGTGTCACAGTGTATTTCAGTATGTTGCAGTATGTTTCAGTATGTTGCAGTATATTTTAATGTGTTGCAGTGTATTTTAGTATGTTGCAGTATGTTACAGTATATTTCAATGTGTCCCAGTGTATTTCAGTATGTTGCAGTATGTTTCAATGTGTCGCAGTGTATTTCAATATGTTCCAGTGTATTTCAGTATGTTGCAGTTTGTTGCAGTATAATTCAGTATGTTGCATCACATTTCAGTGTATTACAGTATACTTCAGTGTGTTGCAGTGTATTTCAGTATGCTACAGCATGTTTCAGTATGTTAGAGTGTAATTCAGTATGTTACAGTACATTTCTGTATAATACATTACATTTCAGTATGTTGCAGTATATTTCAGTATGTTGCAGTATATTTTAATGTGTCGCAGTATACTTCATTGTGTTACCTTATGTTTCAGTCTGTTGCAGTATATTTCAATCTGTTGCAGGGTATTCCATTATGTTCCGGTGCATTTCAGTATGTTGCATTATGTTTCAGTGTATTTCAGTGTGTCACAGTGTATTTCAGTATGTTGCACTATGTTGCAGTATAATTCAGTATGTTGCATTACATTTCAGTGTATTACAGTATACTTCAGTGTGTTGCAGTGTATTTCAGTATGCTACAGCATATTTCACTATGTTAGAGTGTAATTCAGTATGTTGCACCACTTGCAGTATATTTCAGTATGTTGCAGTATTTTTCAAGGTGTCGCAGTATATTTCGGTATGCTGCCGTATGTTGCAGTGTGTTGCAGTATATTTCAATGAGTTGCAGTGCATATCAATATGTTCCAGTGTTTTTCAGTATGTTGCAGTATGATGCAGTGTAATTCAATATGTTACAGTGTATTTCAGTATGTTGCAGTATTTTGCAGTATGTTGCAGTGTATTCCAGTGTGTCACATTGTATTTCAGTATGTTCCACCACTTGCAGTATATTTCGTATGTTGCAGTATTTTTCAAGGTGTCGCAGTATATTTTGGTATATTGCCGTATGTTTCAGTGTGTTGCAGTATATTTCAATGTGTTGCAGTGTAAATCAATATGTTCCAGTGTAATTCAGTATGTTGCAGTATGATGCAGTGTATTTCAATATGTTACAGTGTATTTCAGTAGGTTGCGGTATCTTGCAGTATGTTGCAGTGTATTTCAGTATGTCACAGTCTGTTTCAGTATGTTGCAGTATCTTGCAGTATATTTCAGTATGTTGCAGTATGTTTCAATGTGTCGCAGTGTATTTCAATATGTTCCAGTGTATTTCAGTATGTTGCAGTATGTTGTAGTGTATTTCAGTATGTTGCACTATGTTGCAGTATAATTCAGTATTTTGCATTACATTTCAGTGTATTACAGTATACTTCAGTGTGTTGCAGTGTATTTCAGTATGCTACAGCATATTTCAGTATGTTAGAGTGTAATTCAGTATGTTGCAGTATAATTCAATATGTGATAGTGTATTTCAGTATGTTGCAGTATATTTCACCATGTTGCAGTATGTTTCAGTATGTCGCAATATATTTTAATGTGTTGCAATGTATTTCAGTATGTTGCAGTGTATTTCAGTGTGTCACAGTGTATTTCAGTATGTTGCAGTATGTTTCAGTATGTTGCAGTATATTTTAATGTGTTGCAGTGTATTTTATTATGTTACAGTATGTTACAGTATATTTCAATGTGTCCCAGTGTATTTCAGTATGTTGCAGTATGTTTCAATGTGTCGCAGTGTATTTCAATATGTTCCAGTGTATTTCAGTATGTTGCAGTTTGTTGTAGTGTATTTCAGTATGTTGCACTATGTTGCAGTATAATTCAGTATGTTGCATCACATTTCAGTGTATTACAGTATACTTCAGTGTGTTGCAGTGTATTTCAGTATGCTACAGCATGTTTCAGTATGTTAGAGTGTAATTCAGTATGTTACAGTACATTTCTGTATATTACATTACATTTCAGTATGTTGCAGTATATTTCAGTATGTTGCAGTATATTTTAATGTGTCGCAGTATACTTCATTGTGTTACCTTATGTTTCAGTCTGTCGCAGTATATTTCAATCTGTTGCAGGGTATTCCATTATGTTCCGGTGCATTTCAGTATGTTGCAGTATGTTGCAGTGTATTTCGATATGTTACGGTGTATTTCAGTATGTTGCAGTATGTTGCAGTATGTTGCAGTGTATTTCGATATGTTACAGTGTATTTCAGTATGTTGCAGTATGTTGCATTATGTTTCAGTGTATTTCAGTGTGTCACAGTGTATTTCAGTATGTTGCACTATGTTGCAGTATAATTCAGTATGTTGCATTACATTTCAGTGTATTACAGTATACTTCAGTGTGTTGCAGTGTATTTCAGTATGCTACAGCATATTTCAGTATGTTAGAGTGTAATTCAGTATGTTGCACCACTTGCAGTATATTTCAGTATGTTGCAGTATTTTTCAAGGTGTCGCAGCATATTTCGGTATGCTGCCGTATGTTGCAGTGTGTTGCAGTATATTTCAATGAGTTGCAGTGCATATCAATATGTTCCAGTGTTTTTCAGTATGTTGCAGTATGATGCAGTGTAATTCAATATGTTACAGTGTATTTCAGTATGTTGCAGTATGTTGCAGTATGTTGCAGTGTATTCCAGTGTGTCACATTGTATTTCAGTATGTTGCACCACTTGCAGTATATTTCGTATGTTGCAGTATTTTTCAAGGTGTCGCAGTATATTTTGGTATATTGCCGTATGTTTCAGTGTGTTGCAGTATATTTCAGTGTGTTGCAGTGTATATCAATATGTTCCAGTGTAATTCAGTATGTTGCAGTATGATGCAGTGTATTTCAATATGTTACAGTGTATTTCAGTAGGTTGCGGTATCTTGCAGTATGTTGCAGTGTATTTCAGTATGTCACAGTCTGTTTCAGTATGTTGCAGTATCTTGCAGTATATTTCAGTATGTTGCAGTATGTTTCAATGTGTCGCAGTGTATTTCAATATGTTCCAGTGTATTTCAGTATGATGCAGTATGTTGTAGTGTATTTCAGTATGTTGCACTATGTTGCAGTATAAATCAGTATGTTGCATTACATTTCAGTGTATTACCGTATACTTCAGTGTTTTGCAGTGTATTTCAGTATGCTACAGCATATTTCAGTATGTTAGAGTGTAATTAAGTATGTTTCAGTATAGTTCAATATGTGATAGTGTATTTCAGTATGTTGCAGTATATTTCAGCATGTTGCAGTATGTTTCAGTATGTCGCAGTATATTTTAATGTGTTGCAATGTATTTCAGTATGTTGCAGTGTATTTTAGTATGTTGCAGTATGTTACAGTATATTTCAATACGTTGCAGTATATTTCAATGTGTCGCACAATATTTCAGTATGTTGCAGTATGTTGCAGTATGTTGCAGTATGTTGCAGTGTATTTCAGTGTGTCACATTGTATTTCAGTATGTTGCACCGCTTGAAGTATAATTCGTATGTTGCAGTATTTTTCAGTGTGTCGCAGTAAATTTCGGTATGTTGCCATATGGTTCAGGGTGTTGCAGTATATTTCAATGTGTTGCAGTGTATATCAATATGTTCCAGTGTAATTCAGTATGTTGCAGTATGTTGCAGTATATTGCAGTGTATTCCAGTGTGTCGCACAATATTTCAGTATGTTGCAGTATGTTGCAGTATGTTGCAGTGTATTTCAGTGTGTCACAGTGTATTTCAGTATGTTGCACCACTTGCAGTCTAATTCAGTATGTTGCAGTATAGTTTAAGGCGTCGCAGTATATTTCAGTATGTTGAAATAATTTTCAACGTGTCGCAGTTTATTTCGGTATGTTGCCGTATGTTTCAGTGTGTTGCAGTATATTTCAGTATGTTGCAGTATGTTTCAGTATGTTGCAGTATATTTTAATGTCTTGCAGTGTATTTTAGTATGTTGCAGTATATTGCAGTATGTTGCAGTGTATTTCAGTGTGTCACAGTGTATTTCAGTATGTTGCAGTATGTTTCAGTATGTTGCAGCATATTTTAATGTGTTGCAGTGTATTTTAGTATGTTGCAGTATATTACAGTATATTTCAATATGTTGCAGTATATTTTATTGTGTCGCACAATATTTCAGTATGTTGCAGTATGTTGCAGTGTATTCCAGTGTGTCACATTGTATTTCAGTATGTTGCACCACTTGCAGTATATTTCGTATGTCGCAGTATTTTTCAAGGTGTCGCAGTATATTTTGGTATATTGCCGTATGTTTCAGTGTGTTGCAGTATATTTCAATGTGTTGCAGTGTATATCAATATGTTCCAGTGTAATTCAGTATGTTGCAGTATGATGCAGTGTATTTCAATATGTTACAGTGTATTTCAGTAGGTTGCGGTATCTTGCAGTATGTTGCAGTGTATTTCAGTATGTCACAGTCTGTTTCAGTATGTTGCAGTATCTTGCAGTATACTTCAGTATGTTGCAGTATGTTTCAATGTGTCGCAGTGTATTTCTATATGTTCCAGTGTATTTCAGTATGTTGGAGTATGTTGTAGTGTATTTCAGTATGTTGCACTATGTTGCAGTATAATTCAGTATGTTTCATTACATTTCAGTGTATTACAGTATACTTCAGTGTGTTGCAGTGTATTTCAGTATGCTACAGCATATTTCAGTATGTTAGAGTGTAATTCAGTATGTTGCAGTATATTTCAATATGTGATAGTGTCTTTCAGTATGTTGCAGTATATTTCAGCATGTTGCAGTATGTTTCAGTATGTCGCAGTATATTTTAATGTGTTGCAATGTATTTCAGTATGTTGCAGTGTATTTTAGTATGTTGCAGTATGTTGCAGTATGTTGCAGTGCATTTCGATATGTTACAGTGTATTTCAGTATGTTGCAGTATGTTGCATTATGTTTCAGTGTATTTCAGTGTGTCACAGTGTATTTCAGTATGTTGCACTATGTTGCAGTATAATTCAGTATGTTGCATTACATTTCAGTGTATTACAGTATACTTCAGTGTGTTGCAGTGTATTTCAGTATGCTACAGCATATTTCAGTATGTTAGAGTGTAATTCAGTATGTTGCAGTATATTTCAATATGTGATAGTGTCTTTCAGTATGTTGCAGTATATTTCAGCATGTTGCAGTATGTTTCAGTATGTCGCAGTATATTTTAATGTGTTGCAATGTATTTCAGTATGTTGCAGTGTATTTTAGTATGTTGCAGTATGTTGCAGTATGTTGCAGTGCATTTCGATATGTTACAGTGTATTTCAGTATGTTGCAGTATGTTGCATTATGTTTCAGTGTATTTCAGTGTGTTGCAGTGTATTTCAGTATGCTACAGCATATTTCAGTATGTTAGAGTGTAATTCAGTATGTTGCACCACTTGCAGTTTATTTCAGTATGTTGCAGTATTTTTCAAGGTGTCGCAGTATATTTCGGTATGCTGCCGTATGTTGCAGTGTGTTGCAGTATATTTCAATGAGTTGCAGTGCATATCAATATGTTCCAGTGTTTTTCAGTATGTTGCAGTATGATGCAGTGTAATTCAATATGTTACAGTGTATTTCAGTATGTTGCAGTATGTTGCAGTATGTTGCAGTGTATTCCAGTGTGTCACATTGTATTTCAGTATGTAGCACCACTTGCAGTATATTTCGTATGTTGCAGTATTTTTCAAGGTGTCGCAGTATATTTTGGTATATTGCCGTATGTTTCAGTGTGTTGCAGTATATTTCAGTGTGTTGCAGTGTATATCAATATGTTCCAGTGTAATTCAGTATGTTGCAGTATGATGCAGTGTATTTCAATATGTTACAGTGTATTTCAGTAGGTTGCGGTATCTTGCAGTATGTTGCAGTGTATTTCAGTATGTCACAGTCTGTTTCAGTATGTTGCAGTATCTTGCAGTATATTTCAGTATGTTGCAGTATGTTTCAATGTGTCGCAGTGTATTTCAATATGTTCCAGTGTATTTCAGTATGATGCAGTATGTTGTAGTGTATTTCAGTATGTTGCACTATGTTGCAGTATAATTCGGTATGTTGCATTACATTTCAGTGTATTACCGTATACTTCAGTGTGTTGCAGTGTATTTCAGTATGCTACAGCATATTTCAGTATGTTAGAGTGTAATTCAGTATGTTGCAGTATATTTCAATATGTGATAGTGTATTTCAGTATGTTGCAGTATATTTCAGCATGTTGCAGTATGTTTCAGTATGTCGCAGTATATTTTAATGTGTTGCAATGTATTTCAGTATGTTGCAGTGTATTTTAGTATGTTGCAGTATGTTACAGTATATTTCAATGCGTTGCAGTATGTTTCAATGTGTCGCACAATATTTCAGTATGTTGCAGTATGTTGCAGTATGTTGCAGTAAGTTGCAGTGTATTTCAGTGTGTCACATTGTATTTCAGTATGTTGCACCGCTTGAAGTATAATTCGTATGTTGCAGTATTTTTCAGTGTGTCGCAGTAAATTTCGGTATGTTGCCATATGGTTCAGTGTGTTGCAGTATATTTCAATGTGTTGCAGTGTATATCAATATGTTCCAGTGTAATTCAGTATGTTGCAGTATGTTGCAGTATGTTGCAGTGTATTTCAGTGTGTCACAGTGTATTTCAGTATGTTGCAGTATGTTTCAGTATGTTGCAGTATATTTTAATGTGTTGCAGTGTATTTTAGTATGTTGCAGTATGTTACAGTATATTTCAATGTGTCCCAGTGTATTTCAGTATGTTGCAGTATGTTTCAATGTGTCGCAGTGTATTTCAATATGTTCCAGTGTATTTCAGTATGTTGCAGTTTGTTGTAGTGTATTTCAGTATGTTGCACTATGTTGCAGTATAATTCAGTATGTTGCATCACATTTCGGTGTATTACAGTATACTCCAGTGTGTTGCAGTGTATTTCAGTATGCTACAGCATGTTTCAGTATGTTAGAGTGTAATTCAGTATGTTACAGTACATTTCTGTATAATACATTACATTTCAGTATGTTGCAGTATATTTCAGTATGTTGCAGTATATTATAATGTGTCGCAGTATACTTCATTGTGTTACCTTATGTTTCAGTCTGTTGCAGTATATTTCAATCTGTTGCAGGGTATTCCATTATATTCCGGTGCATTTCAGTATGTTGCAGTATGTTGCAGTGTATTTCGATATGTTACGGTGTATTTCAGTATGTTGCAGTATGTTGCAGTATGTTGCAGTGTATTTCGATATAATACAGTGTATTTCAGTATGTTGCAGCATGTTGCATTATGTTTCAGTGTATTTCAGTGTGTCACAGTGTATTTCAGTATGTTGCACTATGTTGCAGTATAATTCAGTATGTTGCATTACATTTCAGTGTATTACAGTATACTTCAGTGTGTTGCAGTGTATTTCAGTATGCTACAGCATATTTCAGTATGTTAGAGTGTAATTCAGTATGTTGCACCACTTGCAGTATATTTCAGTATGTTGCAGTATTTTTCAAGGTGTCGCAGTATATTTCGGTATGCTGCCGTATGTTGCAGTGTGTTGCAGTATATTTCAATGAGTTGCAGTGCATATCAATATGTTCCAGTGTTTTTCAGTATGTTGCAGTATGATGCAGTGTAATTCAATATGTTACAGTGTATTTCAGTATGTTGCAGTATGTTGCAGTATGTTGCAGTGTATTCCAGTGTGTCACATTGTATTTCAGTATGTTCCACCACTTGCAGTATATTTCGTATGTTGCAGTATTTTTTAAGGTGTCGCAGTATATTTTGGTATATTGCCGTATGTTTCAGTGTGTTGCAGTATATTTCAATGTGTTGCAGTGTAAATCGATATGTTCCAGTGTAATTCAGTATGTTGCAGTATGATGCAGTGTATTTCAATATATTACAGTGTATTTCAGTAGGTTGCGGTATCTTGCAGTATGTTGCAGTGTATTTCAGTTTGTCACAGTCTGTTTCAGTATGTTGCAGTATCTTGCAGTATATTTCAGTATGTTGCAGTATGTTTCAATGTGTCGCAGTGTATTTCAATATGTTCCAGTCTATTTCAGTATGTTGCAGTATGTTGTAGTGTATTTCAGTATGTTGCACTATGTTGCAGTATAATTCAGTATTTTGCATTACATTTCAGTGTATTACAGTTTACTTCAGTGTGTTGCAGTGTATTTCAGTATGCTACAGCATATTTCAGTATGTTAGAGTGTAATTCAGTATGTTGCAGTATATTTCAATATGTGATAGTGTATTTCAGTATGTTGCAGTATATTTCAGCATGTTGGAGTATGTTTCAGTATGTCGCAATATATTTTAATGTGTTGCAATGTATTTCAGTATGTTACAGTATATTTCAATGTGTCCCAGTGTATTTCAGTATGTTGCAGTATGTTTCAATGTGTCGCAGTGTATTTCAATATGTTCCAGTGTATTTCAGTATGTTGCACTATGTTGCAGTATAATTCAGTATGTTGCATCACATTTCAGTGTATTACAGTATACTTCAGTGTGTTGCAGTGTATTTCAGTATGCTACAGCATGTTTCAGTATGTTAGAGTGTAATTCAGTATGTTACAGTACATTTCTGTATATTACATTACATTTCAGTATGTTGCAGTATATTTCAGTATGTTGCAGTATATTTTAATGTGTCGCAGTATACTTCATTGTGTTACCTTATGTTTCAGTCTGTCGCAGTATATTTCAATCTGTTGCAGGGTATTCCATTATGTTCCGGTGCATTTCAGTATGTTGCAGTGTATTTCGATATGTTACGGTGTATTTCAGTATGTTGCAGTATGTTGCAGTATGTTGCAGTGTATTTCGATAAGTTACAGTGTATTTCAGTATGTTGCAGTATGTTGCATTATGTTTCAGTGTATTTCAGTGTGTCACAGTGTATTTCAGTATGTTGCACTATGTTGCAGTATAATTCAGTATGTTGCATTACATTTCAGTGTATTACAGTATACTTCAGTGTGTTGCAGTGTATTTCAGTATGCTACAGCATATTTCAGTATGTTAGAGTGTAATTCAGTATGTTGCACCACTTGCAGTATATTTCAGTATGTTGCAGTATTTTTCAAGGTGTCGCAGTATATTTCGGTATGCTGCCGTATGTTGCAGTGTGTTGCAGTATATTTCAATGAGTTGCAGTGCATATCAATATGTTCCAGTGTTTTTCAGTATGTTGCAGTATGATGCAGTGTAGATCAATATGTTACAGTGTATTTCAGTATGTTGCAGTATGTTGCAGTATGTTGCAGTGTATTCCAGTGTGTCACATTGTATTTCAGTATGTTGCACCACTTGCAGTATATTTCGTATGTTGCAGTATTTTTCAAGGTGTCGCAGTATATTTTGGTATATTGCCGTATGTTTCAGTGTGTTGCAGTATATTTCAGTGTGTTGCAGTGTATATCAATATGTTCCAGTGTAATTCAGTATGTTGCAGTATGATGCAGTGTATTTCAATATGTTACAGTGTATTTCAGTAGGTTGCGGTATCTTGCAGTATGTTGCAGTGTATTTCAGTATGTCACAGTCTGTTTCAGTATGTTGCAGTATCTTGCAGTATATTTCAGTATGTTGCAGTATGTTTCAATGTGTCGCAGTGTATTTCAATATGTTCCAGTGTATTTCAGTATGATGCAGTATGTTGTAGTGTATTTCAGTATGTTGCACTATGTTGCAGTATAATTCAGTATGTTGCATTACATTTCAGTGTATTACCGTATACTTCAGTGTGTTGCAGTGTATTTCAGTATGCTACAGCATATTTCAGTATGTTAGAGTGTAATTCAGTATGTTGCAGTATATTTCAATATGTGATAGTGTATTTCAGTATGTTGCAGTATATTTCAGCATGTTGCAGTATGTTTCAGTATGTCGCAGTATATTTTAATGTGTTGCAATGTATTTCAGTATGTTGCAGTGTATTTTAGTATGTTGCAGTATGTTACAGTATATTTCAATACGTTGCAGTATATTTCAATGTGTCGCACAATATTTCAGTATGTTGCAGTATGTTGCAGTATGTTGCAGTGTATTTCAGTGTGTCACATTGTATTTCAGTATGTTGCACCGCTTGAAGTATAATTCGTATGTTGCAGTATTTTTCAGTGTGTCGCAGTAAATTTCGGTATGTTGCCATATGGTTCAGTGTGTTGCAGTATATTTCAATGTGTTGCAGTGTATATCAATATGTTCCAGTGTAATTCAGTATGTTGCAGTATGTTGCAGTATATTGCAGTGTATTTCAGTGTGTCGCACAATATTTCAGTATGTTGCAGTATGTTGCAGTATGTTGCAGTGTATTTCAGTGTGTCACAGTGTATTTCAGTATGTTGCACCACTTGCAGTCTATTTCAGTATGTTGCAGTATATTTTAAGGCGTCGCAGTATATTTCAGTATGTTGAAATAATTTTCAACGTGTTGCAGTTTATTTCGGTATGTTGCCGTATGTTTCAGTGTGTTGCAGTATATTTCAGTATGTTGCAGTATGTTTCAGTATGTTGCAGTATATTTTAATGTCTTGCAGTGTATTTTAGTATGTTGCAGTATGTTGCAGTATGTTGCAGTGTATTTCAGTGTGTCACAGTGTATTTCAGTATGTTGCAGTATGTTTCAGTATGTTGCAGTATATTTTAATGTGTTGCAGTGTATTTTAGTATGTTGCAGTATATTACAGTATATTTCAATATGTTGCAGTATATTTTATTGTGTCGCACAATATTTCAGTATGTTGCAGTATGTTGCAGTGTATTCCAGTGTGTCACATTGTATTTCAGTATGTTGCACCACTTGCAGTATATTTCGTATGTTGCAGTATTTTTCAAGGTGTCGCAGTATATTTTGGTATATTGCCGTATGTTTCAGTGTGTTGCAGTATATTTCAATGTGTTGCAGTGTATATCAATATGTTCCAGTGTAATTCAGTATGTTGCAGTATGATGCAGTGTATTTCAATATGTTACAGTGTATTTCAGTAGGTTGCGGTATCTTGCAGTATGTTGCAGTGTATTTCAGTATGTCACAGTCTGTTTCAGTATGTTGCAGTATCTTGCAGTATACTTCAGTATGTTGCAGTATGTTTCAATGTGTCGCAGTGTATTTCAATATGTTCCAGTGTATTTCAGTATGTTGGAGTATGTTGTAGTGTATTTCAGTATGTTGCACTATGTTGCAGTATAATTCAGTATGTTGCATTACATTTCAGTGTATTACAGTATACTTCAGTGTGTTGCAGTGTATTTCAGTATGCTACAGCATATTTCAGTATGTTAGAGTGTAATTCAGTATGTTGCAGTATATTTCAATATGTTATAGTGTATTTCAGTATGTTGCAGTATATTTCAGCATGTTGCAGTATGTTTCAGTATGTCGCAGTATATTTTAATGTGTTGCAATGTATTTCAGTATGTTGCAGTGTATTTTAGTATGTTGCAGTATGTTACAGTATATTTCAATACGTTGCAGTATAATTCAATGTGTCGCACAATATTTCAGTATGTTGCAGTATGTTGCAGTATGTTGCAGTGTATTTCAGTGTGTCACATTGTATTTCAGTATGTTGCACCGCTTGAAGTATAATTCGTATGTTGCAGTATTTTTCAGTGTGTCGCAGTAAATTTCGGTATGTTGCCATATGGTTCAGTGTGTTGCAGTATATTTCAATGTGTTGCAGTGTATATCAATATGTTCCAGTGTAATTCAGTATGTTGCAGTATGTTGCAGTATGTTGCAGTGTATTTCAGTGTGTCACAGTGTATTTCAGTATGTTGCAGTATGTTTCAGTATGTTGCAGTATATTTTAATGTGTTGCAGTGTATTTTAGTATGTTGCAGTATGTTACAGTATATTTCAATGTGTCCCAGTGTATTTCAGTATGTTGCAGTATATTTCAATGTGTCGCAGTGTATTTCAATATGTTCCAGTGTATTTCAGTATGTTGCAGTTTGTTGTAGTGTATTTCAGTATGTTGCACTATGTTGCAGTATAATTCAGTATGTTGCATCACATTTCAGTGTATTACAGTATACTTCAGTGTGTTGCAGTGTTTCAGTATGCTACAGCATGTTTCAGTATGTTAGAGTGTAATTCAGTATGTTACAGTACATTTCTGTATAATACATTACATTTCAGTATGTTGCAGTATATTTCAGTATGTTGCAGTATATTTTAATGTGTCGCAGTATACTTCATTGTGTTACCTTATGTTTCAGTCTGTTGCAGTATATTTCAATCTGTTGCAGGGTATTCCATTATGTTCCGGTGCATTTCAGTATGTTGCAGTATGTTGCAGTGTATTTCGATATGTTACGGTGTATTTCAGTATGTTGCAGTATGTTGCAGTATGTTTCAGTATGTTGCAGTATAATTTAATGTGTTGCAGTGTATTTTATTATGTTACAGTATGTTACAGTATATTTCAATGTGTCCCAGTGTATTTCAGTATGTTGCAGTATGTTTCAATGTGTCGCAGTGTATTTCAATATGTTCCAGTGTATTTCAGTATGTTGCAGTTTGTTGTAGTGTATTTCAGTATGTTGCACTATGTTGCAGTATAATTCAGTATGTTGCATCACATTTCAGTGTATTACAGTATACTTCAGTGTGTTGCAGTGTATTTCAGTATGCTACAGCATGTTTCAGTATGTTAGAGTGTAATTCAGTATGTTACAGTACATTTCTGTATATTACATTACATTTCAGTATGTTGCAGTATATTTCAGTATGTTGCAGTATATTTTAATGTGTCGCAGTATACTTCATTGTGTTACCTTATGTTTCAGTCTGTCGCAGTATATTTCAATCTGTTGCAGGGTATTCCATTATGTTCCGGTGCATTTCAGTATGTTGCAGTATGTTGCAGTGTATTTCGATATGTTACGGTGTATTTCAGTATGTTGCAGTATGTTGCAGTATGTTGCAGTGTATTTCGATATGTTACAGTGTATTTCAGTATGTTGCAGTATGTTGCATTATGTTTCAGTGTATTTCAGTGTGTCACAGTGTATTTCAGTATGTTGCACTATGTTGCAGTATAATTCAGTATGTTGCATTACATTTCAGTGTATTACAGTATAATTCAGTGTGTTGCAGGGTATTTCAGTATGCTACAGCATATTTCAGTATGTTAGAGTGTAATTCAGTATGTTGCACCACTTGCAGTATATTTCAGTATGTTGCAGTATTTTTCAAGGTGTCGCAGTATATTTCGGTATGCTGCCGTATGTTGCAGTGTGTTGCAGTATATTTCAATGAGTTGCAGTGCATATCAATATGTTCCAGTGTTTTTCAGTATGTTGCAGTATGATGCAGTGTAATTCAATATGTTACAGTGTATTTCAGTATGTTGCAGTATGTTGCAGTATGTTGCAGTGTATTCCAGTGTGTCACAATGTATTTCAGTATGTTGCACCACTTGCAGTATATTTCGTATGTTGCAGTATTTTTCAAGGTGTCGCAGTATATTTTGGTATATTGCCGTATGTTTCAGTGTGTTGCAGTATATTTCAGTGTGTTGCAGTGTATATCAATATGTTCCAGTGTAATTCAGTATGTTGCAGTATGATGCAGTGTATTTCAATATGTTACAGTGTATTTCAGTAGGTTGCGGTATCTTGCAGTATGTTGCAGTGTATTTCAGTATGTCACAGTCTGTTTCAGTATGTTGCAGTATCTTGCAGTATATTTCAGTATGTTGCAGTATGTTTCAATGTGTCGCAGTGTATATCAATATGTTCCAGTGTATTTCAGTATGATGCAGTATGTTGTAGTGTATTTCAGTATGTTGCACTATGTTGCAGTATAAATCAGTATGTTGCATTACATTTCAGTGTATTACCGTATACTTCAGTGTGTTGCAGTGTATTTCAGTATGCTACAGCATATTTCAGTATGTTAGAGTGTAATTCAGTATGTTGCAGTATAGTTCAATATGTGATAGTGTATTTCAGTATGTTGCAGTATATTTCAGCATGTTGCAGTATGTTTCAGTATGTCGCAGTATATTTTAATGTGTTGCAATGTATTTCAGTATGTTGCAGTGTATTTTAGTATGTTGCAGTATGTTACAGTATATTTCAATACGTTGCAGTATATTTCAATGTGTCGCACAATATTTCAGTATGTTGCAGTATGTTGCAGTATGTTGCAGTATGTTGCAGTGTATTTCAGTGTGTCACATTGTATTTCAGTATGTTGCACCGCTTGAAGTATAATTCGTATGTTGCAGTATTTTTCAGTGTGTCGCAGTAAATTTCGGTATGTTGCCATATGGTTCAGTGTGTTGCAGTATATTTCAATGTGTTGCAGTGTATATCAATATGTTCCAGTGTAATTCAGTATGTTGCAGTATGTTGCAGTATATTGCAGTGTATTCCAGTGTGTCGCACAATATTTCAGTATGTTGCAGTATGTTGCAGTATGTTGCAGTGTATTTCAGTGTGTCACAGTGTATTTCAGTATGTTGCACCACTTGCAGTCTAATTCAGTATGTTGCAGTATATTTTAAGGCGTCGCAGTATATTTCAGTATGTTGAAATAATTTTCAAAGTGTCGCAGTTTATTTCGGTATGTTGCCGTATGTTTCAGTGTGTTGCAGTATATTTCAGTATGTTGCAGTATGTTTCAGTATGTTGCAGTATATTTTAATGTCTTGCAGTGTATTTTAGTATGTTGCAGTATATTGCAGTATGTTGCAGTGTATTTCAGTGTTTCACAGTGTATTTCAGTATGTTGCAGTATGTTTCAGTATGTTGCAGCATATTTTAATGTGTTGCAGTGTATTTTAGTATGTTGCAGTATATTACAGTATATTTCAATATGTTGCAGTATATTTTATTGTGTCGCACAATATTTCAGTATGTTGCAGTATGTTGCAGTGTATTCCAGTGTGTCACATTGTATTTCAGTATGTTGCACCACTTGCAGTATATTTCGTATGTCGCAGTATTTTTCAAGGTGTCGCAGTATATTTTGGTATATTGCCGTATGTTTCAGTGTGTTGCAGTATATTTCAATGTGTTGCAGTGTATATCAATATGTTCCAGTGTAATTCAGTATGTTGCAGTATGATGCAGTGTATTTCAATATGTTACAGTGTATTTCAGTAGGTTGCGGTATCTTGCAGTATGTTGCAGTGTATTTCAGTATGTCACAGTCTGTTTCAGTATGTTGCAGTATCTTGCAGTATACTTCAGTATGTTGCAGTATGTTTCAATGTGTCGCAGTGTATTTCTATATGTTCCAGTGTATTTCAGTATGTTGGAGTATGTTGTAGTGTATTTCAGTATGTTGCACTATGTTGCAGTATAATTCAGTATGTTGCATTACATTTCAGTGTATTACAGTATACTTCAGTGTGTTGCAGTGTATTTCAGTATGCTACAGCATATTTCAGTATGTTAGAGTGTAATTCAGTATGTTGCAGTATATTTCAATATGTGATAGTGTCTTTCAGTATGTTGCAGTATATTTCAGCATGTTGCAGTATGTTTCAGTATGTCGCAGTATATTTTAATGTGTTGCAATGTATTTCAGTATGTTGCAGTGTATTTTAGTATGTTGCAGTATGTTGCAGTATGTTGCAGTGCATTTCGATATGTTACAGTGTATTTCAGTATGTTGCAGTATGTTGCATTATGTTTCAGTGTATTTCAGTGTGTCACAGTGTATTTCAGTATGTTGCACTATGTTGCAGTATAA
Organism: Bugula neritina; assembly: GCA_964035545.1. Taxonomy (NCBI): domain Eukaryota; kingdom Metazoa; phylum Bryozoa; class Gymnolaemata; order Cheilostomatida; family Bugulidae; genus Bugula; species Bugula neritina. The sequence continues at coordinate 1,099,012 of CAXIUT010000230.1, read as the reverse complement.
TTCAGTATGTTGCATTACATTTCAGTGTATTACAGTATACTTCAGTGTGTTGCAGTGTATTTCAGTATGCTACAGCATATTTCAGTATGTTAGAGTGTAATTCAGTATGTTGCTGTATATTTCAATATGTGATAGTGTCTTTCAGTATGTTGCAGTATATTTCAGCATGTTGCAGTATGTTTCAGTATGTCGCAGTATATTTCAATGTGTTGCAATGTATTTCAGTATGTTGCAGTGTATTTTAGTATGTTGCAGTATGTTGCAGTATGTTACAGTGCATTTCGATATGTTACAGTGTATTTCAGTATGTTGCAGTATGTTGCATTATGTTTCAGTGTATTTCAGTGTGTTGCAGTGTATTTCAGTATGCTACAGCATATTTCAGTATGTTAGAGTGTAATTCAGTATGTTGCACCACTTGCAGTATATTTCAGTATGTTGCAGTATTTTTCAAGGTGTCGCAGTATATTTCGGTATGCTGCCGTATGTTGCAGTGTGTTGCAGTATATTTCAATGAGTTGCAGTGCATATCAATATGTTCCAGTGTTTTTCAGTATGTTGCAGTATGATGCAGTGTAATTCAATATGTTACAGTGTATTTCAGTATGTTGCAGTATGTTGCAGTATGTTGCAGTGTATTCCAGTGTGTCACATTGTATTTCAGTATGTTCCACCACTTGCAGTATATTTCGTATGTTGCAGTATTTTTTAAGGTGTCGCAGTATATTTTGGTATATTGCCGTATGTTTCAGTGTGTTGCAATATATTTCAATGTGTTGCAGTGTAAATCGATATGTTCCAGTGTAATTCAGTATGTTGCAGTATGATGCAGTGTATTTCAATATATTACAGTGTATTTCAGTAGGTTGCGGTATCTTGCAGTATGTTGCAGTGTATTTCAGTTTGTCACAGTCTGTTTCAGTATGTTGCAGTATCTTGCAGTATATTTCAGTATGTTGCAGTATGTTTCAATGTGTCGCAGTGTATTTCAATATGTTCCAGTCTATTTCAGTATGTTGCAGTATGTTGTAGTGTATTTCAGTATGTTGCACTATGTTGCAGTATAATTCAGTATTTTGCATTACATTTCAGTGTATTACAGTTTACTTCAGTGTGTTGCAGTGTATTTCAGTATGCTACAGCATATTTCAGTATGTTAGAGTGTAATTCAATATGTTGCAGTATATTTCAATATGTGATAGTGTATTTCAGTATGTTGCAGTATATTTCAGCATGTTGGAGTATGTTTCAGTATGTCGCAATATATTTTAATGTGTTGCAATGTATTTCAGTATGTTGCAGTGTATTTCAGTGTGTCACAGTGTATTTCAGTATGTTGCAGTATGTTTCAGTATGTTGCAGTATATTTTAATGTGTTGCAGTGTATTTTATTATGTTACAGTATGTTACAGTATAACTCAGTATGTTGCATCACATTTCAGTGTATTACAGTATACTTCAGTGTGTTGCAGTGTATTTCAGTATGCTACAGCATGTTTCAGTATGTTAGAGTGTAATTCAGTATGTTACAGTACATTTCTGTATATTACATTACATTTCAGTATGTTGCAGTATATTTCAGTATGTTGCAGTATATTTTAATGTGTCGCAGTATACTTCATTGTGTTACCTTATGTTTCAGTCTGTCGCAGTATATTTCAATCTGTTGCAGGGTATTCCATTATGTTCCGGTGCATTTCAGTATGTTGCAGTGTATTTCGATATGTTACGGTGTATTTCAGTATGTTGCAGTATGTTGCAGTATGTTGCAGTGTATTTCGATAAGTTACAGTGTATTTCAGTATGTTGCAGTATGTTGCATTATGTTTCAGTGTATTTCAGTGTGTCACAGTGTATTTCAGTATGTTGCACTATGTTGCAGTATAATTCAGTATGTTGCATTACATTTCAGTGTATTACAGTATACTTCAGTGTGTTGCAGTGTATTTCAGTATGCTACAGCATATTTCAGTATGTTAGAGTGTAATTCAGTATGTTGCACCACTTGCAGTATATTTCAGTATGTTGCAGTATTTTTCAAGGTGTCGCAGTATATTTCGGTATGCTGCCGTATGTTGCAGTGTGTTGCAGTATATTTCAATGAGTTGCAGTGCATATCAATATGTTCCAGTGTTTTTCAGTATGTTGCAGTATGATGCAGTGTAATTCAATATGTTACAGTGTATTTCAGTATGTTGCAGTATGTTGCAGTATGTTGCAGTGTATTCCAGTGTGTCACATTGTATTTCAGTATGTTGCACCACTTGCAGTATATTTCGTATGTTGCAGTATTTTTCAAGGTGTCGCAGTATATTTTGGTATATTGCCGTATGTTTCAGTGTGTTGCAGTATATTTCAGTGTGTTGCAGTGTATATCAATATGTTCCAGTGTAATTCAGTATGTTGCAGTATGATGCAGTGTATTTCAATATGTTACAGTGTATTTCAGTAGGTTGCGGTATCTTGCAGTATGTTGCAGTGTATTTCAGTATGTCACAGTCTGTTTCAGTATGTTGCAGTATCTTGCAGTATACTTCAGTATGTTGCAGTATGTTTCAATGTGTCGCAGTGTATTTCTATATGTTCCAGTGTATTTCAGTATGTTGGAGTATGTTGTAGTGTATTTCAGTATGTTGCACTATGTTGCAGTATAATTCAGTATGTTGCATTACATTTCAGTGTATTACAGTATACTTCAGTGTGTTGCAGTGTATTTCAGTATGCTACAGCATATTTCAGTATGTTAGAGTGTAATTCAGTATGTTGCAGTATATTTCAATATGTGATAGTGTCTTTCAGTATGTTGCAGTATATTTCAGCATGTTGCAGTATGTTTCAGTATGTCGCAGTATATTTTAATGTGTTGCAATGTATTTCAGTATGTTGCAGTGTATTTTAGTATGTTGCAGTATGTTGCAGTATGTTGCAGTGCATTTCGATATGTTACAGTGTATTTCAGTATGTTGCAGTATGTTGCATTATGTTTCAGTGTATTTCAGTGTGTCACAGTGTATTTCAGTATGTTGCACTATGTTGCAGTATAATTCAGTATGTTGCATTACATTTCAGTGTATTACAGTATACTTCAGTGTGTTGCAGTGTATTTCAGTATGCTACAGCATATTTCAGTATGTTAGAGTGTAATTCAGTATGTTGCTGTATATTTCAATATGTGATAGTGTCTTTCAGTATGTTGCAGTATATTTCAGCATGTTGCAGTATGTTTCAGTATGTCGCAGTATATTTTAATGTGTTGCAATGTATTTCAGTATGTTGCAGTGTATTTTAGTATGTTGCAGTATGTTGCAGTATGTTACAGTGCATTTCGATATGTTACAGTGTATTTCAGTATGTTGCAGTATGTTGCATTATGTTTCAGTGTATTTCAGTGTGTTGCAGTGTATTTCAGTATGCTACAGCATATTTCAGTATGTTAGAGTGTAATTCAGTATGTTGCACCACTTGCAGTATATTTCAGTATGTTGCAGTATTTTTCAAGGTGTCGCAGTATATTTCGGTATGCTGCCGTATGTTGCAGTGTGTTGCAGTATATTTCAATGAGTTGCAGTGCATATCAATATGTTCCAGTGTTTTTCAGTATGTTGCAGTATGATGCAGTGTAATTCAATATGTTACAGTGTATTTCAGTATGTTGCAGTATGTTGCAGTATGTTGCAGTGTATTCCAGTGTGTCACATTGTATTTCAGTATGTAGCACCACTTGCAGTATATTTCGTATGTTGCAGTATTTTTCAAGGTGTCGCAGTATATTTTGGTATATTGCCGTATGTTTCAGTGTGTTGCAGTATATTTCAGTGTGTTGCAGTGTATATCAATATGTTCCAGTGTAATTCAGTATGTTGCAGTATGATGCAGTGTATTTCAATATGTTACAGTGTATTTCAGTAGGTTGCGGTATCTTGCAGTATGTTGCAGTGTATTTCAGTATGTCACAGTCTGTTTCAGTATGTTGCAGTATCTTGCAGTATATTTCAGTATGTTGCAGTATGTTTCAATGTGTCGCAGTGTATTTCAATATGTTCCAGTGTATTTCAGTATGATGCAGTATGTTGTAGTGTATTTCAGTATGTTGCACTATGTTGCAGTATAATTCGGTATGTTGCATTACATTTCAGTGTATTACCGTATACTTCAGTGTGTTGCAGTGTATTTCAGTATGCTACAGCATATTTCAGTATGTTAGAGTGTAATTCAGTATGTTGCAGTATATTTCAATATGTGAAAGTGTATTTCAGTATGTTGCAGTATATTTCAGCATGTTGCAGTATGTTTCAGTATGTCGCAGTATATTTTAATGTGTTGCAATGTATTTCAGTATGTTGCAGTGTATTTTAGTATGTTGCAGTATGTTACAGTATATTTCAATACGTTGCAGTATATTTCAATGTGTCGCACAATATTTCAGTATGTTGCAGTATGTTGCAGTATGTTGCAGTATGTTGCAGTGTATTTCAGTGTGTCACATTGTATTTCAGTATGTTGCACCGCTTGAAGTATAATTCGTATGTTGCAGTATTTTTCAGTGTGTCGCAGTAAATTTCGGTATGTTGCCATATGGTTCAGTGTGTTGCAGTATATTTCAATGTGTTGCAGTGTATATCAATATGTTCCAGTGTAATTCAGTATGTTGCAGTATGTTGCAGTATGTTGCAGTGTATTTCAGTGTGTCACAGTGTATTTCAGTATGTTGCAGTATGTTTCAGTATGTTGCAGTATATTTTAATGTGTTGCAGTGTATTTTAGTATGTTGCAGTATGTTACAGTATATTTCAATGTGTCCCAGTGTATTTCAGTATGTTGCAGTATGTTTCAATGTGTCGCAGTGTATTTCAATATGTTCCAGTGTATTTCAGTATGTTGCAGTTTGTTGTAGTGTATTTCAGTATGTTGCACTATGTTGCAGTATAATTCAGTATGTTGCATCACATTTCGGTGTATTACAGTATACTTCAGTGTGTTGCAGTGTATTTCAGTATGCTACAGCATGTTTCAGTATGTTAGAGTGTAATTCAGTATGTTACAGTACATTTCTGTATAATACATTACATTTCAGTATGTTGCAGTATATTTCAGTATGTTGCAGTATATTATAATGTGTCGCAGTATACTTCATTGTGTTACCTTATGTTTCAGTCTGTTGCAGTATATTTCAATCTGTTGCAGGGTATTCCATTATATTCCGGTGCATTTCAGTATGTTGCAGTATGTTGCAGTGTATTTCGATATGTTACGGTGTATTTCAGTATGTTGCAGTATGTTGCAGTATGTTGCAGTGTATTTCGATATAATACAGTGTATTTCAGTATGTTGCAGCATGTTGCATTATGTTTCAGTGTATTTCAGTGTGTCACAGTGTATTTCAGTATGTTGCACTATGTTGCAGTATAATTCAGTATGTTGCATTACATTTCAGTGTATTACAGTATACTTCAGTGTGTTGCAGTGTATTTCAGTATGCTACAGCATATTTCAGTATGTTAGAGTGTAATTCAGTATGTTGCACCACTTGCAGTATATTTCAGTATGTTGCAGTATTTTTCAAGGTGTCGCAGTATATTTCGGTATGCTGCCGTATGTTGCAGTGTGTTGCAGTATATTTCAATGAGTTGCAGTGCATATCAATATGTTCCAGTGTTTTTCAGTATGTTGCAGTATGATGCAGTGTAATTCAATATGTTACAGTGTATTTCAGTATGTTGCAGTATGTTGCAGTATGTTGCAGTGTATTCCAGTGTGTCACATTGTATTTCAGTATGTTCCACCACTTGCAGTATATTTCGTATGTTGCAGTATTTTTTAAGGTGTCGCAGTATATTTTGGTATATTGCCGTATGTTTCAGTGTGTTGCAATATATTTCAATGTGTTGCAGTGTAAATCGATATGTTCCAGTGTAATTCAGTATGTTGCAGTATGATGCAGTGTATTTCAATATATTACAGTGTATTTCAGTAGGTTGCGGTATCTTGCAGTATGTTGCAGTGTATTTCAGTTTGTCACAGTCTGTTTCAGTATGTTGCAGTATCTTGCAGTATATTTCAGTATGTTGCAGTATGTTTCAATGTGTCGCAGTGTATTTCAATATGTTCCAGTCTATTTCAGTATGTTGCAGTATGTTGTAGTGTATTTCAGTATGTTGCACTATGTTGCAGTATAATTCAGTATTTTGCATTACATTTCAGTGTATTACAGTTTACTTCAGTGTGTTGCAGTGTATTTCAGTATGCTACAGCATATTTCAGTATGTTAGAGTGTAATTCAATATGTTGCAGTATATTTCAATATGTGATAGTGTATTTCAGTATGTTGCAGTATATTTCAGCATGTTGGAGTATGTTTCAGTATGTCGCAATATATTTTAATGTGTTGCAATGTATTTCAGTATGTTGCAGTGTATTTCAGTGTGTCACAGTGTATTTCAGTATGTTGCAGTATGTTTCAGTATGTTGCAGTATATTTTAATGTGTTGCAGTGTATTTTATTATGTTACAGTATGTTACAGTATATTTCAATGTGTCCCAGTGTATTTCAGTATGTTGCAGTATGTTTCAATGTGTCGCAGTGTATTTCAATATGTTCCAGTGTATTTCAGTATGTTGCACTATGTTGCAGTATAACTCAGTATGTTGCATCACATTTCAGTGTATTACAGTATACTTCAGTGTGTTGCAGTGTATTTCAGTATGCTACAGCATGTTTCAGTATGTTAGAGTGTAATTCAGTATGTTACAGTACATTTCTGTATATTACATTACATTTCAGTATGTTGCAGTATATTTCAGTATGTTGCAGTATATTTTAATGTTTCGCAGTATACTTCATTGTGTTACCTTATGTTTCAGTCTGTCGCAGTATATTTCAATCTGTTGCAGGGTATTCCATTATGTTCCGGTGCATTTCAGTATGTTGCAGTGTATTTCGATATGTTACGGTGTATTTCAGTATGTTGCAGTATGTTGCAGTATGTTGCAGTGTATTTCGATAAGTTACAGTGTATTTCAGTATGTTGCAGTATGTTGCATTATGTTTCAGTGTATTTCAGTGTGTCACAGTGTATTTCAGTATGTTGCACTATGTTGCAGTATAATTCAGTATGTTGCATTACATTTCAGTGTATTACAGTATACTTCAGTGTGTTGCAGTGTATTTCAGTATGCTACAGCATATTTCAGTATGTTAGAGTGTAATTCAGTATGTTGCACCACTTGCAGTATATTTCAGTATGTTGCAGTATTTTTCAAGGTGTCGCAGTATATTTCGGTATGCTGCCGTATGTTGCAGTGTGTTGCAGTATATTTCAATGAGTTGCAGTGCATATCAATATGTTCCAGTGTTTTTCAGTATGTTGCAGTATGATGCAGTGTAATTCAATATGTTACAGTGTATTTCAGTATGTTGCAGTATGTTGCAGTATGTTGCAGTGTATTCCAGTGTGTCACATTGTATTTCAGTATGTAGCACCACTTGCAGTATATTTCGTATGTTGCAGTATTTTTCAAGGTGTCGCAGTATATTTTGGTATATTGCCGTATGTTTCAGTGTGTTGCAGTATATTTCAGTGTGTTGCAGTGTATATCAATATGTTCCAGTGTAATTCAGTATGTTGCAGTATGATGCAGTGTATTTCAATATGTTACAGTGTATTTCAGTAGGTTGCGGTATCTTGCAGTATGTTGCAGTGTATTTCAGTATGTCACAGTCTGTTTCAGTATGTTGCAGTATCTTGCAGTATATTTCAGTATGTTGCAGTATGTTTCAATGTGTCGCAGTGTATTTCAATATGTTCCAGTGTATTTCAGTATGATGCAGTATGTTGTAGTGTATTTCAGTATGTTGCACTATGTTGCAGTATAATTCGGTATGTTGCATTACATTTCAGTGTATTACCGTATACTTCAGTGTGTTGCAGTGTATTTCAGTATGCTACAGCATATTTCAGTATGTTAGAGTGTAATTCAGTATGTTGCAGTATATTTCAATATGTGAAAGTGTATTTCAGTATGTTGCAGTATATTTCAGCATGTTGCAGTATGTTTCAGTATGTCGCAGTATATTTTAATGTGTTGCAATGTATTTCAGTATGTTGCAGTGTATTTTAGTATGTTGCAGTATGTTACAGTATATTTCAATACGTTGCAGTATATTTCAATGTGTCGCACAATATTTCAGTATGTTGCAGTATGTTGCAGTATGTTGCAGTATGTTGCAGTGTATTTCAGTGTGTCACATTGTATTTCAGTATGTTGCACCGCTTGAAGTATAATTCGTATGTTGCAGTATTTTTCAGTGTGTCGCAGTAAATTTCGGTATGTTGCCATATGGTTCAGTGTGTTGCAGTATATTTCAATGTGTTGCAGTGTATATCAATATGTTCCAGTGTAATTCAGTATGTTGCAGTATGTTGCAGTATGTTGCAGTGTATTTCAGTGTGTCACAGTGTATTTCAGTATGTTGCAGTATGTTTCAGTATGTTGCAGTATATTTTAATGTGTTGCAGTGTATTTTAGTATGTTGCAGTATGTTACAGTATATTTCAATGTGTCCCAGTGTATTTCAGTATGTTGCAGTATGTTTCAATGTGTCGCAGTGTATTTCAATATGTTCCAGTGTATTTCAGTATGTTGCAGTTTGTTGTAGTGTATTTCAGTATGTTGCACTATGTTGCAGTATAATTCAGTATGTTGCATCACATTTCGGTGTATTACAGTATACTTCAGTGTGTTGCAGTGTATTTCAGTATGCTACAGCATGTTTCAGTATGTTAGAGTGTAATTCAGTATGTTACAGTACATTTCTGTATAATACATTACATTTCAGTATGTTGCAGTATATTTCAGTATGTTGCAGTATATTATAATGTGTCGCAGTATACTTCATTGTGTTACCTTATGTTTCAGTCTGTTGCAGTATATTTCAATCTGTTGCAGGGTATTCCATTATATTCCGGTGCATTTCAGTATGTTGCAGTATGTTGCAGTGTATTTCGATATGTTACGGTGTATTTCAGTATGTTGCAGTATGTTGCAGTATGTTGCAGTGTATTTCGATATAATACAGTGTATTTCAGTATGTTGCAGCATGTTGCATTATGTTTCAGTGTATTTCAGTGTGTCACAGTGTATTTCAGTATGTTGCACTATGTTGCAGTATAATTCAGTATGTTGCATTACATTTCAGTGTATTACAGTATACTTCAGTGTGTTGCAGTGTATTTCAGTATGCTACAGCATATTTCAGTATGTTAGAGTGTAATTCAGTATGTTGCACCACTTGCAGTATATTTCAGTATGTTGCAGTATTTTTCAAGGTGTCGCAGTATATTTCGGTATGCTGCCGTATGTTGCAGTGTGTTGCAGTATATTTCAATGAGTTGCAGTGCATATCAATATGTTCCAGTGTTTTTCAGTATGTTGCAGTATGATGCAGTGTAATTCAATATGTTACAGTGTATTTCAGTATGTTGCAGTATGTTGCAGTATGTTGCAGTGTATTCCAGTGTGTCACATTGTATTTCAGTATGTTCCACCACTTGCAGTATATTTCGTATGTTGCAGTATTTTTTAAGGTGTCGCAGTATATTTTGGTATATTGCCGTATGTTTCAGTGTGTTGCAATATATTTCAATGTGTTGCAGTGTAAATCGATATGTTCCAGTGTAATTCAGTATGTTGCAGTATGATGCAGTGTATTTCAATATATTACAGTGTATTTCAGTAGGTTGCGGTATCTTGCAGTATGTTGCAGTGTATTTCAGTTTGTCACAGTCTGTTTCAGTATGTTGCAGTATCTTGCAGTATATTTCAGTATGTTGCAGTATGTTTCAATGTGTCGCAGTGTATTTCAATATGTTCCAGTCTATTTCAGTATGTTGCAGTATGTTGTAGTGTATTTCAGTATGTTGCACTATGTTGCAGTATAATTCAGTATTTTGCATTACATTTCAGTGTATTACAGTTTACTTCAGTGTGTTGCAGTGTATTTCAGTATGCTACAGCATATTTCAGTATGTTAGAGTGTAATTCAATATGTTGCAGTATATTTCAATATGTGATAGTGTATTTCAGTATGTTGCAGTATATTTCAGCATGTTGGAGTATGTTTCAGTATGTCGCAATATATTTTAATGTGTTGCAATGTATTTCAGTATGTTGCAGTGTATTTCAGTGTGTCACAGTGTATTTCAGTATGTTGCAGTATGTTTCAGTATGTTGCAGTATATTTTAATGTGTTGCAGTGTATTTTATTATGTTACAGTATGTTACAGTATATTTCAATGTGTCCCAGTGTATTTCAGTATGTTGCAGTATGTTTCAATGTGTCGCAGTGTATTTCAATATGTTCCAGTGTATTTCAGTATGTTGCACTATGTTGCAGTATAACTCAGTATGTTGCATCACATTTCAGTGTATTACAGTGTACTTCAGTGTGTTGCAGTGTATTTCAGTATGCTACAGCATGTTTCAGTATGTTAGAGTGTAATTCAGTATGTTACAGTACATTTCTGTATATTACATTACATTTCAGTATGTTGCAGTATATTTCAGTATGTTGCAGTATATTTTAATGTTTCGCAGTATACTTCATTGTGTTACCTTATGTTTCAGTCTGTCGCAGTATATTTCAATCTGTTGCAGGGTATTCCATTATGTTCCGGTGCATTTCAGTATGTTGCAGTGTATTTCGATATGTTACGGTGTATTTCAGTATGTTGCAGTATGTTGCAGTATGTTGCAGTGTATTTCGATAAGTTACAGTGTATTTCAGTATGTTGCAGTATGTTGCATTATGTTTCAGTGTATTTCAGTGTGTCACAGTGTATTTCAGTATGTTGCACTATGTTGCAGTATAATTCAGTATGTTGCATTACATTTCAGTGTATTACAGTATACTTCAGTGTGTTGCAGTGTATTTCAGTATGCTACAGCATATTTCAGTATGTTAGAGTGTAATTCAGTATGTTGCACCACTTGCAGTATATTTCAGTATGTTGCAGTATTTTTCAAGGTGTCGCAGTATATTTCGGTATGCTGCCGTATGTTGCAGTGTGTTGCAGTATATTTCAATGAGTTGCAGTGCATATCAATATGTTCCAGTGTTTTTCAGTATGTTGCAGTATGATGCAGTGTAATTCAATATGTTACAGTGTATTTCAGTATGTTGCAGTATGTTGCAGTATGTTGCAGTGTATTCCAGTGTGTCACATTGTATTTCAGTATGTTGCACCACTTGCAGTATATTTCGTATGTTGCAGTATTTTTCAAGGTGTCGCAGTATATTTTGGTATATTGCCGTATGTTTCAGTGTGTTGCAGTATATTTCAGTGTGTTGCAGTGTATATCAATATGTTCCAGTGTAATTCAGTATGTTGCAGTATGATGCAGTGTATTTCAATATGTTACAGTGTATTTCAGTAGGTTGCGGTATCTTGCAGTATGTTGCAGTGTATTTCAGTATGTCACAGTCTGTTTCAGTATGTTGCAGTATCTTGCAGTATATTTCAGTATGTTGCAGTATGTTTCAATGTGTCGCAGTGTATTTCAATATGTTCCAGTGTATTTCAGTATGATGCAGTATGTTGTAGTGTATTTCAGTATGTTGCACTATGTTGCAGTATAATTCAGTATGTTGCATTACATTTCAGTGTATTACCGTATACTTCAGTGTGTTGCAGTGTATTTCAGTATGCTACAGCATATTTCAGTATGTTAGAGTGTAATTCAATATGTTGCAGTATATTTCAATATGTGATAGTGTATTTCAGTATGTTGCAGTATATTTCAGCATGTTGCAGTATGTTTCAGTATGTCGCAGTATATTTCAATGTGTTGCAATGTATTTCAGTATGTTGCAGTGTATTTTAGTATGTTGCAGTATGTTACAGTATATTTCAATACGTTGCAGTATATTTCAATGTGTCGCACAATATTTCAGTATGTTGCAGTATGTTGCAGTATGTTGCAGTGTATTTCAGTGTGTCACATTGTATTTCAGTATGTTGCACCGCTTGAAGTATAATTCGTATGTTGCAGTATTTTTCAGTGTGTCGCAGTAAATTTCGGTATGTTGCCATATGGTTCAGTGTGTTGCAGTATATTTCAATGTGTTGCAGTGTATATCAATATGTTCCAGTGTAATTCAGTATGTTGCAGTATGTTGCAGTATATTGCAGTGTATTTCAGTGTGTCGCACAATATTTCAGTATGTTGCAGTATGTTGCAGTATGTTGCAGTGTATTTCAGTGTGTCACAGTGTATTTCAGTATGTTGCACCACTTGCAGTCTATTTCAGTATGTTGCTGTATATTTTAAGGCGTCGCAGTATATTTCAGTATGTTGAAATAATTTTCAACGTGTCGCAGTTTATTTCGGTATGTTGCCGTATGTTTCAGTGTGTTGCAGTATATTTCAGTATGTTGCAGTATGTTTCAGTATGTTGCAGTATATTTTAATGTCTTGCAGTGTATTTTAGTATGTTGCAGTATGTTGCAGTATGTTGCAGTGTATTTCAGTGTGTCACAGTGTATTTCAGTATGTTGCAGTATGTTTCAGTATGTTGCAGTATATTTTAATGTGTTGCAGTGTATTTTAGTATGTTGCAGTATATTACAGTATATTTCAATATGTTGCAGTATATTTTATTGTGTCGCACAATATTTCAATATGTTGCAGTATGTTGCAGTGTATTCCAGTGTGTCACATTGTATTTCAGTATGTTGCACCACTTGCAGTATATTTCGTATGTTGCAGTATTTTTCAAGGTGTCGCAGTCTTACTGTTGAACAAAAGTTAAAAAAAACTTTACAATTATAGCCATATTTATTATACATGCGTAGGATTTGCATAAGTTGACAAAAAAAATTGTGACAAAACAGGGTTGAACCTTAACCAACTAACTCCTCGCTGACGCCTCTAACCTCTAGACCACGCAGCCATCGTTAATAAACGCGCACTATATGAGTAACTATCATTACATAAATATTTCGCGCGCAAAAGGGTTATAATTATTAGGCTGTCAATTCATGTTGATAGCAGTCAACTGTTGCAATAGTATCAGGTTACTAGCAAAGCTAATGGTTTTGAACAAATAACCCAAAAGTTTAAAAATAAGTAGCTTGCGCATTACTAGCTACAAAAACAGGTCTGAAATAGACTGGTAAAGCAAGCTCTTATTGTAGAGTTTGCAGATGTGCTCTAAAATAAAACTTAAACTGTATGGTATTACATAAGTATTTGTATGCGAGAGATAAATGGACATTACTGAGTTTCTGGAAAACAACATACTTGAAGTTAACTTTGACAATGGTGTGTTATTTTCATCATACACTAGCACAGATAGGGCCTATAGCATAAATCTCTAATCATATGAATCTTTATGAAGCCCACAGCTCATGTAAGGGTGGCAAATGTAATTTGAAACTAAAAATTATGTTGCTGCATTTTGTCTAAGGTATATTAGAGAGCAGAATTTGGTTTTACTAGCCTGCCCCAACGGCATTCTACAATGCAGCTTATATGCTGGCAGTTGTAATAAGTACTGCCAATAGCAAGGTTACTATCACTGCTAGCTCTGTGCAGTATGTAACCTCTTGAATAATTGCGCCAATTTTAAACTCTTGGAAGTTGGCCAGGTTATCATATCGCAGCCAGCCACCGGAGACAAAGCATCAGAGCTATTCATATAAAATTATACTGATGCACTTGGTAGCAGAGTGGCTAATCTAATATAGTTCATAGTTCAACACCCTTTACTTTGGGAATACAGCCTCTTTTTTTAGGTTTACCTTACAAAGCATGAAAATATCTAAACTGATATTCTGATAATTTAGAGGTACATTTTGAAAACTAGGTTAATTGCACTTGTTTGCACAACAACAATAATAAATTAGATATTATGCAGGATAATAAAAACACACATAATACTATATAATATATTATAATGATAATAATATAATATTATAAGTACCATTACTGCATTTTATAAATTACATGGTTGCCAAAAAAATGTATCACAAATTTTGTAATTATACATCAAAAATAGAACTAGCTAGGCAGCAGGTTAGAATAGAGTAAATTTTTAAAACATGAAATCATGATTTGACTATTGTTTTATTTAGGCCAACCAACCTAGGAATACAAGATTGGGTTTTAGCTGACAGTTTATAACATTTAGCTTTTGAGCCAGCAGCACTGGCACTTGTGAAGTATAGGCAAAGTTAGTGAAGCGAGACTAACAAGCACTTAAATACAAGGCATATTGAGACACAATAACAAGTCAGGAGCGTATAAATTGAAAAGAATGTGGAAGGGGGACTATGTTTTTCAACAAGCTATAACTTAAACATGAATTGGCTTTTGAAAAAAATAAAAAAGTATATTGGAGAACATAAGTTTCTTTATCTTTTCATATTTTTTTTGTTCCTGTGACATTCAACCTGTTCGAGCTATCAGTGGAACATTGTTCATATAGAACATAAAGCACCTGGCAAAGAGCCAGAAAATGAAAAGTATGACCTTAAACCAACTGTGTTGAAGTATAATTCGTATGTTGCAGTATTTTTCAGTGTGTCGCAGTAAATTTCGGTATGTTGCCATATGGTTCAGTGTGTTGCGGTATATTTCAATGTGTTGCAGTGTATATCAATATGTTCCAGTGTAATTCAGTATGTTGCAGTATGTTGCAGTATGTTGCAGTGTATTTCAGTGTGTCACAGTGTATTTCAGTATGTTGCAGTATGTTTCAGTATGTTGCAGTATATTTTAATGTGTTGCAGTGTATTTTAGTATGTTGCAGTATGTTACAGTATATTTCAATGTGTCTCAGTGTATTTCAGTATGTTGCAGTATGTTTCAATGTGTCGCAATGTATTTCAATATGTTCCAGTGTATTTCAGTATGTTGCAGTTTGTTGTAGTGTATTTCAGTATGTTGCACTATGTTGCAGTATAATTCAGTATGTTACAGTACATTTCTGTATATTACATTACATTTCAGTATGTTGCAGTATATTTCAGTATGTTGCAGTATATATTAACGTGTCGCAGTATACTTCATTGTGTTACCTTATGTTTCAGTCTGTTGCAGTGTATTTCAATGTGTTGCAGGGTATTCCATTATGTTCCGGTGCATTTCAGTATGTTGCAGTATGTTGCAGTGTATTTCGATATGTTACGGTGTATTTCAGTATGTTGCACCACTTGCAGTCTATTTCAGTATGTTGCAGTATATTTTAAGGCGTCGCAGTATATTTCAGTATGTTGCAGTAATTTTCAACGTGTCGCAGTTTATTTCGGTATGTTGCCGTATGTTTCAGTGTGTTGCAGTATATTTCAGTATGTTGCAGTATGTTTCAGTATGTTGCAGTATATTTTAATGTGTTGCAATGTATTTCAGTATGTTGCAGTATGTTGCAGTATTTTGCAGTGTATTTCAATGTGTCCCAGTGTATTTCAGTATGTTGCAGTATGTTTCAATGTGTCGCAGTGTATTTCTATATGTTCCAGTGTATTTCAGTATGTTGCAGATTGTTGTAGTGTATTTCAGTATGTTGCACTATGTTGCAGTATAATTCAGTATGTTGCATCACATTTCAGTGTATTACAGTATACTTCAGTGTGTTGCAGTGTATTTCAGTATGCTACAGCATATTTCAGTATGTTGCAGTGTATTTCGATATGTTACAGTGTATTTCAGTATGTTGCAGTATGTTGCATTATGTTTCAGTGTATTTCAGTGTGTCACAGTGTATTTCAGTATGTTGCACTATGTTGCAGTATAATTCAGTATGTTGCATTACATTTCAGTGTATTACAGTATACTTCAGTGTGTTGCAGTGTATTTCAGTATGCTACAGCATATTTCAGTATGTTAGAGTGTAATTCAGTATGTTGCAGTATATTTCAATATGTTATAGTGTATTTCAGTATGTTGCAGTATATTTCAGCATGTTGCAGTATGTTTCAGTATGTCGCAGTATATTTTAATGTGTTGCAATGTATTTCAGTATGTTGCAGTGTATTTTAGTATGTTGCAGTATGTTACAGTATATTTCAATACGTTGCAGTATATTTCAATGTGTCGCACAATATTTCAGTATGTTGCAGTATGTTGCAGTATGTTGCAGTGTATTTCAGTGTGTCACATTGTATTTCAGAATGTTGCACCACTTGAAGTATATTTCGTATGTTGCAAAATTTTTCAGTGTGTCGCAGTAAATTTTGGTATGTTGTCATATGGTTCAGTGTGTTGCAGTATATTTCAATGTGTTGCAGTGTATATCAATATGTTCCAGTGTATCTCAGTATGTTGCAGTATGATGCAGTGTAATTCAGTATGTCACAGTGTATTTCAGTATGTTGCAGTATGTTGTAGTGTATTTCAGTATGTTGCACTATGTTGCAGTATAATTCAGTATGTTGCATTTCATTTCAGTGTATTACAGTATACACAGTTGGTTTAAGGTCATACTTTTCATTTTCTGGCTCTTTGCCAGGTGCTTTATGTTCTATATGAACAATGTTCCACTGATAGCTCGAACAGGTTGAATGTCACAAGAACAAAAAAAATATGAAAAGATAAAGAAACTTATGTTCTCCAATATACTTTTTTATTTTTTTCAAAAGCCAATTCATGTTTAAGTTATAGCGTGTTGAAAAATATAGTCCCCCTTCCACATTCTTTTCAATTTATACGCTCCTGACTTGTTATTGTGTCTCAATATGCCTTGTATTTGAGTGCTCGTTAGTCTCGCTTCACTAACTTTGCCTATACTTCACAAGTGCCAGTGCTGCTGGCTCAAAAGCTAAATGTTATAAACTGTCAGCTAAAACCCAATCTTGTATTCCTAGGTTGGTTGGCCTAAATAAAACGATAGTCAAATCATGATTTCATGTTTTAAAAATTTACTCTATTCTAACCTGCTGCCTAGCTAGTTCTATTTTTGATGTATAATTACAGAATTTGTGAAACATTTTTTCGGCAACCATCCTAGTTATAAAATGCAGTAATGGTACTTATAATATTATATTATTATCATTATAATATATTATATTATAGTATTATGTGTGTTTTTATTATACTGCATAATATATATTTTATTATTGTTGTTGTGCAAACAAGTGCAATTAACCTAGTTTTCAAAATTTACCTCTAAATTATCAGAATATCAGTTTAGATATTTTCATGCTTTGTTAGGTAAACCTAAAAAAAGAGGCTGTATTCCCAAAGTAAAGGGTGTTGAACTATGAACTATATTAGATTAGCCACATTTGCTACCAAGTGCATCAGTATAATATTATATGAATAGCTCTGATGCTTTGTCTCCGGTGGCTGGCTGCGATATGATAACTTGGCCAACTTCCAAGAGTTTAAAATTGGCGCAATTATTCAAGAGGTTACATACTGCACAGAGCTAGCAGTGATAGTAACCTTGCTATTGACAGTACTTATTACAACTGCAAGCATATAAGCTGCATTGTAGAATGCCGTTGGGGTAGGCTAGTAAAATTAAATTCTGCTCTCTAATATACCTTAGACACAATGCAGCAACATAATTTTTAGTTTCAAATTACATTGCCACCCTTACATGAGCTGTGGGCTTCATAAAGATTCATATGATTAGAGATTTATGCTATAGGCCCTACCTGTGCTAGTGCATGATGAAAATAACACACCATTGTCAAAGTTAACTTCAAGTATGTTGTTTTCCAGAAACTCAGTATTGTTGATTTATCTCTCGCATACAAATACTCATGTAATACCATACAGTTTAAGTTTTATTTTAGAGCACATCGGCAAACTCTACAATAAGACCTTGCTTTATTAGTCTATTTCAGACCTGTTTTTGTAGCTAGTAATACGCAAGCTACTTATTTTTAAACTGTTGGGTTATTTGTTCAAAACCATTAGCTTTGCTAGTAACCAGAGGCTATTGCAACAGTTCACTGCTAATCAACATGAATTGACAGCCTAATAATTATAACCCATTTGCGCGCGAAATATTTATGTACTCATAGTTACTCATATAGTTGGCAATTTATTAACGATGACTGCGTGGTCCAGAGGTTATAGGCGGCGGCGAGAAGTTGGTTGGTCATGGTTCAATCCCAGTATGTTGCAATTTTTTTTGTCAACTTATGCAAATCCTATGCATGTATAATAAATATGGCTATAATTTTAAAGGTTTTTTAACTTTTGTTCAACAGTAAGACAACATACATGCATAATACTTAGCTACTGAACACTGGGCTAAACTTTAAATTGATCTTATAGAATACAATGTACTTGAAATAATCATATGTGAATTAGAGAAACTGGAAGTACACCTGCTGCAATATAGACAGACCTTTACTGACAAGACTGCAAAGTGAAGTGATTTAGCTGAAATTAACTCTGCCAAACAAACAAAGAATTATGTTGTGCTGAGGCATTGTCAATAGATTGTAACATAATGAGATGATTCAGCTAAGTGCTAATGTAAAACAGGGAACATTATATTGGCAGAAATCCAATAGATTGCCAATTTGTGCGAGAGGGTACTATATGTTATTGTGATAGCGCGCAGAGCAGCAAACGTACTAGGGATGTTATAATTAGTCACAGGAGCGTAGCTAGAACCACCATATGAAGAATTTAGAAAATTGCAGTGAAACTTGCATAATGGTGTATGTTTTTACCAAATTGTGAAGAGCATAAACAGAATTTCAAAAAACAAAGAAAGTATATTAGAGAAAACATATCAAGGAATGTCAAGTTTAACTTTTAGACTTTATAAAATAAATCCCCTGTGCTACAGCAGTGGAACATGGAGGGTGTAAAATTTTACTTATTATGCAACAACTTTCTCAGAAAATTTTTTATTGAAAAATTAAAAAAGTATATGAAAGAGGAATGCAAGAGCTATCTTTTCATGTAAAATTTATTAATGTGAGACAAAAACTGTTCGAGCTATCCCCTGGAAACCGTTTATATATAACATAAAGCAGTGCTTGAATCTGGAAAGTAATGACCTTAAACTAACTGTGTACTTCATTGTGTTGCAGTGTATTTCAGTATGCTACAGCATATTTCAGTATGTTAGAGTGTAATTCAGTATGTTGCAGTATATTTCAATATGTTATAGTGTATTTCAGTATGTTGCAGTATATTTCAGCATGTTGCAGTATGTTTCAGTATGTCGCAGTATATTTTAATGTGTTGCAATGTATTTCAGTATGTTGCAGTGTATTTCAGTATGTTGCAGTATGTTGCAGTATGTTGCAGTGTATTTCGATAAGTTACAGTGTATTTCAGTATGTTGCAGTATGTTGTAGTGTATTTCAGTATGTTGCACTATGTTGCAGTATAATTCAGTATGTTGCATTACATTTCAGTGTATTACAGTATACTTCAGTGTGTTGCAGTGTATTTCAGTATGCTACAGCATATTTCAGTATGTTAGAGTGTAATTCAGTATGTTGCAGTATATTTCAATATGTTATAGTGTATTTCAGTATGTTGCAGTATATTTCAGCATGTTGCAGTATGTTTCAGTATGTCGCAGTATATTTTAATGTGTTGCAATGTATTTCAGTATGTTGCAGTGTATTTTAGTATGTTGCAGTATGTTATAGTATATTTCAATATGTTGCAGTATATTTCAATGTGTCGCACAATATTTCAGTATGTTGCAATATGTTGCAGTGTATTTCAGTGTGTCACATTGTATTTCAGTATGTTGCACCACTTGAAGTATAATTCGTATGTTGCAGTATTTTTCAGTGTGTCGCAGTAAATTTCGGTATGTTGCCATATGGTTCAGTGTGTTGCAGTATATTTCAATGTGTTGCAGTGTATATCGTTATGTTCCAGTGTATCTCAGTATGTTGCAGTATGATGCAGTGTAATTCAATAAGTTACACTGTATTTCCGTTCGTTGCAGTATGTTGCAGTATGTTGCAGTGTATTCCAGTGTGTCACATTATATTTCAGTATGTTGCACCACTTGCAGTATATTTCGTATGTTGCAGTATTTTTCAAGGTGTCGCAGTATATTTTGGTATATTGCCGTATGTTTCAGTGTGTTGCAGTATATTTCAATGTGTTGCAGTGTATATCAATATGTTCCAGTGTAATTCAGTATGTTGCAGTATGATGCAGTGTATTTCAATATGTTACAGTGTATTTCAGTAGGTTGCGGTATCTTGCAGTATGTTGCAGTGTATTTCAGTATGTCACAGTCTGTTTCAGTATGTTGCAGTATCTTGCAGTATACTTCAGTATGTTGCAGTATGTTTCAATGTGGCGCAGTGTATTTCAATATGTTCCAGTGTATTTCAGTATGTTGCAGTATGTTGTAGTGTATTTCAGTATGTTGCACTATGTTGCAGTATAATTCAGTATGTTGCATTACATTTCAGTGTATTACAGTATACTTCAGTGTGTTGCAGTGTATTTCAGTATGCTACAGCATATTTCAGTGTGTTAGAGTGTAATTCAGTATGTTGCAGTATATTTCAATATGTGATGGTGTATTTCAGTATGTTGCAGTATATTTCAGCATGTTGCAGTATGTTTCAGTATGTCGCAGTATATTTTAATGTGTTGCAATGTATTTCAGTATGTTGCAGTGTATTTTAGTATGTTGCAGTATGTTACAGTATATTTCAATACGTTGCAGTATATTTCAATGTGTCGCACAATATTTCAGTATGTTGCAGTATGTTGCAGTATGTTGCAGTGTATTTCAGTGTGTCACATTGTATTTCAGTATGTTGCACCACTTGAAGTATAATTTGTATGTTGCTGTATTTTTCAGTGTGTCGCAGTAAATTTCGGTATGTTGCCATATGGTTCAGTGTGTTGCAGTATATTTCAATGTGTTGCAGTGTATATCAAAATGTTCCAGTGTAATTCAGTATGTTGCAGTATGTTGCAGTATGTTGCAGTGTATTTCAGTGTGTCACAGTGTATTTCAGTATGTTGCAGTATGTTTCAGTATGTGGCAGTATATTTTAATGTGTTGCGGTGTATTTTAGTATGTTACAGTATGTTGCAGTATGTTGCAGTGTATTTCAGTGTGTCACATTGTATTTCAGTATGTTGCACCACTTGAAGTATAATTCGTATGTTGCAGTATTTTTCAGTGTGTCGCAGTAAATTTCGGTATGTTGCCATATGGTTCAGTGTGTTGCAGTATATTTCAATGTGTTGCAGTGTATATCAATATGTTCCAGTGTAATTCAGTATGTTGCAGTATGTTGCAGTATGTTGCAGTGTATTTCAGTGTGTCACAGTGTATTTCAGTATGTTGCAGTATGTTTCAGTATGTTGCAGTATATTTTAATGTGTTGCAGTGTATTTTAGTATGTTGCAGTATGTTACAGTATATTTCAATGTGTCTCAGTGTATTTCAGTATGTTGCAGTATGTTTCAATGTGTCGCAATGTATTTCAATATGTTCCAGTGTACTTCAGTATGTTGCAGTTTGTTGTAGTGTATTTCAGTATGTTGCACTATGTTGCAGTATAATTCAGTATGTTGCATCACATTTCAGTGTATTACAGTATACTTCAGTGTGTTGCAGTGTATTTCAGTATGCTACAGCATGTTTCAGTATGTTAGAGTGTAATTCAGTATGTTACAGTACATTTCTGTATATTACATTACATTTCAGTATGTTGCAGTATATTTCAGTATGTTGCAGTATATTTTAATGTGTCGCAGTATACTTCATTGTGTTACCTTATGTTTCAGTCTGTCGCAGTATATTTCAATCTGTTGCAGGGTATTCCATTATGTTCCGGTGCATTTCAGTATGTTGCAGTATGTTGCAGTGTATTTCGATATGTTACGGTGTATTTCAGTATGTTGCAGTATGTTGCAGTATGTTGCAGTGTATTTCGATAAGTTACAGTGTATTTCAGTATGTTGCAGTATGTTGCATTATGTTTCAGTGTATTTCAGTGTGTCACAGTGTATTTCAGTATGTTGCACTATGTTGCAGTATAATTCAGTATGTTGCATTACATTTCAGTGTATTACAGTATACTTCAGTGTGTTGCAGTGTATTTCAGTATGCTACAGCATATTTCAGTATGTTAGAGTGTAATTCAGTATGTTGAACCACTTGCAGTATATTTCAGTATGTTGCAGTATTTTTCAAGGTGTCGCAGTATATTTCGGTATGCTGCCGTATGTTGCAGTGTGTTGCAGTATATTTCAATGAGTTGCAGTGCATATCAATATGTTCCAGTGTTTTTCAGTATGTTGCAGTATGATGCAGTGTAATTCAATATGTTACAGTGTATTTCAGTATGTTGCAGTATGTTGCAGTATGTTGCAGTGTATTCCAGTGTGTCACATTGTATTTCAGTATGTTGCACCACTTGCAGTATATTTCGTATGTTGCAGTATTTTTCAAGGTGTCGCAGTATATTTTGGTATATTGCCGTATGTTTCAGTGTGTTGCAGTATATTTCAGTGTGTTGCAGTGTATATCAATATGTTCCAGTGTAATTCAGTATGTTGCAGTATGATGCAGTGTATTTCAATATGTTACAGTGTATTTCAGTAGGTTGCGGTATCTTGCAGTATGTTGCAGTGTATTTCAGTATGTCACAGTCTGTTTCAGTATGTTGCAGTATCTTGCAGTATATTTCAGTATGTTGCAGTATGTTTCAATGTGTCGCAGTGTATTTCAATATGTTCCAGTGTATTTCAGTATGATGCAGTATGTTGTAGTGTATTTCAGTATGTTGCACTATGTTGCAGTATAATTCAGTATGTTGCATTACATTTCAGTGTATTACCGTATACTTCAGTGTGTTGCAGTGTATTTCAGTATGCTACAGCATATTTCAGTATGTTAGAGTGTAATTCAGTATGTTGCAGTATATTTCAATATGTGATAGTGTATTTCAGTATGTTGCAGTATATTTCAGCATGTTGCAGTATGTTTCAGTATGTCGCAGTATATTTTAATGTGTTGCAATGTATTTCAGTATGTTGCAGTGTATTTTAGTATGTTGCAGTATGTTACAGTATATTTCAATACGTTGCAGTATATTTCAATGTGTCACACAATATTTCAGTATGTTGCAGTATGTTGCAGTATGTTGCAGTATGTTGCAGTGTATTTCAGTGTGTCACAATGTATTTCAGTATGTTGCACCGCTTGAAGTATAATTCGTATGTTGCAGTATTTTTCAGTGTGTCGCAGTAAATTTCGGTATGTTGCCATATGGTTCAGTGTGTTGCAGTATATTTCAATGTGTTGCAGTGTATATCAATATGTTCCAGTGTAATTCAGTATGTTGCAGTATGTTGCAGTATATTGCAGTGTATTTCAGTGTGTCGCACAATATTTCAGTATGTTGCAGTATGTTGCAGTATGTTGCAGTGTATTTCAGTGTGTCACAGTGTATTTCAGTATGTTGCACCACTTGCAGTCTATTTCAGTATGTTGCAGTATATTTTAAGGCGTCGCAGTATATTTCAGTATGTTGAAATAATTTTCAACGTGTCGCAGTTTATTTCGGTATGTTGCCGTATGTTTCAGTGTGTTGCAGTATATTTCAGTATGTTGCAGTATGTTTCAGTATGTTGCAGTATATTTTAATGTCTTGCAGTGTATTTTAGTATGTTGCAGTATGTTGCAGTATGTTGCAGTGTATTTCAGTGTGTCACAGTGTATTTCAGTATGTTGCAGTATGTTTCAGTATGTTGCAGTATATTTTAATGTGTTGCAGTGTATTTTAGTATGTTGCAGTATATTACAGTATATTTCAATATGTTGCAGTATATTTTATTGTGTCGCACAATATTTCAGTATGTTGCAGTATGTTGCAGTGTATTCCAGTGTGTCACATTGTATTTCAGTATGTTGCACCACTTGCAGTATATTTCGTATGTTGCAGTATTTTTCAAGGTGTCGCAGTATATTTTGGTATATTGCCGTATGTTTCAGTGTGTTGCAGTATATTTCAATGTGTTGCAGTGTATATCAATATGTTCCAGTGTAATTCAGTATGTTGCAGTATGTTGAAGTGTATTTCGATATGTTACGGTGTATTTCAGTATGTTGCAGTATGTTGCAGTATGTTGCAGTGTATTTCGATATGTTACAGTGTATTTCAGTATGTTGCAGTATGTTGCATTATGTTTCAGTGTATTTCAGTGTGTCACAGTGTATTTCAGTATGTTGCACTATGTTGCAGTATAATTCAGTATGTTGCATTACATTTCAGTGTATTACAGTATACTTCAGTGTGTTGCAGTGTATTTCAGTATGCTACAGCATATTTCAGTATGTTAGAGTGTAATTCAGTATGTTGCAGTATATTTCAATATGTTATAGTGTATTTCAGTATGTTGCAGTATATTTCAGCATGTTGCAGTATGTTTCAATATGTCGCAGTATATTTTAATGTGTTGCAATGTATTTCAGTATGTTGCAGTGTATTTTAGTATGTTGCAGTATGTTACAGTATATTTCAATATGTTGCAGTATATTTCAATGTGTCGCACAATATTTCAGTATGTTGCAGTATGTTGCAGTATGTTGCAGTGTATTTCAGTGTGTCACATTGTATTTCAGAATGTTGCACCACTTGAAGTATATTTCGTATGTTGCAAAATTTTTCAGTGTGTCGCAGTAAACTTTGGTATGTTGTCATATGGTTCAGTGTGTTGCAGTATATTTCAATGTGTTGCAGTGTATATCAATATGTTCCAGTGTATCTCAGTATGTTGCAGTATGATGCAGTGTAATTCAGTATGTCACAGTGTATTTCAGTATGTTGCAGTATGTTGTAGTGTATTTCAGTATGTTGCACTATGTTGCAGTATAATTCAGTATGTTGCATTACATTTCAGTGTATTACAGTATACTTCAGTGTGTTGCAGTGTATTTCAGTATGCTACAGCATATTTCAGTATGTTAGAGTGTAATTCAGTATGTTGCAGTATATTTCAATATGTTATAGTGTATTTCAGTATGTTGCAGTATATTTCAGCATGTTGCAGTATGTTTCAGTATGTCGCAGTATATTTTAATGTGTTGCAATGTATTTCAGTATGTTGCAGTGTATTTTAGTATGTTGCAGTATGTTACAGTATATTTCAATATGTTGCAGTATATTTCAATGTGTCGCACAATATTTCAGTATGTTGCAATATGTTGCAGTGTATTTCAGTGTGTCACATTGTATTTCAGTATGTTGCACCACTTGAAGTATAATTCGTATGTTGCAGTATTTTTCAGTGTGTCGCAGTAAATTTCGGTATGTTGCCATATGGTTCAGTGTGTTGCAGTATATTTCAATGTGTTGCAGTGTATGTCGATATGTTCCAGTGTATCTCAGTATGTTGCAGTATGATGCAGTGTAATTCATTAAGTTACACTGTATTTCTGTTCGTTGCAGTATGTTGCAGTATGTTGCAGTGTATTCCAGTGTGTCACATTGTATTTCAGTATGTTGCACCACTTGCAGTATATTTCGTATGTTGCAGTACTTTTCAAGGTGTCGCAGTATATTTTGGTATATTGCCGTATGTTTCAGTGTGTTGCAGTATATTTCAATGTGTTGCAGTGTATATCAATATGTTCCAGTGTAATTCAGTATGTTGCAGTATGATGCAGTGTATTTCAATATGTTACAGTGTATTTCAGTAGGTTGCGGTATCTTGCAGTATGTTGCAGTGTATTTCAGTATGTCACAGTCTGTTTCAGTATGTTGCAGTATTTTGCAGTATACTTCAGTATGTTGCAGTATGTTTCAATGTGTCGCAGTGTATTTCAATATGTTCCAGTGTATTTCAGTATGTTGCAGTATGTTGTAGTGTATTTCAGTATGTTGCACTATGTTGCAGTATAATTCAGTATGTTGCATTACATTTCAGTGTATTACAGTATACTTCAGTGTGTTGCAGTGTATTTCAGTATGCTACAGCATATTTCAGTATGTTAGAGTGTAATTCAGTATGTTGCAGTATATTTCAATATGTGATGGTGTATTTCAGTATGTTGCAGTATATTTCAGCATGTTGCAGTATGTTTCAGTATGTCGCAGTATATTTTAATATGTTGCAATGTATTTCAGTATGTTGCAGTGTATTTTAGTATGTTGCAGTATGTTACAGTATATTTCAATACGTTGTAGTATATTTCAATGTGTCGCACAATATTTCAGTATGTTGCAGTATGTTGCAGTATGTTGCAGTGTATTTCAGTGTGTCACATTGTATTTCAGTATGTTGCACCACTTGAAGTATAATTCGTATGTTGCTGTATTTTTCAGTGTGTCGCAGTAAATTTCGGTATGTTGCCATATGGTTCAGTGTGTTGCAGCATATTTCAATGTGTTGCAGTGTATATCAATATGTTCCAGTGTAATTCAGTATGTTGCAGTATGTTGCAGTATGTTGCAGTGTATTTCAGTGTGTCACAGTGTATTTCAGTATGTTGCAGTATGTTTCAGTATGTTAGAGTATATTTTAATGTGTTGCGGTGTATTTTAGTATGTTGCAGTATGTTGCAGTATGTTGCAGTGTATTTCAGTGTGTCACATTGTATTTCAGTATGTTGCACCACTTGAAGTATAATTCGTATGTTGCAGTATTTTTCAGTGTGTCGCAGTAAATTTCGGTATGTTGCCATATGGTTCAGTGTGTTGCAGTATATTTCAATGTGTTGCAGTGTATATCAATATGTTCCAGTGTAATTCAGTATGTTGCAGTATGTTGCAGTATGTTGCAGTGTATTTCAGTGTGTCACAGTGTATTTCAGTATGTTGCAGTATGTTTCAGTATGTTGCAGTATATTTTAATGTGTTGCAGTGTATTTTAGTATGTTGCAGTATGTTACAGTATATTTCAATGTGTCTCAGTGTATTTCAGTATGTTGCAGTATATTTCAATGTGTCGCAATGTATTTCAATATGTTCCAGTGTATTTCAGTATGTTGCAGTTTGTTGTAGTGTATTTCAGTATGTTGCACTATGTTGCAGTATAATTCAGTATGTTACAGTACATTTCTGTATATTACATTACATTTCAGTATGTTGCAGTATATTTCAGTATGTTGCAGTATATATTAACGTGTCGCAGTATACTTCATTGTGTTACCTTATGTTTCAGTCTGTTGCAGTATATTTCAATGTGTTGCAGGGTATTCCATTATGTTCCGGTGCATTTCAGTATGTTGCAGTATGTTGCAGTGTATTTCGATATGTTACAGTGTATTTCAGTATGTTGCACCACTTGCAGTCTATTTCAGTATGTTGCAGTATATTTTAAGGCTTCGCAGTATATTTCAGTATGTTGCAGTCATTTTCAACGTGTCGCAGTTTATTTCAGTATGTTGCAGTATGTTTCAGTATGTTGCAGTATATTTTAATGTCTTGCAGTGTATTTTAGTATGTTGCAGTATGTTGCAGTATGTTGCAGTGTATTTCAGTGTGTCACAGTGTATTTCAGTATGTTGCAGTATGTTTCAGTATGTTGCAGTATATTTTAATGTGTTGCAGTGTATTTTAGTATGCTGCAGTATATTACAGTATATTTCAATATGTTGCAGTATATTTTATTGTGTCGCACATTATTTCAGTATGTTGCAGTATGTTGCAGTGTATTCCAGTGTGTCACATTGTATTTCAGTATGTTGCACCACTTGCAGTATATTTCGTATGTTGCAGTATTTTTCAAGGTGTCGCAGTATATTTTGGTATATTGCCGTATGTTTCAGTGTGTTGCAGTATATTTCAATGTGTTGCAGTGTATATCAATATGTTCCAGTGTAATTCAGTATGTTGCAGTATGATGCAGTGTATTTCAATATGTTACAGTGTATTTCAGTAGGTTGCGGTATCTTGCAGTATGTTGCAGTGTATTTCAGTATGTCACAGTCTGTTTCAGTATGTTGCAGTATCTTGCAGTATACTTCAGTATGTTGCAGTATGTTTCAATGTGTCGCAGTGTATTTCAATATGTTCCAGTGTATTTCAGTATGTTGCAGTATGTTGTAGTGTATTTCAGTATGTTGCACTATGTTGCAGTATAATTCAGTATGTTGCATTACATTTCAGTGTATTACAGTATACTTCAGTGTGTTGCAGTGTATTTCAGTATGCTACAGCATATTTCAGTATGTTAGAGTGTAATTCAGTATGTTGCAGTATATTTCAATATGTTATAGTGTATTTCAGTATGTTGCAGTATATTTCAGCATGTTGCAGTATGTTTCAGTATGTCGCAGTATATTTTAATGTGTTGCAATGTATTTCAGTATGTTGCAGTGTATTTTAGTATGTTGCAGTATGTTATAGTATATTTCAATATGTTGCAGTATATTTCAATGTGTCGCACAATATTTCAGTATGTTGCAATATGTTGCAGTGTATTTCAGTGTGTCACATTGTATTTCAGTATGTTGCACCACTTGAAGTATAATTCGTATGTTGCAGTATTTTTCAGTGTGTCGCAGTAAATTTCGGTATGTTGCCATATGGTTCAGTGTGTTGCAGTATATTTCAATGTGTTGCAGTGTATATCGTTATGTTCCAGTGTATCTCAGTATGTTGCAGTATGATGCAGTGTAATTCAATAAGTTACACTGTATTTCCGTTCGTTGCAGTATGTTGCAGTATGTTGCAGTGTATTCCAGTGTGTCACATTATATTTCAGTATGTTGCACCACTTGCAGTATATTTCGTATGTTGCAGTATTTTTCAAGGTGTCGCAGTATATTTTGGTATATTGCCGTATGTTTCAGTGTGTTGCAGTATATTTCAATGTGTTGCAGTGTATATCAATATGTTCCAGTGTAATTCAGTATGTTGCAGTATGATGCAGTGTATTTCAATATGTTACAGTGTATTTCAGTAGGTTGCGGTATCTTGCAGTATGTTGCAGTGTATTTCAGTATGTCACAGTCTGTTTCAGTATGTTGCAGTATCTTGCAGTATACTTCAGTATGTTGCAGTATGTTTCAATGTGGCGCAGTGTATTTCAATATGTTCCAGTGTATTTCAGTATGTTGCAGTATGTTGTAGTGTATTTCAGTATGTTGCACTATGTTGCAGTATAATTCAGTATGTTGCATTACATTTCAGTGTATTACAGTATACTTCAGTGTGTTGCAGTGTATTTCAGTATGCTACAGCATATTTCAGTATGTTAGAGTGTAATTCAGTATGTTGCAGTATATTTCAATATGTGATGGTGTATTTCAGTATGTTGCAGTATATTTCAGCATGTTGCAGTATGTTTCAGTATGTCGCAGTATATTTTAATATGTTGCAATGTATTTCAGTATGTTGCAGTGTATTTTAGTATGTTGCAGTATGTTACAGTATGTTTCAATACGTTGCAGTATATTTCAATGTGTCGCACAATATTTCAGTATGTTGCAGTATGTTGCAGTATGTTGCAGTGTATTTCAGTGTGTCACATTGTATTTCAGTATGTTGCACCACTTGAAGTATAATTCGTATGTTGCTGTATTTTTCAGTGTGTCG
Organism: Bugula neritina; assembly: GCA_964035545.1. Lineage (NCBI taxonomy): Eukaryota > Metazoa > Bryozoa > Gymnolaemata > Cheilostomatida > Bugulidae > Bugula > Bugula neritina. The sequence continues at coordinate 1,069,505 of CAXIUT010000230.1, read as the reverse complement.
CAGTAAATTTCGGTATGTTGCCATATGGTTCAGTGTGTTGCAGTATATTTCAATGTGTTGCAGTGTATATCAATATGTTCCAGTGTAATTCAGTATGTTGCAGTATGTTGCAGTATGTTGCAGTGTATTTCAGTGTGTCACAGTGTATTTCAGTATGTTGCAGTATGTTTCAGTATGTTGCAGTATATTTTAATGTGTTGCGGTGTATTTTAGTATGTTACAGTATGTTGCAGTATGTTGCAGTGTATTTCAGTGTGTCACATTGTATTTCAGTATGTTGCACCACTTGAAGTATAATTCGTATGTTGCAGTATTTTTCAGTGTGTCGCAGTAAATTTCGGTATGTTGCCATATGGTTCAGTGTGTTGCAGCATATTTCAATGTGTTGCAGTGTATATCAATATGTTCCAGTGTAATTCAGTATGTTGCAGTATGTTGCAGTATGTTGCAGTGTATTTCAGTGTGTCACAGTGTATTTCAGTATGTTGCAGTATGTTTCAGTATGTTGCAGTATATTTTAATGTGTTGCAGTGTATTTTAGTATGTTGCAGTATGGTACAGTATATTTCAATGTGTCTCAGTGTATTTCAGTATGTTGCAGTATGTTTCAATGTGTCGCACAATATTTCAGTATGTTGCAGTATGTTGCAGTATGTTGCATTATGTTGCAGTGTATTTCAGTGTGTCACAGTGTATTTCAGTATGTTGCAGTATGTTTCAGTATGTTGCAGTATATTTTAATGTGTTGCAGTGTATTTTAGTATGTTGCAGTATATTACAGTATATTTCAATATGTTGCAGTATATTTTATTGTGTCGCACAATATTTCAGTATGTTGCAGTATGTTGCAGTGTATTCCAGTGTGTCACATTGTATTTCAGTATGTTGCACCACTTGCAGTATATTTCGTATGTTGCAGTATTTTTCAAGGTGTCGCAGTATATTTTGGTATATTGCCGTATGTTTCAGTGTGTTGCAGTATATTTCAATGTGTTGCAGTGTATATCAATATGTTCCAGTGTAATTCAGTATGTTGCAGTATGTTGAAGTGTATTTCGATATGTTACGGTGTATTTCAGTATGTTGCAGTATGTTGCAGTATGTTGCAGTGTATTTCGATATGTTACAGTGTATTTCAGTATGTTGCAGTATGTTGCATTATGTTTCAGTGTATTTCAGTGTGTCACAGTGTATTTCAGTATGTTGCACTATGTTGCAGTATAATTCAGTATGTTGCATTACATTTCAGTGTATTACAGTATACTTCAGTGTGTTGCAGTGTATTTCAGTATGCTACAGCATATTTCAGTATGTTAGAGTGTAATTCAGTATGTTGCAGTATATTTCAATATGTGATGGTGTATTTCATTATGTTGCAGTATATTTCAGCATGTTGCAGTATGTTTCAGTATGTCGCAGTATATTTTAATGTGTTGCAATGTATTTCAGTATGTTGCAGTGTATTTTAGTATGTTGCAGTATGTTACAGTATATTTCAATACGTTGCAGTATATTTCAATGTGTCGCACAATATTTCAGTATGTTGCAGTATGTTGCAGTATGTTGCAGTGTATTTCAGTGTGTCACATTGTATTTCAGTATGTTGCACCACTTGAAGTATAATTCGTATGTTGCTGTATTTTTCAGTGTGTCGCAGTAAATTTCGGTATGTTGCCATATGGTTCAGTGTGTTGCAGCATATTTCAATGTGTTGCAGTGTATATCAATATGTTCCAGTGTAATTCAGTATGTTGCAGTATGTTGCAGTATGTTGCAGTGTATTTCAGTGTGTCACAGTGTATTTCAGTATGTTGCAGTATGTTTCAGTATGTTGCAGTATATTTTAATGTGTTGCGGTGAATTTTAGTATGTTGCAGTATGTTGCAGTATGTTGCAGTGTATTTCAGTGTGTCACATTGTATTTCAGTATGTTGCACCACTTGAAGTATAATTCGTATGTTGCAGTATTTTTCAGTGTGTCGCAGTAAATTTCGGTATGTTGCCATATGGTTCAGTGTGTTGCAGTATATTTCAATGTGTTGCAGTGTATATCAATATGTTCCAGTGTAATTCAGTATGTTGCAGTATGTTGCAGTATGTTGCAGTGTATTTCAGTGTGTCACAGTGTATTTCAGTATGTTGCAGTATGTTTCAGTATGTTGCAGTATATTTTAATGTGTTGCAGTGTATTTTAGTATGTTGCAGTATGTTACAGTATATTTCAATGTGTCTCAGTGTATTTCAGTATGTTGCAGTATGTTTCAATGTGTCGCAATGTATTTCAATATGTTCCAGTGTATTTCAGTATGTTGCAGTTTGTTGTAGTGTATTTCAGTATGTTGCACTATGTTGCAGTATAATTCAGTATGTTACAGTACATTTCTGTATATTACATTACATTTCAGTATGTTGCAGTATATTTCAGTATGTTGCAGTATATATTAACGTGTCGCAGTATACTTCATTGTGTTACCTTATGTTTCAGTCTGTTGCAGTATATTTCAATGTGTTGCAGGGTATTCCATTATGTTCCGGTGCATTTCAGTATGTTGCAGTATGTTGCAGTGTATTTCGATATGTTACGGTGTATTTCAGTATGTTGCACCACTTGCAGTCTATTTCAGTATGTTGCAGTATATTTTAAGGCGTCGCAGTATATTTCAGTATGTTGCAGTCATTTTCAACGTGTCGCAGTTTATTTCAGTATGTTGCAGTATGTTTCAGTATGTTGCAGTATATTTTAATGTCTTGCAGTGTATTTTAGTATGTTGCAGTATGTTGCAGTATGTTGCAGTGTATTTCAGTGTGTCACAGTGTATTTCAGTATGTTGCAGTATGTTTCAGTATGTTGCAGTATATTTTAATGTGTTGCAGTGTATTTTAGTATGTTGCAGTATATTACAGTATATTTCAATATGTTGCAGTATATTTTATTGTGTCGCACATTATTTCAGTATGTTGCAGTATGTTGCAGTGTATTCAAGTGTGTCACATTGTATTTCAGTATGTTGCACCACTTGCAGTATATTTCGTATGTTGCAGTATTTTTCAAGGTGTCGCAGTATATTTTGGTATATTGCCGTATGTTTCAGTGTGTTGCAGTATATTTCAATGTGTTGCAGTGTATATCAATATGTTCCAGTGTAATTCAGTATGTTGCAGTATGATGCAGTGTATTTCAATATGTTACAGTGTATTTCAGTAGGTTGCGGTATCTTGCAGTATGTTGCAGTGTATTTCAGTATGTCACAGTCTGTTTCAGTATGTTGCAGTATCTTGCAGTATACTTCAGTATGTTGCAGTATGTTTCAATGTGTCGCAGTGTATTTCAATATGTTCCAGTGTATTTCAGTATGTTGCAGTATGTTGTAGTGTATTTCAGTATGTTGCACTATGTTGCAGTATAATTCAGTATGTTGCATTACATTTCAGTGTATTACAGTATACTTCAGTGTGTTGCAGTGTATTTCAGTATGCTACAGCATATTTCAGTATGTTAGAGTGTAATTCAGTATGTTGCAGTATATTTCAATATGTTATAGTGTATTTCAGTATGTTGCAGTATATTTCAGCATGTTGCAGTATGTTTCAGTATGTCGCAGTATATTTTAATGTGTTGCAATGTATTTCAGTATGTTGCAGTGTATTTTAGTATGTTGCAGTATGTTATAGTATATTTCAATATGTTGCAGTATATCTCAATGTGTCGCACAATATTTCAGTATGTTGCAATATGTTGCAGTGTATTTCAGTGTGTCACATTGTATTTCAGTATGTTGCACCACTTGAAGTATAATTCGTATGTTGCAGTATTTTTCAGTGTGTCGCAGTAAATTTCGGTATGTTGCCATATGGTTCAGTGTGTTGCAGTATATTTCAATGTGTTGCAGTGTATATCGTTATGTTCCAGTGTATCTCAGTATGTTGCAGTATGATGCAGTGTAATTCAATAAGTTACACTGTATTTCCGTTCGTTGCAGTATGTTGCAGTATGTTGCAGTGTATTCCAGTGTGTCACATTATATTTCAGTATGTTGCACCACTTGCAGTATATTTCGTATGTTGCAGTATTTTTCAAGGTGTCGCAGTATATTTTGGTATATTGCCGTATGTTTCAGTGTGTTGCAGTATATTTCAATGTGTTGCAGTGTATGTCAATATGTTCCAGTGTAATTCAGTATGTTGCAGTATGATGCAGTGTATTTCAATATGTTACAGTGTATTTCAGTAGGTTGCGGTATCTTGCAGTATGTTGCAGTGTATTTCAGTATGTCACAGTCTGTTTCAGTATGTTGCAGTATCTTGCAGTATACTTCAGTATGTTGCAGTATGTTTCAATGTGGCGCAGTGTATTTCAATATGTTCCAGTGTATTTCAGTATGTTGCAGTATGTTGTAGTGTATTTCAGTATGTTGCACTATGTTGCAGTATAATTCAGTATGTTGCATTACATTTCAGTGTATTACAGTATACTTCAGTGTGTTGCAGTGTATTTCAGTATGCTACAGCATATTTCAGTATGTTAGAGTGTAATTCAGTATGTTGCAGTATATTTCAATATGTGATGGTGTATTTCAGTATGTTGCAGTATATTTCAGCATGTTGCAGTATGTTTCAGTATGTCGCAGTATATTTTAATGTGTTGCAATGTATTTCAGTATGTTGCAGTGTATTTTAGTATGTTGCAGTATGTTACAGTATATTTCAATACGTTGCAGTATATTTCAATGTGTCGCACAATATTTCAGTATGTTGCAGTATGTTGCAGTATGTTGCAGTGTATTTCAGTGTGTCACATTGTATTTCAGTATGTTGCACCACTTGAAGTATAATTCGTATGTTGCTGTATTTTTCAGTGTGTCGCAGTAAATTTCGGTATGTTGCCATATGGTTCAGTGTGTTGCAGTATATTTCAATGTGTTGCAGTGTATATCAGTATGTTCCAGTGTAATTCAGTATGTTGCAGTATGTTGCAGTATGTTGCAGTGTATTTCAGTGTGTCACAGTGTATTTCAGTATGTTGCAGTATGTTTCAGTATGTTGCAGTATATTTTAATGTGTTGCGGTGTATTTTAGTATGTTACAGTATGTTGCAGTATGTTGCAGTGTATTTCAGTGTGTCACATTGTATTTCAGTATGTTGCACCACTTGAAGTATAATTCGTATGTTGCAGTATTTTTCAGTGTGTCGCAGTAAATTTCGGTATGTTGCCATATGGTTCAGTGTGTTGCAGTATATTTCAATGTGTTGCAGTGTATATCAATATGTTCCAGTGTAATTCAGTATGTTGTAGTATGTTGCAGTATGTTGCAGTGTATTTCAGTGTGTCACAGTGTATTTCAGTATGTTGCAGTATGTTTCAGTATGTTGCAGTATATTTTAATGTGTTGCAGTGTATTTTAGTATGTTGCAGTATGTTACAGTATCTTTCAATGTGTCTCAGTGTATTTCAGTATGTTGCAGTATGTTTCAATGTGTCGCAATGTATTTCAATATGTTCCAGTGTATTTCAGTATGTTGCAGTTTGTTGTAGTGTATTTCAGTATGTTGCACTATGTTGCAGTATAATTCAGTATGTTGCATCACATTTCAGTGTATTACAGTATACTTCAGTGTGTTGCAGTGTATTTCAGTATGCTACAGCATGTTTCAGTATGTTAGAGTGTAATTCAGTATGTTACAGTACATTTCTGTATATTACATTACATTTCAGTATGTTGCAGTATATTTCAGTATGTTGCAGTATATTTTAATGTGTCGCAGTATACTTCATTGTGTTACCTTATGTTTCAGTCTGTCGCAGTATATTTCAATCTGCTGCAGGGTATTCCATTATGTTCCGGTGCATTTCAGTATGTTGCAGTATGTTGCAGTGTATTTCGATATGTTACGGTGTATTTCAGTATGTTGCAGTATGTTGCAGTATGTTGCAGTGTATTTCGATAAGTTACAGTGTATTTCAGTATGTTGCAGTATGTTGCATTATGTTTCAGTGTATTTCAGTGTGTCACAGTGTATTTCAGTATGTTGCACTATGTTGCAGTATAATTCAATATGTTGCATTACATTTCAGTGTATTACAGTATACTTCAGTGTGTTGCAGTGTATTTCAGTATGCTACAGCATATTTCAGTATGTTAGAGTGTAATTCAGTATGTTGCACCACTTGCAGTATATTTCAGTATGTTGCAGTATTTTTCAAGGTGTCGCAGTATATTTCGGTATGCTGCCGTATGTTGCAGTGTGTTGCAGTATATTTCAATGAGTTGCAGTGCATATCAATATGTTCCAGTGTTTTTCAGTATGTTGCAGTATGATGCAGTGTAATTCAATATGTTACAGTGTATTTCAGTATGTTGCAGTATGTTGCAGTATGTTGCAGTGTATTCCAGTGTGTCACATTGTATTTCAGTATGTTGCACCACTTGCAGTATATTTCGTATGTTGCAGTATTTTTCAAGGTGTCGCAGTATATTTTGGTATATTGCGGTATGTTTCAGTGTGTTGCAGTATATTTCAGTGTGTTGCAGTGTATATCAATATGTTCCAGTGTAATTCAGTATGTTGCAGTATGATGCAGTGTATTTCAATATGTTACAGTGTATTTCAGTAGGTTGCGGTATCTTGCAGTATGTTGCAGTGTATTTCAGTATGTCACAGTCTGTTTCAGTATGTTGCAGTATCTTGCAGTATATTTCAGTATGTTGCAGTATGTTTCAATGTGTCGCAGTGTATTTCAATATGTTCCAGTGTATTTCAGTATGATGCAGTATGTTGTAGTGTATTTCAGTATGTTGCACTATGTTGCAGTATAATTCAGTATGTTGCATTACATTTCAGTGTATTACCGTATACTTCAGTGTGTTGCAGTGTATTTCAGTATGCTACAGCATATTTCAGTATGTTAGAGTGTAATTCAGTATGTTGCAGTATATTTCAATATGTGATAGTGTATTTCAGTATGTTGCAGTATATTTCAGCATGTTGCAGTATGTTTCAGTATGTCGCAGTATATTTTAATGTGTTGCAATGTATTTCAGTATGTTGCAGTGTATTTTAGTATGTTGCAGTATGTTACAGTATATTTCAATACGTTGCAGTATATTTCAATGTGTCGCACAATATTTCAGTATGTTGCAGTATGTTGCAGTATGTTGCATTATGTTGCAGTGTATTTCAGTGTGTCACATTGTATTTCAGTATGTTGCACCGCTTGAAGTATAATTCGTATGTTGCAGTATTTTTCAGTGTGTCGCAGTAAATTTCGGTATGTTGCCATATGGTTCAGTGTGTTGCAGTATATTTCAATGTGTTGCAGTGTATATCAATATGTTCCAGTGCAATTCAGTATGTTGCAGTATGTTGCAGTATATTGCAGTGTATTTCAGTGTGTCGCACAATATTTCAGTATGTTGCAGTATGTTGCAGTATGTTGCAGTGTATTTCAGTGTGTCACAGTGTATTTCAGTATGTTGCACCACTTGCAGTCTATTTCAGTATGTTGCAGTATATTTTAAGGCGTCGCAGTATATTTCAGTATGTTGAAATAATTTTCACTGTGTCGCAGTTTATTTCGGTATGTTGCCGTATGTTTCAGTGTGTTGCAGTATATTTCAGTATGTTGCAGTATGTTTCAGTATGTTGCAGTATATTTTAATGTCTTGCAGTGTATTTTAGTATGTTGCAGTATGTTGCAGTATGTTGCAGTGTATTTCAGTGTGTCACAGTGTATTTCAGTATGTTGCAGTATGTTTCAGTATGTTGCAGTATATTTTAATGTGTTGCAGTGTATTTTAGTATGTTGCAGTATATTACAGTATACTTCAATATGTTGCAGTATATTTTATTGTGTCGCACAATATTTCAGTATGTTGCAGTATGTTGCAGTGTATTCCAGTGTGTCACATTGTATTTCAGTATGTTGCACCACTTGCAGTATATTTCGTATGTTGCAGTATTTTTCAAGGTGTCGCAGTATATTTTGGTATATTGCCGTATGTTTCAGTGTGTTGCAGTATATTTCAATGTGTTGCAGTGTATATCAATATGTTCCAGTGTAATTCAGTATGTTGCAGTATGTTGAAGTGTATTTTGATATGTTACGGTGTATTTCAGTATGTTGCAGTATGTTGCAGTATGTTGCAGTGTATTTCGATATGTTACAGTGTATTTCAGTATGTTGCAGTATGTTGCATTATGTTTCAGTGTATTTCAGTGTGTCACAGTGTATTTCAGTATGTTGCACTATGTTGCAGTATAATTCACTATGTTGCATTACATTTCAGTGTATTACAGTATACTTCAGTGTGTTGCAGTGTATTTCAGTATGCTACAGCATATTTCAGTATGTTAGAGTGTAATTCAGTATGTTGCAGTATATTTCAATATGTTATAGTGTATTTCAGTATGTTGCAGTATATTTCAGCATGTTGCAGTATGTTTCAGTATGTCGCAGTATATTTTAATGTGTTGCAATGTATTTCAGTATGTTGCAGTGTATTTTAGTATGTTGCAGTATGTTACAGTATATTTCAATATGTTGCAGTATATTTCAATGTGTCGCACAATATTTCAGTATGTTGCAGTATGTTGCAGTATGTTGCAGTGTATTTCAGTGTGTCACATTGTATTTCAGAATGTTGCGCCACTTGAAGTATATTTCGTATGTTGCAAAATTTTTCAGTGTGTCGCAGTAAATTTTGGTATGTTGTCATATGGTTCAGTGTGTTGCAGTATATTTCAATGTGTTGCAGTGTATATCAATATGTTCCAGTGTATCTCAGTATGTTGCAATATGATGCAGTGTAATTCAGTATGTCACAGTGTATTTCAGTATGTTGCAGTATGTTGTAGTGTATTTCAGTATGTTGCACTATGTTGCAGTATAATTCAGTATGTTGCATTACATTTCAGTGTATTACAGTATACTTCAGTGTGTTGCAGTGTATTTCAGTATGCTACAGCATATTTCAGTATGTTAGAGTGTAATTCAGTATGTTGCAGTATATTTCAATATGTTATAGTGTATTTCAGTATGTTGCAGTATATTTCAGCATGTTGCAGTATGTTTCAGTATGTCGCAGTATATTTTAATGTGTTGCAATGTATTTCAGTATGTTGCAGTGTATTTTAGTATGTTGCAGTATGTTACAGTATATTTCAACATGTTGCAGTATATTTCAATGTGTCGCACAATATTTCAGTATGTTGCAATATGTTGCAGTGTATTTCAGTGTGTCACATTGTATTTCAGTATGTTGCACCACTTGAAGTATAATTCGTATGTTGCAGTATTTTTCAGTGTGTCGCAGTAAATTTCGGTATGTTGCCATATGGTTCAGTGTGTTGCAGTATATTTCAATGTGTTGCAGTGTATGTCGATATGTTCCAGTGTATCTCAGTATGTTGCAGTATGATGCAGTGTAATTCAATAAGTTACACTGTATTTCTGTTCGTTGCAGTATGTTGCAGTATGTTGCAGTGTATTCCAGTGTGTCACATTGTATTTCAGTATGTTGCACCACTTGCAGTATATTTCGTATGTTGCAGTACTTTTCAAGGTGTCGCAGTATATTTTGGTATATTGCCGTATGTTTCAGTGTGTTGCAGTATATTTCAATGTGTTGCAGTGTATATCAATATGTTCCAGTGTAATTCAGTATGTTGCAGTATGATGCAGTGTATTTCAATATGTTACAGTGTATTTCAGTAGGTTGCGGTATCTTGCCGTATGTTGCAGTGTATTTCAGTATGTCACAGTCTGTTTCAGTATGTTGCAGTATCTTGCAGTATACTTCAGTATGTTGCAGTATGTTTCAATGTGTCCAGTGTATTTCAATATGTTCCAGTGTATTTCAGTATGTTGCAGTATGTTGTAGTGTATTTCAGTATGTTGCACTATGTTGCAGTATAATTCAGTATGTTGCATTACATTTCAGTGTATTACAGTATACTTCAGTGTGTTGCAGTGTATTTCAGTATGCTACAGCATATTTCAGTATGTTAGAGTGTAATTCAGTATGTCGCAGTATATTTCAATGTGTGATGGTGTATTTCAGTATGTTGCAGTATATTTCAGCATGTTGCAGTATGTTTCAGTATGTCGCAGTATATTTTAATGTGTTGCAATGTATTTCAGTATGTTGCAGTGTATTTTAGTATGTTGCAGTATGTTACAGTATATTTCAATACGTTGCAGTATATTTCAATGTGTCGCACAATATTTCAGTATGTTGCAGTATGTTGCAGTATGTTGCAGTGTATTTCAGTGTGTCACATTGTATTTCAGTATGTTGCACCACTTGAAGTATAATTCGTATGTTGCTGTATTTTTCAGTGTGTCGCAGTAAATTTCGGTATGTTGCCATATGGTTCAGTGTGTTGCAGCATATTTCAATGTGTTGCAGTGTATATCAATATGTTCCAGTGTAATTCAGTATGTTGCAGTATGTTGCAGTATGTTGCAGTGTATTTCAGTGTGTCACAGTGTATTTCAGTATGTTGCAGTATGTTTCAGTATGTTGCAGTATATTTTAATGTGTTGCGGTGTATTTTAGTATGTTGCAGTATGTTGCAGTATGTTGCAGTGTATTTCAGTGTGTCACAATGTATTTCAGTATGTTGCACCACTTGAAGTATAATTCGTATGTTGCAGTATTTTTCAGTGTGTCGCAGTAAATTTCGGTATGTTGCCATATGGTTCAGTGTGTTGCAGTATATTTCAATGTGTTGCAGTGTATATCAATATGTTCCAGTGTAATTCAGTATGTTGCAGTATGTTGCAGTATGTTGCAGTGTATTTCAGTGTGTCACAGTGTATTTCAGTATGTTGCAGTATGTTTCAGTATGTTGCAGTATATTTTAATGTGTTGCAGTGTATTTTAGTATGTTGCAGTATGTTACAGTATATTTCAATGTGTCTCAGTGTATTTCAGTATGTTGCAGTATGTTTCAATGTGTCGCAATGTATTTCAATATGTTCCGGTGTATTTCAGTATGTTGCAGTTTGTTGTAGTGTATTTCAGTATGTTGCACTATGTTGCAGTATAATTCAGTATGTTACAGTACATTTCTGTATATTACATTACATTTCAGTATGTTGCAGTATATTTCAGTATGTTGCAGTATATATTAACGTGTCGCAGTATACTTCATTGTGTTACCTTATGTTTCAGTCTGTTGCAGTATATTTCAATGTGTTGCAGGGTATTCCATTATGTTCCGGTGCATTTCAGTATGTTGCAGTATGTTGCAGTGTATTTCGATATGTTACGGTGTATTTCAGTATGTTGCACCACTTGCAGTCTATTTCAGTATGTTGCAGTATATTTTAAGGCGTCGCAGTATATTTCAGTATGTTGCAGTCATTTTCAACGTGTCGCAGTTTATTTCGGTATGTTGCCGTATGTTTCAGTGTGTTGCAGTATATTTCAGTATGTTGCAGTATGTTTCAGTATGTTGCAGTATATTTTAATGTGTTGCAATGTATTTCAGTATGTTGCAGTATGTTGCAGTATTTTGCAGTGTATTTCAATGTGTCCCAGTGTATTTCAGTATGTTGCAGTATGTTTCAATGTGTCGCAGTGTATTTCTATATGTTCCAGTGTATTTCAGTATGTTGCAGATTGTTGTAGTGTATTTCAGTATGTTGCACTATGTTGCAGTATAATTCAGTATGTTGCATCACATTTCAGTGTATTACAGTATACTTCAGTGTGTTGCAGTGTATTTCAGTATGCTACAGCATATTTCAGTATGTTGCAGTGTATTTCGATATGTTACAGTGTATTTCAGTATGTTGCAGTATGTTGCATTATGTTTCAGTGTATTTCAGTGTGTCACAGTGTATTTCAGTATGTTGCACTATGTTGCAGTATAATTCAGTATGTTGCATTACATTTCAGTGTATTACAGTATACTTCAGTGTTTTGCAGTGTATTTCAGTATGCTACAGCATATTTCAGTATGTTAGAGTGTAATTCAGTATGTTGCAGTATATTTCAATATGTTATAGTGTATTTCAGTATGTTGCAGTATATTTCAGCATGTTGCAGTATGTTTCAGTATGTCGCAGTATATTTTAATGTGTTGCAATGTATTTCCGTATGTTGCAGTGTATTTTAGTATGTTGCAGTATGTTACAGTATATTTCAATATGTTGCAGTATATTTCAATGTGTCGCACAATATTTCAGTATGTTGCAGTATGTTGCAGTATGTTGCAGTGTATTTCAGTGTGTCACATTGTATTTCAGAATGTTGCACCACTTGAAGTATATTTCGTATGTTGCAAAATTTTTCAGTGTGTCGCAGTAAATTTTGGTATGTTGTCATATGGTTCAGTGTGTTGCAGTATATTTCAATGTGTTGCAGTGTATATCAATATGTTCCAGTGTATCTCAGTATGTTGCAGTATGATGCAGTGTAATTCAGTATGTCACAGTGTATTTCAGTATGTTGCCACACTTGCAGTATATTTCAGTATGTTGCAGTATTTTTCAAGGTGTCGCAGTATATTTCGGTATGCTGCCGTATGTTGCAGTGTGTTGCAGTATATTTCAATGAGTTGCAGTGTATATCAATATGTTCCAGTGTTTTTCAGTATGTTGCAGTATGATGCAGTGTAATTCAATATGTTACAGTGTATTTCAGTATGTTGCAGTATGTTGCAGTATGTTGCAGTGTATTCCAGTGTGTGACATTGTATTTCAGTATGTTGCACCACTTGCAGTATATTTCGTATGTTGCAGTATTTTTCAAGGTGTCGCAGTATATTTTGGTATATTGCCGTATGTTTCAGTGTGTTGCAGTATATTTCAATGTGTTGCAGTGTATATCAATATGTTCCAGTGTAATTCAGTATCTTGCAGTATATTTCAGTATGTTGCAGTATGTTTCAATGTGTCGCAGTGTATTTCAATATGTCCCAGTGTATTTCAGTATGTTGCAGTATGTTGTAGTGTATTTCAGTATGTTGCAGTATGTTGCAGTATGTTGCAGTGTATTTCGATATGTTACAGTGTATTTCAGTATGTTGCAGTATGTTGCATTATGTTTCAGTGTATTTCAGTGTGTCACAGTGTATTTCAGTATGTTGCACTATGTTGCAGTATAATTCAGTATGTTGCATTACATTTCAGTGTATTACAGTATACTTCAGTGTGTTGCAGTGTATTTCAGTATGCTACAGCATATTTCAGTATGTTAGAGTGTAATTCAGTATGTTGCAGTATATTTCAGCATGTTGCAGTATGTTTCAGTATGTCGCAGTATATTTTAATGTGTTGCAATGTATTTCAGTATGTTGCAGTGTGTTTTATTATGTTGCAGTATGTTACAGTATATTTCAATATGTTGCAGTATATTTCAATGTGTCGCACAATGGTTCAGTATGTTGCAGTATGTTGCAGTATGTTGCAGTGTATTTCAGTGTGTCACATTGTATTTCAGAATGTTGCACCACTCGAAGTATAATTCGTATGTTGCAAAATTTTTCAGTGTGTCGCAGTAAATTTCGGTATATTGCCGTATGTTTCAGTGTGTTGCAGTATATTTCAATGTGTTGCAGTGTATATCAATATGTTCCAGTGTAATTCAGTATGTTGCAGTATGATGCAGTGTATTTCAATATGTTACAGTGTATTTCAGTCGGTTGCGGTATCTTGCAGTATGTTGCAGTGTATTTCAGTATGTCACAGTCTGTTTCAGTATGTTGCAGTATCTTGCAGTATATTTCAGTATGCTGCAGTATGTTTCAATGTGTCGCAGTGTATTTCAATATGTTCCAGTGTATTTCAGTATGTTGTAGTGTATTTCAGTATGTTGCACTATGTTGCAGTATAATTCAGTATTTTGCTTTACATTTCAGTGTATTACAGTATACTTCAGTGTGTTGCAGTGTATTTCAGTATGCTGCAGCGTATTTCAGTATGTTAGAGTGTAATTCAGTATGTTGCAGTATATTTCAATATGTTATAGTGTATTTCAGTATGTTGCAGTATATTTCAATGTGTTGCAGTGTATATCAATATGTTCCAGTGTAATTCAGTATGTTGCAGTATGATGCAGTGTATTTCAATATGTTTCAGCGTATTTCAGTAGGTTGCGGTATCTTGCAGTATGTTGCAGTGTATTTCAGTATGTCACAGTCTGTTTCAGTATGTTGCAGTATCTTGCAGTATATTTCAGTATGTTGCAGTATGTTTCAATGTGTCGCAGTGTATTTCAATATGTTCCAGTGTATTTCAGTATGTTGCAGTATGTTGTAGTGTATTTCAGTATGTTGCAGTATGTTGCAGTATGTTGCAGTGTATTTCGATATGTTACAGTGTATTTCAGTATGTTGCAGTATGTTGCATTATGTTTCAATATGTTATAGTGTATTTCAGTATGTTGCAGTATATTTCAATGTGTTGCAGTGTATATCAATATGCTCCAGTGTAATTCAGTATGTTGCAGTATGATGCAGTGTATTTCAATATGTTTCAGTGTATTTCAGTAGGTTGCGGTATCTTGCAGCATGTTGCAGTGTATTTCAGTATGTCACAGTCTGTTTCAGTATGTTGCAGTATCTTGCAGTATATTTCAGTATGTTGCAGTATGTTTCAATGTGTCGCAGTGTATTTCAATATGTTCCAGTGTATTTCAGTATGTTGCAGTATGTTGTAGTGTATTTCAGTATGTTGCAGTATGTTGCAGTATGTTGCAGTGTATTTCGATATGTTACAGTGTATTTCAGTATGTTGCAGTATGTTGCATTATGTTTCAGTGTATTTCAGTGTGTCACAGTGTATTTCAGTATGTTGCACTATGTTGCAGTATAATTCAGTATGTTGCATTACATTTCAGTGTATTACAGTATACTTCAGTGTGTTGCAGTGTATTTCAGTATGCTACAGCATATTTCAGTATGTTAGAGTGTAATTCAGTATGTTGCAGTATATTTCAATATGTTATAGTGTATTTCAGTATGTTGCAGTATATTTCAGCGTGTTGCAGTATGTTTCAGTATGTCGCAGTATATTTTAATGTGTTGCAATGTATTTCAGTATGTTGCAGTGTATTTTAGTATGTTGCAGTATGTTACAGTATATTTCAATATGTTGCAGTATATTTCAATGTGTCGCACAACATTTCAGTATGTTGCAGTATGTTGCAGTATGTTGCAGTGTATTTCAGTGTGTCACATTGTATTTCAGAATGTTGCACCACTTGAAGTATAATTCGTATGTTGCAAAGTTTTTCAGTGTGTCGCAGTAAATTTCGGTATGTTGTCATATGGTTCAGTGGGTTGCAGTATATTTCAATGTGTTGCAGTGTATATCAATATGTTCCAGTGTATCTCAGTATGTTGCAGTATGATGCACTGTAATTCAATAAGTTACACTGTATTTCCGTACGTTGCAGTATCTTGCAGTATGTTGCAGTGTATTCCAGTGTGTCACATTGTATTTCAGTATGTTGCACCACTTGCAGTATATTTTGTATGTTGCAGTATTTTTCAAGGTGTCGCAGTATATTTTGGTATATTGCCGTATGTTTCAGTGTGTTGCAGTATATTTCAATGTGTTGCAGTGTATATCAATATGTTCCAGTGTAATTCAGTATGTTGCAGTATGATGCAGTGTATTTCAATATGTTACAGTGTATTTCAGTCGGTTGCGGTATCTTGCAGTATGTTGCAGTGTATTTCAGTATGTCACAGTCTGTTTCAGTATGTTTGCAGTATCTTGCAGTATATTTCAGTATGTTGCAGTATGTTTCAATGTGTCGCAGTGTATTTCAATATGTTCCAGTGTATTTCAGTATGTTGCAGTATGTTGTAGTGTCTTTCAGTATGTTGCACTATGTTGCAGTCTAATTCAGTATTTTGCATTACATTTCAGTGTATTACAGTATACTTCAGTGTGTTGCAGTGTATTTCAGTATGCTATAGCATATTTCAGTATGTTAGAGTGTAATTCAGTATGTTGCAGTATATTTCAATATGTGATAGTGTATTTCAGTATGTTGCAGTATATTTCAGCATGTTGCAGTATGTTTCAGTATGTCGCAATATATTTTAATGTGTTGCAATGTATTTCAGTATGTTGCAGTGTATTTTAGTATGTTGCAGTATGTTACAGTATATTTCAATACGTTGCAGTATATTTCAATGTGTCGCACAATATTTCAGTATGTTGCAGTATGTTGCAGTATGATGCAGTGTATTTCAGTGTGTCACATTGTATTTCAGTATGTTGCACCACTTGAAGTATAATTCGTATGTTGCAGTATTTTTCAGTGTGTCGCAGTAAATTTCGGTATGTTGCCATATGGTTCAGTGTGTTGCAGTATATTTCAATGTGTTGCAGTGTATATCAATATGTTCCAGTGTAATTCAGTATGTTGCAGTATGTTACAGTATGTTGCAGTGTATTTCAGGGTGTCACAGTGTATTTCAGTATGTTGCAGTATGTTTCAGTATGTTGCAGTATATTTTAATGTGTTGCAGTGTATTTTAGTATGTTGCAGTATGTTACAGTATATTTCAATATGTTGCAGTATATTTTATTGTGTCGCACAATATTTCAGTATGTTGCAGTATGTTGCAGTATGTTGCAGTGTATTTCAGTGTGTCACAGTGTATTTCAGTATGTTGCACCACTTGCAGTATATTTCAGTATGTTGCAGTAATTTTCAACGTGTCGCAGTTTATTTCGGTATGTTGCCGTATGTTTCAGTGTGTTGCAGTATATTTCAGTATGTTGCAGTATGTTTCAATGTGTCGCAGTGTATTTCAATATGTCCCAGTGTATTTCAGTATGTTGCAGTATGTTGTAGTGTATTTCAGTATGTTGCAGTATGTTGCAGTATGTTGCAGTGTATTTCGATATGTTACAGTGTATTTCAGTATGTTGCAGTATGTTGCATTATGTTTCAGTGTATTTCAGTGTGTCACAGTGTATTTCAGTATGTTGCACTATGTTGCAGTATAATTCAGTATGTTGCATTACATTTCAGTGTATTACAGTATACTTCAGTGTGTTGCAGTGTATTTCAGTATGCTACAGCATATTTCAGTATGTTAGAGTGTAATTCAGTATGTTGCAGTATATTTCACTATGTTGCAGTATGTTTCAATGTGTCGCAGTGTATTTCAATATGTCCCAGTGTATTTCAGTATGTTGCAGTATGTTGTAGTGTATTTCAGTATGTTGCAGTATGTTGCAGTATGTTGCAGTGTATTTCGATATGTTACAGTGTATTTCAGTATGTTGCAGTTTGTTGCATTATGTTTCAGTGTATTTCAGTGTGTCACAGTGTATTTCAGTATGTTGCACTATGATGCAGTATAATTCAGTATGTTGCATTACATTTCAGTGTATTACAGTATACTTCAGTGTGTTGCAGTGTTTTTCAGTATGCTACAGCATATTTCAGTATGTTAGAGTGTAATTCAGTATGTTGCAGTATATTTCAATATGTTATAGTGTATTTCAGTATGTTGCAGTGTATTTCAGCATGTTGCAGTATGTTTCAGTATGTCGCAGTATATTTTAATGTGTTGCAATGTATTTCAGTATGTTGCAGTGTATTTTAGTATGTTGCAGTATGTTACAGTATATTTCAATATGTTGCAGTATATTTCACTGTGTCGCACAATATTTCCGTACGTTGCAGTATCTTGCAGTATGTTGCAGTGTATTCCAGTGTGTCACATTGTATTTCAGTATGTTGAACCACTTGCAGTATATTTTGTATGTTGCAGTATTTTTCAAGGTGTCGCAGTATATTTTGGTATATTGCCGTATGTTTCAGTGTGTTGCAGTATATTTCAATGTGTTGCAGTGTATATCAATATGTTCCAGTGTAATTCAGTATGTTGCAGTATGATGCAGTGTATTTCAATATGTTACAGTGTATTTCAGTCGGTTGCGGTATCTTGCAGTATGTTGCAGTGTATTTCAGTATGTCACAGTCTGTTTCAGTATGTTGCAGTATCTTGCAGTATATTTCAGTATGTTGCAGTATGTTTCAATGTGTCGCAGTGTATTTCAATATGTTCCAGTGTATTTCAGTATGTTGCAGTTTGTTGTAGTGTATTTCAGTATGTTGCACTATGTTGCAGTATAATTCAGTATTTTGCATTACATTTCAGTGTATTACAGTATACTTCAGTGTGTTGCAGTGTATTTCAGTATGTTGCCACACTTGCAGTATATTTCAGTATGTTGCAGTATTTTTCAAGGTGTCGCAGTATATTTCGGTATGCTGCCGTATGTTGCAGTGTGTTGCAGTATATTTCAATGAGTTGCAGTGTATATCAATATGTTCCAGTGTTTTTCAGTATGTTGCAGTATGATGCAGTGTAATTCAATATGTTACAGTGTATTTCAGTATGTTGCAGTATGTTGCAGTATGTTGCAGTATGTTGCAGTGTATTCCAGTGTGTCACATTGTATTTCAGTATGTTGCACCACTTGCAGTATATTTTGTATGTTGCAGTATTTTTCAAGGTGTCGCAGTATATTTTGGTATATTGCCGTATGTTTCAGTGTGTTGCAGTATATTTCAATGTGTTGCAGTGTATATCAATATGTTCCAGTGTAATTCAGTATGTTGCAGTATGATGCAGTGTATTTCAATATGTTACAGTGTATTTCAGTCGGTTGCGGTGTCTTGCAGTATGTTGCAGTGTATTTCAGTATGTCACAGTCTGTTTCAGTATGTTGCAGTATCTTGCAGTATATTTCAGTATGTTGCAGTATGTTTCAATGTGTCGCAGTGTATTTCAATATGTTCCAGTGTATTTCAGTATGTTGCAGTTTGTTGTAGTGTATTTCAGTATGTTGCACTATGTTGCAGTATAATTCAGTATTTTGCATTACATTTCAGTGTATTACAGTATACTTCAGTGTGTTGCAGTGTATTTCAGTATGTTGCCACACTTGCAGTATATTTCAGTATGTTGCAGTATGTTTCAATGTGTCGCAGTGTATTTCAATATGTCCCAGTGTATTTCAGTATGTTGCAGTATGTTGTAGTGTATTTCAGTATGTTGCAGTATGTTGCAGTATGTTGCAGTGTATTTCGATATGTTACAGTGTATTTCAGTATGTTGCAGTTTGTTGCATTATGTTTCAGTGTATTTCAGTGTGTCACAGTGTATTTCAGTATGTTGCACTATGTTGCAGTATAATTCAGTATGTTGCATTACATTTCAGTGTATTACAGTATACTTCAGTGTGTTGCAGTGTATTTCAGTATGCTACAGCATATTTCAGTATGTTAGAGTGTAATTCAGTATGTTGCAGTATATTTCAATATGTTATAGTGTATTTCAGTATGTTGCAGTATATTTCAGCATGTTGCAGTATGTTTCAGTATGTCGCAGTATATTTTAATGTGTTGCAATGTATTTCAGTATGTTGCAGTGTATTTTAGTATGTTGCAGTATGTTACAGTATATTTCAATATGTTGCAGTATATTTCACTGTGTCGCACAATATTTCAGTATGTTGCAGTATGTTGCAGTATGTTGCAGTGTATTTCAGTGTGTCACATTGTATTTCAGAATGTTGCACCACTTGAAGTATAATTCGTATGTTGCAAAATTTTTCAGTGTGTCGCAGTAAATTTCGGTATGTTGTCATATGGTTCAGTGTGTTGCAGTATATTTCAATGTGTTGCAGTGTATATCAATATGTTCCAGTGTATATCAGTATGTTGCAGTATGATGCAGTGTAATTCAGTATGTCACAGTGTATTTCAGTATGTTGCCACACTTGCAGTATATTTCAGTATGTTGCAGTATTTTTCAAGGTGTCGCAGTATATTTCGGTATGCTGCCGTATGTTGCAGTGTGTTGCAGTATATTTCAATGAGTTGCAGTGTATATCAATATGTTCCAGTGTTTTTCAGTATGTTGCAGTATGATGCAGTGTAATTCAATATGTTACAGTGTATTTCAGTATGTTGCAGTATGTTGCAGTATGTTGCAGTGTATTCCAGTGTGTCACATTGTATTTCAGTATGTTGCACCATTTGCAGTATATTTCGTATGTTGCAGTATTTTTCAAGGTGTCGCAGTATATTTTGGTATATTGCCGTATGTTTCAGTGTGTTGCAGTATATTTCAATGTGTTGCAGTGTATATCAATATGTTCCAGTGTAATTCAGTATCCTGCAGTATATTTCAGTATGTTGCAGTATGTTTCAATGTGTCGCAGTGTATTTCAATATGTCCCAGTGTATTTCAGTATGTTGCAGTATGTTGTAGTGTATTTCAGTATGTTGCAGTATGTTGCAGTATGTTGCAGTGTATTTCGATATGTTACAGTGTATTTCAGTATGTTGCAGTTTGTTGCATTATGTTTCAGTGTATTTCAGTGTGTCACAGTGTATTTCAGTATGTTGCACTATGATGCAGTATAATTCAGTATGTTGCATTACATTTCAGTGTATTACAGTATACTTCAGTGTGTTGCAGTGTTTTTCAGTATGCTACAGCATATTTCAGTATGTTAGAGTGTAATTCAGTATGTTGCAGTATATTTCAATATGTTATAGTGTATTTCAGTATGTTGCAGTATATTTCAGCATGTTGCAGTATGTTTCAGTATGTCGCAGTATATTTTAATGTGTTGCAATGTATTTCAGTATGTTGCAGTGTATTTTAGTATGTTGCAGTATGTTACAGTATATTTCAATATGTTGCAGTATATTTCACTGTGTCGCACAATATTTCAGTATGTTGCAGTATGTTGCAGTATGTTGCAGTGTATTTCAGTGTGTCACATTGTATTTCAGAATGTTGCACCACTTGAAGTATAATTCGTATGTTGCAAAATTTTTCAGTGTGTCGCAGTAAATTTCGGTATGTTGTCATATGGTTCAGTGTGTCGCAGTATATTTCAATGTGTTGCAGTGTATATCAATATGTTCCAGTGTATCTCAGTATGTTGCAGTATGATGCAGTGTAATTCAATAAGTTACACTGTATTTCCGTACGTTGCAGTATCTTGCAGTATGTTGCAGTGTATTCCAGTGTGTCACATTGTATTTCAGCATGTTGCACCACTTGCAGTATATTTTGTATGTTGCAGTATTTTTCAAGGTGTCGCAGTATATTTTGGTATATTGCCGTATGTTTCAGTGTGTTGCAGTATATTTCAATGTGTTGCAGTGTATATCAATATGTTCCAGTGTAATTCAGTATGTTGCAGTATGATGCAGTGTATTTCAATATGTTACAGTGTATTTCAGTCGGTTGCGGTATCTTGCAGTATGTTGCAGTGTATTTCAGTATGTCACAGTCTGTTTCAGTATGTTGCAGTATCTTGCAGTATATTTCAGTATGTTGCAGTATGTTTCAATGTGTCGCAGTGTATTTCAATATGTTCCAGTGTATTTCAGTATGTTGCAGTTTGTTGTAGTGTATTTCAGTATGTTGCACTATGTTGCAGTATAATTCAGTATTTTGCATTACATTTCAGTGTATTACAGTATACTTCAGTGTGTTGCAGTGTATTTCAGTATGCTACAGCGTATTTCAGTATGTTAGAGTGTAATTCAGTATGTTGCAGTATATTTCAATATGTTATAGTGTATTTCAGTATGTTGCAGTATATTTCAATGTGTCACAGCTTGATTAAGGTCATCCTTCTACTGAATCAGTAATTTCATTGCTCCATTATAATCATATATGAAACAGTGCCCCACTCATAACTCGACTAATTTTGAGGCTAGAATCAAAATTCAAAAACCATCTTGTAAATATTTTGCTGCTCTATTAGAGGCTTTTTTAAAGTCTTTACCTACCCAACCCGTTGCATTTTTATGCTCCAAAAACAGTCAAAAATTGCCCATTTTCGCATAAAAAAACATGGTCTCAGTGCCCCACGAATTATTCAATTCCCAAGCAACATATCTCTGCAAAAATTGGAATATAGTGTTATAAGATATTTGTGTATTAGAGGCTTTTTAAAGTTTTCAGATAACCTCAATAGAATTGGTGTAAACGTGTAATTTATACACTGATTTTATTAAAAATTTTACATATCGCTTAGTCTGCACGCTTGGTTGAACACGGTAGAGCTGCGCTGCATTGTAGCCATCATAATGATTACAGGGAGCTCATGCGGCCTACGATTCATGTTGTGCGCGCTAAACCAAAGGGTTAAAGTTCATCTCTGCAGTAAACTGTGGTATGGGTAAAAGGCGGTATGAGGCTGGTTATTATATTATTTTAGTAGCTAGTAGTTGGAATCTTGGTGGTTGCAATATTGTTGTACTGCCTATAGACGCGAGGCTGTACAATGCGCAATCTAACCTGAATCTTGATTTCAGTTGTATTTATATGAAGCGGTTTCTGAAGCCTGCGTACATTTCTTGCTTTGACTTGTTTCTTTTTAGTGCAAAGCAGTTTAGTAATACAGTCTGTATGATAACCCAGACATCTTAGGATGCTAGTGAGAGTTAAGGCCACTAAATTTTATGCCTTTTGTGTGTGATTTCAATGCAAATTTGTTGTTCTGTAGAGTAATCTAAATTATACTAATAATATATCTGTAACCAAACTCACTGTATTGTTATTTTAAAACATTAACTTTGTTTTCAGAATCTACAAAATTGTTGGAGAAAATTTTTAGTCAATTGAATAGTAATTGCATAACTTTCTTTCAACAATAGTAGTAAAGTCTTATCAGCTAAGTATAATAAGTATGAGGTATGTGCAGTGATGAGGGTATTGAGAAATTAAACCCTGCATTTCAGATTATTGGGCCTATTACAGGCGGTGAGATGCAGCTTAAGAAATTTAGAGAGAATTCCGACATGTTACCAAATTAGAATTTCTTAAAAATTTTTAAGAATTTAGGCTGTTTTAGCTTTTCTGCTTATATCGCACCTACCAGGCAACTTTTTTTTTATAATATTATGGTATTAAAATTCTGGTAGCTTACAATTAAATAAGTAGTTTCTGATTGATAAATAGTTCTTGCACGTAGGAGGCTGGTATGTAGCAGGCTTGTATGTAGCAGTAAGCCATTTTGCTAATGGCTCTGGCAGTGACCATGCATGCAAGCCATTCATAGGCAGTGACAAGGTGCTGCTATTTTTAGCTGAAATGAGCTCATGGTTTGAACTTAAATGCCCAACTAGACTACTCGTCAATAAGGAGCAACTCAGGCAGGTTATTTTATATTGCAATATGGTTTTAATTACAATTAGCTTTAAATAGCCAATTCTGTGACCAGATTCAGCATGATGTAATATAAATGGGTATTTAATTTCACAATTTCTTTTGGACCTGATTGAATCTCAAATAACCGTAACGATGGGGTTCTATAAGCATTTGAGTACAAGTTTCTGTACACATATATACTACTCATTTCCTTTACTGCTTACACCAATTCATAACATTGGTAGCTAACTATAGGTAGTGCACTTTCAGCCTACTAGCTCAGTTATAAAAGCTTCACTGCAGTTTCAAGCTAATGCCAGCAGCAGACATCGGAATAGCTTGTTTGTATTGAAGATGTGACTTCTAATCTAATTAGGTTATAACTAAAGGAGTGGAGTGCGGTTGTGGTATTATGAGGGGGTGTTCAAAGTTTTATCAAGTTTTTAAAACAATAGTAAAATAAATAAATAAGTAAATTATAATTTATAAAACAATAAGTTTTATTTTACATATAAATGACTAAAGCGTATGCTATCATAATGCTTTCAAAAAAGCACATAGAACGTTTATAATTCACATTCACCCCCCCAAAACCTACCCCAGTAATTCCGCAGCTGCAGTGCACTGTCCTCAAACAAACTGCTCTGCATAATATCATACGTAGCTGTAAGCGTTACTCATCTAGCCCGATTGGATATGTTACTAGTAAAAGCTAGCTCGGTAAATAAAAAATTCGATGTTAAAACGCAATCTGTGAAGTGAACTTGCCAACTGGCGGTGGGAATATCATTTCAAAATGGAGTGAAAAACGTCTTTTACCTCTCAAACCTAGGATGAAAGAGTGTACTTTGATTAACTTTAAGAGTTTAACTTCAAGGGTAAGTGAGTACCACTGCTTCCTTCAGCAAATTCGCATATTTCATATTGCTTTCAAGCAATAATATATTTATTTTTAATTAATTTTATAAGATTTGTATAGTTGTACTATTACTATTAGTATTACAGTAGACCTATACTGCGTATTATATCTATTATTAATATTATATTCATATTCATATTGTTATTATTATTATAGCATTGCACAGTATAACTAAACTTCAAAATTGAGTTTTATATTCATAAAAAAGGCATAGTATAATAAGAATGCATTGATGGTAGAACTATTACTAAGACTGTAAGACTAGATCAAAATTGTCAGAGTTCATTTCATCATTATGTAAGAAAAATGGCCAAATTTATTATTGACTCACTTTTTTCTCCAATTATTTAGAGTACTGTAGTTGAGTAGGCACATAGAAAATATAGTTTTGCACTAAAAATCTTCTGTTTAGTAACTCTAATTGTACTACTACTTGCATACCAAACTACATTTACTGTGAGTGACCAACTTAAAATACATTATAAGCATATGTTTCAAAAGAATTGGAGTCATCACGACAATCATATCTACTAAAAAATTATTTAAAAAATACAATTTCAAGGGAGCATCCAACCTAATAGTAATTGTAATTATGAGCTGTGTTTTTTAAAAAGTTATCAGCTGGCAGCTTTGATCTGATTACAGTATAGGTAGATTTTACAGAATATAGATTAGCCTACTCTATAGTACTAACTGTGGTGTATGAACAATTTAATTCAAATTCAAAATGTTGCAAATTACTTTTCAATGTATTGAGAAAACTGCTATTTATATTTTTAGATTGAGTTCCAAAAACAAGTGGGCTACTAGATGATTAGGTTTTGTCAAAGAAATGCTATAGCATGTGTGCTCAGCATCAGCTCTTAGGATTTTTAGATTCTCTACTCTTGCAAGACGATATATTTTTATGTTTAAAAAGCATAATACTCTACAACTGACACCTATATATCAAGACCCTACCTGCAAAAATAGGACACTTTATCAACGGATATAAAAACTAAAATTATTAATAATTGACAGGACTAATCACCCGAGCAATGTGCCTTTTAGTTAGGCTTTTGCAGCTTGAATTTTTATAGATTCTGCTTTTTTACAAAATTGGTTTTGACATTCAATATTGTAATGTATGTTTAAGAAAAGTAATTAGAGAACTAACATATTATTTCCCCCATGTTTGTAAGATACTTATAGGATGTATTGCTATAAAAAAGCCGTGACTTATTCCTTCACAAAAGTACACAGCTGTTACACCTTCTGCATGTTTGCATTATTTATTGAACTTGCTACTTCTATGCCTGATCATACGTGTAGGCCTATATATATATATATATATATATATATATATATATATATATATATATATATATATATATATATATATATAAAATATATATATTATATTATGTTTGAAAATCCACACTGATTTTCGTTTTGATCTTTAGCAATGGCTATCTGGTGTTAACTTGAATAAAACTGGTTGATTTGTTGCATATTCCTAAATTATTAAGTCAATTATTGTTATGGAATATTATAATTGCAGCATCAGAATAATGGAAAATGCATTGCTAGTTATATCTGAGCTGATTAACTGACACCTATCAGGCCGGAAACAAAACTGAATTCACTGGACATCTTCTTTTATCTTAAGGAGATTTTCTCTTCAAATTCTCAATTCTTGCCTAGCTAAGATTAAAACTGTTCATCTTGGGTGTTTCACTCAGGCAAGCATAGCGTCAGTCAGTCTAACTAGACGCAGCTTTTTCTATTAGATGCTAAATTTAGAAACATAAAATAGTTGATAATCTTGGCTCTGAGTTGGTATACAGCAAGCCGATGATATCATGCTTGAGTGAACACTGCGCAGCTATGATAACCAACTATTGATCGTAGCTGCCAGGAGTACAAAGGAGCCCAGTTGTTTGCTGGCCTCAAATTTATTTCTCAGTGCAAGGCAACAAGATACAGCTCATAGCCAATTTTTGGACATTTAGCTAGAAGCAATTTAAGGTTGATTGGACCTTTTAAAGTTTAGACTGTATACAGCAGAGAGCGAATAGAATATATTTAAAGCACAGGCTCACAGTCTAACCTATTATATAGTTCCAAGTTCCAACTCACTTCAATAAGTGTTGATTAATGCTTATAATAATGTACAATGGGACCACAAAAGTACCTACTAGCTATATTAGAAACTTGCAGCAATCAAATCCTTTACCAAAACCATCTAAACTCAAAGTGGCCACACAAAATTCTGCATATCTGATCATTACAGCTACCAACAAAATCTCACACATGACTATCTGACCTATATGCAAGTCTCTTTACTATTCTAAGCTATTGTGCAGAGTCTGTAACTGATTGTAATAGTTTAGCAATGAAAAGTGTTTTTGCAACTAGAAGAGGATTTTAATGATGAAGGTAATTTTGGCTTTAAGTTAGTCAATGGTAGTGAACAGATAGATTATTAGTCTAGCATAAAAACAGTATGCTTTGAGAGAAGAGCATCTCTAAATTATTTGTCAAGTTGTAGTCAAGCCTGTAATTATTAACAACTTTATTAGACTAGGCAAATGGATAAATATTGAGTTAGCTTTAGCATTTAGCTTGCTTCCAGAATCTGAAAGAGTTTTACATGGTTAGTTGAAAAAGAAGTTACAAAAATTATCTTCCTTTGTACATCAAGTACATTGCACATGAAACAAACCACTGGTCTCTTGTAATAATAATAATGAGGTGATGCTGAGGCTTGCCATGACCACATACTTGCTCAATAGATTGTAGCAATGGTTGTAATGCAAACAGGTGCAGCCCTAGCTAATTTCATGGTCTGTTGGCAATTGTTATATCTCATGCTAAATTATGACAAGTAGGCAATACGCATGCCGCCCACAGAGCAATAGCAACTAGGAACTGAGACTAGATTATGAGATGATATTTCACTGGGGATGACCTTAACTATGCTGTGGTTGCAGTGTATATCAATATGTTCCAGTGTAATTCAGTATGTTGCAGTATAATGCAGTGTATTTCAATATGTTTCAGCGTATTTCAGTAGGTTGCGGTATCTTGCAGTATGTTGCAGTGTATTTCAGTATGTCACAGTCTGTTTCAGTATGTTGCAGTATCTTGCAGTATATTTCAGTATGTTGCAGTATGTTTCAATGTGTCGCAGTGTATTTCAATATGTTCCAGTGTAATTCAGTATGTTGCAGTATGATGCAGTGTATTTCAATATGTTTCAGTGTATTTCAGTAGGTTGCGGTATCTTGCAGTATGTTGTAGTGTATTTCAGTATGTTGCAGTATGTTGCAGTATGTTGCAGTGTATTTCGATATGTTACAGTGTATTTCAGTATGTTGCAGTAGGTTGCATTATGTTTCAGTGTGTTTCAGTGTGTCACAGTGTATTTCAGTATGTTGCACTATGTTGCAGTATAATTCAGTATGTTGCATTACATTTCAGTGTATTACAGTATACTTCAGTGTGTTGCAGTGTATTTCAGTATGCTACAGCATATTCCAGTATGTTAGAGTGTAATTCAGTATGTTGCAGTATATTTCAATATGTTATAGTGTATTTCAGTATGTTGCAGTATATTTCAGCATGTTGCAGTATGTTTCAGTATGTCGCAGTATATTTTAATGTGTTGCAATGTATTTCAGTATGTTGCAGTGTATTTTAGTATGTTGCAGTATGTTACAGTATATTTCAATATGTTGCAGTATATTTCACTGTGTCGCACAATATTTCAGTATGTTGCAGTATGTTGCAGTATGTTGCAGTGTATTTCAGTGTGTCACATTGTATTTCAGAATGTTGCACCACTTGAAGTATAATTCGTATGTTGCAAAATTTTTCAGTGTGTCGCAGTAAATTTCGGTATGTTGTCATATGGTTCAGTGTGTTGCAGTATATTTCAATGTGTTGCAGTGTATATCAATATGTTCCAGTGTATATCAGTATGTTGCAGTATGATGCAGTGTAATTCAGTATGTCACAGTGTATTTCAGTATGTTGCCACACTTGCAGTATATTTCAGTATGTTGCAGTATTTTTCAAGGTGTCGAAGTATATTTCGGTATGCTGCCGTATGTTGCAGTGTGTTGCAGTATATTTCAATGAGTTGCAGTGTATATCAATATGTTCCAGTGTTTTTCAGTATGTTGCAGTATGATGCAGTGTAATTCAATATGTTACAGTGTATTTCAGTATGTTGCAGTATGTTGCAGTATGTTGCAGTGTATTCCAGTGTGTCACATTGTATTTCAGTATGTTGCACCACTTGCAGTATATTTCGTATGTTGCAGTATTTTTCAAGGTGTCGCAGTATATTTTGGTATGTTGCCATATGGTTCAGTCTGTTGCAGTATATTTCAATGTTTTGCAGTGTATATCAATATGTTCCAGTGTAATTCAGTATGTTGCAGTATATTTCAGTATGTTGCAGTATGTTTCAATGTGTCGCAGTGTATTTCAATATGTCCCAGTGTATTTCAGTATGTTGCAGTATGTTGTAGTGTATTTCAGTATGTTGCAGTATGTTGCAGTATGTTGCAGTGTATTTCGATATGTTACAGTGTATTTCAGTATGTTGCAGTTTGTTGCATTATGTTTCAGTGTATTTCATTGTGTCACAGTGTATTTCAGTATGTTGCACTATGATGCAGTATAATTCAGTATGTTGCATTACATTTCAGTGTATTACAGTATACTTCAGTGTGTTGCAGTGTTTTTCAGTATGCTACAGCATATTTCAGTATGTTAGAGTGTAATTCAGTATGTTGCAGTATATTTCAATATGTTATAGTGTATTTCAGTATGTTGCAGTATATTTCAGCATGTTGCAGTATGTTTCAGTATGTCGCAGTATATTTTAATGTGTTGCAATGTATTTCAGTATGTTGCAGTGTATTTTAGTATGTTGCAGTATGTTACAGTATATTTCAATATGTTGCAGTATATTTCACTGTGTCGCACAATATTTCCGTACGTTGCAGTATCTTGCAGTATGTTGCAGTGTATTCCAGTGTGTCACATTGTATTTCAGTATGTTGAACCACTTGCAGTATATTTTGTATGTTGCAGTATTTTTCAAGGTGTCGCAGTATATTTTGGTATATTGCCGTATGTTTCAGTGTGTTGCAGTATATTTCAATGTGTTGCAGTGTATATCAATATGTTCCAGTGTAATTCAGTATGTTGCAGTATGATGCAGTGTATTTCAATATGTTACAGTGTATTTCAGTCGGTTGCGGTATCTTGCAGTATGTTGCAGTGTATTTCAGTATGTCACAGTCTGTTTCAGTATGTTGCAGTATCTTGCAGTATATTTCAGTATGTTGCAGTATGTTTCAATGTGTCGCAGTGTACTTCAATATGTTCCAGTGTATTTCAGTATGTTGCAGTTTGTTGTAGTGTATTTCAGTATGTTGCACTATGTTGCAGTATAATTCAGTATTTTGCATTACATTTCAGTGTATTACAGTATACTTCAGTGTGTTGCAGTGTATTTCAGTATGTTGCCACACTTGCAGTATATTTCAGTATGTTGCAGTATTTTTCAAGGTGTCGCAGTATATTTCGGTATGCTGCCGTATGTTGCAGTGTGTTGCAGTATATTTCAATGAGTTGCAGTGTATATCAATATGTTCCAGTGTTTTTCAGTATGTTGCAGTATGATGCAGTGTAATTCAATATGTTACAGTGTATTTCAGTATGTTGCAGTATGTTGCAGTATGTTGCAGTATGTTGCAGTGTATTCCAGTGTGTCACATTGTATTTCAGTATGTTGCACCACTTGCAGTATATTTTGTATGTTGCAGTATTTTTCAAGGTGTCGCAGTATATTTTGGTATATTGCCGTATGTTTCAGTGTGTTGCAGTATATTTCAATGTGTTGCAGTGTATATCAATATGTTCCAGTGTAATTCAGTATGTTGCAGTATGATGCAGTGTATTTCAATATGTTACAGTGTATTTCAGTCGGTTGCGGTGTCTTGCAGTATGTTGCAGTGTATTTCAGTATGTCACAGTCTGTTTCAGTATGTTGCAGTATCTTGCAGTATATTTCAGTATGTTGCAGTATGTTTCAATGTGTCGCAGTGTATTTCAATATGTTCCAGTGTATTTCAGTATGTTGCAGTTTGTTGTAGTGTATTTCAGTATGTTGCACTATGTTGCAGTATAATTCAGTATTTTGCATTACATTTCAGTGTATTACAGTATACTTCAGTGTGTTGCAGTGTATTTCAGTATGTTGCCACACTTGCAGTATATTTCAGTATGTTGCAGTATGTTTCAATGTGTCGCAGTGTATTTCAATACGTCCCAGTGTATTTCAGTATGTTGCAGTATGTTGTAGTGTATTTCAGTATGTTGCAGTATGTTGCAGTATGTTGCAGTGTATTTCGATATGTTACAGTGTATTTCAGTATGTTGCAGTTTGTTGCATTATGTTTCAGTGTATTTCAGTGTGTCACAGTGTATTTCAGTATGTTGCACTATGTTGCAGTATAATTCAGTATGTTGCATTACATTTCAGTGTATTACAGTATACTTCAGTGTGTTGCAGTGTATTTCAGTATGCTACAGCATATTTCAGTATGTTAGAGTGTAATTCAGTATGTTGCAGTATATTTCAATATGTTATAGTGTATTTCAGTATGTTGCAGTATATTTCAGCATGTTGCAGTATGTTTCAGTATGTCGCAGTATATTTTAATGTGTTGCAATGTATTTCAGTATGTTGCAGTGTATTTTAGTATGTTGCAGTATGTTACAGTATATTTCAATATGTTGCAGTATATTTCACTGTGTCGCACAATATTTCAGTATGTTGCAGTATGTTGCAGTATGTTGCAGTGTATTTCAGTGTGTCACATTGTATTTCAGAATGTTGCACCACTTGAAGTATAATTCGTATGTTGCAAAATTTTTCAGTGTGTCGCAGTAAATTTCGGTATGTTGTCATATGGTTCAGTGTGTTGCAGTATATTTCAATGTGTTGCAGTGTATATCAATATGTTCCAGTGTATATCAGTATGTTGCAGTATGATGCAGTGTAATTCAGTATGTCACAGTGTATTTCAGTATGTTGCCACACTTGCAGTATATTTCAGTATGTTGCAGTATTTTTAAAGGTGTCGCAGTATATTTCGGTATGCTGCCGTATGTTGCAGTGTGTTGCAGTATATTTCAATGAGTTGCAGTGTATATCAATATGTTCCAGTGTTTTTCAGTATGTTGCAGTATGATGCAGTGTAATTCAATATGTTACAGTGTATTTCAGTATGTTGCAGTATGTTGCAGTATGTTGCAGTGTATTCCAGTGTGTCACATTGTATTTCAGTATGTTGCACCACTTGCAGTATATTTCGTATGTTGCAGTATTTTTCAAGGTGTCGCAGTATATTTTGGTATATTGCCGTATGTTTCAGTGTGTTGCAGTATATTTCAATGTGTTGCAGTGTATATCAATATGTTCCAGTGTAATTCAGTATCTTGCAGTATATTTCAGTATGTTGCAGTATGTTTCAATGTGTCGCAGTGTATTTCAATATGTCCCAGTGTATTTCAGTATGTTGCAGTATGTTGTAGTGTATTTCAGTATGTTGCAGTATGTTGCAGTATGTTGCAGTGTATTTCGATATGTTACAGTGTATTTCAGTATGTTGCAGTTTGTTGCATTATGTTTCAGTGTATTTCAGTGTGTCACAGTGTATTTCAGTATGTTGCACTATGATGCAGTATAATTCAGTATGTTGCATTACATTTCAGTGTATTACAGTATACTTCAGTGTGTTGCAGTGTTTTTCAGCATGCTACAGCATATTTCAGTATGTTAGAGTGTAATTCAGTATGTTGCAGTATATTTCAATATGTTATAGTGTATTTCAGTATGTTGCAGTATATTTCAGCATGTTGCAGTATGTTTCAGTATGTCGCAGTATATTTTAATGTGTTGCAATGTATTTCAGTATGTTGCAGTGTATTTTAGTATGTTGCAGTATGTTACAGTATATTTCAATATGTTGCAGTATATTTCACTGTGTCGCACAATATTTCCGTACGTTGCAGTATCTTGCAGTATGTTGCAGTGTATTCCAGTGTGTCACATTGTATTTCAGTATGTTGAACCACTTGCAGTATATTTTGTATGTTGCAGTATTTTTCAAGGTGTCGCAGTATATTTTGGTATATTGCCGTATGTTTCAGTGTGTTGCAGTATATTTCAATGTGTTGCAGTGTATATCAATATGTTCCAGTGTAATTCAGTATGTTGCAGTATGATGCAGTGTATTTCAATATGTTACAGTGTATTTCAGTCGGTTGCGGTATCTTGCAGTATGTTGCAGTGTATTTCAGTATGTCACAGTCTGTTTCAGTATGTTGCAGTATCTTGCAGTATATTTCAGTATGTTGCAGTATGTTTCAGTGTGTCGCAGTGTATTTCAATATGTTCCAGTGTATTTCAGTATGTTGCAGTTTGTTGTAGTGTATTTCAGTATGTTGCACTATGTTGCAGTATAATTCAGTATTTTGCATTACATTTCAGTGTATTACAGTATACTTCAGTGTGTTGCAGTGTATTTCAGTATGTTGCCACACTTGCAGTATATTTCAGTATGTTGCAGTATTTTTCAAGGTGTCGCAGTATATTTCGGTATGCTGCCGTATGTTGCAGTGTGTTGCAGTATATTTCAATGAGTTGCAGTGTATATCAATATGTTCCAGTGTTTTTCAGTATGTTGCAGTATGATGCAGTGTAGTTCAATATGTTACAGTGTATTTCAGTATGTTGCAGTATGTTGCAGTATGTTGCAGTATGTTGCAGTGTATTCCAGTGTGTCACATTGTATTTCAGTATGTTGCACCACTTGCAGTATATTTTGTATGTTGCAGTATTTTTCAAGGTGTCGCAGTATATTTTGGTATATTGCCGTATGTTTCAGTGTGTTGCAGTATATTTCAATGTGTTGCAGTGTATATCAATATGTTCCAGTGTAATTCA
This sequence comes from Bugula neritina, assembly GCA_964035545.1. NCBI lineage: Eukaryota > Metazoa > Bryozoa > Gymnolaemata > Cheilostomatida > Bugulidae > Bugula > Bugula neritina. The sequence continues at coordinate 1,036,412 of CAXIUT010000230.1, read as the reverse complement.
GTATGTTGCAGTATGATGCAGTGTATTTCAATATGTTACAGTGTATTTCAGTCGGTTGCGGTGTCTTGCAGTATGTTGCAGTGTATTTCAGTATGTCACAGTCTGTTTCAGTATGTTGCAGTATCTTGCAGTATATTTCAGTATGTTGCAGTATGTTTCAATGTGTCGCAGTGTATTTCAATATGTTCCAGTGTATTTCAGTATGTTGCAGTTTGTTGTAGTGTATTTCAGTATGTTGCACTATGTTGCAGTATAATTCAGTATTTTGCTTTACATTTCAGTGTATTACAGTATACTTCAGTGTGTTGCAGTGTATTTCAGTATGTTGCCACACTTGCAGTATATTTCAGTATGTTGCAGTATGTTTCAATGTGTCGCAGTGTATTTCAATATGTCCCAGTGTATTTCAGTATGTTGCAGTATGTTGTAGTGTATTTCAGTATGTTGCAGTATGTTGCAGTATGTTGCAGTGTATTTCGATATGTTACAGTGTATTTCAGTATGTTGCAGTTTGTTGCATTATGTTTCAGTGTATTTCAGTGTGTCACAGTGTATTTCAGTATGTTGCACTATGTTGCAGTATAATTCAGTATGTTGCATTACATTTCAGTGTATTACAGTATACTTCAGTGTGTTGCAGTGTATTTCAGTATGCTACAGCATATTTCAGTATGTTAGAGTGTAATTCAGTATGTTGCAGTATATTTCAATATGTTATAGTGTATTTCAGTATGTTGCAGTATATTTCAGCATGTTGCAGTATGTTTCAGTATGTCGCAGTATATTTTAATGTGTTGCAATGTATTTCAGTATGTTGCAGTGTATTTTAGTATGTTGCAGTATGTTACAGTATATTTCAATATGTTGCAGTATATTTCACTGTGTCGCACAATATTTCAGTATGTTGCAGTATGTTGCAGTATGTTGCAGTGTATTTCAGTGTGTCACATTGTATTTCAGAATGTTGCACCACTTGAAGTATAATTCGTATGTTGCAAAATTTTTCAGTGTGTCGCAGTAAATTTCGGTATGTTGTCATATGGTTCAGTGTGTTGCAGTATATTTCAATGTGTTGCAGTGTATATCAATATGTTCCAGTGTATATCAGTATGTTGCAGTATGATGCAGTGTAATTCAGTATGTCACAGTGTATTTCAGTATGTTGCCACACTTGCAGTATATTTCAGTATGTTGCAGTATTTTTCAAGGTGTCGCAGTATATTTCGGTATGCTGCCGTATGTTGCAGTGTGTTGCAGTATATTTCAATGAGTTGCAGTGTATATCAATATGTTCCAGTGTTTTTCAGTATGTTGCAGTATGATGCAGTGTAATTCAATATGTTACAGTGTATTTCAGTATGTTGCAGTATGTTGCAGTATGTTGCAGTGTATTCCAGTGTGTCACATTGTATTTCAGTATGTTGCACCACTTGCAGTATATTTCGTATGTTGCAGTATTTTTCAAGGTGTCGCAGTATATTTTGGAATATTGCCGTATGTTTCAGTGTGTTGCAGTATATTTCAATGTGTTGCAGTGTATATCAATATGTTCCAGTGTAATTCAGTATCTTGCAGTATATTTCAGTATGTTGCAGTATGTTTCAATGTGTCGCAGTGTATTTCAATATGTCCCAGTGTATTTCAGTATGTTGCAGTATGTTGTAGTGTATTTCAGTATGTTGCAGTATGTTGCAGTATGTTGCAGTGTATTTCGATATGTTACAGTGTGTTTCAGTATGTTGCAGTTTGTTGCATTATGTTTCAGTGTATTTCAGTGTGTCACAGTGTATTTCAGTATGTTGCACTATGATGCAGTATAATTCAGTATGTTGCATTACATTTCAGTGTATTACAGTATACTTCAGTGTGTTGCAGTGTTTTTCAGTATGCTACAGCATATTTCAGTATGTTAGAGTGTAATTCAGTATGTTGCAGTATATTTCAATATGTTATAGTGTATTTCAGTATGTTGCAGTATATTTCAGCATGTTGCAGTATGTTTCAGTATGTCGCAGTATATTTTAATGTGTTGCAATGTATTTCAGTATGTTGCAGTGTATTTTAGTATGTTGCAGTATGTTACAGTATATTTCAATATGTTGCAGTATATTTCACTGTGTCGCACAATATTTCCGTACGTTGCAGTATCTTGCAGTATGTTGCAGTGTATTCCAGTGTGTCACATTGTATTTCAGTATGTTGAACCACTTGCAGTATATTTTGTATGTTGCAGTATTTTTCAAGGTGTCGCAGTATATTTTGGTATATTGCCGTATGTTTCAGTGTGTTGCAGTATATTTCAATGTGTTGCAGTGTATATCAATATGTTCCAGTGTAATTCAGTATGTTGCAGTATGATGCAGTGTATTTCAATATGTTACAGTGTATTTCAGTCGGTTGCGGTATCTTGCAGTATGTTGCAGTGTATTTCAGTATGTCACAGTCTGCTTCAGTATGTTGCAGTATCTTGCAGTATATTTCAGTATGTTGCAGTATGTTTCAATGTGTCGCAGTGTATTTCAATATGTTCCAGTGTATTTCAGTATGTTGCAGTTTGTTGTAGTGTATTTCAGTATGTTGCACTATGTTGCAGTATAATTCAGTATTTTGCATTACATTTCAGTGTATTACAGTATACTTCAGTGTGTTGCAGTGTATTTCAGTATGTTGCCACACTTGCAGTATATTTCAGTATGTTGCAGTAATTTTCAAGGTGTCGCAGTATATTTCGGTATGCTGCCGTATGTTGCAGTGTGTTGCAGTATATTTCAATGAGTTGCAGTGTATATCAATATGTTCCAGTGTTTTTCAGTATGTTGCAGTATGATGCAGTGTAATTCAATATGTTACAGTGTATTTCAGTATGTTGCAGTATGTTGCAGTATGTTGCAGTGTATTCCAGTGTGTCACATTGTATTTCAGTATGTTGCACCACTTGCAGTATATTTTGTATGTTGCAGTATTTTTCAAGGTGTCGCAGTATATTTTGGTATATTGCCGTATGTTTCAGTGTGTTGCAGTATATTTCAATGTGTTGCAGTGTATATCAATATGTTCCAGTGTAATTCAGTATGTTGCAGTATGATGCAGTGTATTTCAATATGTTACAGTGTATTTCAGTCGGTTGCGGTGTCTTGCAGTATGTTGCAGTGTATTTCAGTATGTCACAGTCTGTTTCAGTATGTTGCAGTATCTTGCAGTATATTTCAGTATGTTGCAGTATGTTTCAATGTCTCGCAGTGTATTTCAATATGTTCCAGTGTATTTCAGTATGTTGCAGTTTGTTGTAGTGTATTTCAGTATGTTGCACTATGTTGCAGTATAATTCAGTATTTTGCATTACATTTCAGTGTATTACAGTATACTTCAGTGTGTTGCAGTGTATTTCAGTATGTCACAGTGTATTTAAGTATGTTGCCACACTTGCAGTATATTTCAGTATGTTGCAGTATTTTTCAAGGTGTCGCAGTATATTTCGGTATGCTGCCGTATGTTGCAGTGTGTTGCAGTATATTTCAATGAGTTGCAGTGTATATCAATATGTTCCAGTGTTTTTCAGTATGTTGCAGTATGATGCAGTGTAATTCAGTATGTCACAGTGTATTTAAGTATGTTGCCACACTTGCAGTATATTTCAGTATGTTGCAGTATTTTTCAAGGTGTCGCAGTATATTTCGGTATGCTGCCGTATGTTGCAGTGTGTTGCAGTATATTTCAATGAGTTGCAGTGTATATCAATATGTTCCAGTGTTTTTCAGTATGTTGCAGTATGATGCAGTGTAATTCAATATGTTACAGTGTATTTCAGTATGTTGCAGTATGTTGCAGTATGTTGCAGTGTATTCCAGTGTGTCACATTGTATTTCAGTATGTTGCACCACTTGCAGTATATTTCGTATGTTGCAGTATTTTTCAAGGTGTCGCAGTATATTTTGGTATATTGCCGTATGTTTCAGTGTGTTGCAGTATATTTCAATGTGTTGCAGTGTATATCAATATGTTCCAGTGTAATTCAGTATCTTGCAGTATATTTCAGTATGTTGCAGTATGTTTCAATGTGTCGCAGTGTATTTCAATATGTCCCAGTGTATTTCAGTATGTTGCAGTATGTTGTAGTGTATTTCAGTATGTTGCAGTATGTTGCAGTATGTTGCAGTGTATTTCGATATGTTACAGTGTATTTCAGTATGTTGCAGTTTGTTGCATTATGTTTCAGTGTATTTCATTGTGTCACAGTGTATTTCAGTATGTTGCACTATGATGCAGTATAATTCAGTATGTTGCATTACATTTCAGTGTATTACAGTATACTTCAGTGTGTTGCAGTGTTTTTCAGTATGCTACAGCATATTTCAGTATGTTAGAGTGTAATTCAGTATGTTGCAGTATATTTCAATATGTTATAGTGTATTTCAGTATGTTGCAGTATATTTCAGCATGTTGCAGTATGTTTCAGTATGTCGCAGTATATTTTAATGTGTTGCAATGTATTTCAGTATGTTGCAGTGTATTTTAGTATGTTGCAGTATGTTACAGTATATTTCAATATGTTGCAGTATATTTCACTGTGTCGCACAATATTTCCGTACGTTGCAGTATCTTGCAGTATGTTGCAGTGTATTCCAGTGTGTCACATTGTATTTCAGTATGTTGAACCACTTGCAGTATATTTTGTATGTTGCAGTATTTTTCAAGGTGTCGCAGTATATTTTGGTATATTGCCGTATGTTTCAGTGTGTTGCAGTATATTTCAATGTGTTGCAGTGTATATCAATATGTTCCAGTGTAATTCAGTATGTTGCAGTATGATGCAGTGTATTTCAATATGTTACAGTGTATTTCAGTCGGTTGCGGTATCTTGCAGTATGTTGCAGTGTATTTCAGTATGTCACAGTCTGTTTCAGTATGTTGCAGTATCTTGCAGTATATTTCAGTATGTTGCAGTATGTTTCAATGTGTCGCAGTGTACTTCAATATGTTCCAGTGTATTTCAGTATGTTGCAGTTTGTTGTAGTGTATTTCAGTATGTTGCACTATGTTGCAGTATAATTCAGTATTTTGCATTACATTTCAGTGTAATACAGTATACTTCAGTGTGTTGCAGTGTATTTCAGTATGTTGCCACACTTGCAGTATATTTCAGTATGTTGCAGTATTTTTCAAGGTGTCGCAGTATATTTCGGTATGCTGCCGTATGTTGCAGTGTGTTGCAGTATATTTCAATGAGTTGCAGTGTATATCAATATGTTCCAGTGTTTTTCAGTATGTTGCAGTATGATGCAGTGTAATTCAATATGTTACAGTGTATTTCAGTATGTTGCAGTATGTTGCAGTATGTTGCAGTATGTTGCAGTGTATTCCAGTGTGTCACATTGTATTTCAGTATGTTGCACCACTTGCAGTATATTTTGTATGTTGCAGTATTTTTCAAGGTGTCGCAGTATATTTTGGTATATTGCCGTATGTTTCAGTGTGTTGCAGTATATTTCAATGTGTTGCAGTGTATATCAATATGTTCCAGTGTAATTCAGTATGTTGCAGTATGATGCAGTGTATTTCAATATGTTACAGTGTATTTCAGTCGGTTGCGGTGTCTTGCAGTATGTTGCAGTGTATTTCAGTATGTCACAGTCTGTTTCAGTATGTTGCAGTATCTTGCAGTATATTTCAGTATGTTGCAGTATGTTTCAATGTGTCGCAGTGTATTTCAATATGTTCCAGTGTATTTCAGTATGTTGCAGTTTGTTGTAGTGTATTTCAGTATGTTGCACTATGTTGCAGTATAATTCAGTATTTTGCATTACATTTCAGTGTATTACAGTATACTTCAGTGTGTTGCAGTGTATTTCAGTATGTTGCCACACTTGCAGTATATTTCAGTATGTTGCAGTATGTTTCAATGTGTCGCAGTGTATTTCAATACGTCCCAGTGTATTTCAGTATGTTGCAGTATGTTGTAGTGTATTTCAGTATGTTGCAGTATGTTGCAGTATGTTGCAGTGTATTTCGATATGTTACAGTGTATTTCAGTATGTTGCAGTTTGTTGCATTATGTTTCAGTGTATTTCAGTGTGTCACAGTGTATTTCAGTATGTTGCACTATGTTGCAGTATAATTCAGTATGTTGCATTACATTTCAGTGTATTACAGTATACTTCAGTGTGTTGCAGTGTATTTCAGTATGCTACAGCATATTTCAGTATGTTAGAGTGTAATTCAGTATGTTGCAGTATATTTCAATATGTTATAGTGTATTTCAGTATGTTGCAGTATATTTCAGCATGTTGCAGTATGTTTCAGTATGTCGCAGTATATTTTAATGTGTTGCAATGTATTTCAGTATGTTGCAGTGTATTTTAGTATGTTGCAGTATGTTACAGTATATTTCAATATGTTGCAGTATATTTCACTGTGTCGCACAATATTTCAGTATGTTGCAGTATGTTGCAGTATGTTGCAGTGTATTTCAGTGTGTCACATTGTATTTCAGAATGTTGCACCACTTGAAGTATAATTCGTATGTTGCAAAATTTTTCAGTGTGTCGCAGTAAATTTCGGTATGTTGTCATATGGTTCAGTGTGTTGCAGTATATTTCAATGTGTTGCAGTGTATATCAATATGTTCCAGTGTATATCAGTATGTTGCAGTATGATGCAGTGTAATTCAGTATGTCACAGTGTATTTCAGTATGTTGCCACACTTGCAGTATATTTCAGTATGTTGCAGTATTTTTAAAGGTGTCGCAGTATATTTCGGTATGCTGCCGTATGTTGCAGTGTGTTGCAGTATATTTCAATGAGTTGCAGTGTATATCAATATGTTCCAGTGTTTTTCAGTATGTTGCAGTATGATGCAGTGTAATTCAATATGTTACAGTGTATTTCAGTATGTTGCAGTATGTTGCAGTATGTTGCAGTGTATTCCAGTGTGTCACATTGTATTTCAGTATGTTGCACCACTTGCAGTATATTTCGTATGTTGCAGTATTTTTCAAGGTGTCGCAGTATATTTTGGTATATTGCCGTATGTTTCAGTGTGTTGCAGTATATTTCAATGTGTTGCAGTGTATATCAATATGTTCCAGTGTAATTCAGTATCTTGCAGTATATTTCAGTATGTTGCAGTATGTTTCAATGTGTCGCAGTGTATTTCAATATGTCCCAGTGTATTTCAGTATGTTGCAGTATGTTGTAGTGTATTTCAGTATGTTGCAGTATGTTGCAGTATGTTGCAGTGTATTTCGATATGTTACAGTGTATTTCAGTATGTTGCAGTTTGTTGCATTATGTTTCAGTGTATTTCAGTGTGTCACAGTGTATTTCAGTATGTTGCACTATGATGCAGTATAATTCAGTATGTTGCATTACATTTCAGTGTATTACAGTATACTTCAGTGTGTTGCAGTGTTTTTCAGCATGCTACAGCATATTTCAGTATGTTAGAGTGTAATTCAGTATGTTGCAGTATATTTCAATATGTTATAGTGTATTTCAGTATGTTGCAGTATATTTCAGCATGTTGCAGTATGTTTCAGTATGTCGCAGTATATTTTAATGTGTTGCAATGTATTTCAGTATGTTGCAGTGTATTTTAGTATGTTGCAGTATGTTACAGTATATTTCAATATGTTGCAGTATATTTCACTGTGTCGCACAATATTTCCGTACGTTGCAGTATCTTGCAGTATGTTGCAGTGTATTCCAGTGTGTCACATTGTATTTCAGTATGTTGAACCACTTGCAGTATATTTTGTATGTTGCAGTATTTTTCAAGGTGTCGCAGTATATTTTGGTATATTGCCGTATGTTTCAGTGTGTTGCAGTATATTTCAATGTGTTGCAGTGTATATCAATATGTTCCAGTGTAATTCAGTATGTTGCAGTATGATGCAGTGTATTTCAATATGTTACAGTGTATTTCAGTCGGTTGCGGTATCTTGCAGTATGTTGCAGTGTATTTCAGTATGTCACAGTCTGTTTCAGTATGTTGCAGTATCTTGCAGTATATTTCAGTATGTTGCAGTATGTTTCAGTGTGTCGCAGTGTATTTCAATATGTTCCAGTGTATTTCAGTATGTTGCAGTTTGTTGTAGTGTATTTCAGTATGTTGCACTATGTTGCAGTATAATTCAGTATTTTGCATTACATTTCAGTGTATTACAGTATACTTCAGTGTGTTGCAGTGTATTTCAGTATGTTGCCACACTTGCAGTATATTTCAGTATGTTGCAGTATTTTTCAAGGTGTCGCAGTATATTTCGGTATGCTGCCGTATGTTGCAGTGTGTTGCAGTATATTTCAATGAGTTGCAGTGTATATCAATATGTTCCAGTGTTTTTCAGTATGTTGCAGTATGATGCAGTGTAGTTCAATATGTTACAGTGTATTTCAGTATGTTGCAGTATGTTGCAGTATGTTGCAGTATGTTGCAGTGTATTCCAGTGTGTCACATTGTATTTCAGTATGTTGCACCACTTGCAGTATATTTTGTATGTTGCAGTATTTTTCAAGGTGTCGCAGTATATTTTGGTATATTGCCGTATGTTTCAGTGTGTTGCAGTATATTTCAATGTGTTGCAGTGTATATCAATATGTTCCAGTGTAATTCAGTATGTTGCAGTATGATGCAGTGTATTTCAATATGTTACAGTGTATTTCAGTCGGTTGCGGTGTCTTGCAGTATGTTGCAGTGTATTTCAGTATGTCACAGTCTGTTTCAGTATGTTGCAGTATCTTGCAGTATATTTCAGTATGTTGCAGTATGTTTCAATGTGTCGCAGTGTATTTCAATATGTTCCAGTGTATTTCAGTATGTTGCAGTTTGTTGTAATGTATTTCAGTATGTTGCACTATGTTGCAGTATAATTCAGTATTTTGCTTTACATTTCAGTGTATTACAGTATACTTCAGTGTGTTGCAGTGTATTTCAGTATGTTGCCACACTTGCAGTATATTTCAGTATGTTGCAGTATGTTTCAATGTGTCGCAGTGTATTTCAATATGTCCCAGTGTATTTCAGTATGTTGCAGTATGTTGTAGTGTATTTCAGTATGTTGCAGTATGTTGCAGTATGTTGCAGTGTATTTCGATATGTTACAGTGTATTTCAGTATGTTGCAGTTTGTTGCATTATGTTTCAGTGTATTTCAGTGTGTCACAGTGTATTTCAGTATGTTGCACTATGTTGCAGTATAATTCAGTATGTTGCATTACATTTCAGTGTATTACAGTATACTTCAGTGTGTTGCAGTGTATTTCAGTATGCTACAGCATATTTCAGTATGTTAGAGTGTAATTCAGTATGTTGCAGTATATTTCAATATGTTATAGTGTATTTCAGTATGTTGCAGTATATTTCAGCATGTTGCAGTATGTTTCAGTATGTCGCAGTATATTTTAATGTGTTGCAATGTATTTCAGTATGTTGCAGTGTATTTTAGTATGTTGCAGTATGTTACAGTATATTTCAATATGTTGCAGTATATTTCACTGTGTCGCACAATATTTCAGTATGTTGCAGTATGTTGCAGTATGTTGCAGTGTATTTCAGTGTGTCACATTGTATTTCAGAATGTTGCACCACTTGAAGTATAATTCGTATGTTGCAAAATTTTTCAGTGTGTCGCAGTAAATTTCGGTATGTTGTCATATGGTTCAGTGTGTTGCAGTATATTTCAATGTGTTGCAGTGTATATCAATATGTTCCAGTGTATATCAGTATGTTGCAGTATGATGCAGTGTAATTCAGTATGTCACAGTGTATTTCAGTATGTTGCCACACTTGCAGTATATTTCAGTATGTTGCAGTATTTTTCAAGGTGTCGCAGTATATTTCGGTATGCTGCCGTATGTTGCAGTGTGTTGCAGTATATTTCAATGAGTTGCAGTGTATATCAATATGTTCCAGTGTTTTTCAGTATGTTGCAGTATGATGCAGTGTAATTCAATATGTTACAGTGTATTTCAGTATGTTGCAGTATGTTGCAGTATGTTGCAGTGTATTCCAGTGTGTCACATTGTATTTCAGTATGTTGCACCACTTGCAGTATATTTCGTATGTTGCAGTATTTTTCAAGGTGTCGCAGTATATTTTGGTATATTGCCGTATGTTTCAGTGTGTTGCAGTATATTTCAATGTGTTGCAGTGTATATCAATATGTTCCAGTGTAATTCAGTATCTTGCAGTATATTTCAGTATGTTGCAGTATGTTTCAATGTGTCGCAGTGTATTTCAATATGTCCCAGTGTATTTCAGTATGTTGCAGTATGTTGTAGTGTATTTCAGTATGTTGCAGTATGTTGCAGTATGTTGCAGTGTATTTCGATATGTTACAGTGTGTTTCAGTATGTTGCAGTTTGTTGCATTATGTTTCAGTGTATTTCAGTGTGTCACAGTGTATTTCAGTATGTTGCACTATGATGCAGTATAATTCAGTATGTTGCATTACATTTCAGTGTATTACAGTATACTTCAGTGTGTTGCAGTGTTTTTCAGTATGCTACAGCATATTTCAGTATGTTAGAGTGTAATTCAGTATGTTGCAGTATATTTCAATATGTTATAGTGTATTTCAGTATGTTGCAGTATATTTCAGCATGTTGCAGTATGTTTCAGTATGTCGCAGTATATTTTAATGTGTTGCAATGTATTTCAGTATGTTGCAGTGTATTTTAGTATGTTGCAGTATGTTACAGTATATTTCAATATGTTGCAGTATATTTCACTGTGTCGCACAATATTTCCGTACGTTGCAGTATCTTGCAGTATGTTGCAGTGTATTCCAGTGTGTCACATTGTATTTCAGTATGTTGAACCACTTGCAGTATATTTTGTATGTTGCAGTATTTTTCAAGGTGTCGCAGTATATTTTGGTATATTGCCGTATGTTTCAGTGTGTTGCAGTATATTTCAATGTGTTGCAGTGTATATCAATATGTTCCAGTGTAATTCAGTATGTTGCAGTATGATGCAGTGTATTTCAATATGTTACAGTGTATTTCAGTCGGTTGCGGTATCTTGCAGTATGTTGCAGTGTATTTCAGTATGTCACAGTCTGCTTCAGTATGTTGCAGTATCTTGCAGTATATTTCAGTATGTTGCAGTATGTTTCAATGTGTCGCAGTGTATTTCAATATGTTCCAGTGTATTTCAGTATGTTGCAGTTTGTTGTAGTGTATTTCAGTATGTTGCACTATGTTGCAGTATAATTCAGTATTTTGCATTACATTTCAGTGTATTACAGTATACTTCAGTGTGTTGCAGTGTATTTCAGTATGTTGCCACACTTGCAGTATATTTCAGTATGTTGCAGTAATTTTCAAGGTGTCGCAGTATATTTCGGTATGCTGCCGTATGTTGCAGTGTGTTGCAGTATATTTCAATGAGTTGCAGTGTATATCAATATGTTCCAGTGTTTTTCAGTATGTTGCAGTATGATGCAGTGTAATTCAATATGTTACAGTGTATTTCAGTATGTTGCAGTATGTTGCAGTATGTTGCAGTGTATTCCAGTGTGTCACATTGTATTTCAGTATGTTGCACCACTTGCAGTATATTTTGTATGTTGCAGTATTTTTCAAGGTGTCGCAGTATATTTTGGTATATTGCCGTATGTTTCAGTGTGTTGCAGTATATTTCAATGTGTTGCAGTGTATATCAATATGTTCCAGTGTAATTCAGTATGTTGCAGTATGATGCAGTGTATTTCAATATGTTACAGTGTATTTCAGTCGGTTGCGGTGTCTTGCAGTATGTTGCAGTGTATTTCAGTATGTCACAGTCTGTTTCAGTATGTTGCAGTATCTTGCAGTATATTTCAGTATGTTGCAGTATGTTTCAATGTCTCGCAGTGTATTTCAATATGTTCCAGTGTATTTCAGTATGTTGCAGTTTGTTGTAGTGTATTTCAGTATGTTGCACTATGTTGCAGTATAATTCAGTATTTTGCATTACATTTCAGTGTATTACAGTATACTTCAGTGTGTTGCAGTGTATTTCAGTATGTTGCCACACTTGCAGTATATTTCAGTATGTTGCAGTATGTTTCAATGTGTCGCAGTGTATTTCAATATGTCTCAGTGTATTTCAGTATGTTGCAGTATGTTGTAGTGTATTTCAGTATGTTGCAGTATGTTGCAGTATGTTGCAGTGTATTTCGATATGTTACAGTGTATTTCAGTATGTTGCAGTTTGTTGCATTATGTTTCAGTGTATTTCAGTGTGTCACAGTGTATTTCAGTATGTTGCACTATGTTGCAGTATAATTCAGTATGTTGCATTACATTTCAGTGTATTACAGTATACTTCAGTGTGTTGCAGTGTATTTCAGTATGCTACAGCATATTTCAGTATGTTAGAGTGTAATTCAGTATGTTGCAGTATATTTCAATATGTTATAGTGTATTTCAGTATGTTGCAGTATATTTCAGCATGTTGCAGTATGTTTCAGTATGTCGCAGTATATTTTAATGTGTTGCAATGTATTTCAGTATGTTGCAGTGTATTTTAGTATGTTGCAGTATGTTACAGTATATTTCAATATGTTGCAGTATATTTCACTGTGTCGCACAATATTTCAGTATGTTGCAGTATGTTGCAGTATGTTGCAGTGTATTTCAGTGTGTCACATTGTATTTCAGAATGTTGCACCACTTGAAGTATAATTCGTATGTTGCAAAATTTTTCAGTGTGTCGCAGTAAATTTCGGTATGTTGTCATATGGTTCAGTGTGTTGCAGTATATTTCAATGTGTTGCAGTGTATATCAATATGTTCCAGTGTATATCAGTATGTTGCAGTATGATGCAGTGTAATTCAGTATGTCACAGTGTATTTCAGTATGTTGCCACACTTGCAGTATATTTCAGTATGTTGCAGTATTTTTCAAGGTGTCGCAGTATATTTCGGTATGCTGCCGTATGTTGCAGTGTGTTGCAGTATATTTCAATGAGTTGCAGTGTATATCAATATGTTCCAGTGTTTTTCAGTATGTTGCAGTATGATGCAGTGTAATTCAATATGTTACAGTGTATTTCAGTATGTTGCAGTATGTTGCAGTATGTTGCAGTGTATTCCAGTGTGTCACATTGTATTTCAGTATGTTGCACCACTTGCAGTATATTTCGTATGTTGCAGTATTTTTCAAGGTGTCGCAGTATATTTTGGTATATTGCCGTATGTTTCAGTGTGTTGCAGTATATTTCAATGTGTTGCAGTGTATATCAATATGTTCCAGTGTAATTCAGTATCTTGCAGTATATTTCAGTATGTTGCAGTATGTTTCAATGTGTCGCAGTGTATTTCAATATGTCCCAGTGTATTTCAGTATGTTGCAGTATGTTGTAGTGTATTTCAGTATGTTGCAGTATGTTGCAGTATGTTGCAGTGTATTTCGATATGTTACAGTGTATTTCAGTATGTTGCAGTTTGTTGCATTATGTTTCAGTGTATTTCAGTGTGTCACAGTGTATTTCAGTATGTTGCACTATGATGCAGTATAATTCAGTATGTTGCATTACATTTCAGTGTATTACAGTATACTTCAGTGTGTTGCAGTGTTTTTCAGTATGCTACAGCATATTTCAGTATGTTAGAGTGTAATTCAGTATGTTGCAGTATATTTCAATATGTTATAGTGTATTTCAGTATGTTGCAGTATATTTCAGCATGTTGCAGTATGTTTCAGTATGTCGCAGTATATTTTAATGTGTTGCAATGTATTTCAGTATGTTGCAGTGTATTTTAGTATGTTGCAGTATGTTACAGTATATTTCAATATGTTGCAGTATATTTCACTGTGTCGCACAATATTTCCGTACGTTGCAGTATCTTGCAGTATGTTGCAGTGTATTCCAGTGTGTCACATTGTATTTCAGTATGTTGAACCACTTGCAGTATATTTTGTATGTTGCAGTATTTTTCAAGGTGTCGCAGTATATTTTGGTATATTGCCGTATGTTTCAGTGTGTTGCAGTATATTTCAATGTGTTGCAGTGTATATCAATATGTTCCAGTGTAATTCAGTATGTTGCAGTATGATGCAGTGTATTTCAATATGTTACAGTGTATTTCAGTCGGTTGCGGTATCTTGCAGTATGTTGCAGTGTATTTCAGTATGTCACAGTCTGTTTCAGTATGTTGCAGTATCTTGCAGTATATTTCAGTACGTTGCAGTATGTTTCAATGTGTCGCAGTGTATTTCAATATGTTCCAGTGTATTTCAGTATGTTGCAGTTTGTTGTAGTGTATTTCAGTATGTTGCACTATGTTGCAGTATAATTCAGTATTTTGCATTACATTTCAGTGTATTACAGTATACTTCAGTGTGTTGCAGTGTATTTCAGTATGTTGCCACACTTGCAGTATATTTCAGTATGTTGCAGTATTTTTCAAGGTGTCGCAGTATATTTCGGTATGCTGCCGTATGTTGCAGTGTGTTGCAGTATATTTCAATGAGTTGCAGTGTATATCAATATGTTCCAGTGTTTTTCAGTATGTTGCAGTATGATGCAGTGTAATTCAATATGTTACAGTGTTTTTCAGTATGTTGCAGTATGATGCAGTGTAATTCAATATGTTACAGTGTATTTCAGTATGTTGCAGTTTGTTGTAGTGTATTTCAGTATGTTGCACTATGTTGCAGTATAATTCAGTATTTTGCATTACATTTCAGTGTATTACAGTATACTTCAGTGTGTTGCAGTGTATTTCAGTATGTTGCCACACTTGCAGTATATTTCAGTATGTTGCAGTATGTTTCAATGTGTCGCAGTGTATTTCAATATGTCCCAGTGTATTTCAGTATGTTGCAGTATGTTGTAGTGTATTTCAGTATGTTGCAGTATGTTGCAGTATGTTGCAGTGTATTTCGATATGTTACAGTGTATTTCAGTATGTTGCAGTTTGTTGCATTATGTTTCAGTGTATTTCAGTGTGTCACAGTGTATTTCAGTATGTTGCACTATGTTGCAGTATAATTCAGTATGTTGCATTACATTTCAGTGTATTACAGTATACTTCAGTGTGTTGCAGTGTATTTCAGTATGCTACAGCATATTTCAGTATGTTAGAGTGTAATTCAGTATGTTGCAGTATATTTCAATATGTTATAGTGTATTTCAGTATGTTGCAGTATATTTCAGCATGTTGCAGTATGTTTCAGTATGTCGCAGTGTATTTTAATGTGTTGCAATGTATTTCAGTATGTTGCAGTGTATTTTAGTATGTTGCAGTATGTTACAGTATATTTCAATATGTTGCAGTATATTTCACTGTGTCGCACAATATTTCAGTATGTTGCAGTATGTTGCAGTATGTTGCAGTGTATTTCAGTGTGTCACATTGTATTTCAGAATGTTGCACCACTTGAAGTATAATTCGTATGTTGCAAAATTTTTCAGTGTGTCGCAGCAAATTTCGGTATGTTGTCATATGGTTCAGTGTGTTGCAGTATATTTCAATGTGTTGCAGTGTATATCAATATGTTCCAGTGTATATCAGTATGTTGCAGTATGATGCAGTGTAATTCAGTATGTCACAGTGTATTTAAGTATGTTGCCACACTTGCAGTATATTTCAGTATGTTGCAGTATTTTTCAAGGTGTCGCAGTATATTTCGGTATGCTGCCGTATGTTGCAGTGTGTTGCAGTATATTTCAATGAGTTGCAGTGTATATCAATATGTTCCAGTGTTTTTCAGTATGTTGCAGTATGATGCAGTGTAATTCAATATGTTACAGTGTATTTCAGTATGTTGCAGTATGTTGCAGTATGTTGCAGTGTATTCCAGTGTGTCACATTGTATTTCAGTATGTTGCACCACTTGCAGTATATTTCGTATGTTGCAGTATTTTTCAAGGTGTCGCAATATATTTTGGTATATTGCCGTATGTTTCAGTGTGTTGCAGTATATTTCAATGTGTTGCAGTGTATATCAATATGTTCCAGTGTAATTCAGTATCTTGCAGTATATTTCAGTATGTTGCAGTATGTTTCAATGTGTCGCAGTGTATTTCAATATGTCCCAGTGTATTTCAGTATGTTGCAGTATGTTGTAGTGTATTTCAGTATGTTGCAGTATGTTGCAGTATGTTGCAGTGTATTTCGATATGTTACAGTGTATTTCAGTATGTTGCAGTTTGTTGCATTATGTTTCAGTGTATTTCAGTGTGTCACAGTGTATTTCAGTATGTTGCACTATGATGCAGTATAATTCAGTATGTTGCATTACATTTCAGTGTATTACAGTATACTTCAGTGTGTTGCAGTGTTTTTCAGTATGCTACAGCATATTTCAGTATGTTAGAGTGTAATTCAGTATGTTGCAGTATATTTCAATATGTTATAGTGTATTTCAGTATGTTGCAGTATATTTCAGCATGTTGCAGTATGTTTCAGTATGTCGCAGTATATTTTAATGTGTTGCAATGTATTTCAGTATGTTGCAGTGTATTTTAGTATGTTGCAGTATGTTACAGTATATTTCAATATGTTGCAGTATATTTTACTGTGTCGCACAATATTTCAGTATGTTGCAGTATGTTGCAGTATGTTGCAGTGTATTTCAGTGTGTCACATTGTATTTCAGAATGTTGCACCACTTGAAGTATAATTCGTATGTTGCAAAATTTTTCAGTGTGTCGCAGTAAATTTCGGTATGTTGTCATATGGTTCAGTGTGTCGCAGTATATTTCAATGTGTTGCAGTGTATATCAATATGTTCCAGTGTATCTCAGTATGTTGCAGTATGATGCAGTATAATTCAATAAGTTACACTGTATTTCCGTACGTTGCAGTATCTTGCAGTATGTTGCAGTGTATTCCAGTGTGTCACATTGTATTTCAGTATGTTGCACCACTTGCAGTATATTTTGTATGTTGCAGTATTTTTCAAGGTGTCGCAGTATATTTTGGTATATTGCCGTATGTTTCAGTGTGTTGCAGTATATTTCAATGTGTTGCAGTGTATATCAATATGTTCCAGTGTAATTCAGTATGTTGCAGTATGATGCAGTGTATTTCAATATGTTTCAGCGTATTTCAGTAGGTTGCGGTATCTTGCAGTATGTTGCAGTGTATTTCAGTATGTCACAGTCTGTTTCAGTATGTTGCAGTATCTTGCAGTATATTTCAGTATGTTGCAGTATGTTTCAATGTGTCGCAGTGTATTTCAATATGTTCCAGTGTATTTCAGTATGTTGCAGTATGTTGTAGTGTATTTCAGTATGTTGCAGTATGTTGCAGTATGTTGCAGTGTATTTCGATATGTTACAGTGTATTTCAGTATGTTGCAGTATGTTGCATTATGTTTCAATATGTTATAGTGTATTTCACTATGTTGCAGTATATTTCAATGTGTTGCAGTGTATATCAATATGTTCCAGTGTAATTCAGTATGTTGCAGTATGATGCAGTGTATTTCAATATGTTTCAGTGTATTTCAGTAGGTTGCGGTATCTTGCAGTATGTTGCAGTGTATTTCAGTATGTCACAGTCTGTTTCAGTATGTTGCAGTATCTTGCAGTATATTTCAGTATGTTGCAGTATGTTTCAATGTGTCGCAGTGTATTTCAATATGTTCCAGTGTATTTCAGTATGTTGCAGTATGTTGTAGTGTATTTCAGTATGTTGCAGTATGTTGCAGTATGTTGCAGTGTATTTCGATATGTTACAGTGTATTTCAGTATGTTGCAGTATGTTGCATTATGTTTCAGTGTATTTCAGTGTGTCACAGTGTATTTCAGTATGTTGCACTATGTTGCAGTATAATTCAGTATGTTGCATTACATTTCAGTGTATTACAGTATACTTCAGTGTGTTGCAGTGTATTTCAGTATGCTAGAGCATATTTCAGTATGTTAGAGTGTAATTCAGCATGTTGCAGTATATTTCAATATGTTATAGTGTATTTCAGTATGTTGCAGTATATTTCAGCATGTTGCAGTATGTTTCAGTATGTCGCAGTATATTTTAATGTGCTGCAATGTATTTCAGTATGTTGCAGTGTATTTTAGTATGTTGCAGTATGTTACAGTATATTTCAATATGTTGCAGTATATTTCAATGTGTCGCACAATATTTCAGTATGTTGCAGTATGTTGCAGTATGTTGCAGTGTATTTCAGTGTGTCACATTGTATTTCAGAATGTTGCACCACTTGAAGTATAATTCGTATGTTGCAAAGTTTTTCAGTGTGTCGCAGTAAATTTCGGTATGTTGTCATATGGTTCAGTGGGTTGCAGTATATTTCAATGTGTTGCAGTGTATATCAATATGTTCCAGTGTAATTCAGTATGTTGCAGTATGTTGCAGTGTATTTCAATATGTTACAGTGTATTTCAGTAGGTTGCGGTATCTTGCAGTATGTTGCAGTCAATTTCAGTATGTCGCAGTCTGTTTCAGTATGTTGTGGTATCTTGCAGTATATTTCAGTATGTTGCAGTATGTTTCAATGTGTCGCAGTGTATTTCAATATGTTCTAGTGTATTTCAGTATGTTGCAGTATGTTGTAGTGTATTTCAGTATGTTGCACTATGTTGCAGTATAATTCAGTATTTTGCATTACATTTCAGTGTATTACAGTATACTTCAGTGTGTTGCAGTGTATTTCAGTATGTTGCCACACTTGCAGTATATTTCAGTATGTTGCAGTATTTTTCAAGGTGTCGCAGTATATTTCGGTATGCTGCCGTATGTTGCAGTGTGTTGCAGTATATTTCAATGAGTTGCAGTGTATATCAATATGTTCCAGTGTTTTTCAGTATGTTGCAGTATGATGCAGTGTAATTCAATATGTTACAGTGTTTTTCAGTATGTTGCAGTATGATGCAGTGTAATTCAATATGTTACAGTGTATTTCAGTATGTTGCAGTTTGTTGTAGTGTATTTCAGTATGTTGCACTATGTTGCAGTATAATTCAGTATTTTGCATTACATTTCAGTGTATTACAGTATACTTCAGTGTGTTGCAGTGTATTTCAGTATGTTGCCACACTTGCAGTATATTTCAGTATGTTGCAGTATGTTTCAATGTGTCGCAGTGTATTTCAATATGTCCCAGTGTATTTCAGTATGTTGCAGTATGTTGTAGTGTATTTCAGTATGTTGCAGTATGTTGCAGTATGTTGCAGTGTATTTCGATATGTTACAGTGTATTTCAGTATGTTGCAGTTTGTTGCATTATGTTTCAGTGTATTTCAGTGTGTCACAGTGTATTTCAGTATGTTGCACTATGTTGCAGTATAATTCAGTATGTTGCATTACATTTCAGTGTATTACAGTATACTTCAGTGTGTTGCAGTGTATTTCAGTATGCTACAGCATATTTCAGTATGTTAGAGTGTAATTCAGTATGTTGCAGTATATTTCAATATGTTATAGTGTATTTCAGTATGTTGCAGTATATTTCAGCATGTTGCAGTATGTTTCAGTATGTCGCAGTGTATTTTAATGTGTTGCAATGTATTTCAGTATGTTGCAGTGTATTTTAGTATGTTGCAGTATGTTACAGTATATTTCAATATGTTGCAGTATATTTCACTGTGTCGCACAATATTTCAGTATGTTGCAGTATGTTGCAGTATGTTGCAGTGTATTTCAGTGTGTCACATTGTATTTCAGAATGTTGCACCACTTGAAGTATAATTCGTATGTTGCAAAATTTTTCAGTGTGTCGCAGCAAATTTCGGTATGTTGTCATATGGTTCAGTGTGTTGCAGTATATTTCAATGTGTTGCAGTGTATATCAATATGTTCCAGTGTATATCAGTATGTTGCAGTATGATGCAGTGTAATTCAGTATGTCACAGTGTATTTAAGTATGTTGCCACACTTGCAGTATATTTCAGTATGTTGCAGTATTTTTCAAGGTGTCGCAGTATATTTCGGTATGCTGCCGTATGTTGCAGTGTGTTGCAGTATATTTCAATGAGTTGCAGTGTATATCAATATGTTCCAGTGTTTTTCAGTATGTTGCAGTATGATGCAGTGTAATTCAATATGTTACAGTGTATTTCAGTATGTTGCAGTATGTTGCAGTATGTTGCAGTGTATTCCAGTGTGTCACATTGTATTTCAGTATGTTGCACCACTTGCAGTATATTTCGTATGTTGCAGTATTTTTCAAGGTGTCGCAATATATTTTGGTATATTGCCGTATGTTTCAGTGTGTTGCAGTATATTTCAATGTGTTGCAGTGTATATCAATATGTTCCAGTGTAATTCAGTATCTTGCAGTATATTTCAGTATGTTGCAGTATGTTTCAATGTGTCGCAGTGTATTTCAATATGTCCCAGTGTATTTCAGTATGTTGCAGTATGTTGTAGTGTATTTCAGTATGTTGCAGTATGTTGCAGTATGTTGCAGTGTATTTCGATATGTTACAGTGTATTTCAGTATGTTGCAGTTTGTTGCATTATGTTTCAGTGTATTTCAGTGTGTCACAGTGTATTTCAGTATGTTGCACTATGATGCAGTATAATTCAGTATGTTGCATTACATTTCAGTGTATTACAGTATACTTCAGTGTGTTGCAGTGTTTTTCAGTATGCTACAGCATATTTCAGTATGTTAGAGTGTAATTCAGTATGTTGCAGTATATTTCAATATGTTATAGTGTATTTCAGTATGTTGCAGTATATTTCAGCATGTTGCAGTATGTTTCAGTATGTCGCAGTATATTTTAATGTGTTGCAATGTATTTCAGTATGTTGCAGTGTATTTTAGTATGTTGCAGTATGTTACAGTATATTTCAATATGTTGCAGTATATTTTACTGTGTCGCACAATATTTCAGTATGTTGCAGTATGTTGCAGTATGTTGCAGTGTATTTCAGTGTGTCACATTGTATTTCAGAATGTTGCACCACTTGAAGTATAATTCGTATGTTGCAAAATTTTTCAGTGTGTCGCAGTAAATTTCGGTATGTTGTCATATGGTTCAGTGTGTCGCAGTATATTTCAATGTGTTGCAGTGTATATCAATATGTTCCAGTGTATCTCAGTATGTTGCAGTATGATGCAGTATAATTCAATAAGTTACACTGTATTTCCGTACGTTGCAGTATCTTGCAGTATGTTGCAGTGTATTCCAGTGTGTCACATTGTATTTCAGTATGTTGCACCACTTGCAGTATATTTTGTATGTTGCAGTATTTTTCAAGGTGTCGCAGTATATTTTGGTATATTGCCGTATGTTTCAGTGTGTTGCAGTATATTTCAATGTGTTGCAGTGTATATCAATATGTTCCAGTGTAATTCAGTATGTTGCAGTATGATGCAGTGTATTTCAATATGTTTCAGCGTATTTCAGTAGGTTGCGGTATCTTGCAGTATGTTGCAGTGTATTTCAGTATGTCACAGTCTGTTTCAGTATGTTGCAGTATCTTGCAGTATATTTCAGTATGTTGCAGTATGTTTCAATGTGTCGCAGTGTATTTCAATATGTTCCAGTGTATTTCAGTATGTTGCAGTATGTTGTAGTGTATTTCAGTATGTTGCAGTATGTTGCAGTATGTTGCAGTGTATTTCGATATGTTACAGTGTATTTCAGTATGTTGCAGTATGTTGCATTATGTTTCAATATGTTATAGTGTATTTCACTATGTTGCAGTATATTTCAATGTGTTGCAGTGTATATCAATATGTTCCAGTGTAATTCAGTATGTTGCAGTATGATGCAGTGTATTTCAATATGTTTCAGTGTATTTCAGTAGGTTGCGGTATCTTGCAGTATGTTGCAGTGTATTTCAGTATGTCACAGTCTGTTTCAGTATGTTGCAGTATCTTGCAGTATATTTCAGTATGTTGCAGTATGTTTCAATGTGTCGCAGTGTATTTCAATATGTTCCAGTGTATTTCAGTATGTTGCAGTATGTTGTAGTGTATTTCAGTATGTTGCAGTATGTTGCAGTATGTTGCAGTGTATTTCGATATGTTACAGTGTATTTCAGTATGTTGCAGTATGTTGCATTATGTTTCAGTGTATTTCAGTGTGTCACAGTGTATTTCAGTATGTTGCACTATGTTGCAGTATAATTCAGTATGTTGCATTACATTTCAGTGTATTACAGTATACTTCAGTGTGTTGCAGTGTATTTCAGTATGCTAGAGCATATTTCAGTATGTTAGAGTGTAATTCAGCATGTTGCAGTATATTTCAATATGTTATAGTGTATTTCAGTATGTTGCAGTATATTTCAGCATGTTGCAGTATGTTTCAGTATGTCGCAGTATATTTTAATGTGCTGCAATGTATTTCAGTATGTTGCAGTGTATTTTAGTATGTTGCAGTATGTTACAGTATATTTCAATATGTTGCAGTATATTTCAATGTGTCGCACAATATTTCAGTATGTTGCAGTATGTTGCAGTATGTTGCAGTGTATTTCAGTGTGTCACATTGTATTTCAGAATGTTGCACCACTTGAAGTATAATTCGTATGTTGCAAAGTTTTTCAGTGTGTCGCAGTAAATTTCGGTATGTTGTCATATGGTTCAGTGGGTTGCAGTATATTTCAATGTGTTGCAGTGTATATCAATATGTTCCAGTGTAATTCAGTATGTTGCAGTATGTTGCAGTGTATTTCAATATGTTACAGTGTATTTCAGTAGGTTGCGGTATCTTGCAGTATGTTGCAGTCAATTTCAGTATGTCGCAGTCTGTTTCAGTATGTTGTGGTATCTTGCAGTATATTTCAGTATGTTGCAGTATGTTTCAATGTGTCGCAGTGTATTTCAATATGTTCTAGTGTATTTCAGTATGTTGCAGTATGTTGTAGTGTATTTCAGTATGTTGCACTATGTTGCAGTATAATTCAGTATTTTGCATTACATTTCAGTGTATTACAGTATACTTCAGTGTGTTGCAGTGTATTTCAGTATGCTACAGCATATTTCAGTATATTAGAGTGTAATTCAGTATGTTGCAGTATATTTCAATATGTGATAGTGTATTTCAGTATATTGCAGTATATTTCAGCATGTTGCAATATGTTTCAGTATGTCGCAATATATTTTAATGTGTTGCAATGTATTTCAGTATGTTGCAGTGTATTTTAGTATGTTGCACTATGTTGCAGTATAATTCAGTATGTTGCATTACATTTCAGTGTATTACAGTATACTTCAGTGTGTTGCAGTGTATTTCAGTATGCTACAGCATATTTCAGTATGTTAGAGTGTAATTCAGTATGTTGCAGTATATTTCAATATGTTATAGTGTATTTCAGTATGTTGCAGTATATTTCAGCATGTTGCAGTATGTTTCAGTATGTCGCAGTATATTTTAATGTGTTGCAATGTATTTCAGTATGTTGCAGTGTATTTTAGTATGTTGCAGTATGTTACAGTATATTTCAATATGTTGCAGTATATTTCAATGTGTCGCACAATATTTCAGTATGTTGCAGTATGCTGCAGTATGTTGCAGTGTATTTCAGTGTGTCACATTGTATTTCAGAATGTTGCACCACTTGAAGTATAATTCGTATGTTGCAAAATTTTTCAGTCTGTCGCAGTAAATTTCGGTATGTTGTCATATGGTTCAGTGTGTTGCAGTATATTTCAATGTGTTGCAGTGTATATCAATATGTTCCAGTGTATCTCAGTATGTTGCAGTATGATGCAGTGTAATTCAATAAGTTACATTGTATTTCCGTACGTTGCAGTATCTTGCAGTATGTTGCAGTGTATTTCAGTATGTCACAGTGTATTTCAGTATGTTGCACCACTTGCAGTATATTTCAGTATGTTGCAGTATTTTTCAAGGTGTCGCAGTATATTTCGGTATGCTGCCGTATGTTGCAGTGTGTTGCAGTATATTTCAATGAGTTGCAGTGTATATCAATATGTTCCAGTGTTTTTCAGTATGTTGCAGTATGATGCAGTGTAATACAATATGTTACAGTGTATTTCAGTATGTTGCAGTATGTTGCAGTGTATTCCAGTGTGTCACATTGTATTTCAGTATGTTGCACCACTTGCAGTATATTTCGTATATTGCAGTATTTTTCAAGGTGTCGCAGTATATTTTGGTATATTGCCGTATGTTTCAGTGTGTTGCAGTATATTTCAATGTGTTGCAGTGTATATAAATATGTTCCAGTGTAATTCAGTATGTTGCAGTATGTTGCAGTGTATTTCAATATGTTACAGTGTATTTCAGTAGGTTGCGGTATCTTGCAGTATGTTGCAGTGTATTTCAGTATGTCGCAGTCTGTTTCAGTATGTTGTGGTATCTTGCAGTATATTTCAGTATGTTGCAGTATGTTTCAATGTGTCGCAGTGTATTTCAATATTTTCTAGTGTATTTCAGGATGTTGCAGTATGTTGTAGTGTATTTCAGTATGTTGCACTATGTTGCAGTATAATTCAGTATTTTGCATTACATTTCAGTGTATTACAGTATACTTCAGTGTGTTGCAGTGTATTTCAGTATGCTACAGCATATTTCAGTATGTTAGAGTGTAATTCAGTATGTTGCAGTATATTTCAATATGTGATAGTGTATTTCAGTATGTTGCAGTATATTTCAGCATGTTGCAATATGTTTCAGTATGTCGCAATATATTTTAATGTGTTGCAATGTATTTCAGTATGTTGCAGTGTATTTTAGTATGTTGCAGTATGTTACAGTATGTTTCAATACGTTGCAGTATATTTCAATGTGTCGCACAATATTTCAGTATGTTGCAGTATGTTGCAGTATGTTGCAGTGTATTTCAGTGTGTCGCATTGTATTTCAGTATGTTGCACCACTTGAAGTATAATTCGTATGTTGCAGTATTTTTCAGTGTGTCTCAGTAAATTTCGGTATGTTGCCATATGGTTCAGTGTGTTGCAGTATATTTCAATGTGTTGCAGTGTATATCAATATGTTCCAGTGTAATTCAATATGCTGCAGTATGTTGCAGTATGTTGCAGTAAATTTCAGTGTGTCACAGTGTGCTTCAGTATGTTGCAGTATGTTTCAGTATGTTGCAGTATATTTTAATGTGTTGCAGTGTATTTTAGTATGTTGCAGAATGTTACAGTATATTTCAATATGTTGCAGTACATTTTATTGTGTCGCACAATATTTCAGTATGTTGCAGTATGTTGCAGTATGTTGCAGTGTATTTCAGTGTGTCACAGTGTATTTCAGTATGTTGCACCACTTGCAGTCTATTTCAGTATGTTGCAGTAATTTTCAACGTGTCGCAGTTTATTTCGGTATGTTGCCGTGTGTTTCAGTGTGTTGCAGTATATTTCAGTATGTTGCAGTATGTTTCAGTAAGTTGCAGTATATTTAAATGTGTTGCAATGTATTTCAGTATGTTGCAGTATGTTGCAGTATGTTGCAGTGTATTTCAATGTGTCACAGTGTATTTCAGTATGTTGCAGTATGTTTCAGTATGTTGCAGTATATTTTATTGTGTTGCAGTGTATTTTAGTATGTTGCAGTATGTTACAGTATATTTCAATATGTTGCAGTATATTTTGTTGTGTCGCACAATATTTCAGTATGTTGCAGTATGTTGCAGTATGTTGCAGTGTAATTCAGTGTGTCACAGTGTATTTCACTATGTTGCACCACTTGCAGTCTATTTCAGTATGTTGCAGTATATTTTAAGGCGTCGCAGTATATTTCAGTATGTTGCAGTAATTTTCAACGTGTCGCAGTTTAATTCGGTATGTTGCCGTATGTTTCAGTGTGTTGCAGTATATTTCAGAGTGTTGCAGTGTATTTCAATATGTTCCAGTGTATTTCAGTATGTTGCAGTCTGTTGCAGTATATTTCAGTATGTTGCAATATTTTTCAACGTGTTGAAGTATATTTCGGTATGTTGCCGCATATTTCAGTGTGTTACACTATACTTCATTACGTTGCAGTATATTCCGGTATGTTTGATTATGTTACAGTATGTTACACTAGTTTACCATTCATTTCGATATGTTGCAGTATATTTCAATGTGTTGCAGTGTATTTCATTATGTTCAAGTGTAATTCAATATGTTGCAGTATGTTGCAGTATATTTCAGTATGTTACAGCGTATTTCGGTATGTTAGAGTATGTTTCAGTCCGTTACAGTATATTTCAGTATGTTACGGTACATTTCTGTATATTACATTACATTTCAGTATGTTGCAGTATGTTGTAGTGTATTTCAGTATGTTGCACTATGTTGCAGTATAAATCAGTATGTTGCACTACATTTCAGTGTATTACAGTATACTTCAGTGTGTTGCAGTGTATTTCAGTATGCTACAGCATATTTCAGTATGTTAGAGTGTAATTCAGTATGTTGCAGTATATTTCAATATGTGATAGTGTATTTCAGTATGTTGCAGTATATTTCAGCATGTTGCAGTATGTTTAAGTATGTCGCAATATATTTTAATGTGTTGCAATGTATTTCAGTATGTTGCAGTGTATTTTAGTATGTTGCAGTATGTTACAGTATATTTCAATACGTTGCAGTATATTTCAATGTGTCGCACAATATTTCAGTATGTTGCAGTATGTTGCAGCATGTTGCAGTGTATTTCAGTGTGTCACATTGTATTTCAGTATGTTGCACCACTTGAAGTATAATTCGTATGTTGCAGTGTTTTTCAGTGTGTCGCAGGAAATTTCGGTATGTTGCCATATGGTTCAGTGTGTTGCAGTATATTTCAATGTGTTGCAGTGTATATCAATATGTTCCAGTGTAATTCAGTATGTTGCAGTATGTTGCAGTATGTTGCAATAAATTTCAGTGTGTCACAGTGTGCTTCAGTATGTTGCAGTATGTTTCAGTATGTTGCAGTATATTTTAATGTGTTGCAGTGTATTTTAGTATGTTGCAGTATGTTACAGTATATTTTAATATGTTGCAGTACATTTTATTGTGTCGCACAATATTTCAGTATGTTGCAGTATGTTGCAGTGTATTTCAGTGTGTCACAGTGTATTTCAGTATGTTGCACCACTTGCAGTCTATTTCAGTATGTTGCAGTATATTTTAAGGCGTCGCAGTATATTTCAGTATGTTGCAGTAATTTTCAACGTGTCGTAGTTTATTTCGGTATGTTGCCGTATGTTTCAGTGTGTTGCAGTATATTTCAGTATGTTGCAGTATGTTTCAGTAAGTTGCAGTATATTTAAATGTGTTGCAATGTATTTCAGTATGTTGCAGTATGTTGCAGTGTATTTCAATGTGTCACAGTGTATTTCAGTATGTTGCAGTATGTTGCAGTATGTTGCAGTGTAATTCAGTGTGTCACAGTGTATTTCACTATGTTGCACCACTTGCAGTCTATTTCAGTATGTTGCAGTATATTTTAAGGCGTCGCAGTATATTTCAGTATGTTGCAGTAATTTTCAACGTGTCGCAGTTTAATTCGGTATGTTGCCGTATGTTTCAGTGTGTTGCAGTATATTTCAGAGTGTTGCAGTGTATTTCAATATGTTCCAGTGTATTTCAGTATGTTGCAGTCTGTTGCAGTATATTTCAGTATGTTGCAATATTTTTCAACGTGTTGAAGTATATTTCGGTATGTTGCCGCATATTTCAGTGTGTTACACTATACTTCATTACGTTGCAGTATATTCCGGTATGTTTGATTATGTTACAGTATGTTACACTAGTTTACCATTCATTTCGATATGTTGCAGTATATTTCAATGTGTTGCAGTGTATTTCATTATGTTCAAGTGTAATTCAATATGTTGCAGTATGTTGCAGTATATTTCAGTATGTTACAGCGTATTTCGGTATGTTAGAGTATGTTTCAGTCCGTTACAGTATATTTCAGTATGTTACGGTACATTTCTGTATATTACATTACATTTCAGTATGTTGCAGTATGTTGTAGTGTATTTCAGTATGTTGCACTATGTTGCAGTATAAATCAGTATGTTGCACTACATTTCAGTGTATTACAGTATACTTCAGTGTGTTGCAGTGTATTTCAGTATGCTACAGCATATTTCAGTATGTTAGAGTGTAATTCAGTATGTTGCAGTATATTTCAATATGTGATAGTGTATTTCAGTATGTTGCAGTATATTTCAGCATGTTGCAGTATGTTTAAGTATGTCGCAATATATTTTAATGTGTTGCAATGTATTTCAGTATGTTGCAGTGTATTTTAGTATGTTGCAGTATGTTACAGTATATTTCAATACGTTGCAGTATATTTCAATGTGTCGCACAATATTTCAGTATGTTGCAGTATGTTGCAGCATGTTGCAGTGTATTTCAGTGTGTCACATTGTATTTCAGTATGTTGCACCACTTGAAGTATAATTCGTATGTTGCAGTGTTTTTCAGTGTGTCGCAGGAAATTTCGGTATGTTGCCATATGGTTCAGTGTGTTGCAGTATATTTCAATGTGTTGCAGTGTATATCAATATGTTCCAGTGTAATTCAGTATGTTGCAGTATGTTGCAGTATGTTGCAATAAATTTCAGTGTGTCACAGTGTGCTTCAGTATGTTGCAGTATGTTTCAGTATGTTGCAGTATATTTTAATGTGTTGCAGTGTATTTTAGTATGTTGCAGTATGTTACAGTATATTTTAATATGTTGCAGTACATTTTATTGTGTCGCACAATATTTCAGTATGTTGCAGTATGTTGCAGTGTATTTCAGTGTGTCACAGTGTATTTCAGTATGTTGCACCACTTGCAGTCTATTTCAGTATGTTGCAGTATATTTTAAGGCGTCGCAGTATATTTCAGTATGTTGCAGTAATTTTCAACGTGTCGTAGTTTATTTCGGTATGTTGCCGTATGTTTCAGTGTGTTGCAGTATATTTCAGTATGTTGCAGTATGTTTCAGTAAGTTGCAGTATATTTAAATGTGTTGCAATGTATTTCAGTATGTTGCAGTATGTTGCAGTGTATTTCAATGTGTCACAGTGTATTTCAGTATGTTGCAGTATGTTTCAGTATGTTGCAGTATATTTTATTGTGTTGCAGTGTATTTTAGTATGTTGCAGTATGTTACAGTATATTTCAATATGTTGCAGTATATTTTAATGTGTCGCACAATATTTCAGTATTTTGCAGTATGTTGCAGTATGTTGCAGTGTATTTCAGTGTGTCACAGTGCATTTCAGTATGTTGCACCACTTGCAGTCTATTTCAGTATGTTGCAGTAAATTTTAAGGCGTCGCAGTATATTTCAGTATGTTGCAGTAATTTTCAACGTGTCGCAGTTTATTTCGGTATGTTGCCGTATGTTTCAGTGTGTTGCAGTATATTTCAGAGTGTTGCAATATTTTTCAACGTGTTGCAGTATATTTCGGTATGTTGCCGCATATTTCAGTGTGTTACACTATACTTTATTACGTTGCAGTATGTTCCGGTATGTTTCATTATGTTACAGTATATTACACTAGTTTACCATTCATTTCGATATGTTGCAGTATATTTCAATGTGTTGCAGTGTATTTCATTATGTTCAAGTGTAATTCAGCATGTTGCAGTATGTTGCAGTATATTTCAGTATGTTACAGCGTATTTCGGTATGTTAGAGTATATTTCAGTCTGTTACAGTATATTTCAGTATGTTACAGTACATTTCTGTATATTACATTACATTTCAGTATGTTGCAGTATATTTCAGTATGTTGCAGTATATTTTAATGTGTCGCAGTATACTTCATTGTGTTACCTTATGTTTCAGTCTGTTGCAGTATATTTCAATGTGTTGCAGGGTATTCCATTATGTTCCGGTGCATTTCAGTATGCTGCAGTATGTTGCAGTGTATTTCGATATGTTACGGTGTATTTGAGTATGTTGTAGTATGTTGCAGTATGTTGCAGTGTATTTAGATATGTTACAGTGTATTTCAGTATGTTGCAGTATGTTGCATTATGTTTCAGTGTATTTCAGTGTGTCACAGTGTATTTCAGTATGTTGCACTATGTTGCAGTATAATTCAGTATGTTGCATTACATTTCAGTGTATTACAGTATACTTCAGTGTGTTGCAGTGTATTTCAGTATGCTACGGCATATTTCAGTATGTTAGAGTGTAATTCAGTATGTTGCAGTATATTTCAATATGTTATAGTGTATTTCAGTATGTTGCAGTATATTTCAGCATGTTGCAGTATGTTTCAGTATGTCGCAGTATATTTTAATGTGTTGCAATGTATTTCAGTATGTTGCAGTGTATTTTAGTATGTTGCAGTATGTTACAGTATATTTCAATATGTTGCAGTAAATTTCGATGTGTCGCACAATATTTCAGTATGTTGCAGTATGTTGCAGTATGTTGCAGTGTATTTCAGTGTGTCACATTGTATTTCAGAATGTTGCACCACTTGAAGTATAATTCGTATGTTGCAAAGTTTTTCAGTGTGTCGCAGTAAATTTCGGTATGTTGTCATATGGTTCAGTGTGTTGCAGTATATTTCAATGTGTTGCAATGTATATCAATATGTTCCAGTGTATCTCAGTATGTTGCAGTATGATGCAGTGTAATTCAATAAGTTACACTGTATTTCCGTACGTTGCAGTATCTTGCAGTATGTTGCAGTGTATTTCAGTATGTCACAGTGTATTTCAGTATGTTGCCCCACTTGCAGTATATTTCTGTATGTTGCAGTATTTGTCAAGGTGTCGCAGTATATTTCCGTATGCTGCCGTATGTTGCAGTGTGTTGCAGTATATTTCAATGAGTTGCAGTGTATATCAATATGTTCCAGTGTTTTTCAGTATGTTGCAGTATGATGCAGTGTAAATCAATATGTTACAGTGTATTTCAGTATGTTGCAGTATGTTGCAGTATGTTGCAGTGTATTCCAGTGTGTCACATTGTATTTCAGTATGTTGCACCACTTGCAGTATATTTCATATGTTGCAGTATTTTTCAAGGTGTCGCAGTATATTTTGGTAAATTGCCGTATGTTTCAGTGTGTTGCCGTATATTTCAATGTGTTGCAGTGTATATCAATATGTTCCAGTGTAATTCAGTATGTTGCAGTATGATGCAGTGTATTTCAATATGTTACAGTGTATTTCAGTAGGTTGCGGTATCTTGCAGTATGTTGCAGTGTATTTCAGTATGTCACAGTCTGTTTCAGTATGTTGCAGTATCTTGCAGTATATTTCAGTATGTTGCAGTATGTTTCAATGTGTCGCAGTGTATTTCAATATGTTCCAGTGTATTTCAGTATGTTGCAGTATGTTGTAGTGTATTTCAGTATGTTGCACTATGTTGCAGTATAATTCAGTATTTTGCATTACATTTCAGTGTATTACAGTATACTTCAGTGTGTTGCAGTGTATTTCAGTATGCTACAGCATATTTCAGTATGTTAGAGTGTAATTCAGTATGTTGCAGTATATTTCAATATGTGATAGTGTATTTCAGTATGTTGCAGTATATTTCAGCATGTTGCAGTATGTTTCAGTATGTCGCAATATATTTTAATGTGTTGCAATGTATTTCAGTATGTTGCAGTGTATTTTAGTATGTTGCAGTATGTTACAGTATATTTCAATACATTGCAGTATATTTCAATGTGTCGCACAATATTTCAGTATGTTGCAGTATGTTGCAGTATGTTGCAGTATATATTAATGTGTTGCAATGTATTTCAGTATGTTGCAGTGTATTTTAGTATGTTGCACCACTTGAAGTATAATTCGTATGTTGAAGTATTTTTCCGTGTGTCGCAGTAAATTTTGGTATGTTGCCATATGTTTCAGTCTGTTGCAGTATATTTCAATGTGTTGCAGTGTATATCAATATGTTCCAGTGTAATTCAGTATGTTGCAGTATGTTGCAGTATGTTGCAGTGTATTTCAGTGTGTCACAGTGTGCTTCAGTATGTTGCAGTATGTTTTAGTCTGTTGCAGTATATTTTAATGTGTTGCAGTGTATTTTAGTATGTTGCAGTATGTTACAGTATATTTCAATATATTGCAGTACATTTTATTGTGTCGCACAATATTTCAGTATGTTGCAGTATGTTGCAGTATGTTGCAGTGTATTTCAGTGTGTCACAGTGTATTTCAGTATGTTGCTGCACTTGCAGTCTATTTCAGTATGTTGCAGTATATTTTAAGGCGTCGCAGTATATTTCAGTATGTTGCTGTAATTTTCACTGTGTCGCAGTTTATTTCGGTATGTTGCCGTATGTTTCAGTGTGTTGCAGTATATTTCAGTATGTTGCAGTATGTTTCAGTATGTTGCAGTATATTTTAATGTGTTGCAATGTATTTCAGTATGTTGCAGTATGTTGCAGTATGTTGCAGTGTATTTCAATGTGTCACAGTGTATTTCAGTATGTTGCAGTATGTTTCAGTATGTTGCAGTACATTTTATTGTGTTGCAGTGTATTTTAGTATGTTGCAGTATGTTACAGTATATTTCAATATGTTGCAGTATATTTTAATGTGTCGCACAATATTTCAGTATGTTGCAGTATGTTGCAGTATGTTGCAGTGTATTTCAGTGTGTCACAGTGTATTTCAGTATGTTGCACCACTTGCAGTCTATTTCAGTATGTTGCAGTAATTTTCAACGTGTCGCAGTTTATTTCGGTATGTTGCCGTGTGTTTCAGTGTGTTGCAGTATATTTCAGTATGTTGCAGTATGTTTCAGTAAGTTGCAGTATATTTAAATGTGTTGCAATGTATTTCAGTATGTTGCAGTATGTTGCAGTATGTTGCAGTGTATTTCAATGTGTCACAGTGTTTTTCAGTATGTTGCAGTATGTTTCAGTATGTTGCAGTATATTTTATTGTGTTGCAGTGCATTTCAGTATGCTGCAGTATGTTGCAGTGTATTTCGATATGTTACGGTGTATTTGAGTATGTTGTAGTATGTTGCAGTATGTTGCAGTGTATTTAGATATGTTACAGTGTATTTCAGTGTGTTGCAGTATGTTGCATTATGTTTCAGTGTATTTCAGTGTGTCACAGTGTATTTCAGTATGTTGCACTATGTTGCAGTATAATTCAGTATGTTGCATTACATTTCAGTGTATTACAGTATACTTCAGTGTGTTGCAGTGTATTTCAGTATGCTACGGCATATTTCAGTATGTTAGAGTGTAATTCAGTATGTTGCAGTATATTTCAATATGTTATAGTGTATTTCAGTATGTTGCAGTATATTTCAGCATGTTGCAGTATGTTTCAGTATGTCGCAGTATATTTTAATGTGTTGCAATGTATTTCAGTATGTTGCAGTGTATTTTAGTATGTTGCAGTATGTTACAGTATATTTCAATATGTTGCAGTAAATTTCAATGTGTCGCACAATATTTCAGTATGTTGCAGTATGTTGCAGTATGTTGCAGTGTATTTCAGTGTGTCACATTGTATTTCAGAATGTTGCACCACTTGAAGTATAATTCGTATGTTGCAAAGTTTTTCAGTGTGTCGCAGTAAATTTCGGTATGTTGTCATATGGTTCAGTGTGTTGCAGTATATTTCAATGTGTTGCAATGTATATCAATATGTTCCAGTGTATCTCAGTATGTTGCAGTATGATGCAGTGTAATTCAATGAGTTACACTGTATTTCCGTACGTTGCAGTATCTTGCAGTATGTTGCAGTGTATTTCAGTATGTCACAGTGTATTTCAGTATGTTGCCCCACTTGCAGTATATTTCTGTATGTTGCAGTATTTGTCAAGGTGTCGCAGTATATTTCGGTATGCTGCCGTATGTTGCAGTGTGTTGCAGTATATTTCAATGAGTTGCAGTGTATATCAATATGTTCCAGTGTTTTTCAGTATGTTGCAGTATGATGCAGTGTAAATCAATATGTTACAGTGTATTTCAGTATGTTGCAGTATGTTGCAGTATGTTGCAGTGTATTCCAGTGTGTCACATTGTATTTCAGTATGTTGCACCACTTGCAGTATATTTCATATGTTGCAGTATTTTTCAAGGTGTCGCAGTATATTTTGGTAAATTGCCGTATGTTTCAGTGTGTTGCAGTATATTTCAATGTGTTGCAGTGTATATCAATATGTTCCAGTGTAATTCAGTATGTTGCAGTATGATGCAGTGTATTTCAATATGTTACAGTGTATTTCAGTAGGTTGCGGTATCTTGCAGTATGTTGCAGTGTATTTCAGTATGTCACAGTCTGTTTCAGTATGTTGCAGTATCTTGCAGTATATTTCAGTATGTTGCAGTATGTTTCAATGTGTCGCAGTGTATTTCAATATGTTCCAGTGTATTTCAGTATGTTGCAGTATGTTGTAGTGTATTTCAGTATGTTGCACTATGTTGCAGTATAATTCAGTATTTTGCATTACATTTCAGTGTATTACAGTATACTTCAGTGTGTTGCAGTGTATTTCAGTATGCTACAGCATATTTCAGTATGTTAGAGTGTAATTCAGTATGTTGCAGTATATTTCAATATGTGATAGTGTATTTCAGTATGTTGCAGTATATTTCAGCATGTTGCAGTATGTTTCAATATGTCGCAATATATTTTAATGTGTTGCAATGTATTTCAGTATGTTGCAGTGTATTTTAGTATGTTGCAGTATGTTACAGTATATTTCAATACATTGCAGTATATTTCAATGTGTCGCACAATATTTCAGTATGTTGCAGTATGTTGCAGTATGTTGCAGTATATATTAATGTGTTGCAATGTATTTCAGTATGTTGCAGTGTATTTTAGTATGTTGCACCACTTGAAGTATAATTCGTATGTTGAAGTATTTTTCCGTGTGTCGCAGTAAATTTTGGTATGTTGCCATATGTTTCAGTCTGTTGCAGTATATTTCAATGTGTTGCAGTGTATATCAATATGTTCCAGTGTAATTCAGTATGTTGCAGTATGTTGCAGTATGTTGCAGTGTATTTCAGTGTGTCACAGTGTGCTTCAGTATGTTGCAGTATGTTTTAGTATGTTGCAGTATATTTTAATGTGTTGCAGTGTATTTTAGTATGTTGCAGTATGTTACAGTATATTTCAATATGTTGCAGTACATTTTATTGTGTCGCACAATATTTCAGTATGTTGCAGTATGTTGCAGTATGTTGCAGTGTATTTCAGTGTGTCACAGTGTATTTCAGTATGTTGCTGCACTTGCAGTCTATTTCAGTATGTTGCAGTATATTTTAAGGCGTCGCAGTATATTTCAGTATGTTGCTGTAATTTTCACTGTGTCGCAGTTTATTTCGGTATGTTGCCGTATGTTTCAGTGTGTTGCAGTATATTTCAGTATGTTGCAGTATGTTTCAGTATGTTGCAGTATATTTTAATGTGTTGCAATGTATTTCAGTATGTTGCAGTATGTTGCAGTATGTTGCAGTGTATTTCAATGTGTCACAGTGTATTTCAGTATGTTGCAGTATGTTTCAGTATGTTGCAGTACATTTTATTGTGTTGCAGTGTATTTTAGTATGTTGCAGTATGTTACAGTATATTTCAATATGTTGCAGTATATTTTAATGTGTCGCACAATATTTCAGTATGTTGCAGTATGTTGCAGTATGTTGCAGTGTATTTCAGTGTGTCACAGTGTATTTCAGTATGTTGCACCACTTGCAGTCTATTTCAGTATGTTGCAGTAATTTTCAACGTGTCGCAGTTTATTTCGGTATGTTGCCGTGTGTTTCAGTGTGTTGCAGTATATTTCAGTATGTTGCAGTATGTTTCAGTAAGTTGCAGTATATTTAAATGTGTTGCAATGTATTTCAGTATGTTGCAGTATGTTGCAGTATGTTGCAGTGTATTTCAATGTGTCACAGTGTATTTCAGTATGTTGCAGTATGTTTCAGTATGTTGCAGTATATTTTATTGTGTTGCAGTGTATTTTAGTATGTTGCAGTATGTTACAGTATATTTCAATATGTTGCAGTATATTTTAATGTGTCGCACAATATTTCAGTATGTTGCAGTATGTTGCAGTATGTTGCAGTGTATTTCAGTGTGTCACAGTGTATTTCAGTATGTTGCACCACTTGCAGTCTATTTCAGTATGTTGCAGTAATTTTCAACGTGTCGCAGTTTATTTCGGTATGTTGCCGTGTGTTTCAGTGTGTTTCAGTATATTTCAGTATGTTGCAGTATGTTTCAGTAAGTTGCAGTATATTTAAATGTGTTGCAATGTATTTCAGTATGTTGCAGTATGTTGCAGTATGTTGCAGTGTATTTCAATGTGTCACAG
The DNA here is from genome assembly GCA_964035545.1 of Bugula neritina. Taxonomy (NCBI): domain Eukaryota; kingdom Metazoa; phylum Bryozoa; class Gymnolaemata; order Cheilostomatida; family Bugulidae; genus Bugula; species Bugula neritina. The sequence continues at coordinate 1,000,293 of CAXIUT010000230.1, read as the reverse complement.
TGTATTTCAGTATGTTGCAGGATGTTTCAGTATGTTGCAGTATATTTTATTGTGTTGCAGTGTATTTTAGTATGTTGCAGTATGTTACAGTATATTTCAATATGTTGCAGTATATTTTGTTGTGTCGCACAATATTTCAGTATGTTGCAGTATGTTGCAGTATGTTGCAGTGTAATTCAGTGTGTCACAGTGTATTTCACTATGTTGCACCACTTGCAGTCTATTTCAGTATGTTGCAGTATATTTTAAGGCGTCGCAGTATATTTCAGTATGTTGCAGTAATTTTCAACGTGTCGCAGTTTAATTCGGTATGTTGCCGTATGTTTCAGTGTGTTGCAGTATATTTCAGAGTGTTGCAGTGTATTTCAATATGTTCCAGTGTATTTCAGTATGTTGCAGTCTGTTGCAGTATATTTCAGTATGTTGCAATATTTTTCAACGTGTTGAAGTATATTTCGGTATGTTGCCGCATATTTCAGTGTGTTACACTATACTTCATTATGTTGCAGTATATTCCGGTATGTTTGATTATGTTACAGTATGTTACACTAGTTTACCATTCATTTCGATATGTTGCAGTATATTTCAATGTGTTGCAGTGTATTTCATTATGTTCAAGTGTAATTCAATATGTTGCAGTATGTTGCAGTATATTTCAGTATGTTACAGCGTATTTCGGTATGTTAGAGTATGTTTCAGTCCGTTACAGTATATTTCAGTATGTTACGGTACATTTCTGTATATTACATTACATTTCAGTATGTTGCAGTATGTTGTAGTGTATTTCAGTATGTTGCACTATGTTGCAGTATAAATCAGTATGTTGCACTACATTTCAGTGTATTACAGTATACTTCAGTGTGTTGCAGTGTATTTCAGTATGCTACAGCATATTTCAGTATGTTAGAGTGTAATTCAGTATGTTGCAGTATATTTCAATATGTGATAGTGTATTTCAGTATGTTGCAGTATATTTCAGCATGTTGCAGTATGTTTAAGTATGTCGCAATATATTTTAATGTGTTGCAATGTATTTCAGTATGTTGCAGTGTATTTTAGTATGTTGCAGTATGTTACAGTATATTTCAATACGTTGCAGTATATTTCAATGTGTCGCACAATATTTCAGTATGTTGCAGTATGTTGCAGCATGTTGCAGTGTATTTCAGTGTGTCACATTGTATTTCAGTATGTTGCACCACTTGAAGTATAATTCGTATGTTGCAGTGTTTTTCAGTGTGTCGCAGGAAATTTCGGTATGTTGCCATATGGTTCAGTGTGTTGCAGTATATTTCAATGTGTTGCAGTGTATATCAATATGTTCCAGTGTAATTCAGTATGTTGCAGTATGTTGCAGTATGTTGCAATAAATTTCAGTGTGTCACAGTGTGCTTCAGTATGTTGCAGTATGTTTCAGTATGTTGCAGTATATTTTAATGTGTTGCAGTGTATTTTAGTATGTTGCAGTATGTTACAGTATATTTTAATATGTTGCAGTACATTTTATTGTGTCGCACAATGTTTCAGTATGTTGCAGTATGTTGCAGTGTATTTCAGTGTGTCACAGTGTATTTCAGTATGTTGCACCACTTGCAGTCTATTTCAGTATGTTGCAGTATATTTTAAGGCGTCGCAGTATATTTCAGTATGTTGCAGTAATTTTCAACGTGTCGTAGTTTATTTCGGTATGTTGCCGTATGTTTCAGTGTGTTGCAGTATATTTCAGTATGTTGCAGTATGTTTCAGTAAGTTGCAGTATATTTAAATGTGTTGCAATGTATTTCAGTATGTTGCAGTATGTTGCAGTGTATTTCAATGTGTCACAGTGTATTTCAGTATGTTGCAGTATGTTTCAGTATGTTGCAGTATATTTTATTGTGTTGCAGTGTATTTTAGTATGTTGCAGTATGTTACAGTATATTTCAATATGTTGCAGTATAATTTAATGTGTAGCACAATATTTCAGTATTTTGCAGTATGTTGCAGTATGTTGCAGTGTATTTCAGTGTGTCACAGTGCATTTCAGTATGTTGCACCACTTGCAGTCTATTTCAGTATGTTGCAGTAAATTTTGAGGCGTCGCAGTATATTTCAGTATGTTGCAGTAATTTTCAACGTGTCGCAGTTTATTTCGGTATGTTGCCGTATGTTTCAGTGTGTTGCAGTATATTTCAGAGTGTTGCAATATTTTTCAACGTGTTGCAGTATATTTCGGTATGTTGCCGCATATTTCAGTGTGTTACACTATACTTTATTACGTTGCAGTATGTTCCGGTATGTTTCATTATGTTACAGTATATTACACTAGTTTACCATTCATTTCGATATGTTGCAGTATATTTCAATGTGTTGCAGTGTATTTCATTATGTTCAAGTGTAATTCAGCATGTTGCAGTATGTTGCAGTATATTTCAGTATGTTACAGCGTATTTCGGTATGTTAGAGTATATTTCAGTCTGTTACAGTATATTTCAGTATGTTACAGTACATTTCTGTATATTACATTACATTTCAGTATGTTGCAGTATATTTCAGTATGTTGCAGTATATTTTAATGTGTCGCAGTATACTTCATTGTGTTACCTTATGTTTCAGTCTGTTGCAGTATATTTCAATGTGTTGCAGGGTATTCCATCATGTTCCGGTGCATTTCAGTATGCTGCAGTATGTTGCAGTGTATTTCGATATGTTACGGTGTATTTGAGTATGTTGCAGTATGTTGCAGTATGTTGCAGTGTATTTAGATATGTTACAGTGTATTTCAGTATGTTGCAGTATGTTGCATTATGTTTCAGTGTATTTCAGTGTATCACAGTGTATTTCAGTATGTTGCACTATGTTGCAGTATAATTCAGTATGTTGCATTACATTTCAGTGTATTACAGTATACTTCAGTGTGTTGCAGTGTATTTCAGTATGCTACGGCATATTTCAGTATGTTAGAGTGTAATTCAGTATGTTGCAGTATATTTCAATATGTTATAGTGTATTTCAGTATGTTGCAGTATATTTCAGCATGTTGCAGTATGTTTCAGTATGTCGCAGTATATTTTAATGTGTCGCACAATGTTTCAGTATGTTGCAGTATGTTGCAGTATGTTGCAGTGTATTTCAGTGTGTCACATTGTATTTCAGAATGTTGCACCACTTGAAGTATAATTCGTATGTTGCAAAGTTTTTCAGTGTGTCGCAGTAAATTTCGGTATGTTGTCATATGGTTCAGTGTGTTGCAGTATATTTCAATGTGTTGCAATGTATATCAATATGTTCCAGTGTATCTCAGTATGTTGCAGTATGATGCAGTGTAATTCAATAAGTTACACTGTATTTCCGTACGTTGCAGTATCTTGCAGTATGTTGCAGTGTATTTCAGTATGTCACAGTGTATTTCAGTATGTTGCCCCACTTGCAGTATATTTCTGTATGTTGCAGTATTTGTCAAGGTGTCGCAGTATATTTCGGTATGCTGCCGTATGTTGCAGTGTGTTGCAGTATATTTCAATGAGTTGCAGTGTATATCAATATGTTCCAGTGTTTTTCAGTATGTTGCAGTATGATGCAGTGTAAATCAATATGTTACAGTGTATTTCAGTATGTTGCAGTATGTTGCAGTATGTTGCAGTGTATTCCAGTGTGTCACATTGTATTTCAGTATGTTGCACCACTTGCAGTATATTTCATATGTTGCAGTATTTTTCAAGGTGTCGCAGTATATTTTGGTAAATTGCCGTATGTTTCAGTGTGTTGCAGTATATTTCAATGTGTTGCAGTGTATATCAATATGTTCCAGTGTAATTCAGTATGTTGCAGTATGATGCAGTGTATTTCAATATGTTACAGTGTATTTCAGTAGGTTGCGGTATCTTGCAGTATGTTGCAGTGTATTGCAGTATGTCACAGTCTGTTTCAGTATGTTGCAGTATCTTGCAGTATATTTCAGTATGTTGCAGTATGTTTCAATGTGTCGCAGTGTATTTCAATATGTTCCAGTGTATTTCAGTATGTTGCAGTATGTTGTAGTGTATTTCAGTATGTTGCACTATGTTGCAGTATAATTCAGTATTTTGCATTACATTTCAGTGTATTACAGTATACTTCAGTGTGTTGCAGTGTATTTCAGTATGCTACAGCATATTTCAGTATGTTAGAGTGTAATTCAGTATGTTGCAGTATATTTCAATATGTGATAGTGTATTTCAGTATGTTGCAGTATATTTCAGCATGTTGCAGTATGTTTCAGTATGTCGCAATATATTTTAATGTGTTGCAATGTATTTCAGTATGTTGCAGTGTATTTTAGTATGTTGCAGTATGTTACAGTATATTTCAATACATTGCAGTATATTTCAATGTGTCGCACAATATTTCAGTATGTTGCAGTATGTTGCAGTATGTTGCAGTATATTTTAATGTGTTGCAATGTATTTCAGTATGTTGCAGTGTATTTTAGTATGTTGCACCACTTGAAGTATAATTCGTATGTTGAAGTATTTTTCCGTGTGTCGCAGTAAATTTTGGTATGTTGCCATATGTTTCAGTCTGTTGCAGTATATTTCAATGTGTTGCAGTGTATATCAATATGTTCCAGTGTAATTCAGTATGTTGCAGTATGTTGCAGTATGTTGCAGTGTATTTCAGTGTGTCACAGTGTGCTTCAGTATGTTGCAGTATGTTTTAGTATGTTGCAGTATATTTTAATGTGTTGCAGTGTATTTTAGTATGTTGCAGTATGTTACAGTATATTTCAATATGTTGCAGTACATTTTATTGTGTCGCACAATATTTCAGTATGTTGCAGTATGTTGCAGTATGTTGCAGTGTATTTCAGTGTGTCACAGTGTATTTCAGTATGTTGCTGCACTTGCAGTCTATTTCAGTATGTTGCAGTATATTTTAAGGCGTCGCAGTATATTTCAGTATGTTGCTGTAATTTTCACTGTGTCGCAGTTTATTTCGGTATGTTGCCGTATGTTTCAGTGTGTTGCAGTATATTTCAGTATGTTGCAGTATGTTTCAGTATGTTGCAGTATATTTTAATGTGTTGCAATGTATTTCAGTATGTTGCAGTATGTTGCAGTATGTTGCAGTGTATTTCAATGTGTCACAGTGTATTTCAGTATGTTGCAGTATGTTTCAGTATGTTGCAGTACATTTTATTGTATTGCAGTGTATTTTAGTATGTTGCAGTATGTTACAGTATATTTCAATATGTTGCAGTATATTTTAATGTGTCGCACAATATTTCAGTATGTTGCAGTATGTTGCAGTATGTTGCAGTGTATTTCAGTGTGTCACAGTGTATTTCAGTATGTTGCACCACTTGCAGTCTATTTCAGTATGTTGCAGTATATTTTAAGGCGTCGCAGTATATTTCAGTATGTTGCTGTAATTTTCAACGTGTCGCAGTTTATTTCGGTATGTTGCCGTATGTTTCAGTGTGTTGCAGTATATTTCAGTATGTTGCAGTATGTTTCAGTATGTTGCAGTATATTTTAATGTGTTGCAATGTATTTCAGTATGTTGCACCACTTGAAGTATAATTCGTATGTTGCAGTAATTTTCAGTGTATTACAGTATACTTCAGTGTGTTGCAGTGTATTTCAGTATGCTACAGCATATTTCAGTATGTTAGAGTGTAATTCAGTATGTTGCAGTATATTTCAATATGTGATAGTGTATTTCAGTATGTTGCAGTATATTTCAGCATGTTGCAGTATGTTTCAGTATGTCGCAATATATTTTAATGTGTTGCAATGTATTTCAGTATGTTGCAGTGTATTTTAGTATGTTGCAGTATGTTACAGTATATTTCAATACATTGCAGTATATTTCAATGTGTCGCACAATATTTCAGTATGTTGCAGTATGTTGCAGTATGTTGCAGTATATTTTAATGTGTTGCAATGTATTTCAGTATGTTGCAGTGTATTTTAGTATGTTGCACCACTTGAAGTATAATTCGTATGTTGAAGTATTTTTCCGTGTGTCGCAGTAAATTTTGGTATGTTGCCATATGTTTCAGTCTGTTGCAGTATATTTCAATGTGTTGCAGTGTATATCAATATGTTCCAGTGTAATTCAGTATGTTGCAGTATGTTGCAGTATGTTGCAGTGTATTTCAGTGTGTCACAGTGTGCTTCAGTATGTTGCAGTATGTTTTAGTATGTTGCAGTATATTTTAATGTGTTGCAGTGTATTTTAGTATGTTGCAGTATGTTACAGTATATTTCAATATGTTGCAGTACATTTTATTGTGTCGCACAATATTTCAGTATGTTGCAGTATGTTGCAGTATGTTGCAGTGTATTTCAGTGTGTCACAGTGTATTTCAGTATGTTGCTGCACTTGCAGTCTATTTCAGTATGTTGCAGTATATTTTAAGGCGTCGCAGTATATTTCAGTATGTTGCTGTAATTTTCACTGTGTCGCAGTTTATTTCGGTATGTTGCCGTATGTTTCAGTGTGTTGCAGTATATTTCAGTATGTTGCAGTATGTTTCAGTATGTTGCAGTATATTTTAATGTGTTGCAATGTATTTCAGTATGTTGCAGTATGTTGCAGTATGTTGCAGTGTATTTCAATGTGTCACAGTGTATTTCAGTATGTTGCAGTATGTTTCAGTATGTTGCAGTACATTTTATTGTATTGCAGTGTATTTTAGTATGTTGCAGTATGTTACAGTATATTTCAATATGTTGCAGTATATTTTAATGTGTCGCACAATATTTCAGTATGTTGCAGTATGTTGCAGTATGTTGCAGTGTATTTCAGTGTGTCACAGTGTATTTCAGTATGTTGCACCACTTGCAGTCTATTTCAGTATGTTGCAGTATATTTTAAGGCGTCGCAGTATATTTCAGTATGTTGCTGTAATTTTCAACGTGTCGCAGTTTATTTCGGTATGTTGCCGTATGTTTCAGTGTGTTGCAGTATATTTCAGTATGTTGCAGTATGTTTCAGTATGTTGCAGTATATTTTAATGTGTTGCAATGTATTTCAGTATGTTGCACCACTTGAAGTATAATTCGTATGTTGCAGTAATTTTCAGTGTGTCGCAGTAAATTTCCGTATGTTGCCATATGGTTCAGTGTGTTGCAGTATATTTCAATGTGTTGCAGTGTATATCAATATGTTCCAGTGTAATTCAGTATGTTGCAGTATGTTGCTGTATGTTGCAGTGTATTTCAGTGTGTCACAGTGTATTTCAGTATGTTGCAGTATGTTTCAGTATGTTGCAGTAGATTTTAATGTGTTGCAGTGTATTTTAGTATGTTGCAGTATGTTGCAGTATATTTCAATATGTTGCAGTAAGTTTTAATGTGTCGCACAATATTTCAGTATGTTGCAGTATGTTGCAGTATGTTGCAGTGTATTTCAGTGAGTCACAGTGTATTTCAGTATGTTGCACCACTTGCAGTCTATTTCGGTATGTTGCAGTATATTTTAAGGCGTCGCAGTATATTTCAGTATGTTGCAGTAATTTTCAACGTGTCGCAGTTTATTTCGGTATGTTGCCGTATGTTTCAGTGTGTTGCAGTATATTTCAGAGTGTTGCAGTGTAGTTCAATATGTTCCGGTGTATTTCAGTATGTTGCAGTAGGTTGCAGTATATTTCAGTATGTTGCAATATTTTTCAACGTGTTGCAGTATATTTCGGTATGTTGCCGCATATTTCAGTGTTTTACACTATACTTTATTACGTTGCAGTATGTTCCGGTATGTTTCATTATGTTACAGTATATTACACTAGTTTACCATTCATTTCGATATGTTGCAGTATATTTCAATGTGTTGCAGTGTATTTCATTATGTTCAAGTGTAATTCAGTATGTTGCAGTATGTTGCAGTATATTTCAGTATGTTACAGTGTATTTCGGTATGTTAGAGTATATTTCAGTCTGTTACAGTATATTTCAGTATGTTACAGTACATTTCTGTATATTACATTACATTTCAGTATGTTGCAGTATATTTTAGTATGTTGCAGTATATTTTAATGTGTCGCAGTATACTTCATTGTGTTACCTTATGTTTCAGTCTGTTGCAGTATATTTCAATGTGTTGCAGGGTATTGCATTATGTTCCGGTGCATTTCAGTATGTTGCAGTATGTTGCAGTGTATTTCGATATGTTAAGGTGTATTTCAGTATGTTGCAGTATGATGCAGTGTAATTCAATAAGTTACACTGTCTTTCCGTACGTTGCAGTATCTTGCAGTATGTTGCAGTGTATTTCAGTATGTCAAAGTGTATTTCAGTATGTTGCACCACTTGCACTATATTTCAGTATGTTGCAGTATTTTTCAAGGTGTCGCAGTATATTTTGGTATGCTGCCGTATGTTGCAGTGTGTTGCAGTATATTTCAATGAGTTGCAGTGTATATCAATATGTTCCAGTGTTTTTCAGTATGTTGCAGTATGATGCAGTGTTATTCAATATGTTACAGTGTATTTCAGTATGTTGCAGTATGTTGCAGTGTATTTCGATATGTTACGGTGTATTTCAGTGTGTTGCAGTATGTTACAGTATGTTGCAGTGTATTTCGATATGTTACAGTGTATTTCAGTATGTTGCAGTATGTTGCATTATGTTTCAGTGTATTTCAGTGTGTCACAGTGTATTTCAGTATGTTGCACTATGTTGCAGTATAATTCAGTATGTTGCATTACATTTCAGTGTATTACAGTATACTTCAGTGTGTTGCAGTGTATTTCAGTATGCTACAGCATATTTCAGTATGTTAGAGTGTAATTCAGTATGTTGCAGTATATTTCAATATGTGATAGTGTATTTCAGTATGTTGCAGTATATTTCAGCATCTTGCAGTATGTTTCAGTATGTCGCAGTATATTTTAATGTGTTGCAATGTATTTCAGTATGTTGCAGTGTATTTTAGTATGTTGCAGTATGTTACAGTATATTTCAATACGTTGCAGTATATTTCAATGTGTCGCACAATATTTCAGTATGTTGCAGTATGTTGCAGTGTATTTCAGTGTGTCACATTGTATTTCAGTATGTTGCACCACTTGAAGTATAGTTCGTATGTTGCAGTATTTTTCAGTGTGTCGCAGTAAATTTCGGTATGTTGCCATATGGTTCAGTGTGTTGCAGTATATTTCAATGTGTTGCAGTGTATATCAAAATGTTCCAGTGTAATTTAGTATGTTGCAGTATGTTGCAGTATGTTGCAGTGTATTTCAGTGTGTCACAGTGTATTTCAGTATGTTGCACCACTTGCAGTATATTTCAGTATGTTGCAGTATTTTTCAAGGTGTCGCAGTATATTTCGGTATGATGCCGTATGTTGCAGTGTGTTGCAGTATATTTCAATGAGTTGCAGTGTATATCAATATGTTCCAGTGTTTTTCAGTATGTTGCAGTATGATGCAGTGTAATTCAATATGTTACAGTGTATTTCAGTATGTTGCAGTATGTTGCAGTATGTTGCAGTGTATTTCAGTGTGTCACATTGTATTTCAGTATGTTGCACCACTTGAAGTATAATTCGTATGTTGCAGTATTTTTCAGTGTGTCGCAGTAAATTTTGGTATGTTGCCATATGGTTCAGTCTGTTGCAGTATATTTCAATGTTTTGCAGTGTATATCAATATGTTCCAGTGTAATTCAGTATGTTGCAGTATGTTGCAGTATGTTGCAGTGTATTTCAGTGTGTCACAGTGTGCTTCAGTATGTTGCAGTATGTTTCAGTATGTTGCAGTATATTTTAATGTGTTGCAATGTATTTCAGTATGTTGCAGTATGTTGCAGTATGTTGCAGTGTATTTCAATGTGTCACAGTGTATTTCAGTATGTTGCAGTATGTTTCAGTATGTTGCAGTATATTTTATTGTGTTGCAGTGTATTTTAGTATGTTGCAGTATGTTACAGTATGTTGCAGTGTATTCCAGTGTGTCACATTGTATTTCAGTATGTTGCACCACTTGCAGTTTATTTCGTATGTTGCAGTATTTTTCAAGGCGTCGCAGTATATTTCGGTATATTGCCGTATGTTTCAGTGTGTTGCATTATATTTCAATGTGTCGCAGTATATATCAATATGTTCCAGTGTAATTCAGTATGTTGCAGTATGATGCAGTGTATTTCAATATGTTACAGTGTACTTCAGTAGGTTGCGGTAACTTGCAGTATGTTGCAGTGCATTTCAGTATGTCACAGTCTGTTTCAGTATGTTGCAGTATCTTGCAGTATATTTCAGTATGTTGCAGTATGTTTCAATGTTTCGCAGTGTATTTCAACACGTTCCAGTGTATTTCAGTATGTTGCAGTATGTTGTAGTGTATTTCAGTATGTTGCACTATGATGCAGTATAATTCAGTATGTTGCATTACATTTCAGTGTATTACAGTATACTTCAGTGTGTTGCAGTGTATTTCAGTATGCTACAGCATATTTCAGTATGTTAGAGTGTAATTCAGTATGTTGCAGTATATTTCAATATGTTATAGTGTATTTCAGTATGTTGCAGTATATTTCAGCATGTTGCGGTATGTTTCAGTATGTCGCAGTATATTTTAATGTGTTGCAATGTATTTCAGTATGTTGCAGTGTATTTTAGTATGTTGCAGCATGTTACAGTATATTTCAATATGTTGCAGTATATTTCAATGTGTCGCACAATATTTCAGTATGTTGCAGTATGTTGCAGTATGTTGCAGTGTATTTCAGTGTGTCACATTGTATTTCAGTATGTTGCACCACTTGAAGTATAATTCGTATGTTGCAGTATTTTTCAGTGTGTCGCAGTAAATTTCGGTATGTTGCCATATGGTTCAGTGTGTTGCAGTATATTTCAATGTGTTGCAGTGTATATCAATATGTTCCAGTGTAATTCAGTATGTTGCAGTATGTTGCTGTATGTTGCAGTGTATTTCAGTGTGTCACAGTGTATTTCAGTATGTTGCAGTATGTTTCAGTGTGTTGCAGTAGACTTTAATGTGTTGCAGTGTATTTTAGTATGTTGCAGTATGTTACAGTATATTTCAATATGTTGCAGTATGTTTTAATGTGTCGCACAATATTTCAGTATGTTGCAGTATGTTGCAGTATGTTGCAGTGTATTTCAGTGAGTCACAGTGTATTTCAGTATGTTGCAGTATGTTGCAGTATGTTGCAGTGTATTTCAGTGAGTCACAGTGTATTTCAGTATGTTGCACCACTTGCAGTATATTTCAGTATGTTGCAGTAATTTTCAACGTGTCGCAGTTTATTTCGGTATGTTGCCGTATGTTTCAGTGTGTTGCAGTATATTTCAGAGTGTTGCAGTGTAGTTCAATATGTTCCGGTGTATTTCAGTATGTTGCAGTAGGTTGCAGTATATTTCAGTATGTTGCAATATTTTTCAACGTGTTGCAGTATATTTCGGTATGTTGCCGCATATTTCAGTGTTTTACACTATACTTTATTACGTTGCAGTATGTTCCGGTATGTTTCATTATGTTACAGTATATTACACTAGTTTACCATTCATTTCAATGTGTTGCAGTGTATTTCATTACGTTCAAGTGTAATTCAGTATGTTGCAGTATGTTGCAGTATATTTCAGTATGTTACAGTGTATTTCGGTATGTTAGAGTATATTTCAGTCTGTTACCGTATATTTCAGTATGTTACAGTACATTTCTGTATATTACATTACATTTCAGTATGTTGCAGTATATTTCAGTATGTTGCAGTATATTTTAATGTGTCGCAGTATACTTCATTGTGTTACCTTATGTTTCAGTCTGTTGCAGTATATTTCAATGTGTTGTAGGGTATTCCATTATGTTCCGGTGCATTTCAGTATGTTGCAGTATGTTGCAGTGTATTTCGATATGTTACGGTGTATTTCAGTATGTTGCAGTATGTTGCAGTGTATTTCGATATGTTACAGTGTATTTCAGTATGTTGCAGTATGTTGCATTATGCTTCAGTGTATTTCAGTGTGTCACAGTGTATTTCAGTATGTTGCACTATGTTGCAGTACAATTCAGTATGTTGCATTACATTTCAGTGTATTACAGTATACTTCAGTGTGTTGCAGTGTATTTCAGTATACTACAGCATATTTCAGTATGTTAGAGTGTAATTCAGTATGTTGCAGTATATTTCAATATGTGATAGTGTATTTCAGTATGTTGCAGTATATTTCAGCATGTTGCAGTATGTTTCAGTATGTCGCAATATATTTTAATGTGTTGCAATGTAATTCAGTATGTTGCAGTGTATTTTAGTATGTTGCAGTATGTTACAGTATATTTCAATACGTTGCAGTATATTTCAATGTGTCGCACAATATTTCAGTATGTTGCAGTATGTTGCAGTATGTTGCAGTATGTTGCAGTGTATTTCAGTGTGTCACATTGTATTTCAGTATGTTGCACCACTTGAAGTATAATTCGTATGTTGCAGTATTTTTCAGTGTGTCGCAGTAAATTTTGGTATGTTGCCATATGGTTCAGTCTGTTGCAGTATATTTCAATGTTTTGCAGTGTATATCAATATGTTCCAGTGTAATTCAGTATGTTGCAGTATGTTGCAGTATGTTGCAGTGTATTTCAGTGTGTCACAGTGTGCTTCAGTATGTTGCAGTATGTTTCAGTATGTTGCAGTATATTTTAATGTGTTGCAATGTATTTCAGTATGTTGCAGTATGTTGCAGTATGTTGCAGTGTATTTCAATGTGTCACAGTGTATTTCAGTATGTTGCAGTATGTTTCAGTATGTTGCAGTATATTTTATTGTGTTGCAGTGTATTTTAGTATGTTGCAGTATGTTACAGTATGTTGCAGTGTATTCCAGTGTGTCACATTGTATTTCAGTATGTTGCACCACTTGCAGTTTATTTCGTATGTTGCAGTATTTTTCAAGGCGTCGCAGTATATTTCGGTATATTGCCGTATGTTTCAGTGTGTTGCATTATATTTCAATGTGTCGCAGTGTATATCAATATGTTCCAGTGTAATTCAGTATGTTGCAGTATGATGCAGTGTATTTCAATATGTTACAGTGTACTTCAGTAGGTTGCGGTAACTTGCAGTATGTTGCAGTGCATTTCAGTATGTCACAGTCTGTTTCAGTATGTTGCAGTATCTTGCAGTATATTTCAGTATGTTGCAGTATGTTTCAATGTTTCGCAGTGTATTTCAACACGTTCCAGTGTATTTCAGTATGTTGCAGTATGTTGTAGTGTATTTCAGTATGTTGCACTATGATGCAGTATAATTCAGTATGTTGCATTACATTTCAGTGTATTACAGTATACTTCAGTGTGTTGCAGTGTATTTCAGTATGCTACAGCATATTTCAGTATGTTAGAGTGTAATTCAGTATGTTGCAGTATATTTCAATATGTTATAGTGTATTTCAGTATGTTGCAGTATATTTCAGCATGTTGCGGTATGTTTCAGTATGTCGCAGTATATTTTAATGTGTTGCAATGTATTTCAGTATGTTGCAGTGTATTTTAGTATGTTGCAGCATGTTACAGTATATTTCAATATGTTGCAGTATATTTCAATGTGTCGCACGATATTTCAGTATGTTGCAGTATGTTGCAGTATGTTGCAGTGTATTTCAGTGTGTCACATTGTATTTCAGTATGTTGCACCACTTGAAGTATAATTCGTATGTTGCAGTATTTTTCAGTGTGTCGCAGTAAATTTCGGTATGTTGCCATATGGTTCAGTGTGTTGCAGTATATTTCAATGTGTTGCAGTGTATATCAATATGTTCCAGTGTAATTCAGTATGTTGCAGTATGTTGCTGTATGTTGCAGTGTATTTCAGTGTGTCACAGTGTATTTCAGTATGTTGCAGTATGTTTCAGTATGTTGCAGTAGACTTTAATGTGTTGCAGTGTATTTTAGTATGTTGCAGTATGTTACAGTATATTTCAATATGTTGCAGTATGTTTTAATGTGTCGCACAATATTTCAGTATGTTGCAGTATGTTGCAGTATGTTGCAGTGTATTTCAGTGAGTCACAGTGTATTTCAGTATGTTGCAGTATGTTGCAGTATGTTGCAGTATGTTGCAGTGTATTTCAGTGAGTCACAGTGTATTTCAGTATGTTGCACCACTTGCAGTATATTTCAGTATGTTGCAGTAATTTTCAACGTGTCGCAGTTTATTTCGGTATGTTGCCGTATGTTTCAGTGTGTTGCAGTATATTTCAGAGTGTTGCAGTGTAGTTCAATATGTTCCGGTGTATTTCAGTATGTTGCAGTAGGTTGCAGTATATTTCAGTATGTTGCAATATTTTTCAACGTGTTGCAGTATATTTCGGTATGTTGCCGCATATTTCAGTGTTTTACACTATACTTTATTACGTTGCAGTATGTTCCGGTATGTTTCATTATGTTACAGTATATTACACTAGTTTACCATTCATTTCAATGTGTTGCAGTGTATTTCATTACGTTCAAGTGTAATTCAGTATGTTGCAGTATGTTGCAGTATATTTCAGTATGTTACAGTGTATTTCGGTATGTTAGAGTATATTTCAGTCTGTTACCGTATATTTCAGTATGTTACAGTACATTTCTGTATATTACATTACATTTCAGTATGTTGCAGTATATTTCAGTATGTTGCAGTATATTTTAATGTGTCGCAGTATACTTCATTGTGTTACCTTATGTTTCAGTCTGTTGCAGTATATTTCAATGTGTTGTAGGGTATTCCATTATGTTCCGGTGCATTTCAGTATGTTGCAGTATGTTGCAGTGTATTTCGATATGTTACGGTGTATTTCAGTATGTTGCAGTATGTTGCAGTGTATTTCGATATGTTACAGTGTATTTCAGTATGTTGCAGTATGTTGCATTATGCTTCAGTGTATTTCAGTGTGTCACAGTGTATTTCAGTATGTTGCACTATGTTGCAGTACAATTCAGTATGTTGCATTACATTTCAGTGTATTACAGTATACTTCAGTGTGTTGCAGTGTATTTCAGTATACTACAGCATATTTCAGTATGTTAGAGTGTAATTCAGTATGTTGCAGTATATTTCAATATGTGATAGTGTATTTCAGTATGTTGCAGTATATTTCAGCATGTTGCAGTATGTTTCAGTATGTCGCAATATATTTTAATGTGTTGCAATGTAATTCAGTATGTTGCAGTGTATTTTAGTATGTTGCAGTATGTTACAGTATATTTCAATACGTTGCAGTATATTTCAATGTGTCGCACAATATTTCAGTATGTTGCAGTATGTTGCAGTATGTTGCAGTATGTTGCAGTGTATTTCAGTGTGTCACATTGTATTTCAGTATGTTGCACCACTTGAAGTATAATTCGTATGTTGCAGTATTTTTCAGTGTGTCGCAGTAAATTTTGGTATGTTGCCATATGGTTCAGTCTGTTGCAGTATATTTCAATGTTTTGCAGTGTATATCAATATGTTCCAGTGTAATTCAGTATGTTGCAGTATGTTGCAGTATGTTGCAGTGTATTTCAGTGTGTCACAGTGTGCTTCAGTATGTTGCAGTATGTTTCAGTATGTTGCAGTATATTTTAATGTGTTGCAATGTATTTCAGTATGTTGCAGTATGTTGCAGTATGTTGCAGTGTATTTCAATGTGTCACAGTGTATTTCAGTATGTTGCAGTATGTTTCAGTATGTTGCAGTATATTTTATTGTGTTGCAGTGTATTTTAGTATGTTGCAGTATGTTACAGTATGTTGCAGTGTATTCCAGTGTGTCACATTGTATTTCAGTATGTTGCACCACTTGCAGTTTATTTCGTATGTTGCAGTATTTTTCAAGGCGTCGCAGTATATTTCGGTATATTGCCGTATGTTTCAGTGTGTTGCATTATATTTCAATGTGTTGCAGTGTATATCAATATGTTCCAGTGTAATTCAGTATGTTGCAGTATGATGCAGTGTATTTCAATATGTTACAGTGTACTTCAGTAGGTTGCGGTATCTTGCAGTATGTTGCAGTGCATTTCAGTATGTCACAGTCTGTTTCAGTATGTTGCAGTATCTTGCAGTATATTTCAGTATGTTGCAGTATGTTTCAATGTTTCGCAGTGTATTTCAACACGTTCCAGTGTATTTCAGTATGTTGCAGTATGTTGTAGTGTATTTCAGTATGTTGCACTATGATGCAGTATAATTCAGTATGTTGCATTACATTTCAGTGTATTACAGTATACTTCAGTGTGTTGCAGTGTATTTCAGTATGCTACAGCATATTTCAGTATGTTAGAGTGTAATTCAGTATGTTGCAGTATATTTCAATATGTTATAGTGTATTTCAGTATGTTGCAGTATATTTCAGCATGTTGCGGTATGTTTCAGTATGTCGCAGTATATTTTAATGTGTTGCAATGTATTTCAGTATGTTGCAGTGTATTTTAGTATGTTGCAGCATGTTACAGTATATTTCAATATGTTGCAGTATATTTCAATGTGTCGCACAATATTTCAGTATGTTGCAGTATGTTGCAGTATGTTGCAGTGTATTTCAGTGTGTCACATTGTATTTCAGTATGTTGCACCACTTGAAGTATAATTCGTATGTTGCAGTATTTTTCAGTGTGTCGCAGTAAATTTCGGTATGTTGCCATATGGTTCAGTGTGTTGCAGTATATTTCAATGTGTTGCAGTGTATATCAATATGTTCCAGTGTAATTCAGTATGTTGCAGTATGTTGCTGTATGTTGCAGTGTATTTCAGTGTGTCACAGTGTATTTCAGTATGTTGCAGTATGTTTCAGTATGTTGCAGTAGACTTTAATGTGTTGCAGTGTATTTTAGTATGTTGCAGTATGTTACAGTATATTTCAATATGTTGCAGTATGTTTTAATGTGTCGCACAATATTTCAGTATGTTGCAGTATGTTGCAGTATGTTGCAGTGTATTTCAGTGAGTCACAGTGTATTTCAGTATGTTGCAGTATGTTGCAGTATGTTGCAGTATGTTGCAGTGTATTTCAGTGAGTCACAGTGTATTTCAGTATGTTGCACCACTTGCAGTATATTTCAGTATGTTGCAGTAATTTTCAACGTGTCGCAGTTTATTTCGGTATGTTGCCGTATGTTTCAGTGTGTTGCAGTATATTTCAGAGTGTTGCAGTGTAGTTCAATATGTTCCGGTGTATTTCAGTATGTTGCAGTAGGTTGCAGTATATTTCAGTATGTTGCAATATTTTTCAACGTGTTGCAGTATATTTCGGTATGTTGCCGCATATTTCAGTGTTTTACACTATACTTTATTACGTTGCAGTATGTTCCGGTATGTTTCATTATGTTACAGTATATTACACTAGTTTACCATTCATTTCAATGTGTTGCAGTGTATTTCATTACGTTCAAGTGTAATTCAGTATGTTGCAGTATGTTGCAGTATATTTCAGTATGTTACAGTGTATTTCGGTATGTTAGAGTATATTCCAGTCTGTTACCGTATATTTCAGTATGTTACAGTACATTTCTGTATATTACATTACATTTCAGTATGTTGCAGTATATTTCAGTATGTTGCAGTATATTTTAATGTGTCGCAGTATACTTCATTGTGTTACCTTATGTTTCAGTCTGTTGCAGTATATTTCAATGTGTTGCAGGGTATACCATTATGTTCCGGTGCATTTCAGTATGTTGCAGTATGTTGCAGTGTATTTCGATATGTTACGGTGTATTTCAGTATGTTGCAGTATGTTGCAGTGTATTTCGATATGTTACAGTGTATTTCAGTATGTTGCAGTATGTTGCATTATGTTTCAGTGTATTTCAGTGTGTCACAGTGTATTTCAGTATGTTGCACTATGTTGCAGTATAATTCAGTATGTTGCATTACATTTCAGTGTATTACAGTATACTTCAGTGTGTTGCAGTGTATTTCAGTATGCTACAGCATATTTCAGTATGTTAGAGTGTAATTCAGTATGTTGCACTATATTTCAATATGTGATAGTGTATTTCAGTATGTTGCAGTATATTTCAGCATGTTGCAGTATGTTTCAGTATGTCGCAATATATTTTAATGTGTTGCAATGTAATTCAGTATGTTGCAGTGTATTTTAGTATGTTGCAGTATGTTACAGTATATTTCAATACGTTGCAGTATATTTCAATGTGTCGCACAATATTTCAGTATGTTGCAGTATGTTGCAGTATGTTGCAGTGTATTTCAGTGTGTCACATTGTATTTCATTATGTTGCACCACTTGAAGTATAATTCGTATGTTGCAGTATTTTTCAGTGTGTCGCAGTAAATTTTGGTATGTTGCCATATGGTTCAGTCTGTTGCAGTATATTTCAATGTGTTGCAGTGTATATCAATATGTTCCAGTGTAATTCAGTATGTTGCAGTATGTTGCAGTATGTTGCAGTGTATTTCAGTGTGTCACATTGTATTTCAGTATGTTGCACCACTTGAAGTATAATTCGTATGTTGCAGTAATTTTCAGTGTGTCGCAGTAAATTTCCGTATGTTGCCATATGGTTCAGTGTGTTGCAGTATATTTCAATGTGTTGCAGTGTATATCAATATGTTCCAGTGTAATTCAGTATGTTGCAGTATGTTGCTGTATGTTGCAGTGTATTTCAGTGTGTCACAGTGTATTTCAGTATGTTGCAGTATGTTTCAGTATGTTGCAGTAGATTTTAATAAGTTGCAGTGTATTTTAGTATGTTGCAGTATGTTGCAGTATATTTCAATATGTTGCAGTATGTTTTAATGTGTCGCACAATATTTCAGTATGTTGCAGTATGTTGCAGTATGTTGCAGTGTATTTCAGTGAGTCACAGTGTATTTCAATATGTTGCACCACTTGCAGTCTATTTCGGTATGTTGCAGTATATTTTAAGGCGTCGCAGTATATTTCAGTATGTTGCAGTAATTTTCAACGTGTCGCAGTTTATTTCGGTATGTTGCCGTATGTTTCAGTGTGTTGCAGTATATTTCAGAGTGTTGCAGTGTAGTTCAATATGTTCCGGTGTATTTCAGTATGTTGCAGTAGGTTGCAGTATATTTCAGTATGTTGCAATATTTTTCAACGTGTTGCAGTATATTTCGGTATGTTGCCGCATATTTCAGTGTTTTACACTATTCTTTATTACGTTGCAGTATGTTCCGGTATGTTTCATTATGTTACAGTATATTACACTAGTTTACCATTCATTTCGATATGTTGCAGTATATTTCAATGTGTTGCAGTGTATTTCATTATGTTCAAGTGTAATTCAGTATGTTGCAGTATGTTGCAGTATATTTCAGTATGTTACAGTGTATTTCGGTATGTTAGAGTATATTTCAGTCTGTTACAGTATATTTCAGTATGTTACAGTACATTTCTGTATATTACATTACATTTCAGTATGTTGCAGTATATTTTAGTATGTTGCAGTATATTTTAATGTGTCGCAGTATACTTCATTGTGTTACCTTATGTTTCAGTCTGTTGCAGTATATTTCAATGTGTTGCAGGGTATTGCATTATGTTCCGGTGCATTTCAGTATGTTGCAGTATGTTGCAGTGTATTTCGATATGTTAAGGTGTATTTCAGTATGTTGCAGTATGATGCAGTGTAATTCAATAAGTTACACTCTCTTACCGTACGTTGCAGTATCTTGCAGTATGTTGCAGTGTATTTCAGTATGTCAAAGTGTATTTCAGTATGTTGCACCACTTGCAGTATATTTCAGTATGTTGCAGTATTTTTCAAGGTGTCGCAGTATATTTTGGTATGCTGCCGTATGTTGCAGTGTGTTGCAGTATATTTCAATGAGTTGCAGTGTATATCAATATGTTCCAGTGTTTTTCAGTATGATGCAGTGTTATTCAATATGTTACAGTGTATTTCAGTATGTTGCAGTATGTTGCAGCGTATTTCGATATGTTACGGTGTATTTCAGTGTGTTGCAGTATGTTACAGTATGTTGCAGTGTATTTCGATATGTTACAGTGTATTTCAGTATGTTGCAGTATGTTGCATTATGTTTCAGTGTATTTCAGTGTGTCACAGTGTATTTCAGTATGTTGCACTATGTTGCAGTATAATTCAGTATGTTGCATTACATTTCAGTGTATTACAGTATACTTCAGTGTGTTGCAGTGTATTTCAGTATGCTACAGCATATTTCAGTATGTTAGAGTGTAATTCAGTATGTTGCAGTATATTTCAATATGTGATAGTGTATTTCAGTATGTTGCAGTATATTTCAGCATCTTGCAGTATGTTTCAGTATGTCGCAGTATATTTTAATGTGTTGCAATGTATTTCAGTATGTTGCAGTGTATTTTAGTATGTTGCAGTATGTTACAGTATATTTCAATACGTTGCAGTATATTTCAATGTGTCGCACAATATTTCAGTATGTTGCAGTATGTTGCAGTGTATTTCAGAGTGTCACATTGTATTTCAGTATGTTGCACCACTTGAAGTATAGTTCGTATGTTGCAGTATTTTTCAGTGTGTCGCAGTAAATTTCGGTATGTTGCCATATGGTTCAGTGTGTTGCAGTATATTTCAATGTGTTGCAGTGTATATCAAAATGTTCCAGTGTAATTTAGTATGTTGCAGTATGTTGCAGTATGTTGCAGTGTATTTCAGTGTGTCACAGTGTATTTCAGTATGTTGCACCACTTGCAGTATATTTCAGTATGTTGCAGTATTTTTCAAGGTGTCGCAGTATATTTCGGTATGATGCCGTATGTTGCAGTGTGTTGCAGTATATTTCAATGAGTTGCAGTGTATATCAATATGTTCCAGTGTTTTTCAGTATGTTGCAGTATGATGCAGTGTAATTCAATATGTTACAGTGTATTTCAGTATGTTGCAGTATGTTGCAGTATGTTGCAGTGTATTCCAGTGTGTCACATTGTATTTCAGTATGTTGCACCCCTTGAGGTATAATTCGTATGTTGCAGTATTTTTCAGTGTGTCGCAGTAAATTTCGGTATATTGCCGTATGTTTCAGTGTGTTGCATTATATTTCAATGTGTTGCAGTGTATTTCAATATGTTACAGTGTACTTCAGTAGGTTGCGGTATTTTGCAGTATGTTGCAGTGTATTTCAGTATGTCACAGTCCGTTTCAGTATGTTGCAGTATCTTGCAGTATATTTCAGTATGTTGCAGTATGTTTCAATGTTTCGCAGTGTATTTCAATATGTTCCAGTGTATTTCAGTATGTTGCAGTATGTTGTAGTGTATTTCAGTATGTTGCACTATGATGCAGTATAATTCAGTATGTTGCATTACATTTCAGTGTATTACAGTATACTTCAGTGTGTTGCAGTGTATTTCAGTATGCTACAGCGTATTTCAGTATGTTAGAGTGTAATTCAGTATGTTGCAGTATATTTCAATATGTTATAGTGTATTTCAGTATGTTGCAGTATATTTCAGCATGTTGCGGTATGTTTCAGTATGTCGCAGTATATTTTAATGTGTTGCAATGTATTTCAGTATGTTGCAGTGTATTTTAGTATGTTGCAGCATGTTACAGTATATTTCAATATCTTGCAGTATATTTCAATGTGTCGCACAATATTTCAGTATGTTGCAGTATGTTGCAGTATGTTGCAGTGTATTTCAGTGTGTCACATTGTATTTCAGTATGTTGCACCACTTGAAGTATAATTCGTATGTTGCAGTAATTTTCAGTGTGTCGCAGTAAATTTCCGTATGTTGCCATATGGTTCAGTGTGTTGCAGTATATTTCAATGTGTTGCAGTGTATATCAATATGTTCCAGTGTAATTCAGTATGTTGCAGTATGTTGCTGTATGTTGCAGTAGATTTTAATGTGTTGCAGTGTATTTTATTATGTTGCAGTATGTTGCAGTATATTTCAATATGTTGCAGTATGTTTTAATGTGTCGCACAATATTTCAGTATGTTGCAGTATGTTGCAGTATGTTGCAGTGTATTTCAGTGAGTCACAGTGTATTTCAGTATGTTGCACCACTTGCAGTCTATTTCGGTATGTTGCAGTATATTTTAAGGCGTCGCAGTATATTTCAGTATGTTGCAGTAATTTTCAACGTGTCGCAGTTTATTTCGGTATGTTGCCGTATGTTTCAGTGTGTTGCAGTATATTTCAGAGTGTTGCAGTGTAGTTCAATATGTTCCGGTGTATTTCAGTATGTTGCAGTAGGTTGCAGTATATTTCAGTATGTTGCAATATTTTTCAACGTGTTGCAGTATATTTCGGTATGTTGCCGCATATTTCAGTGTTTTACACTATACTTTATTACGTTGCAGTATGTTCCGGTATGTTTCATTATGTTACAGTATATTACACTAGTTTACCATTCATTTCAATGTGTTGCAGTGTATTTCATTACGTTCAAGTGTAATTCAGTATGTTGCAGTATGTTGCAGTATATTTCAGTATGTTACAGTGTATTTCGGTATGTTAGAGTATATTTCAGTCTGTTACCGTATATTTCAGTATGTTACAGTACATTTCTGTATATTACATTACATTTCAGTATGTTGCAGTATATTTCAGTATGTTGCAGTATATTTTAATGTGTCGCAGTATACTTCATTGTGTTACCTTATGTTTCAGTCTGTTGCAGTATATTTCAATGTGTTGTAGGGTATTCCATTATGTTCCGGTGCATTTCAGTATGTTGCAGTATGTTGCAGTGTATTTCGATATGTTACGGTGTATTTCAGTATGTTGCAGTATGTTGCAGTGTATTTCGATATGTTACAGTGTATTTCAGTATGTTGCAGTATGTTGCATTATGCTTCAGTGTATTTCAGTGTGTCACAGTGTATTTCAGTATGTTGCACTATGTTGCAGTACAATTCAGTATGTTGCATCACATTTCAGTGTATTACAGTATACTTCAGTGTGTTGCAGTGTATTTCAGTATACTACAGCATATTTCAGTATGTTAGAGTGTAATTCAGTATGTTGCAGTATATTTCAATATGTGATAGTGTATTTCAGTATGTTGCAGTATATTTCAGCATGTTGCAGTATGTTTCAGTATGTCGCAATATATTTTAATGTGTTGCAATGTAATTCAGTATGTTGCAGTGTATTTTAGTATGTTGCAGTATGTTACAGTATATTTCAATACGTTGCAGTATATTTCAATGTGTCGCACAATATTTCAGTATGTTGCAGTATGTTGCAGTATGTTGCAGTATGTTGCAGTGTATTTCAGTGTGTCACATTGTATTTCAGTATGTTGCACCACTTGAAGTATAATTCGTATGTTGCAGTATTTTTCAGTGTGTCGCAGTAAATTTTGGTATGTTGCCATATGGTTCAGTCTGTTGCAGTATATTTCAATGTTTTGCAGTGTATATCAATATGTTCCAGTGTAATTCAGTATGTTGCAGTATGTTGCAGTATGTTGCAGTGTATTTCAGTGTGTCACAGTGTGCTTCAGTATGTTGCAGTATGTTTCAGTATGTTGCAGTGTATATCAATATGTTCCAGTGTAATTCAGTATGTTGCAGTATGTTGCAGTATGTTGCAGTGTATTTCAATGTGTCACAGTGTATTTCAGTATGTTGCAGTATGTTTCAGTATGTTGCAGTAGACTTTAATGTGTTGCAGTGTATTTTAGTATGTTGCAGTATGTTACAGTATGTTGCAGTGTATTCCAGTGTGTCACATTGTATTTCAGTATGTTGCACCACTTGCAGTTTATTTCGTATGTTGCAGTATTTTTCAAGGCGTCGCAGTATATTTCGGTATATTGCCGTATGTTTCAGTGTGTTGCATTATATTTCAATGTGTCGCAGTGTATATCAATATGTTCCAGTGTAATTCAGTATGTTGCAGTATGATGCAGTGTATTTCAATATGTTGCAGTGTACTTCAGTAGGTTGCGGTATCTTGCAGTATGTTGCAGTGCATTTCAGTATGTCACAGTCTGTTTCAGTATGTTGCAGTATCTTGCAGTATATTTCAGTATGTTGCAGTATGTTTCAATGTTTCGCAGTGTATTTCAACACGTTCCAGTGTATTTCAGTATGTTGCAGTATGTTGTAGTGTATTTCAGTATGTTGCACTATGATGCAGTATAATTCAGTATGTTGCATTACATTTCAGTGTATTACAGTATACTTCAGTGTGTTGCAGTGCATTTCAGTATGCTACAGCATATTTCAGTATGTTAGAGTGTAATTCAGTATGTTGCAGTATATTTCAATATGTTATAGTGTATTTCAGTATGTTGCAGTATATTTCAGCATGTTGCGGTATGTTTCAGTATGTCGCAGTATATTTTAATGTGTTGCAATGTATTTCAGTATGTTGCAGTGTATTTTAGTATGTTGCAGCATGTTACAGTATATTTCAATATGTTGCAGTATATTTCAATGTGTCGCACAATATTTCAGTATGTTGCAGTATGTTGCAGTATGTTGCAGTGTATTTCAGTGTGTCACATTGTATTTCAGTATGGTGCACCACTTGAAGTATAATTCGTATGTTGCAGTATTTTTCAGTGTGTCGCAGTAACTTTCGGTATGTTGCCATATGGTTCAGTGTGTTGCAGTATATTTCAATGTGTTGCAGTGTATATCAATATGTTCCAGTGTAATTCAGTATGTTGCAGTATGTTGCTGTATGTTGCAGTGTATTTCAGTGTGTCACAGTGTATTTCAGTATGTTGCAGTATGTTTCAGTATGTTGCAGTAGACTTTAATGTGTTGCAGTGTATTTTAGTATGTTGCGGTATGTTACAGTATATTTCAATATGTTGCAGTATGTTTTAATGTGTCGCACAATATTTCAGTATGTTGCAGTATGTTGCAGTATGTTGCAGTGTATTTCAGTGAGTCACAGTGTATTTCAGTATGTTGCAGTATGTTGCAGTATGTTGCAGTATGTTGCAGTGTATTTCAGTGAGTCACAGTGTATTTCAGTATGTTGCACCACTTGCAGTATATTTCAGTATGTTGCAGTAATTTTCAACGTGTCGCAGTTTATTTCGGTATGTTGCCGTATGTTTCAGTGTGTTGCAGTATACTTCAGAGTGTTGCAGTGTAGTTCAATATGTTCCGGTGTATTTCAGTATGTTGCAGTAGGTTGCAGTATATTTCAGTATGTTGCAATATTTTTCAACGTGTTGCAGTGTATTTCGGTATGTTGCCGCATATTTCAGTGTTTTACACTATACTTTATTACGTTGCAGTGTGTTCCGGTATGTTTCATTATGTTACAGTATATTACACTAGTTTACCATTCATTTCAATGTGTTGCAGTGTATTTCATTACGTTCAAGTGTAATTCAGTATGTTGCAGTATGTTGCAGTATATTTCAGTATGTTACAGTGTATTTCGGTATGTTAGAGTATATTCCAGTCTGTTACCGTATATTTCAGTATGTTACAGTACATTTCTGTATATTACATTACATTTCAGTATGTTGCAGTATATTTCAGTATGTTGCAGTATATTTTAATGTGTCGCAGTATACTTCATTGTGTTACCTTATGTTTCAGTCTGTTGCAGTATATTTCAATGTGTTGCAGGGTATACCATTATGTTCCGGTGCATTTCAGTATGTTGCAGTATGTTGCAGTGTATTTCGATATGTTACGGTGTATTTCAGTATGTTGCAGTATGTTGCAGTGTATTTCGATATGTTACAGTGTATTTCAGTATGTTGCAGTATGTTGCATTATGTTTCAGTGTATTTCAGTGTGTCACAGTGTATTTCAGTATGTTGCACTATGTTGCAGTATAATTCAGTATGTTGCATTACATTTCAGTGTATTACAGTATACTTCAGTGTGTTGCAGTGTATTTCAGTATGCTACAGCATATTTCAGTATGTTAGAGTGTAATTCAGTATGTTGCAGTATATTTCAATATGTGATAGTGTATTTCAGTATGTTGCAGTATATTTCAGCATGTTGCAGTATGTTTCAGTATGTCGCAATATATTTTAATGTGTTGCAATGTAATTCAGTATGTTGCAGTGTATTTTAGTATGTTGCAGTATGTTACAGTATATTTCAATATGTTGCAGTATGTTTTAATGTGTCGCACAATATTTCAGTATGTTGCAGTATGTTGCAGTATGTTGCAGTGTATTTCAGTGAGTCACAGTGTATTTCAGTATGTTGCAGTATGTTGCAGTATGTTGCAGTATGTTGCAGTGTATTTCAGTGAGTCACAGTGTATTTCAGTATGTTGCACCACTTGCAGTATATTTCAGTATGTTGCAGTATGTTTCAGTATGTTGCAGTATATTTTAATGTGTTGCAATGTATTTCAGTATGTTGCAGTATGTTGCAGTATGTTGCAGTGTATTTCAATGTGTCACAGTGTATTTCAGTATGTTGCAGTATGTTTCAGTATGTTGCAGTATATTTTATTGTGTTGCAGTGTATTTTAGTATGTTGCAGTATGTTACAGTATGTTGCAGTGTATTCCAGTGTGTCACATTGTATTTCAGTATGTTGCACCACTTGCAGTTTATTTCGTATGTTGCAGTATTTTTCAAGGCGTCGCAGTATATTTCGGTATATTGCCGTATGTTTCAGTGTGTTGCATTATCTTTCAATGTGTTGCAGTGTATATCAATATGTTCCAGTGTAATTCAGTATGTTGCAGTATGATGCAGTGTATTTCAATATGTAACAGTGTACTTCAGTAGGTTGCGGTATCTTGCAGTATGTTGCAGTGTATTTCAGTATGTCACAGTCTGTTTCAGTATGTTGCAGTATCTTGCAGTATATTTCAGTATGTTGCAGTATGTTTCAATGTTTCGCAGTGTATTTCAATATGTTCCAGTGTATTTCAGTATGTTGCAGTATGTTGTAGTGTATTTCAGTATGTTGCACTATGATGCAGTATAATTCAGTATGTTGCATTACATTTCAGTGTATTACAGTATACTTCAGTGTGTCGCAGTGTATTTCAGTATGCTACAGCATATTTCAGTATGTTAGAGTGTAATTCAGTATGTTGCAGTATATTTCAATATGTTATAGTGTATTTCAGTATGTTGCAGTATATTTCAGCATGTTGCGGTATGTTTCAGTATGTCGCAGTATATTTTAATGTGTTGCAATGTATTTCAGTATGTTGCAGTGTATTTTAGTATGTTGCAGCATGTTACAGTATATTTCAATATGTTGCAGTATATTTCAATGTGTCGCACAATATTTCAGTATGTTGAAGTATGTTGCAGTATGTTGCAGTGTATTTCAGTGTGTCACATTGTATTTCAGTATGTTGCACCACTTGAAGTATAATTCGTATGTTGCAGTATTTTTCAGTGTGTCGCAGTAAATTTCGGTATGGTGCCATATGGTTCAGTGTGTTGCAGTATATTTCAATGTGTTGCAGTGTATATCAATATGTTCCAGTGTAATTCAGTATGTTGCAGTATGTTGCTGTATGTTGCAGTGTATTTCAGTGTGTCACAGTGTATTTCAGTATGTTGCAGTATGTTTCAGTATGTTGCAGTAGACTTTAATGTGTTGCAGTGTATTTTAGTATGTTGCAGTATGTTACAGTATAATTCAATATGTTGCAGTATGTTTTAATGTGTCGCACAATATTTCAGTATGTTGCAGTATGTTGCAGTGTATTTCAGTGAGTCACAGTGTATTTCAGTATGTTGCACCACTTGCAGTCTATTTCAGTATGTTGCAGTATATTTTAAGGCGTCGCAGTATATTTCAGTATGTTGCAGTAATTTTCAACGTGTCGCAGTTTATTTCGGTATGTTGCCGTATGTTTCAGTGTGTTGCAGTATATTTCAGAGTGTTGCAGTGTAGTTCAATATGTTCCGGTGTATTTCAGTATGTTGCAGTAGGTTGCAGTATATTTCAGTATGTTGCAATATTTTTCAACGTGTTGCAGTATATTTCGGTATGTTGCCGCATATTTCAGTGTTTTACACTATACTTTATTACGTTGCAGTATGTTCCGGTCTGTTTCATTATGTTACAGTATATTACACTAGTTTACCATTCATTTCAATGTGTTGCAGTGTATTTCATTACGTTCAAGTGTAATTCAGTATGTTGCAGTATGTTGCAGTATATTTCAGTATGTTACAGTGTATTTCGGTATGTTAGAGTATATTTCAGTCTGTTACCGTATATTTCAGTATGTTACAGTACATTTCTGTATATTACATTACATTTCAGTATGTTGCAGTATATTTCAGTATGTTGCAGTATATTTTAATGTGTCGCAGTATACTTCATTGTGTTACCTTATGTTTCAGTCTGTTGCAGTATATTTCAATGTGTTGTAGGGTATTCCATTATGTTCCGGTGCATTTCAGTATGTTGCAGTATGTTGCAGTGTATTTCGATATGTTACGGTGTATTTCAGTATGTTGCAGTATGTTGCAGTGTATTTCGACATGTTACAGTGTATTTCAGTATGTTGCAGTATGTTGCATTATGTTTCAGTGTATTTCAGTGTGTCACAGTGCATTTCAGTATGTTGCACTATGTTGCAGTATAATTCAGTATGTTGCATCACATTTCAGTGTATTACAGTATACTTCAGTGTGTTGCAGTGTATTTCAGTATGCTACAGCATATTTCAGTATGTTAGAGTGTAATTCAGTATGTTGCAGTATATTTCAATATGTGATAGTGTATTTCACTATGTTGCAGTATATTTCAGCATGTTGCAGTATGTTTCAGTATGTCGCAATATATTTTAATGTGTTGCAATGTAATTCAGTATGTTGCAGTGTATTTTAGTATGTTGCAGTATGTTACAGTATATTTCAATACGTTGCAGTATATTTCAATGTGTCGCACAATATTTCAGTATGCTGCACTATGTTGCAGTATGTTGCAGTGTATTTCAGTGTGTCACATTGTATTTCAGTATGTTGCACCACTTGAAGTATAATTCATATGTTGCAGTATTTTTCAGTGTGTCGCAGTAAATTTTGGTATGTTGCCATATGGTTCAGTCTGTTGCAGTATATTTCAATGTGTTGCAGTGTATATCAATATGTTCCAGTGTAATTCAGTATGTTGCAGTATGTTGCAGTATGTTGCAGTGTATTTCAGTGTGTCACAGTGTGCTTCAGTATGTTGCAGTATGTTACAGTATATTTCAATACGTTGCAGTATATTTCAATGTGTCGAACAATATTTCAGTATGTTGCAGTATGTTGCAGTATGTTGCTGTATGTTGCAGTGTATTTCAGTGTGTCACATTGTATTTCAGTATGTTGCACCACTTGCAGTCTATTTCAGTATGTTGCAGTATATTTTAAGGCGTCGCAGTATATTTCAGTATGTTGCTGTAATTTTCAACGTGTCGCAGTTTATTTCGGTATGTTGCCGTATGTTTCAGTGTGTTGCAGTATATATCAGTATGTTGCAGTATGTTTCAGTATGTTGCAGTATATTTTAATGTGTTGCAATGTATTTCAGTATGTTGCAGTATGTTGCAGTATGTTGCAGTGTATTTCAATGTGTCACAGTGTATTTCAGTATGTTGCAGTATGTTTCAGTATGTTGCAGTATATTTTATTGTGTTGCAGTGTATTTTAGTATGTTGCAGTATGTTACAGTATATTTCAATATGTTGCAGTATATTTTAATGTGTAGCACAATATTTCAGTATGTTGCAGTATGTTGCAGTATGTTGCAGTGTATTTCAGTGTGTCACAGTGTATTTCAGTATGTTGCACCACTTGCAGTCTATTTCAGTATGTTGCAGTATATTTTAAGGCGTCGCAGTATATTTCAGTATGTTGCAGTAATTTTCAACGTGTCGTAGTTTATTTCGGTATGTTGCCGTATGTTTCAGTGTGTTGCAGTATATTTCAGAGTGTTGCAGTGTAGTTCAATATGTTCCAGTGTATTTCAGTATGTTGCAGTATGTTGCAGTATATTTCAGTATGTTGCAATATTTTTCAACGTGTTGCAGTATATTTCGGTATGTTGCCGTATATTTTAGTGTGTTACACTATACTTTAATACGTTGCAGTATGTTCCGGTATGTTTCATTATGTTACAGTATATTACACTAGTTTACCATTCATTTCGATATGTTGCAGTATATTTCAATGTGTTGCAGTGTATTTCATTATGTTCAAGTGTAATTCAGTATGTTGCAGTATGTTGCAGTATATTTCAGTATGTTACAGTGTATTTCGGTATGTTAGAGTATATTTCAGTCTGTTACAGTATATTTCAGTATGTTACAGTACATTTCTGTATATTACATTACATTTCAGTATGTTGCAGTATATTTCAGTATGTTGCAGTATATTTTAATGTGTCGCAGTATACTTCATTGTGTTACCTTATGTTTCAGTCTGTTGCAGTATATTTCAATGTGTTGCAGGGTATTCGATTATGTTCCGGTGCATTTCAGTATGTTGCAGTATGTTGCAGTGTATTTCGATATGTTACGGTGTATTTCAGTATGTTGCAGTATGATGCAGTGTAATTCAATAAGTTACACTGTCTTTCCGTACGTTGCAGTATCTTGCAGTATGTTGCAGTGTATTTCAGTATGTCACGGTGTATTTCAGTATGTTGCACCACTTGCAGTATATTTCAGTATGTTGCAGTATTTTTCAAGGTGTCGCAGTTTATTTTGGTATGCTGCCGTATGTTGCAGTGTGTTGCAGTATATTTCAATGAGTTGCAGTGTATATCAATATGTTCCAGTGTTTTTCAGTATGTTGCAGTATGATGCAGTGTAATTCAATATGTTACAGTGTATTTAAGTATGTTGCAGTATGTTCCAGTGTATTTCGATATGTTACGGTGTATTTCAGTGTGTTGCAGTATGTTGCAGTATGTTGCAGTGTATTTCGATATGTTACAGTGTATTTCAGTACGTTGCAGTATGTTGCATTATGTTTCAGTGTATTTCAGTGTCTCACAGTGTATTTCAGTATGTTGCACTATGTTGCAGTATAATTCAGTATGTTGCATTACATTTCAGTGTATTACAGTATACTTCAGTGTGTTGCAGTGTATTTCAGTATGCTACAGCATATTTCAGTATGTTAGAGTGTAATTCAGTATGTTGCAGTGTATTTCAATATGTGATAGTGTATTTCAGTATGTTGCAGTATATTTCAGCATGTTGCAGTATGTTTCAGTATGTCGCAGTATATTTTAATGTGTTGCAATGTATTTCAGTATGTTGCAGTGTATTTCAGTATGTTGCAGTATGTTACAGTATATTTCAATACGTTGCAGTATGTTTCAATGTGTCGCACAATATTTCAGTATGTTGCAGTATGTTGCAGTATGTTGCAGTGTATTTCAGTGTGTCACATTGTATTTCAGTATGTTGCACCACTTGAAGTATAATTCGTATGTTGCAGTATTTTTCAGTGTGTCGCAGTAAATTTCGGTATGTTGCCATATTGTTCAGTGTGTTGCAGTATATTTCAATGTGTTGCAGTGTATATCAATATGTTCCAGTGTAATTCAGTATGTTGCAGTATGTTGCAGTATGTTGCAGTGTATTTCAGTGTGTCACAGTGTATTTCAGTATGTTGCAGTATGTTTCAGTATGTTGCAGTATATTTTAATGTGTTGCAGTGTATTTTAGTATGTTGCAGTATGTTACAGTATATTTCAATATGTTGCAGTATATTTTATTGTGTCGCACAATATTTCAGTATGTTGCAGTATGTTGCAGTATGTTGCAGTGTATTTCAGTGTGTCACAGTGTATTTCAGTATGTTGCACCACTTGCAGTCTATTTCAGTATGTTGCAGTATATTTTAAGGCGTCGCAGTATATTTCAGTATGTTGCAGTAATTTTCAACGTGTCGCAGTTTATTTCGGTATGTTGCCGTATGTTTCAGTGTGTTGCAGTATATTTCAGTATGTTGCAGTATGTTTCAGTTTGTTGCAGTATATTTTAATGTGTTGCAATGTATTTCAGTATGTTGCAGTATGTTGCAGTATGTTGCAGTGTGTTTCAATGTGTCACAGTGTATTTCAGTATGTTGCAGTATGATGCAGTGTAATTCAATAAGTTACGCTGTATTTCCGTATGTTGCAATATCTTGCAGAATGTTGCAGTGTATTTCAGTATGTCACAGTGTATTTCAGTATGTTGCACCACTTGCAGTATATTTCAGTATGTTGCAGTATTTTTCAAGGTGTCGCAGTATATTTCGGTATGCTGCCGTATGTTGCAGTGTGTTGCGGTATATTTCAATGTGTTGCAGTGTATATCAATATGTTCCAGTGTAATTCAGTATGTTGCAGTATGATGCAGTGTATTTCAATACGTTACAGTGTATTTCAGTAGGTTGCGGTATCTTGCAGTATGTTGCAGTGTATTTCAGTATGTCACAGTCTGTTTCAGTATATTGCAGTATCTTGCAGTATATTTCAGTATGTTGCAGTATGTTTCAATGTTTCGCAGTGTTTTTCAATATGTTCCAGTGTATTTCAGTATGTTGCAGTATGTTGTAGTGTATTTCAGTATGTTGCACTATGTTGCAGTATAATTCAGTATGTTGCATTACATTTCAGTGTATTACAGTATACTTCAGTGTGTTGCAGTGTATTTCAGTATGCTACAGCATATTTCAGTATGTTAGAGTGTAATTCAGTATGTTGCAGTATATTTCAATATGTTATAGTGTATTTCAGTATGTTGCAGTATATTTCAGCATGTTGCGGTATGTTTCAGTATGTCGCAGTATATTCTAATGTGTTGCAATGTATTTCAGTATGTTGCAGTGTATTTTAGTATGTTGCAGCATGTTACAGTATATTTCAATATGTTGCAGTATATTTCAATGTGTCGCACAATATTTCAGTATGTTGAAGTATGTTGCAGTATGTTGCAGTGTATTTCAGTGTGTCACATTGTATTTCAGTATGTTGCACCACTTGAAGTATAATTCGTATGTTGCAGTATTTTTCAGTGTGTCGCAGTAAATTTCGGTATGTTGCCATATGGTTCAGTGTGTTGCAGTATATTTCAATGTGTTGCAGTGTATATCAATATGTTCCAGTGTAATTCAGTATGTTGCAGTATGTTGCTGTATGTTGCAGTGTATTTCAGTGTGTCACAGTGTATTTCAGTATGTTGCAGTATGTTTCAGTATGTTGCAGTAGACTTTAATGTGTTGCAGTGTATTTTAGTATGTTGCAGTATGTTACAGTATATTTCAATATGTTGCAGTATGTTTTAATGTGTCGCACAATATTTCAGTATGTTGCAGTATGTTGCAGTATGTTGCAGTGTATTTCAGTGAGTCACAGTGTATTTCAGTATGTTGCACCACTTGCAGTCTATTTCAGTATGTTGCAGTATATTTTAAGGCGTCGCAGTATATTTCAGTATGTTGCAGTAATTTTCAACGTGTCGCAGTTTATTTCGGTATGTTGCCGTATGTTTCAGTGTGTTGCAGTATATTTCAGAGTGTTGCAGTGTAGTTCAATATGTTCCGGTGTATTTCAGTATGTTGCAGTAGGTTGCAGTATATTTCAGTATGTTGCAATATTTTTCAACGTGTTGCAGTATATTTCGGTATGTTGCCGCATATTTCAGTGTTTTACACTATACTTTATTACGTTGCAGTATGTTCCGGTATGTTTCATTATGTTACAGTATATTACACTAGTTTACCATTCATTTCAATGTGTTGCAGTGTATTTCATTACGTTCAAGTGTAATTCAGTATGTTGCAGTATGTTGCAGTATATTTCAGTATGTTACAGTGTATTTCGGTATGTTAGAGTATATTTCAGTATGTTACCGTATATTTCAGTATGTTACAGTACATTTCTGTATATTACATTACATTTCAGTATGTTGCAGTATATTTCAGTATGTTGCAGTATATTTTAATGTGTCGCAGTATACTTCATTGTGTTACCTTATGTTTCAGTCTGTTGCAGTATATTTCAAAGTGTTGTAGGGTATTCCATTATGTTCCGGTGCATTTCAGTATGTTGCAGTATGTTGCAGTGTATTTCGATATGTTACGGTGTATTTCAGTATGTTGCAGTATGTTGCAGTGTATTTCGACATGTTACAGTGTATTTCAGTATGTTGCAGTATGTTGCATTATGTTTCAGTGTATTTCAGTGTGTCACAGTGTATTTCAGTATGTTGCACTATGTTGCAGTATAATTCAGTATGTTGCATCACATTTCAGTGTATTACAGTATACTTCAGTGTGTTGCAGTGTATTTCAGTATGCTACAGCATATTTCAGTATGTTAGAGTGTAATTCAGTATGTTGCAGTATATTTCAATATGTGATAGTGTATTTCAGTATGTTGCAGTATATTTCAGCATGTTGCAGTATGTTTCAGTATGTCGCAATATATTTTAATGTGTTGCAATGTAATGCAGTATGTTGCAGTGTATTTTAGTATGTTGCAGTATGTTACAGTATATTTCAATACGTTGCAGTATATTTCAATGTGTCGCACAATATTTCAGTATGCTGCACTATGTTGCAGTATGTTGCAGTGTATTTCAGTGTGTCACATTGTATTTCAGTATGTTGCACCACTTGAAGTATAATTCATATGTTGCAGTATTTTTCAGTGTGTCGCAGTAAATTTTGGTATGTTGCCATATGGTTCAGTCTGTTGCAGTATATTCCAATGTGTTGCAGTGTATATCAATATGTTCCAGTGTAATTCAGTATGTTGCAGTATGTTGCAGTATGTTGCAGTGTATTTCAGTGTGTCACAGTGTGCTTCAGTATGTTGCAGTATGTTACAGTATATTTCAATACGTTGCAGTATATTTCAATGTGTCGAACAATATTTCAGTATGTTGCAGTATGTTGCAGTATGTTGCAGTATGTTGCAGTGTATTTCAGTGTGTCACATTGTATTTCAGTATGTTGCACCACTTGCAGTCTATTTCAGTATGTTGCAGTATATTTTAAGGCGTCGCAGTATATTTCAGTATGTTGCTGTAATTTTCAACGTGTCGCAGTTTATTTCGGTATGTTGCCGTATGTTTCAGTGTGTTGCAGTATATATCAGTATGTTGCAGTATGTTTCAGTATGTTGCAGTATATTTTAATGTGTTGCAATGTATTTCAGTATGTTGCAGTATGTTGCAGTATGTTGCAGTGTATTTCAATGTGTCACAGTGTATTTCAGTATGTTGCAGTATGTTTCAGTATGTTGCAGTATATTTTATTGTGTTGCAGTGTATTTTAGTATGTTGCAGTATGTTACAGTATATTTCAATATGTTGCAGTATATTTTAATGTGTCGCACAATATTTCAGTATGTTGCAGTATGTTGCAATATGTTGCAGTGTATTTCAGTGTGTCACAGTGTATTTCAGTATGTTGCACCACTTGCAGTCTATTTCAGTATGTTGCAGTATATTTTAAGGCGTCGCAGTATATTTCAGTATGTTGCAGTAATTTTCAACGTGTCGCAGTTTATTTCGGTATGTTGCCGTATGTTTCAGTGTGTTGCAGTATATTTCAGAGTGTTGCAGTGTAGTTCAATATGTTCCAGTGTATTTCAGTATGTTGCAGTATGTTGCAGTATATTTCAGTATGTTGCAATATTTTTCAACGTGTTGCAGTATATTTCGGTATGTTGCCGTATATTTTAGTGTGTTACACTATACTTTAATACGTTGCAGTATGTTCCGGTATGTTTCATTATGTTACAGTATATTACACTAGTTTACCATTCATTTCGATATGTTGCAGTATATTTCAATGTGTTGCAGTGTATTTCATTATGTTCAAGTGTAATTCAGTATGTTGCAGTATGTTGCAGTATATTTCAGTATGTTACAGTGTATTTCGGTATGTTAGAGTATATTTCAGTCTGTTACAGTATATTTCAGTATGTTACAGTACATTTCTGTATATTACATTACATTTCAGTATGTTGCAGTATATTTCAGTATGTTGCAGTATATTTTAATGTGTCGCAGTATACTTCATTGTGTTACCTTATGTTTCAGTCTGTTGCAGTATATTTCAATGTGTTGCAGGGTATTCGATTATGTTCCGGTGCATTTCAGTATGTTGCAGTATGTTGCAGTGTATTTCGATATGTTACGGTGTATTTCAGTATGTTGCAGTATGATTCAGTGTAATTCAATAAGTTACACTGTCTTTCCGTACGTTGCAGTATCTTGCAGTATGTTGCAGTGTATTTCAGTATGTCACGGTGTATTTCAGTATGTTGCACCACTTGCAGTATATTTCAGTATGTTGCAGTATTTTTCAAGGTGTCGCAGTTTATTTTGGTATGCTGCCGTATGTTGCAGTGTGTTGCAGTATATTTCAATGAGTTGCAGTGTATATCAATATGTTCCAGTGTTTTTCAGTATGTTGCAGTATGATGCAGTGTAATTCAATATGTTACAGTGTATTTCAGTATGTTACAGTATGTTGCAGTGTATTTCGATATGTTACGGTGTAATTCAGTGTGTTGCAGTATGTTGCAGTATGTTGCAGTGTATTTCGATATGTTACAGTGTATTTCAGTATGTTGCAGTATGTTGCATTATGTTTCAGTGTATTTCAGTGTGTCACAGTGTATTTCAGTATGTTGCACTATGTTGCAGTATAATTCAGTATGTTGCATTACATTTCAGTGTATTACAGTATACTTCAGTGTGTTGCAGTGTATTTCAGTATGCTACAGCATATTTCAGTATGTTAGAGTGTAATTCAGTATGTTGCAGTATATTTCAATATGTGATAGTGTATTTCAGTATGTTGCAGTATATTTCAGCATGTTGCAGTATGTTTCAGTATGTCGCAGTATATTTTAATGTGTTGCAATGTATTTCAGTATGTTGCAGTGTATTTTAGTATGTTGCAGTATGTTACAGTATATTTCAATACGTTGCAGTATATTTCAATGTGTTGCACAATATTTCAGTATGTTGCAGTATGTTGCAGTGAATTTCAGTGTGTCACATTGTATTTCAGTATGTTGCACCACTTGAAGTATAGTTCGTATGTTGCAGTATTTTTCAGTGTGTCGCAGTAAATTTCGGTATGTTGCCATATGGTTCAGTGTGTTGCAGTATGTTTCAATGTGTTGCAGTGTATATCAATATGTTCCAGTGTAATTTAGTATGTTGCAGTATGTTGCAGTATGTTGCAGTGTATTTCAGTGTGTCACAGTGTATTTCAGTATGTTGCACCACTTGCAGTATATTTCAGTATGTTGCAGTATTTTTCAAGGTGTCGCAGTATATTTCGGTATGATGCCGTATGTTGCAGTGTGTTGCAGTATATTTCAATGAGTTGCAGTGTATATCAATATGTTCCAGTGTTTTTCAGTATGTTGCAGTATGATGCAGTGTAATTCAATATGTTACAGTGTATTTCAGTATGTTGCAGTATGTTGCAGTATGTTGCAGTGTATTCCAGTGTGTCACATTGTATTTCAGTATGTTGCACCACTTGCAGTATATTTCTTATGTTGCAGTATTTTTCAAGGTGTCGCAGTATATTTTGGTATATTGCCGTATGTTTCAGTGTGTTGCAGTATATTTCAATGTGTTGCAGTGTATATCAATATTTTCCAGTGTAATTCAGTATGTTGCAGTATGATGCAGTGTATTTCAATATGTTACAGTGTATTTCAGTAGGTTGCGGTATCTTGCAGTATGTTGCAGTGTATTTCAGTATGTCACAGTCTGTTCCAGTATGTTGCAGTATCTTGCAGTATATTTCAGTATGTTGCAGTATGTTTCAATGTGTCGCAGTGTATTTCAATATGTTCCAGTGTATTTCAGTATGTTGCAGTATGTTGTAGTGTATTTCAGTATGTTGCACTATGTTGCAGTATAATTCAGTATTTTGCATTACATTTCAGTTTATTACAGTATACTTCAGTGTGTTGCAGTGTATTTCAGTATGCTACAGCATATTTCAGTATGTTAGAGTGTAATTCAGTATGTTGCAGTATATTTCAATATGTGATAGTATATTTCAGTGTGTCGCAGTAAATTTCGGTATGTTGCTGTATGGTTCAGTGTGTTGCAGTATATTTCAATGTGTTGCAGTGTATATCAAAATGTTCCAGTGTAATTCAGTATGTTGCAGTATGTTGCAGTATGTTGCAGTGTATTACACTAGTTTACCATTCATTTCGATATGTTGCAGTATATTTCAATGTGTTGCAGTGTATTTCATTATGTTCAAGTGTAATTCAGTATGTTGAAGTATGTTGCAGTATATTTCAGTATGTTACAGTGTATTTCGGTATGTTAGAGTATATTTCAGTCTGTTACAGTATATTTCAGTATGTTACAGTACATTTCTGTATATTACATTACATTTCAGTATGTTGCAGTATATTTCAGTATGTTGCAGTATATTTCAATGTGTCGCAGTATACTTCATTGTGTTACCTTATGTTTCAGTCTGTTGCAGTATATTTCAATGTGTTGCAGGGTATTCCATTATGTTCCAGTGCATTTCAGTATGTTGCAGTATGTTGCAGTGTATTTCGATATGTTACGGTGTATTTCAGTATGTTGCAGTATGTTGCAGTATGTTGCAGTGTATTTCGATATGTTACAGTGTATTTCAGTATGTTGCAGTATGTTGCAGTATAATTCAGTATGTTGCATTACATTTCAGTGTATTACAGTATAATTCAGTGTGTGACAGTGTATTTCAGTATGCTACAGCATATTTCAGTATGTTAGAGTGTAATTCAGTATGTTGCAGTATATTTCAATACGTTATAGTGTATTTCAGTATGTTTTAGTATATTTCAGCATGTTGCAGTATGTTTCAGTATGTCGCAGTATATTTTAATGTGTTGCAATGTATTTCAGTATGTTGCAGTGTATTTTAGTATGTTGCAGTATGTTACAGTATATTTCAATATGTTGCAGTATATTTCAATGTGTCGCTTAATATTTCAGTATGTTGCAGTATGTTGCAGTGTATTTCAGTGTGTCACATTGTATTTCAGAATGTTGCACCACTTGAAGTATAATTTGTATGTTGCAGTATTTTTCAGTGTGTCGCAGTGAATTTCGGTATGTTGCCATATGGTTCAGTGTGTTGCAGTATATTTCAATGTGTTGCAGTGTATATCAATATGTTCCAGTGTATCTCAGTATGTTGCAGTATGATGCAGTGTAATTAATTAAGTTACACTGTATTTCCGTACGTTGCAGTATCTTGCAGTATGTTGCAGTGTATTTCAGTATATCACAGTGTATTTCAGTATGTTGCACCACTTGCAGTATATTTCAGTATGTTGCAGTATTTTTCAAGGTGTCGCAGTATATTTTGGTATGCTGCCGTATGTTGCAGTGTGTTGCAGTATATTTCAATGAGTTGCAGTGTATATCAATATGTTCCAGTGTTTTTCAGTATGTTGCAGTATGATGCAGTGTAATTCAATATGTTACAGTGTATTCCAGTATGTTGCAGTATGTTCCAGTGTATTTCGATATGTTACGGTGTATTTCAGTGTGTTGCAGTATGTTGCAGTATGTTGCAGTGTATTTCGATATGTTACAGTGTATTTCAGTACGTTGCAGTATGTTGCATTATGTTTCCGTGTATTTCAGTGTCTCACAGTGTGTTTCAGTATGTTGCACTATGTTGCAGTATAATTCAGTATGTTGCATTACATTTCAGTGTATTACAGTATACTTCAGTGTGTTGCAGTGTATTTCAGTATGCTACAGCATATTTCAGTATGTTAGAGTGTAATTCAGTATGTTGCAGTGTATTTCAATATGTGATAGTGCATTTCAGTATGTTGCAGTATATTTCAGCATGTTGCAGTATGTTTCAGTATGTCGCAGTATATTTTAATGTGTTGCAATGTACTTCAGTATGTTGCAGTGTATTTCAGTATGTTGCAGTATGTTACAGTATATTTCAATACGTTGCAGTATGTTTCAATGTGTCGCACAATATTTCAGTATGTTGCAGTATGTTGCAGTATGTTGCAGTGTATTTCAGTGTGTCACATTGTATTTCAGTATGTTGCACCACTTGAAGTATAATTCGTCTGTTGCAGTATTTTTCAGTGTGTCGCAGTAAATTTCGGTATGTTGCCATATTGTTCAGTGTGTTGCAGTATATTTCAATGTGTTGCAGTGTATATCAATATGTTCCAGTGTAATTCAGTATGTTGCAGTATGTTGCAGTATGTTGCAGTGTATTTCAGTGTGTCACAGTGTATTTCAGTATGTTGCAGTATGTTTCAGTATGTTGCAGTATATTTTAATGTGTTGCAGTGTATTTTAGTATGTTGCAGTATGTTACAGTATATTTCAATATGTTGCAGTATATTTTATTGTGTCGCACAATATTTCAGTATGTTGCAGTATGTTGCAGTATGTTGCAGTGTATTTCAGTGTGTCACAGTGTATTTCAGTATGTTGCACCACTTGCAGTCTATTTCAGTATGTTGCAGTATATTTTAAGGCGTCGCAGTATATTTCAGTATGTTGCAGTAATTTTCAACGTGTCGCAGTTTATTTCGGTATGTTGCCGTATGTTTCAGTGTGTTGCAGTATATTTCAGTATGTTGCAGTATGTTTCAGTTTGTTGCAGTATATTTTAATGTGTTGCAATGTATTTCAGTATGTTGCAGTATGTTGCAGTATGTTGCAGTATGTTGCAGTGTGTTTCAATGTGTCACAGTGTATTTCAGTATGTTGCAGTATGATGCAGTGTAATTCAATAAGTTACGCTGTATTTCCGTATGTTGCAATATCTTGCAGAATGTTGCAGTGTATTTCAGTATGTCACAGTGTATTTCAGTATGTTGCACCACTTGCAGTATATTTCAGTATGTTGCAGTATTTTTCAAGGTGTCGCAGTATATTTCGGTATGCTGCCGTATGTTGCAGTGTGTTGCGGTATATTTCAATGTGTTGCAGTGTATATCAATATGTTCCAGTGTAATTCAGTATGTTGCAGTATGATGCAGTGTATTTCAATACGTTACAGTGTATTTCAGTAGGTTGCGGTATCTTGCAGTATGTTGCAGTGTATTTCAGTATGTCACAGTCTGTTTCAGTATATTGCAGTATCTTGCAGTATATTTCAGTATGTTGCAGTATGTTTCAATGTTTCGCAGTGTTTTTCAATATGTTCCAGTGTATTTCAGTATGTTGCAGTATGTTGTAGTGTATTTCAGTATGTTGCACTATGTTGCAGTATAATTCAGTATGTTGCATTACATTTCAGTGTATTACAGTATACTTCAGTGTGTTGCAGTGTATTTCAGTATGCTACAGCATATTTCAGTATGTTAGAGTGTAATTCAGTATGTTGCAGTATATTTCAATATGTTATAGTGTATTTCAGTATGTTGCAGTATATTTCAGCATGTTGCGGTATGTTTCAGTATGTCGCAGTATATTTTAATGTGTTGCAATGTATTTCAGTATGTTGCAGTGTATTTTAGTATGTTGCAGTATGTTACAGTATATTTCAATATGTTGCAGTATATTTCAATGTGTCGCACAATATTTCAGTATGTTGCAGTATGTTGCAGTATGTTGCAGTGTATTTCAGTGTGTCACATTGTATTTCAGTATGTTGCACCACTTGAAGTATAATTCGTATGTTGCAGTATTTTTCAGTGTGTCGCAGTAAATTTCGGTATGTTGCCATATGGTTCAGTGTGTTGCAGTATATTTCAATGTGTTGCAGTGTATATCAATATGTTCCAGTGTAATTCAGTATGTTGCAGTATGTTGCTGTATGTTGCAGTGTATTTCAGTGTGTCACAGTGTATTTCAGTATGATGCAGTATGTTTCAGTATGTTGCAGTAGATTTTAATGTGTTGCAGTGTATTTTAGTATATTGCAGTATGTTACAGTATATTTCAATATGTTGCAGTATATTTTATTGTGTCGCACAATATTTCAGTATGTTGCAGTATGTTGCAGTATGTTGCAGTGTATTTCAGTGTGTCACAGTGTATTTCAGTATGTTGCACCACTTGCAGTCTATTTCAGTATGTTGCAGTATATTTTAAGGCGTCGCAGTATATTTCAGTATGTTGCAGTAATTTTCAACGTGTCGCAGTTTATCACGGTATGTTGCCGTATGTTTCAGTGTGTTGCAGTATATTTCAGTATGTTGCAGTATGTTTCAGTATGTTGCAGTATATTTTAATGTGTTGCAATGTATTTCAATATGTTGCAGTATATTTTATTGTGTCGCACAATATTTCAGTATGTTGCAGTATGTTGCAGTATGTTGCAGTGTATTTCAGTGTGTCACAGTGTATTTCAGTATGTTGCACCACTTGCAGTCTATTTCAGTATGTTGCAGTATATTTTAAGGCGTCGCACTATATTTCAGTATGTTGCTGTAATTTTCAACGTGTCGCAGTTTATTTCGGTATGTTGCCGTATGTTTCAGTGTGTTGCAGTATATATCAGTATGTTGCAGTATGTTTCAGTATGTTGCAGTATATTTTAATGTGTTGCAATGTATTTCAGTATGTTGCAGTATGTTGCAGTATGTTGCAGTGTATTTCAATGTGTCACAGTGTATTTCAGTATGTTGCAGTATGTTTCAGTATGTTGCAGTATATTTTATTGTGTTGCAGTGTATTTTAGTATGTTGCAGTATGTTACAGTATATTTCAATATGTTGCAGTATATTTTAATGTGTCGCACAATATTTCAGTATGTTGCAGTATGTTGCAGTATGTTGCAGTGTATTTCAGTGTGTCACAGTGTATTTCAGTATGTTGCACCACTTGCAGTCTATTTCAGTATGTTGCAGTATATTTTAAGGCGTCGCAGTATATTTCAGTATGTTGCAGTAATTTTCAACGTGTCGCAGTTTATTTCGGTATGTTGCCGTATGTTTCAGTGTGTTGCAGTATATTTCAGAGTGTTGCAGTGTAGTTCAATATGTTCCAGTGTATTTCAGTATGTTGCAGTATGTTGCAGTATATTTCAGTATGTTGCAATATTTTTCAACGTGTTGCAGTATATTTCGATATGTTGACGTATATTTTAGTGTGTTACACTATACTTTAATACGTTGCAGTATGTTCCGGTATGTTTCATTATGTTACAGTATATTACACTAGTTTACCATTCATTTCGATATGTTGCAGTATATTTCAATGTGTTGCAGTGTATTTCATTATGTTCAAGTGTAATTCAGTATGTTGCAGTATGTTGCAGTATATTTCAGTATGTTACAGTGTATTTCGGTATGTTAGAGTATATTTCAGTCTGTTACAGTATATTTCAGTATGTTACAGTACATTTCTGTATATTACATTACATTTCAGTATGTTGCAGTATATTTCAGTATGTTGCAGTATATTTTAATGTGTCGCAGTATACTTCATTGTGTTACCTTATGTTTCAGTCTGTTGCAGTATATTTCAATGTGTTGCAGGGTATTCGATTATCTTCCGGTGCATTTCAGTATGTTGCAGTATGTTGCAGTGTATTTCGATATGTTACGGTGTATTTCAGTATGTTGCAGTATGATGCAGTGTAATTCAATAAGTTACACTGTCTTTCCGTACGTTGCAGTATCTTGCAGTATGTTGCAGTGTATTTCAGTATGTCACGGTGTATTTCAGTATGTTGCACCACTTGCAGTATATTTCAGTATGTTGCAGTATTTTTCAAGGTGTCGCAGTTTATTTTGGTATGCTGCCGTATGTTGCAGTGTGTTGCAGTATATTTCAATGAGTTGCAGTGTATATCAATATGTTCCAGTGTTTTTCAGTATGTTGCAGTATGATGCAGTGTAATTCAATATGTTACAGTGTATTTCAGTATGTTACAGTATGTTGCAGTGTATTTCGATATGTTACGGTGTATTTCAGTGTGTTGCAGTATGTTGCAGTATGTTGCAGTGTATTTCGATATGTTACAGTGTATTTCAGTATGTTGCAGTATGTTGCATTATGTTTCAGTGTATTTCAGTGTGTCACAGTGTATTTCAGTATGTTGCACTATGTTGCAGTATAATTCAGTATGTTGCATTACATTTCAGTGTATTACAGTATACTTCAGTGTGTTGCAGTGTATTTCAGTATGCTACAGCATATTTCAGTATGTTAGAGTGTAATTCA
Organism: Bugula neritina; assembly: GCA_964035545.1. NCBI lineage: Eukaryota > Metazoa > Bryozoa > Gymnolaemata > Cheilostomatida > Bugulidae > Bugula > Bugula neritina. The sequence continues at coordinate 956,314 of CAXIUT010000230.1, read as the reverse complement.
GTATGTTGCAGTATATTTCAATATGTGATAGTGTATTTCAGTATGTTGCAGTATATTTCAGCATGTTGCAGTATGTTTCAGTATGTCGCAGTATATTTTAATGTGTTGCAATGTATTTCAGTATGTTGCAGTGTATTTTAGTATGTTGCAGTATGTTACAGTATATTTCAATACGTTGCAGTATATTTCAATGTGTCGCACAATATTTCAGTATGTTGCAGTATGTTGCAGTGAATTTCAGTGTGTCACATTGTATTTCAGTATGTTGCACCACTTGAAGTATAGTTCGTATGTTGCAGTATTTTTCAGTGTGTCGCAGTAAATTTCGGTATGTTGCCATATGGTTCAGTGTGTTGCAGTATGTTTCAATGTGTTGCAGTGTATATCAATATGTTCCAGTGTAATTTAGTATGTTGCAGTATGTTGCAGTATGTTGCAGTGTATTTCAGTGTGTCACAGTGTATTTCAGTATGTTGCACCACTTGCAGTAAATTTCAGTATGTTGCAGTATTTTTCAAGGTGTCGCAGTATATTTCGGTATGATGCCGTATGTTGCAGTGTGTTGCAGTATATTTCAATGAGTTGCAGTGTATATCAATATGTTCCAGTGTTTTTCAGTATGTTGCAGTATGATGCAGTGTAATTCAATATGTTACAGTGTATTTCAGTATGTTGCAGTATGTTGCAGTATGTTGCAGTGTATTCCAGTGTGTCACATTGTATTTCAGTATGTTGCACCACTTGCAGTATATTTCTTATGTTGCAGTATTTTTCAAGGTGTCGCAGTATATTTTGGTATATTGCCGTATGTTTCAGTGTGTTGCAGTATATTTCAATGTGTTGCAGTGTATATCAATATTTTCCAGTGTAATTCAGTATGTTGCAGTATGATGCAGTGTATTTCAATATGTTACAGTGTATTTCAGTAGGTTGCGGTATCTTGCAGTATGTTGCAGTGTATTTCAGTATGTCACAGTCTGTTTCAGTATGTTGCAGTATCTTGCAGTATATTTCAGTATGTTGCAGTATGTTTCAATGTGTCGCAGTGTATTTCAATATGTTCCAGTGTATTTCAGTATGTTGCAGTATGTTGTAGTGTATTTCAGTATGTTGCACTATGTTGCAGTATAATTCAGTATTTTGCATTACATTTCAGTTTATTACAGTATACTTCAGTGTGTTGCAGTGTATTTCAGTATGCTACAGCATATTTCAGTATGTTAGAGTGTAATTCAGTATGTTGCAGTATATTTCAATATGTGATAGTGTATTTCAGTGTGTCGCAGTAAATTTCGGTATGTTGCTGTATGGTTCAGTGTGTTGCAGTATATTTCAATGTGTTGCAGTGTATATCAAAATGTTCCAGTGTAATTCAGTATGTTGCAGTATGTTGCAGTATGTTGCAGTGTTTTACACTAGTTTACCATTCATTTCGATATGTTGCAGTATATTTCAATGTGTTGCAGTGTATTTCATTATGTTCAAGTGTAATTCAGTATGTTGAAGTATGTTGCAGTATATTTCAGTATGTTACAGTGTATTTCGGTATGTTAGAGTATATTTCAGTCTGTTACAGTATATTTCAGTATGTTACAGTACATTTCTGTATATTACATTACATTTCAGTATGTTGCAGTATATTTCAGTATGTTGCAGTATATTTTAATGTGTCGCAGTATACTTCATTGTGTTACCTTATGTTTCAGTCTGTTGCAGTATATTTCAATGAGTTGCAGTGTATATCAATATGTTCCAGTGTTTTTCAGTATGTTGCAGTATGATGCAGTGTAATTCAATATGTTACAGTGTATTTCAGTATGTTACAGTATGTTGCAGTGTATTTCGATATGTTACGGTGTATTTCAGTGTGTTGCAGTATGTTGCAGTATGTTGCAGTGTATTTCGATATGTTACAGTGTATTTCAGTATGTTGCAGTATGTTGCATTATGTTTCAGTGTATTTCAGTGTGTCACAGTGTATTTCAGTATGTTGCACTATGTTGCAGTATAATTCAGTATGTTGCATTACATTTCAGTGTATTACAGTATACTTCAGTGTGTTGCAGTGTATTTCAGTATGCTACAGCATATTTCAGTATGTTAGAGTGTAATTCAGTATGTTGCAGTATATTTCAATACGTTATAGTGTATTTCAGTATGTTGCAGTATATTTCAGCATGTTGCAGTATGTTTCAGTATGTCGCAGTATATTTTAATGTGTTGCAATGTATTTCAGTATGTTGCAGTGTATTTTAGTATGTTGCAGTATGTTACAGTATATTTCAATATGTTGCAGTATGTTTCAATGTGTCGCTTAATATTTCAGTATGTTGCAGTATGTTGCAGTGAATTTCAGTGTGTCACATTGTATTTCAGAATGTTGCACCACTTGAAGTATAATTTGTATGTTGCAGTGTTTTTCAGTGTGTCGCAGTAAATTTCGGTATGTTGCCATATGGTTCAGTGTGTTGCAGTATATTTCAATGTGTTGCAGTGTATATCAATATGTTCCAGTGTATCTCAGTATGTTGCAGTATGATGCAGTGTAATTTATTAAGTTACACTGTATTTTCGTACGTTGCAGTATCTTGCAGTATGTTGCAGTGTATTTCAGTATATCACAGTGTATTTCAGTATGTTGCACCACTTGCAGTATATTTCAGTATGTTGCAGTATTTTTCAAGGTGTCGCAGTATATTTTGGTATGCTGCCGTATGTTGCAGTGTGTTGCAGTATATTTCAATGAGTTGCAGTGTATATCAATATGTTCCAGTGTTTTTCAGTATGTTGCAGTATGATGCAGTGTAATTCAATATGTTACAGTGTATTTCAGTATGTTGCAGTATGTTCCAGTGTATTTCGATATGTTACGGTGTATTTCAGTGTGTTGCAGTATGTTGCAGTATGTTGCAGTGTATTTCGATATGTTACAGTGTATTTCAGTACGTTGCAGTATGTTGCATTATGTTTCAGTGTATTTCAGTGTCTCACAGTGTATTTCAGTATGTTGCACTATGTTGCAGTATAATTCAGTATGTTGCATTACATTTCAGTGTATTACAGTATACTTCAGTGTGTTGCAGTGTATTTCAGTATGCTACAGCATATTTCAGTATGTTAGAGTGTAATTCAGTATGTTGCAGTGTATTTCAATATGTGATAGTGCATTTCAGTATGTTGCAGTATATTTCAGCATGTTGCAGTATGTTTCAGTATGTCGCAGTATATTTTAATGTGTTGCAATGTACTTCAGTATGTTGCAGTGTATTTCAGTATGTTGCAGTATGTTACAGTATATTTCAATACGTTGCAGTATGTTTCAATGTGTCGCACAATATTTCAGTATGTTGCAGTATGTTGCAGTATGTTGCAGTGTATTTCAGTGTGTCACATTGTATTTCAGTATGTTGCACCACTTGAAGTATAATTCGTATGTTGCAGTATTTTTCAGTGTGTCGCAGTAAATTTCGGTATGTTGCCATATTGTTCAGTGTGTTGCAGTATATTTCAATGTGTTGCAGTGTATATCAATATGTTCCAGTGTAATTCAGTATGTTGCAGTATGTTGCAGTATGTTGCAGTGTATTTCAGTGTGTCACAGTGTATTTCAGTATGTTGCAGTATGTTTCAGTATGTTGCAGTATATTTTAATGTGTTGCAGTGTATTTTAGTATGTTGCAGTATGTTACAGTATATTTCAATATGTTGCAGTATACTTTATTGTGTCGCACAATATTTCAGTATGTTGCAGTATGTTGCAGTATGTTGCAGTGTATTTCAGTGTGTCACAGTGTATTTCAGTATGTTGCACCACTTGCAGTCTATTTCAGTATGTTGCAGTATATTTTAAGGCGTCGCAGTATATTTCAGTATGTTGCAGTAATTTTCAACGTGTCGCAGTTTATTTCGGTATGTTGCCGTATGTTTCAGTGTGTTGCAGTATATTTCAGTATGTTGCAGTATGTTTCAGTTTGTTGCAGTATATTTTAATGTGTTGCAATGTATTTCAGTATGTTGCAGTATGTTGCAGTATGTTGCAGTGTGTTTCAATGTGTCACAGTGTATTTCAGTATGTTGCAGTATGATGCAGTGTAATTCAATAAGTTACGCTGTATATCCGTATGTTGCAATATCTTGCAGAATGTTGCAGTGTATTTCAGTATGTCACAGTGTATTTCAGTATGTTGCACCACTTGCAGTATATTTCAGTATGTTGCAGTATTTTTCAAGGTGTCGCAGTATATTTCGGTATGCTGCCGTATGTTGCAGTGTGTTGCGGTATATTTCAATGTGTTGCAGTGTATATCTATATGTTCCAGTGTAATTCAGTATGTTACAGTATGATGCAGTGTATTTCAATACGTTACAGTGTATTTCAGTAGGTTGCGGTATCTTGCAGTATGTTGCAGTGTATTTCAGTATGTCACAGTCTGTTTCAGTATATTGCAGTATCTTGCAGTATATTTCAGTATGTTGCAGTATGTTTCAATGTTTCGCAGTGTTTTTCAATATGTTCCAGTGTATTTCAGTATGTTGCAGTATGTTGTAGTGTATTTCAGTATGTTGCACTATGTTGCAGTATAATTCAGTATGTTGCATTACATTTCAGTGTATTACAGTATACTTCAGTGTGTTGCAGTGTATTTCAGTATGCTACAGCATATTTCAGTATGTTAGAGTGTAATTCAGTATGTTGCAGTATATTTCAATATGTTATAGTGTATTTCAGTATGTTGCAGTATATTTCAGCATGTTGCGGTATGTTTCAGTATGTCGCAGTATATTTTAATGTGTTGCAATGTATTTCAGTATGTTGCAGTGTATTTTAGTATGTTGCAGTATGTTACAGTATATTTCAATATGTTGCAGTATATTTCAATGTGTCGCACAATATTTCAGTATGTTGCAGTATGTTGCAGTGTATTTCAGTGTGTCACATTGTATTTCAGTATGTTGCACCACTTGAAGTATAATTCGTATGTTGCAGTATTTTTCAGTGTGTCGCAGTAAATTTCGGTATGTTGCCATATGGTTCAGTGTGTTGCAGTATATTTCAATGTGTTGCAGTGTATATCAATATGTTCCAGTGTAATTCAGTATGTTGCAGTATGTTGCTGTATGTTGCAGTGTATTTCAGTGTGTCACAGTGTATTTCAGTATGATGCAGTATGTTTCAGTATGTTGCAGTAGATTTTAATGTGTTGCAGTGTATTTTAGTATGTTTCAGTATGTTACAGTATATTTCAATATGTTGCAGTATGTTTTAATGTGTCGCACAATATTTCAGTATGTTGCAGTATGTTGCAGTATGTTGCAGTGTATTTCAGTGTGTCACATTGTATTTCAGTATGTTGCACCACTTGAAGTATAATTCGTATGTTGCAGTATTTTTCAGTGTGTCGCAGTAAATTTCGGTATGTTGCCATATTGTTCAGTGTGTTGCAGTATATTTCAATGTGTTGCAGTGTATATCAATATGTTGCAGTGTAATTCAGTATGTTGCAGTATGTTGCAGTATGTTGCAGTGTATTTCAGTGTGTCACAGTGTATTTCAGTATGTTGCAGTATGTTTCAGTATGTTGCAGTATATTTTAATGTGTTGCAGTGTATTTTAGTATATTGCAGTATGTTACAGTATATTTCAATATGTTGCAGTATATTTTATTGTGTCGCACAATATTTCAGTATGTCGCAGTATGTTGCAGTATGTTGCAGTGTATTTCAGTGTGTCACAGTGTATTTCAGTATGTTGCACCACTTGCAGTCTATTTCAGTATGTTGCAGTATATTTTAAGGCGTCGCAGTATATTTCAGTATGTTGCAGTAATTTTCAACGTGTCGCAGTTTATCTCGGTATGTTGCCGTATGTTTCAGTGTGTTGCAGTATATTTCAGTATGTTGCAGTATGTTTCAGTATGTTGCAGTATATTTTAAGGTGTTGCAATGTATTTCAATATGTTGCAGTATATTTTATTGTGTCGCACAATATTTCAGTATGTTGCAGTATGTTGCAGTATGTTGCAGTGTATTTCAGTGTGTCACAGTGTATTTCAGTATGTTGCACCACTTGCAGTCTATTTCAGTATGTTGCAGTATATTTTAAGGCGTCGCAGTATATTTCAGTATGTTGCTGTAATTTTCAACGTGTCGCAGTTTATTTCGGTATGTTGCCGTATGTTTCAGTGTGTTGCAGTATATATCAGTATGTTGCAGTATGTTTCAGTATGTTGCAGTATATTTTAATGTGTTGCAATGTATTTCAGTATGTTGCAGTATGTTGCAGTATGTTGCAGTGTATTTCAATGTGTCACAGTGTATTTCAGTATGTTGCAGTATGTTTCAGTATGTTGCAGTATATTTTATTGTGTTGCAGTGTATTTTAGTATGTTGCAGTATGTTACAGTATATTTCAATATGTTGCAGTATATTTTAATGTGTCGCACAATATTTCAGTATGTTGCAGTATGTTGCAGTATGTTGCAGTGTATTTCAGTGTGTCACAGTGTATTTCAGTATGTTGCACCACTTGCAGTCTATTTCAGTATGTTGCAGTATATTTTAAGGCGTCGCAGTATATTTCAGTATGTTGCAGTAATTTTCAACGTGTCGCAGTTTATTTCGGTATGTTGCCGTATGTTTCAGTGTGTTGCAGTATATTTCAGAGTGTTGCAGTGTAGTTCAATATGTTCCAGTGTATTTCAGTATGTTGCAGTATGTTGCAGTATATTTCAGTATGTTGCAATATTTTTCAACGTGTTGCAGTATATTTCGGTATGTTGACGTATATTTTAGTGTGTTACACTATACTTTAATACGTTGCAGTATGTTCCGGTATGTTTCATTATGTTACAGTATATTACACTAGTTTACCATTCATTTCGATATGTTGCAGTATATTTCAATGTGTTGCAGTGTATTTCATTATGTTCAAGTGTAATTCAGTATGTTGCAGTATGTTGCAGTATATTTCAGTATGTTACAGTGTATTTCGGTATGTTAGAGTATATTTCAGTCTGTTACAGTATATTTCAGTATGTTACAGTACATTTCTGTATATTACATTACCTTTCAGTATGTTGCAGTATATTTCAGTATGTTGCAGTATATTTTAATGTGTCGCAGTATACTTCATTGTGTTACCTTATGTTTCAGTCTGTTGCAGTATATTTCAATGTGTTGCAGGGTATTCGATTATCTTCCGGTGCATTTCAGTATGTTGCAGTATGTTGCAGTGTATTTCGATATGTTACGGTGTATTTCAGTATGTTGCAGTATGATGCAGTGTAATTCAATAAGTTACACTGTCTTTCCGTACGTTGCAGTATCTTGCAGTATGTTGCAGTGTATTTCAGTATGTCACAGTGTATTTCAGTATGTTGCACCACTTGCAGTATATTTCAGTATGTTGCAGTATTTTTCAAGGTGTCGCAGTTTATTTTGGTATGCTGCCGTATGTTGCAGTGTGTTGCAGTATATTTCAATGAGTTGCAGTGTATATCAATATGTTCCAGTGTTTTTCAGTATGTTGCAGTATGATGCAGTGTAATTCAATATGTTACAGTGTATTTCAGTATGTTACAGTATGTTGCAGTGTATTTCGATATGTTACGGTGTATTTCAGTGTGTTGCAGTATGTTGCAGTATGTTGCAGTGTATTTCGATATGTTACAGTGTATTTCAGTATGTTGCAGTATGTTGCATTATGTTTCAGTGTATTTCAGTGTGTCACAGTGTATTTCAGTATGTTGCACTATGTTGCAGTATAATTCAGTATGTTGCATTACATTTCAGTGTATTACAGTATACTTCAGTGTGTTGCAGTGTATTTCAGTATGCTACAGCATATTTCAGTATGTTAGAGTGTAATTCAGTATGTTGCAGTATATTTCAATATGTGATAGTGTATTTCAGTATGTTGCAGTATATTTCAGCATGTTGCAGTATGTTTCAGTATGTCGCAGTATATTTTAATGTGTTGCAATGTATTTCAGTATGTTGCAGTGTATTTTAGTATGTTGCAGTATGTTACAGTATATTTCAATACGTTGCAGTATATTTCAATGTGTCGCACAATATTTCAGTATGTTGCAGTATGTTGCAGTGAATTTCAGTGTGTCACATTGTATTTCAGTATGTTGCACCACTTGAAGTATAGTTCGTATGTTGCAGTATTTTTCAGTGTGTCGCAGTAAATTTCGGTATGTTGCCATATGGTTCAGTGTGTTGCAGTATGTTTCAATGTGTTGCAGTGTATATCAATATGTTCCAGTGTAATTTAGTATGTTGCAGTATGTTGCAGTATGTTGCAGTGTATTTCAGTGTGTCACAGTGTATTTCAGTATGTTGCACCACTTGCAGTATATTTCAGTATGTTGCAGTATTTTTCAAGGTGTCGCAGTATATTTCGGTATGATGCCGTATGTTGCAGTGTGTTGCAGTATATTTCAATGAGTTGCAGTGTATATCAATATGTTCCAGTGTTTTTCAGTATGTTGCAGTATGATGCAGTGTAATTCAATATGTTACAGTGTATTTCAGTATGTTGCAGTATGTTGCAGTATGTTGCAGTGTATTCCAGTGTGTCACATTGTATTTCAGTATGTTGCACCACTTGCAGTATATTTCTTATGTTGCAGTATTTTTCGAGGTGTCGCAGTATATTTTGGTATATTGCCGTATGTTTCAGTGTGTTGCAGTATATTTCAATGTGTTGCAGTGTATATCAATATTTTCCAGTGTAATTCAGTATGTTGCAGTATGATGCAGTGTATTTCAATATGTTACAGTGTATTTCAGTAGGTTGCGGTATCTTGCAGTATGTTGCAGTGTATTTCAGTATGTCACAGTCTGTTTCAGTATGTTGCAGTATCTTGCAGTATATTTCAGTATGTTGCAGTATGTTTCAATGTGTCGCAGTGTATTTCAATATGTTCCAGTGTATTTCAGTATGTTGCAGTATGTTGTAGTGTATTTCAGTATGTTGCACTATGTTGCAGTATAATTCAGTATTTTGCATTACATTTCAGTTTATTACAGTATACTTCAGTGTGTTGCAGTGTATTTCAGTATGCTACAGCATATTTCAGTATGTTAGAGTGTAATTCAGTATGTTGCAGTATATTTCAATATGTGATAGTGTATTTCAGTGTGTCGCAGTAAATTTCGGTATGTTGCTGTATGGTTCAGTGTGTTGCAGTATATTTCAATGTGTTGCAGTGTATATCAAAATGTTCCAGTGTAATTCAGTATGTTGCAGTATGTTGCAGTATGTTGCAGTGTATTACACTAGTTTACCATTCATTTCGATATGTTGCAGTATATTTCAATGTGTTGCAGTGTATTTCATTATGTTCAAGTGTAATTCAGTATGTTGAAGTATGTTGCAGTATATTTCAGTATGTTACAGTGTATTTCGGTATGTTAGAGTATATTTCAGTCTGTTACAGTATATTTCAGTATGTTACAGTACATTTCTGTATATTACATTACATTTCAGTATGTTGCAGTATATTTCAGTATGTTGCAGTATATTTTAATGTGTCGCAGTATACTTCATTGTGTTACCTTATGTTTCAGTCTGTTGCAGTATATTTCAATGTGTTGCAGGGTATTCCATTATGTCCCAGTGCATTTCAGTATGTTGCAGTATGTTGCAGTGTATTTCGATATGTTACGGTGTATTTCAGTATGTTGCAGTATGTTGCAGTATGTTGCAGTGTATTTCGATATGTTACAGTGTATTTCAGTATGTTGCAGTATGTTGCAGTATAATTCAGTATGTTGCATTACATTTCAGTGTATTACAGTATAATTCAGTGTGTGACAGTGTATTTCAGTATGCTACAGCATATTTCAGTATGTTAGAGTGTAATTCAGCATGTTGCAGTATATTTCAATACGTTATAGTGTATTTCAGTATGTTTTAGTATATTTCAGCATGTTGCAGTATGTTTCAGTATGTCGCAGTATATTTTAATGTGTTGCAATGTATTTCAGTATGTTGCAGTGTATTTTAGTATGTTGCAGTATGTTACAGTATATTTCAATATGTTGCAGTATATTTCAATGTGTCGCTTAATATTTCAGTATGTTGCAGTATGTTGCAGTGTATTTCAGTGTGTCACATTGTATTTCAGAATGTTGCACCACTTGAAGTATAATTTGTATGTTGCAGTATTTTTCAGTGTGTCGCAGTAAATTTCGGTATGTTGCCATATGGTTCAGTGTGTTGCAGTATATTTCAATGTGTTGCAGTGTATATCAATATGTTCCAGTGTATCTCAGTATGTTGCAGTATGATGCAGTGTAATTCAATAAGTTACACTGTATTTCCGTACGTTGCAGTATCTTGCAGTATGTTGCAGTGTATTTCAGTATGTCACAGTGTATTTCAGTATGTTGCACCACTTGCAGTATATCTCAGTATGTTGCAGGATTTTTCAAGGTGTCGCAGTATATTTCGGTATGCTGCCGTATGTTGCAGTGTGTTGCAGTATATTTTAAAGAGTTGCAGTGTATATTAATATGTTCCAGTGTTTTTCAGTATGTTGCAGTATGATGCAGTGTAATTCAATATGTTACAGTGTATTTCAGTATGTTGCAGTATGTTGCAGTGTATTTCGATATGTTACGGTGTATTTCAGTGTGTTGCAGTATGTTGTAGTATGTTGCAGTGTATTTCGATATGTTACAGTGTATTTCAGTATGTTGCAGTATGTTGCATTATGTTTCAGTGTATTTCAGTGTGTCACAGTGTATTTCAGTATGTTGCACTATGTTGCAGTATAATTCAGTATGTTGCATTACATTTCAGTGTATTACAGTATACTTCAGTGTGTTGCAGTGTATTTCAGTATGCTACAGCATATTTCAGTATGTTAGAGTGTAATTCAGTATGTTGCAGTATATTTCAATATGTTATAGTGTATTTCAGTATGTTGCAGTATATTTCAGCATGTTGCAGTATGTTTCAGTATGTCGCAGTATATTTTAATGTATTGCAATGTATTTCAGTATGTTGCAGTGTATTTTAGTATGTTGCAGTATGTTACAGTATATTTCAATATGTTGCAGTATATTTCAATGTGTCGCACAATATTTCAGTATGTTGCAGTATGTTGCAGTATGTTGCAGTGTATTTCAGTGTGTCACATTGTATTTCAGAATGTTGCACCACTTGAAGTATAATTCGTATGTTGCAGTATTTTTCAGTGTGTCGCAGCAAATTTCGGTATGTTGCCATATGGTTCAGTGTGTTGCAGTATATTTCAATGTGTTGCAGTGTTTATCAATATGTTCCAGTGTATCTCAGTATGTTGCAGTATGATGCAGTGTAATTCAATAAGTTACACTGTATTTCCGTACGTTGCAGTATCTTGCAGTATGTTGCAGTGTATTTCAGTATGTCACAGTGTATTTCAGTATGTTGCACCACTTGCAGTATATTTCAGTATGTTGCAGTATTTTTCAAGGTGTCGCAGTATATTTCGGTATGCTGCCGTATGTTGCAGTATGTTACAGTATATTTCAATATGTTGCAGTATATTTCAATGTGTCGCACAATATTTCAGTATGTTGCAGTATCTTGCAGTATGTTGCAGTGTGTTGCAGTATGTTGCAGTATGTTGCAGTGTATTTCGATATGTTACAGTGTATTTCAGTACGTTGCAGTATGTTGCATTATGTTTCAGTGTATTTCAGTGTCTCACAGTGTATTTCAGTAAGTTGCACTATGTTGCAGTATAATTCAGTATGTTGCATTACATTTCAGTGTATTACAGTATACTTCAGTGTGTTGCAGTGTATTTCAGTATGCTACAGCATATTTCAGTATGTTAGAGTGTAATTCAGTATGTTGCAGTGTATTTCAATATGTGATAGTGTATTTCAGTATGTTGCAGTATATTTCAGCATGTTGCAGTATGTTTCAGTATGTCGCAGTATATTTTAATGTGTTGCAATGTATTTCAGTATGTTGCAGTGTTTTTCAGTATGTTGCAGTATGTTGCAGTGTATTTCGATATGTTACGGTGTATTTCAGTGTGTTGCAGTATGTTGCAGTATGTTGCAGTGTATTTCGATATGTTACAGTGTATTTCAGTACGTTGCAGTATGTTGCATTATGTTTCAGTGTATTTCAGTGTCTCACAGTGTATTTCAGTATGTTGCACTATGTTGCAGTATAATTCAGTATGTTGCATTACATTTCAGTGTATTACAGTATACTTCAGTGTGTTGCAGTGTATTTCAGTATGCTACAGCATATTTCAGTATGTTAGAGTGTAATTCAGCATGTTGCAGTGTATTTCAATATGTGATAGTGTATTTCGTATGTTGCAGTATATTTCAGCATGTTGCAGTATGTTTCAGTATGTCGCAGTATATTTTAATGTGTTGCAATGTATTTCAGTATGTTGCAGTGTATTTCAGTATGTTGCAGTATGTTACAGTATATTTCAATACGTTGCAGTATGTTTCAATGTGTCGCACAATATTTCAGTATGTTGCAGTATGTTGCAGTGTATTTCAGTGTGTCACATTGTATTTCAGTATGTTGCACCACTTGAAGTATAATTCGTATGTTGCAGTATTTTTCAGTGTGTCGCAGTAAATTTCGGTATGTTGCCATATTGTTCAGTGTGTTGCAGTATATTTCAATGTGTTGCAGTGTATATCAATATGTTCCAGTGTAATTCAGTATGTTGCAGTATTTTGCAGTATATTTCAATATGCTGCAGTATATTTCAATGTGTCGCACAATATTTCAGTATGTTGCAGTATGTTGCAGTATGTTGCAGTGTATTTCAGTGTGTCACATTGTATTTCAGTATGTTGCACCACTTGAAGTATAATTCGTATGTTGCAGTATTTTTCAGTGTGTCGCAGTAAATTTTGGTATGTTGCCATATAATTCAGTGTGATGCAGTATATTTCAATGTGTTGCAGTGTATATCAATATGTTCCAGTGTATCTCAGTATGTTGCAGTATGATGCAGTGTAATTCAATAAGTTACACTGTATTTCCGTAGGTTGCAGTATCTTGCAGTATGTTGCAGTCTATTTCAGTATGTCACAGTGTATTTCAGTATGTTGCACCACTTGCAGTATATTTCGGATGTTGCAGTATTTTTCAAGGTGTCGCAGTATATTTTGCTATATTGCCGTATGTTTCAGTGTGTTGCAGTATATTTAAATGTGTTGCAGTGTATATCAATATGTTCCAGTGTAATTCAGTATGTTGCAGTATGATGCAGTGTATTTCAATATGTTACAGTGTATTTCAGTAGGTTGCGGTATCTTGCAGTATGTTGCAGTGTATTTCAGTATGTCACAGTCTGTTTCAGTATGTTGCAGTATTTTGCAGTATATTTCAGTATGTTGCAGTATGTTTCAATGTGTCGCAGTGTATTTCAATATGTTCCAGTGTATTTAAGTATGTTGCAGTATGTTGTAGTGTATTTCAGTGTGTCACAGTGTATTTCAGTATGTTGCAGTATGTTTCAGTATGTTGCAGTATGTTTTAATGTGTTGCAGTGTATTTTAGTATGTCGCAGTATGCTACAGTATATTTCAATATGTTGCAGTATATTTTATTGCGTCGCAAAATATTTCAGTATGTTGCAGTATGTTTCAGTATGTTGCAGTATATTTTAATGTGTTGCAGTGTAATTTAGTATGTTGCAGTATGTTACAGTATATTTCAATATGTTGCAGTATTTTTCAGTGTGTCGCAGTAAATTTCGGTATGTTGCCATATGGTTCAGTGTGTTGCAGTATATTTCAATGTGTTGCAGTGTATATCAATATGTTCCAGTGTATCTCAGTATGTTGCAGTATGATGCAGTGTAATTCAATAAGTTACACTGTATTTCCGTACGTTGCAGTATCTTGCAGTATGTTGCAGTGTATTTCAGTATGTCACAGTGTATTTCAGTATGTTGCACCACTTGCAGTATATCTCAGTATGTTGCAGTATTTTTCAAGGTGTCGCAGTATATTTCGGTATGCTGCCGTATGTTGCAGTGTGTTGCAGTATATTTTAAAGAGTTGCAGTGTATATTAATATGTTCCAGTGTTTTTCAGTATGTTGCAGTATGATGCAGTGTAATTCAATATGTTACAGTGTATTTCAGTATGTTGCAGTATGTTGCAGTGTATTTCGATATGTTACGGTGTATTTCAGTGTGTTGCAGTATGTTGTAGTATGTTGCAGTGTATTTCGATATGTTACAGTGTATTTCAGTATGTTGCAGTATGTTGCATTATGTTTCAGTGTATTTCAGTGTGTCACAGTGTATTTCAGTATGTTGCACTATGTTGCAGTATAATTCAGTATGTTGCATTACATTTCAGTGTATTACAGTATACTTCAGTGTGTTGCAGTGTATTTCAGTATGCTACAGCATATTTCAGTATGTTAGAGTGTAATTCAGTATGTTGCAGTATATTTCAATATGTTATAGTGTATTTCAGTATGTTGCAGTATATTTCAGCATGTTGCAGTATGTTTCAGTATGTCGCAGTATATTTTAATGTATTGCAATGTATTTCAGTATGTTGCAGTGTATTTTAGTATGTTGCAGTATGTTACAGTATATTTCAATATGTTGCAGTATATTTCAATGTGTCGCACAATATTTCAGTATGTTGCAGTATGTTGCAGTATGTTGCAGTGTATTTCAGTGTGTCACATTGTATTTCAGAATGTTGCACCACTTGAAGTATAATTCGTATGTTGCAGTATTTTTCAGTGTGTCGCAGCAAATTTCGGTATGTTGCCATATGGTTCAGTGTGTTGCAGTATATTTCAATGTGTTGCAGTGTTTATCAATATGTTCCAGTGTATCTCAGTATGTTGCAGTATGATGCAGTGTAATTCAATAAGTTACACTGTATTTCTGTACGTTGCAGTATCTTGCAGTATGTTGCAGTGTATTTCAGTATGTCACAGTGTATTTCAGTATGTTGCACCACTTGCAGTATATTTCAGTATGTTGCAGTATTTTTCAAGGTGTCGCAGTATATTTCGGTATGCTGCCGTATGTTGCAGTATGTTACAGTATATTTCAATATGTTGCAGTATATTTCAATGTGTCGCACAATATTTCAGTATGTTGCAGTATCTTGCAGTATGTTGCAGTGTATTTCAGTATGTCACAGTGTATTTCAGTATGTTGCACCACTTGCAGTATATTTCAGTATGTTGCAGTATTTTTCAAGGTATCGCAGTATATTTTGGTATATTGCCGTATGTTTCAGTGTGTTGCAGTATATTTCAATGTGTTGCAGTGTATATCAATATGTTCCAGTGTAATTCAGTATGTTGCAGTATGATGCAGTGTATTTCAATATGTTACAGTGTATTTCAGTAGGTTGCGGTATCTTGCAGTATGTTGCAGTGTATTTCAGTATGTCACAGTCTGTTTCAGTATGTTGCGGTATCTTGCAGTATATTTCAGTATGTTGCAGTATGTTTCAATGTGTCGCAGTGTATTTCAATATGTTCCAGTGTATTTCAGTATGTTGCAGTATGTTGTAGTGTATTTCAGTGTGTCACAGTGTGTTTCAGTATGTTGCAGTATGTTTCAGTATGTTGCAGTATATTTTAATGTGTTGCAGTGTATTTTAGTATGTTGCAGTATGTTACAGTATATTACAATATGTTGCAGTATATTTTATTGTGTCGCACAATATTTCAGTATGTTGCAGTATGTTTCAGTATGTTGCAGTATATTTTAATGTGTTGCAGTGTATTTCAGTATGTTGCAGTATGTTGCAGTATATTTCAGTATGTTGCAATATTTTTCAACGTGTTGCAGTATATTTCGGTATGTTGCCGTATATTTCAGTGTGTTACACTATGCTTTAATACTTTGCAGTATGTTTCGGTATGTTTCATTATGTTACAGTATATTACACTAGTTTACCATTCATTTCGATATGTTGCAGTATATTTCGATGTGTTGCAGTGTATTTCATTATGTTCAGGTGTAATTCAGTATGTTGCAGTATGTTGCAGTATATTTCAGTATGTTACAGTGTATTTCGGTATGTTAGAGTATATTTCAGTCTGTTACAGTATATTTCAGTATGTTACAGTATATTTCTGTATATTACATTACATTTCAGTATGTTGCAGTATGTTTCAGTCTGTTGCAGTATATTTCAATGTGTTGCAGGGTATTCCATTATGTTCCGGTGCATTTCAGTATGTTGCAGTATGTTGCAGTGTATTTCGATATGTTACGGTGTATTTCAGTATGTTGCAGTATGTTGCAGTATGTTACAGTGTATTTCAGTATGTTGCAGTATGTTGCATTATGTTTCAGTGTATTTCAGTGTGTCACAGTGTATTTCAGTATGTTGCACTATGTTGCAGTATAATTCAGTATGTTGCATTACATTTCAGTGTATTACAGTATACTTCAGTGTGTTGCAGTGTATTTCAGTATGCTACAGCATATTTCAGTATGTTATACTGTAATTCAGTATGTTGCAGTATATTTCAATATGTTATAGTGTATTTCAGTATGTTACAGTATATTTCAGCATGTTGCAGTATGTTTCAGTATGTCGCAGTATATTTTAATGTGTTGCAATATATTTCAGTATGTTGCAGTGTATTTTAGTATGTTGCAGTATGTTACAGTATATTTCAATATGTTGCAGTCTATTTCAATGTGTCGCACAATTTTTTAGTGTGTTGCAGTATGTTGCAGTGTATTTCAGTATGTCACATTGTATTTCAGTATGTTGCACCACTTGAAGTATAATTCGTATGTTGCAGTATTTTTCAGTGTGTCGCAGTAAATTTTGGTATGTTGCCATATAATTCAGTGTGATGCAGTATATTTCAATGTGTTGCAGTGTATATCATTATGTTCCAGTGTATCTCAGTATGTTGCAGTATGATGCAGTGTAATTCAATAAGTTACACTGTATTTCCGTACGTTGCAGTATCTTGCAGTATGTTGCAGTGTATTTCAGTATGTGACAGTGTATTTCAGTATGTTGCACCACTTGCAGTATATTTCGGATGTTGCAGTATTTTTCAAGGTGTCGCAGTATATTTTGGTATATTGCCGTATGTTTCAGTGTGTTGCAGTATATTTAAATGTGTTGCAGTGTATATCAATATGTTCCAGTGTAATTCAGTATGTTGCAGTATGATGCAGTGTATTTCAATATGTTACAGTGTATTTCAGTAGGTTGCGGTATCTTGCAGTATGTTGCAGTGTATTTCAGTATGTTACAGTCTGTTTCAGTATGTTGCAGTATTTTGCAGTATATTTCAGTATGTTGCAGTATGTTTCAATGTGTCGCAGTGTATTTCAATATGTTCCAGTGTATTTAAGTATGTTGCAGTATGTTGTAGTGTATTTCAGTGTGTCACAGTGTATTTCAGTATGTTGCAGTATGTTGCAGTGTATTTCGATATGTTACGGTGTATTTCAGTGTGTTGCAGTATGTTGTAGTATGTTGCAGTGTATTTCGATATGTTACAGTGTATTTCAGTATGTTGCAGTATGTTGCATTATGTTTCAGTGTATTTCAGTGTGTCACAGTGTATTTCAGTATGTTGCACTATGTTGCAGTATAATTCAGTATGTTGCATTACATTTCAGTGTATTACAGTATACTTCAGTGTGTTGCAGTGTATTTCAGTATGCTACAGCATATTTCAGTATGTTAGAGTGTAATTCAGTATGTTGCAGTATATTTCAATATGTTATAGTGTATTTCAGTATGTTGCAGTATATTTCAGCATGTTGCAGTATGTTTCAGTATGTCGCAGTATATTTTAATGTATTGCAATGTATTTCAGTATGTTGCAGTGTATTTTAGTATGTTGCAGTATGTTACAGTATATTTCAATATGTTGCAGTATATTTCAATGTGTCGCACAATATTTCAGTATGTTGCAGTATGTTGCAGTATGTTGCAGTGTATTTCAGTGTGTCACATTGTATTTCAGAATGTTGCACCACTTGAAGTATAATTCGTATGTTGCAGTATTTTTCAGTGTGTCGCAGCAAATTTCGGTATGTTGCCATATGGTTCAGTGTGTTGCAGTATATTTCAATGTGTTGCAGTGTTTATCAATATGTTCCAGTGTATCTCAGTATGTTGCAGTATGATGCAGTGTAATTCAATAAGTTACACTGTATTTCCGTACGTTGCAGTATCTTGCAGTATGTTGCAGTGTATTTCAGTATGTCACAGTGTATTTCAGTATGTTGCACCACTTGCAGTATATTTCAGTATGTTGCAGTATTTTTCAAGGTGTCGCAGTATATTTCGGTATGCTGCCGTATGTTGCAGTATGTTACAGTATATTTCAATATGTTGCAGTATATTTCAATGTGTCGCACAATATTTCAGTATGTTGCAGTATCTTGCAGTATGTTGCAGTGTGTTGCAGTATGTTGCAGTATGTTGCAGTGTATTTCGATATGTTACAGTGTATTTCAGTACGTTGCAGTATGTTGCATTATGTTTCAGTGTATTTCAGTGTCTCACAGTGTATTTCAGTATGTTGCACTATGTTGCAGTATAATTCAGTATGTTGCATTACATTTCAGTGTATTACAGTATACTTCAGTGTGTTGCAGTGTATTTCAGTATGCTACAGCATATTTCAGTATGTTAGAGTGTAATTCAGTATGTTGCAGTGTATTTCAATATGTGATAGTGTATTTCAGTATGTTGCAGTATATTTCAGCATGTTGCAGTATGTTTCAGTATGTCGCAGTATATTTTAATGTGTTGCAATGTATTTCAGTATGTTGCAGTGTTTTTCAGTATGTTGCAGTATGTTGCAGTGTATTTCGATATGTTACGGTGTATTTCAGTGTGTTGCAGTATGTTGCAGTATGTTGCAGTGTATTTCGATATGTTACAGTGTATTTCAGTACGTTGCAGTATGTTGCATTATGTTTCAGTGTATTTCAGTGTCTCACAGTGTATTTCAGTATGTTGCACTATGTTGCAGTATAATTCAGTATGTTGCATTACATTTCAGTGTATTACAGTATACTTCAGTGTGTTGCAGTGTATTTCAGTATGCTACAGCATATTTCAGTATGTTAGAGTGTAATTCAGTATGTTGCAGTGTATTTCAATATGTGATAGTGTATTTCGTATGTTGCAGTATATTTCAGCATGTTGCAGTATGTTTCAGTATGTCGCAGTATATTTTAATGTGTTGCAATGTATTTCAGTATGTTGCAGTGTATTTCAGTATGTTGCAGTATGTTACAGTATATTTCAATACGTTGCAGTATGTTTCAATGTGTCGCACAATATTTCAGTATGTTGCAGTATGTTGCAGTATGTTGCAGTGTATTTCAGTGTGTCACATTGTATTTCAGTATGTTGCACCACTTGAAGTATAATTCGTATGTTGCAGTATTTTTCAGTGTGTCGCAGTAAATTTCGGTATGTTGCCATATTGTTCAGTGTGTTGCAGTATATTTCAATGTGTTGCAGTGTATATCAATATGTTCCAGTGTAATTCAGTATGTTGCAGTATTTTGCAGTATATTTCAATATGCTGCAGTATATTTCAATGTGTCGCACAATATTTCAGTATGTTGCAGTATGTTGCAGTATGTTGCAGTGTATTTCAGTGTGTCACATTGTATTTCAGTATGTTGCACCACTTGAAGTATAATTCGTATGTTGCAGTATTTTTCAGTGTGTCGCAGTAAATTTTGGTATGTTGCCATATAATTCAGTGTGATGCAGTATATTTCAATGTGTTGCAGTGTATATCAATATGTTCCAGTGTATCTCAGTATGTTGCAGTATGATGCAGTGTAATTCAATAAGTTACACTGTATTTCCGTAGGTTGCAGTATCTTGCAGTATGTTGCAGTCTATTTCAGTATGTCACAGTGTATTTCAGTATGTTGCACCACTTGCAGTATATTTCGGATGTTGCAGTATTTTTCAAGGTGTCGCAGTATATTTTGGTATATTGCCGTATGTTTCAGTGTGTTGCAGTATATTTAAATGTGTTGCAGTGTATATCAATATGTTCCAGTGTAATTCAGTATGTTGCAGTATGATGCAGTGTATTTCAATATGTTACAGTGTATTTCAGTAGGTTGCGGTATCTTGCAGTATGTTGCAGTGTATTTCAGTATGTCACAGTCTGTTTCAGTATGTTGCAGTATTTTGCAGTATATTTCAGTATGTTGCAGTATGTTTCAATGTGTCGCAGTGTATTTCAATATGTTCCAGTGTATTTAAGTATGTTGCAGTATGTTGTAGTGTATTTCAGTGTGTCACAGTGTATTTCAGTATGTTGCAGTATGTTTCAGTATGTTGCAGTATGTTTTAATGTGTTGCAGTGTATTTTAGTATGTTGCAGTATGCTACAGTATATTTCAATATGTTGCAGTATATTTTATTGCGTCGCAAAATATTTCAGTATGTTGCAGTATGTTTCAGTATGTTGCAGTATATTTTAATGTGTTGCAGTGTAATTTAGTATGTTGCAGTATGTTACAGTATATTTCAATATGTTGCAGTATTTTTCAGTGTGTCGCAGTAAATTTCGGTATGTTGCCATATGGTTCAGTGTGTTGCAGTATATTTCAATGTGTTGCAGTGTATATCAATATGTTCCAGTGTATCTCAGTATGTTGCAGTATGATGCAGTGTAATTCAATAAGTTACACTGTATTTCCGTACGTTGCAGTATCTTGCAGTATGTTGCAGTGTATTTCAGTATGTCACAGTGTATTTCAGTATGTTGCACCACTTGCAGTATATCTCAGTATGTTGCAGTATTTTTCAAGGTGTCGCAGTATATTTCGGTATGCTGCCGTATGTTGCAGTGTGTTGCAGTATATTTTAAAGAGTTGCAGTGTATATTAATATGTTCCAGTGTTTTTCAGTATGTTGCAGTATGATGCAGTGTAATTCAATATGTTACAGTGTATTTCAGTATGTTGCAGTATGTTGCAGTGTATTTCGATATGTTACGGTGTATTTCAGTGTGTTGCAGTATGTTGTAGTATGTTGCAGTGTATTTCGATATGTTACAGTGTATTTCAGTATGTTGCAGTATGTTGCATTATGTTTCAGTGTATTTCAGTGTGTCACAGTGTATTTCAGTATGTTGCACTATGTTGCAGTATAATTCAGTATGTTGCATTACATTTCAGTGTATTACAGTATACTTCAGTGTGTTGCAGTGTATTTCAGTATGCTACAGCATATTTCAGTATGTTAGAGTGTAATTCAGTATGTTGCAGTATATTTCAATATGTTATAGTGTATTTCAGTATGTTGCAGTATATTTCAGCATGTTGCAGTATGTTTCAGTATGTCGCAGTATATTTTAATGTATTGCAATGTATTTCAGTATGTTGCAGTGTATTTTAGTATGTTGCAGTATGTTACAGTATATTTCAATATGTTGCAGTATATTTCAATGTGTCGCACAATATTTCAGTATGTTGCAGTATGTTGCAGTATGTTGCAGTGTATTTCAGTGTGTCACATTGTATTTCAGAATGTTGCACCACTTGAAGTATAATTCGTATGTTGCAGTATTTTTCAGTGTGTCGCAGCAAATTTCGGTATGTTGCCATATGGTTCAGTGTGTTGCAGTATATTTCAATGTGTTGCAGTGTTTATCAATATGTTCCAGTGTATCTCAGTATGTTGCAGTATGATGCAGTGTAATTCAATAAGTTACACTGTATTTCCGTACGTTGCAGTATCTTGCAGTATGTTGCAGTGTATTTCAGTATGTCACAGTGTATTTCAGTATGTTGCACCACTTGCAGTATATTTCAGTATGTTGCAGTATTTTTCAAGGTGTCGCAGTATATTTCGGTATGCTGCCGTATGTTGCAGTATGTTACAGTATATTTCAATATGTTGCAGTATATTTCAATGTGTCGCACAATATTTCAGTATGTTGCAGTATCTTGCAGTATGTTGCAGTGTATTTCAGTATGTCACAGTGTATTTCAGTATGTTGCACCACTTGCAGTATATTTCAGTATGTTGCAGTATTTTTCAAGGTATCGCAGTATATTTTGGTATATTGCCGTATGTTTCAGTGTGTTGCAGTTTATTTCAATGTGTTGCAGTGTATATCAATATGTTCCAGTGTAATTCAGTATGTTGCAGTATGATGCAGTGTATTTCAATATGTTACAGTGTATTTCAGTAGGTTGCGGTATCTTGCAGTATGTTGCAGTGTATTTCAGTATGTCACAGTCTGTTTCAGTATGTTGCGGTATCTTGCAGTATATTTCAGTATGTTGCAGTATGTTTCAATGTGTCGCAGTGTATTTCAATATGTTCCAGTGTATTTCAGTATGTTGCAGTATGTTGTAGTGTATTTCAGTGTGTCACAGTGTGTTTCAGTATGTTGCAGTATGTTTCAGTATGTTGCAGTATATTTTAATGTGTTGCAGTGTATTTTAGTATGTTGCAGTATGTTACAGTATATTACAATATGTTGCAGTATATTTTATTGTGTCGCACAATATTTCAGTATGTTGCAGTATGTTTCAGTATGTTGCAGTATATTTTAATGTGTTGCAGTGTATTTCAGTATGTTGCAGTATGTTGCAGTATATTTCAGTATGTTGCAATATTTTTCAACGTGTTGCAGTATATTTCGGTATGTTGCCGTATATTTCAGTGTGTTACACTATGCTTTAATACTTTGCAGTATGTTTCGGTATGTTTCATTATGTTACAGTATATTACACTAGTTTACCATTCATTTCGATATGTTGCAGTATATTTCGATGTGTTGCAGTGTATTTCATTATGTTCAGGTGTAATTCAGTATGTTGCAGTATGTTGCAGTATATTTCAGTATGTTACAGTGTATTTCGGTATGTTAGAGTATATTTCAGTCTGTTACAGTATATTTCAGTATGTTACAGTATATTTCTGTATATTACATTACATTTCAGTATGTTGCAGTATGTTTCAGTCTGTTGCAGTATATTTCAATGTGTTGCAGGGTATTCCATTATGTTCCGGTGCATTTCAGTATGTTGCAGTATGTTGCAGTGTATTTCGATATGTTACGGTGTATTTCAGTATGTTGCAGTATGTTGCAGTATGTTACAGTGTATTTCAGTATGTTGCAGTATGTTGCATTATGTTTCAGTGTATTTCAGTGTGTCACAGTGTATTTCAGTATGTTGCACTATGTTGCAGTATAATTCAGTATGTTGCATTACATTTCAGTGTATTACAGTATACTTCAGTGTGTTGCAGTGTATTTCAGTATGCTACAGCATATTTCAGTATGTTATACTGTAATTCAGTATGTTGCAGTATATTTCAATATGTTATAGTGTATTTCAGTATGTTACAGTATATTTCAGCATGTTGCAGTATGTTTCAGTATGTCGCAGTATACTTTAATGTGTTGCAATATATTTCAGTATGTTGCAGTGTATTTTAGTATGTTGCAGTATGTTACAGTATATTTCAATATGTTGCAGTCTATTTCAATGTGTCGCACAATTTTTTAGTGTGTTGCAGTATGTTGCAGTGTATTTCAGTATGTCACATTGTATTTCAGTATGTTGCACCACTTGAAGTATAATTCGTATGTTGCAGTATTTTTCAGTGTGTCGCAGTAAATTTTGGTATGTTGCCATATAATTCAGTGTGATGCAGTATATTTCAATGCGTTGCAGTGTATATCATTATGTTCCAGTGTATCTCAGTATGTTGCAGTATGATGCAGTGTATTTCAATATGTTACAGTGTATTTCAGTATGTTGCAGTATCTTGCAGTATGTTGCAGTGTATTTCAGTATGTGACAGTGTATTTCAGTATGTTGCACCACTTGCAGTATATTTCGGATGTTGCAGTATTTTTCAAGGTGTCGCAGTATATTTCGGTATGTTGGCATATGGTTCAGTGTGATGCAGTATATTTCAATGCGTTGCAGTGTATATCATTATGTTCCAGTGTATCTCAGTATGTTGCAGTATGATGCAGTGTATTTCAATATGTTACAGTGTATTTCAGTAGGTTGCGGTATCTTGCAGTATGTTGCAGTGTATTTCAGTATGTCACAGTCTGTTTCAGTATGTTGCAGTATTTTGCAGTATATTTCAGTATGTTGCAGTATGTTTCAATGTGTCGCAGTGTATTTCAATATGTTCCAGTGTATTTAAGTATGTTGCAGTATGTTGTAGTGTATTTCAGTGTGTCACAGTGTATTTCAGTATGTTGCAGTATGTTTCAGTATGTTGCAGTATGTTTTAATGTGTTGCAGTGTATTTTAGTATGTTGCAGTATGCTACAGTATATTTCAATATGTTGCAGTATATTTTATTGCGTCGCAAAATATTTCAGTATGTTGCAGTATGTTTCAGTATGTTGCAGTATATTTTAATGTGTTGCAGTGTAATTTAGTATGTTGCAGTATGTTACAGTATATTTCAATATGTTGCAGTATTTTTCAGTGTGTCGCAGTAAATTTCGGTATGTTGCCATATGGTTCAGTGTGTTGCAGTATATTTCAATGTGTTGCAGTGTATATCAATATGTTCCAGTGTATCTCAGTATGTTGCAGTATGATGCAGTGTAATTCAATAAGTTACACTGTATTTCCGTACGTTGCAGTATCTTGCAGTATGTTGCAGTGTATTTCAGTATGTCACAGTGTATTTCAGTATGTTGCACCACTTGCAGTATATCTCAGTATGTTGCAGTATTTTTC
The DNA here is from genome assembly GCA_964035545.1 of Bugula neritina. Taxonomy (NCBI): domain Eukaryota; kingdom Metazoa; phylum Bryozoa; class Gymnolaemata; order Cheilostomatida; family Bugulidae; genus Bugula; species Bugula neritina. The sequence continues at coordinate 931,592 of CAXIUT010000230.1, read as the reverse complement.
AAGGTGTCGCAGTATATTTCGGTATGCTGCCGTATGTTGCAGTGTGTTGCAGTATATTTTAAAGAGTTGCAGTGTATATTAATATGTTCCAGTGTTTTTCAGTATGTTGCAGTATGATGCAGTGTAATTCAATATGTTACAGTGTATTTCAGTATGTTGCAGTATGTTGCAGTGTATTTCGATATGTTACGGTGTATTTCAGTGTGTTGCAGTATGTTGTAGTATGTTGCAGTGTATTTCGATATGTTACAGTGTATTTCAGTATGTTGCAGTATGTTGCATTATGTTTCAGTGTATTTCAGTGTGTCACAGTGTATTTCAGTATGTTGCACTATGTTGCAGTATAATTCAGTATGTTGCATTACATTTCAGTGTATTACAGTATACTTCAGTGTGTTGCAGTGTATTTCAGTATGCTACAGCATATTTCAGTATGTTAGAGTGTAATTCAGTATGTTGCAGTATATTTCAATATGTTATAGTGTATTTCAGTATGTTGCAGTATATTTCAGCATGTTGCAGTATGTTTCAGTATGTCGCAGTATATTTTAATGTATTGCAATGTATTTCAGTATGTTGCAGTGTATTTTAGTATGTTGCAGTATGTTACAGTATATTTCAATATGTTGCAGTATATTTCAATGTGTCGCACAATATTTCAGTATGTTGCAGTATGTTGCAGTATGTTGCAGTGTATTTCAGTGTGTCACATTGTATTTCAGAATGTTGCACCACTTGAAGTATAATTCGTATGTTGCAGTATTTTTCAGTGTGTCGCAGCAAATTTCGGTATGTTGCCATATGGTTCAGTGTGTTGCAGTATATTTCAATGTGTTGCAGTGTTTATCAATATGTTCCAGTGTATCTCAGTATGTTGCAGTATGATGCAGTGTAATTCAATAAGTTACACTGTATTTCCGTACGTTGCAGTATCTTGCAGTATGTTGCAGTGTATTTCAGTATGTCACAGTGTATTTCAGTATGTTGCACCACTTGCAGTATATTTCAGTATGTTGCAGTATTTTTCAAGGTGTCGCAGTATATTTCGGTATGCTGCCGTATGTTGCAGTATGTTACAGTATATTTCAATATGTTGCAGTATATTTCAATGTGTCGCACAATATTTCAGTATGTTGCAGTATCTTGCAGTATGTTGCAGTGTATTTCAGTATGTCACAGTGTATTTCAGTATGTTGCACCACTTGCAGTATATTTCAGTATGTTGCAGTATTTTTCAAGGTATCGCAGTATATTTTGGTATATTGCCGTATGTTTCAGTGTGTTGTAGTATATTTCAATGTGTTGCAGTGTATATCAATATGTTCCAGTGTAATTCAGTATGTTGCAGTATGATGCAGTGTATTTCAATATGTTACAGTGTATTTCAGTAGGTTGCGGTATCTTGCAGTATGTTGCAGTGTATTTCAGTATGTCACAGTCTGTTTCAGTATGTTGCGGTATCTTGCAGTATATTTCAGTATGTTGCAGTATGTTTCAATGTGTCGCAGTGTATTTCAATATGTTCCAGTGTATTTCAGTATGTTGCAGTATGTTGTAGTGTATTTCAGTGTGTCACAGTGTGTTTCAGTATGTTGCAGTATGTTTCAGTATGTTGCAGTATATTTTAATGTGTTGCAGTGTATTTTAGTATGTTGCAGTATGTTACAGTATATTACAATATGTTGCAGTATATTTTATTGTGTCGCACAATATTTCAGTATGTTGCAGTATGTTTCAGTATGTTGCAGTATATTTTAATGTGTTGCAGTGTATTTCAGTATGTTGCAGTATGTTGCAGTATATTTCAGTATGTTGCAATATTTTTCAACGTGTTGCAGTATATTTCGGTATGTTGCCGTATATTTCAGTGTGTTACACTATACTTTAATACTTTGCAGTATGTTTCGGTATGTTTCATTATGTTACAGTATATTACACTAGTTTACCATTCATTTCGATATGTTGCAGTATATTTCGATGTGTTGCAGTGTATTTCATTATGTTCAGGTGTAATTCAGTATGTTGCAGTATGTTGCAGTATATTTCAGTATGTTACAGTGTATTTCGGTATGTTAGAGTATATTTCAGTCTGTTACAGTATATTTCAGTATGTTACAGTACATTTCTGTATATTACATTACATTTCAGTATGTTGCAGTATGTTTCAGTCTGTTGCAGTATATTTCAATGTGTTGCAGGGTATTCCATTATGTTCCGGTGCATTTCAGTATGTTGCAGTATGTTGCAGTGTATTTCGATATATTACGGTGTATTTCAGTATGTTGCAGTATGTTGCAGTATGTTACAGTGTATTTCAGTATGTTGCAGTATGTTGCATTATGTTTCAGTGTATTTCAGTGTGTCACAGTGTATTTCAGTATGTTGCACTATGTTGCAGTATAATTCAGTATGTTGCATTACATTTCAGTGTATTACAGTATACTTCAGTGTGTTGCAGTGTATTTCAGTATGCTACAGCATATTTCAGTATGTTATACTGTAATTCAGTATGTTGCAGTATATTTCAATATGTTATAGTGTATTTCAGTATGTTACAGTATATTTCAGCATGTTGCAGTATGTTTCAGTATGTCGCAGTATATTTTAATGTGTTGCAATGTATTTCAGTATGTTGCAGTGTATTTTAGTATGTTGCAGTATGTTACAGTATATTTCAATATGTTGCAGTCTATTTCAATGTGTCGCACAATTTTTTAGTGTGTTGCAGTATGTTGCAGTGTATTTCAGTATGTCACATTGTATTTCAGTATGTTGCACCACTTGAAGTATAATTCGTATGTTGCAGTATTTTTCAGTGTGTCGCAGTAAATTTTGGTATGTTGCCATATAATTCAGTGTGATGCAGTATATTTCAATGTGTTGCAGTGTATATCATTATGTTCCAGTGTATCTCAGTATGTTGCAGTATGATGCAGTATATTTCAATATGTTGCAGTATTTTTCAGTGTGTCGCAGTAAATTTCGGTATGTTGCCATATGGTTCAGTGTGTTGCAGTATATTTCAATGTGTTGCAGTGTATATCAATATGTTCCAGTGTATCTCAGTATGTTGCAGTATGATGCAGTGTAATTCAAAAAGTTACACTGTATTTCCGTACGTTGCAGTATCTTGCAGTATGTTGCAGTGTATTTCAGTATGTCACAGTGTATTTCAGTATGTTGCACCACTTGCAGTATATCTCAGTATGTTGCAGTATTTTTCAAGGTGTCGCAGTATATTTCGGTATGCTGCCGTATGTTGCAGTGTGTTGCAGTATATTTCAAAGAGTTGCAGTGTATATTAATATGTTCCAGTGTTTTTCAGTATGTTGCAGTATGATGCAGTGTAATTCAATATGTTACAGTGTATTTCAGTATGTTGCAGTATGTTGCAGTGTATTTCGATATGTTACGGTGTATTTCAGTGTGTTGCAGTATGTTGTAGTATGTTGCAGTGTATTTCGATATGTTACAGTGTATTTCAGTATGTTGCAGTATGTTGCATTATGTTTCAGTGTATTTCAGTGTGTCACAGTGTATTTCAGTATGTTGCACTATGTTGCAGTATAATTCAGTATGTTGCATTACATTTCAGTGTATTACAGTATACTTCAGTGTGTTGCAGTGTATTTCAGTATGCTACAGCATATTTCAGTATGTTAGAGTGTAATTCAGTATGTTGCAGTATATTTCAATATGTTATAGTGTATTTCAGTATGTTGCAGTATATTTCAGCATGTTGCAGTATGTTTCAGTATGTCGCAGTATATTTTAATGTATTGCAATGTATTTCAGTATGTTGCAGTGTATTTTAGTATGTTGCAGTATGTTACGGTATATTTCAATATGTTGCAGTATATTTCAATGTGTCGCACAATATTTCAGTATGTTGCAGTATGTTGCAGTATGTTGCAGTGTATTTCAGTGTGTCACATTGTATTTCAGAATGTTGCACCACTTGAAGTATAATTCGTATGTTGCAGTATTTTTCAGTGTGTCGCAGCAAATTTCGGTATGTTGCCATATGGTTCAGTGTGTTGCAGTATATTTCAATGTGTTGCAGTGTTTATCAATATGTTCCAGTGTATCTCAGTATGTTGCAGTATGATGCAGTGTAATTCAATAAGTTACACTGTATTCCGTACGTTGCAGTATCTTGCAGTATGTTGCAGTGTATTTCAGTGTGTCACAGTATATTTCAGTATGTTGCAGTATTTTTCAAGGTGTCGCAGTATTTTTCGGTATGCTGCTGTATGTTGCAGTGTGTTGCAGTATATTTCAATGAGTTGCTGTGTATATCAATATGTTCCAGTGTTTTTCAGTATGTTGCAGTATCATGCAGTGTAATTCAATATAATACAGTGTGTTTCAGTATGTTGCAGTATGTTGCAGTATGTTGCAGTGTATTTCAGTCTGTCACATTGTATTTCAGTATGTTACAGTGTATTTCGGTATGTTAGAGTATATTTCAGTCTGTTACCGTATATTTCAGTATGTTACAGTACATTTCTGTATATTACATTACATTTCAGTATGTTGCAGTATATTTCAGTCTGTTACAGTATATTTCAGTATGTTACAGTACATTTCTGTATATTACATTACATTTCAGTATGTTGCAGTATGTTTCAGTCTGTTGCAGTATATTTCAATGTGTTGCAGGGTATTCCATTATGTTCCGGTGCATTTCAGTATGTTGCAGTATGTTGCAGTGTATTTCGATATGTTACGGTGTATTTCAGTATGTTGCAGTATGTTGCAGTATGTTACAGTGTATTTCAGTATGTTGCTGTATGTTGCATTATGTTTCAGTGTATTTCAGTGTGTCACAGTGTATTTCAGTATGTTGCACTATGTTGCAGTATAATTCAGTATGTTGCATTACATTTCAGTGTATTACAGTATACTTCAGTGTGTTGCAGTGTATTTCAGTATGCTACAGCATATTTCAGTATGTTATACTGTAATTCAGTATGTTGCAGTATGTTTCAATATGTTATAGTGTATTTCAGTATGTTACAGTATATTTCAGCATGTTGCAGTATGTTTCAGTATGTCGCAGTATATTTTAATGTGTTGCAATGTATTTCAGTATGTTGCAGTGTATTTTAGTATGTTGCAGTATGTTACAGTATATTTCAATATGTTGCAGTCTATTTCAATGTGTCGCACAATTTTTTAGTGTGTTGCAGCATGTTGCAGTGTATTTCAGTATGCTACAGCATATTTCAGTATGTTAGAGTGTAATTCAGTATGTTGCAGTATATTTCAATACGTTATAGTGTATTTCAGTATGTTGCAGTATATTTCAGCATGTTGCAGTATGTTTCAGTATGTCGCAGTATATTTTAATGTGTTGCAATGTATTTCAGTATGTTGCAGTGTATTTTAGTATGTTGCAGTATGTTACAGTATATTTCAATATGTTGCAGTATATTTCAATGTGTCGCACAATATTTCAGTATGTTGCAGTATGTTGCAGTATGTTGCAGTTTATTTCAGTGTGTCACATTGTATTTCAGTATGTTGCACCACTTGAAGTATAATTCGTAGGTTGCAGTATTTTTCAGTGTGTCGCAGTAAATTTCGGTATGTTGCCATATAATTCAGTGTGATGCAGTATATTTCAATGTGTTGCAGTGTATATCAATATGTTCCAGTGTATCTCAGTATGTTGCAGTATGATGCAGTGTAATTCAATAAGTCACACTGTATTTCCGTACGTTGCAGTATCTTGCAGTATGTTGCAGTGTATTTCAGTATGTCACAGTGTATTTCAGTATGTTGCACCACTTGCAGTATATTTCGTATGTTGCAGTATTTTTCAAGGTGTCGCAGTATATTTTGGTATATTGCCGTATGTTTCAGTGTGTTGCAGTATATTTCAATGTGTTGCAGTGTATATCAATATGTTCCAGTGTAATTCAGTATGTTGCAGTATGATGCAGTGTATTTCAATATGTTACAGTGTATTTCAGTAGGTTGCGGTATCTTGCAGTATGTTGCAGTGTATTTCAGTATGTCACAGTCTGTTTCAGTATGTTGCAGTATTTTGCAGTATATTTCAGTATGTTGCAGTATGTTTCAATGTGTCGCAGTGTATTTCAATATGTTCCAGTGTATTTAAGTATGTTGCAGTATGTTGTAGTGTATTTCAGTGTGTCACAGTGTATTTCAGTATGTTGCAGTATGTTTCAGTATGTTGCAGTATGTTTTAATGTGTTGCAGTGTATTTTAGTATGTTGCAGTATGCTACAGTATATTTCAATATGTTGCAGTATATTTTATTGCGTCGCACAATATTTCAGTATGTTGCAGTATGTTTCAGTATGTTGCAGTATATTTTAATGTGTTGCAGTGTAATTTAGTATGTTGCAGTATGTTACAGTATATTTCAATATGTTGCAGTATTTTTCAGTGTGTCGCAGTAAATTTCGGTATGTTGCCATATGGTTCAGTGTGTTGCAGTATATTTCAATGTGTTGCAGTGTATATCAATATGTTCCAGTGTATCTCAGTATGTTGCAGTATGATGCAGTGTAATTCAATAAGTTACACTGTATTTCCGTACGTTGCAGTATCTTGCAGTATGTTGCAGTGTATTTCAGTATGTCACAGTGTATTTCAGTATGTTGCACCACTTGCAGTATATCTCAGTATGTTGCAGTATTTTTCAAGGTGTCGCAGCATATTTCGGTATGCTGCCGTATGTTGCAGTGTGTTGCAGTATATTTCAAAGAGTTGCAGTGTATATCATTATGTTCCAGTGTATGTCAGTATGTTGCAGTATGATGCAGTGTATTTCAATATGTTACAGTGTATTTCAGTATGTTGCAGTATGTTGCAGTGTATTTCGATATGTTATGGTGTATTTCAGTGTGTTGCAGTATGTTGCAGTATGTTGCAGTGTATTTCAGTGTGTCACATTGTATTTCAGTATGTTGCACCACTTGAAGTATAATTCGTATGTTGCAGTATTTTTCAGTGTGTCGCAGTAAATTTTGGTATGTTGCCATATTGTTCAGTGTGTTGCAGTATATTTCAATGTGTTGCAGTGTATATCAATATGTTGCAGTGTAATTCAGTATGTTGCAGTATGTTGCAGTATGTTGCAGTGTATTTCAGTGTGTCACAGTGTATTTCAGTATGTTGCAGTACGTTTCAGTATGTTGCAGTATATTTTAATGTGTTGCACAATATTTCAGTATGTTGCAGTATGTTGCAGTATGTTGCAGTGTATTTCAGTGTGTCACAGTGTATTTCAGTATGTTGCACCACTTGCAGTCTATTTCAGTATGTTGCAGTATATTTTAAGGCGTCGCAGTATATTTCAGTATGTTGCAGTAATTTTCAACGTGTCGCAGTTTATTTCGGTATGTTGCCGTATGTTTCAGTGTGTTGCAGTATATTTCAGTATGTTGCAGTATGTTTCAGTATGTTGCAGTATATTTTAATGTGTTGCAATGTATTTCAGTATGTTGCAGTATGTTGCAGTATGTTGCAGTGTATTTCAATGTGTCACAGTGTATTTCAGTATGTTGCAGTATGTTTCAATGTGTCGCAGCCTATTTCAATATGTTCCAGTGTATTTCAGTATGTTGCAGTTTGTTGTAGTGTATTTCAGTATGTTGCACTATGTTGCAGTATAGTTCTGTATGTTGCATCACATTTCAGTGTATTACAGTATACTTCAGTGTGTTGCAGTGTATTTCAGTATGCTACAGCATATTTCAGTATGTTAGAGTGTAATTCAGTATGTTGCAGTATATTTCAATATGTTATAGTGTATTTCAGTATGTTGCAGTATATTTCAGCATGTTGCAGTATGTTTCAGTATGTCGCAGTATATTTTGATGTGTTGCAATGTATTTCAGTATGTTGCAGTCTATTTTAGTATGTTGCAGTATGTTACAGTATATTTCAATATGTTGCAGTATATTTCAATGTGTCGCACAATATTTCAGTATGTTGCAGTATGTTGCAGTATGTTGCAGTGTATTTCAGTGTGTCACATTGTATTTCAGTATGTTGCACCACTTGAAGTATAATTCGTATGTTGCAGTATTTTTTAGTGTGTCGCAGTAAATTTCGGTATGTTGCCATATGGTTCAGTGTGTTGCAGTATATTTCAATGTGTTGCAGTGTATATCAATATGTTCCAGTGTATCTCAGTATGTTGCAGTATGATGCAGTGTAATTCAATAAGTTACGCTGTATTTGCGTATGTTGCAATATCTTGCAGAATGTTGCAGTGTATTTCAGTATGTCACAGTGTATTTCAGTATGTTGCACCACTTGCAGTATATTTCAGTATGTTGCAGTATTTTTCAGTGTGTCGCAGTAAATTTCGGTATGCTGCCGTATGTTGCAGTGTGTTGCGGTATATTTCAATGAGTTGCAGTGTATATCAATATGTTCCAGTGTTTTTCAGTATGTTGCAGTATGATGCAGTGTATTTCAATATGTTACAGTGTATTTCAGTATGTTGCAGTATGTTGCAGTATGTTGCAGTGTATTCCAGTGTGTCACATTGTATTTCAGTATGTTGCACCACTTGCAGTATATTTCGTATGTTGCAGTATTTTTCAAGGTGTCGCAGTATATTTCGGTATATTGCCGTATGTGTCAGTGTGTTGCATTATATTTCAATGTGTTGCAGTGTATATCAATATGTTCCAGTGTAATTCAGTATGTTGCAGTATGATGCAGTGTATTTCAGTACATTACAGTGTATTTCAGTGGGTTGCGGTATCTTGCAGTACGTTGCAGTGTATTTCAGTATGTCACAGTCTGTTTCAGTATGTTGCAGTTTCTTGCAGTATATTTCAGTATGTTGCAGTATGTTTCAATGTTTCGCAGTGTTTTTCAATATGTTCCAGTGTATTTCAGTATGTTGCAGTACGTTGTAGTGTATTTCAGTATGTTGCACTATGTTGCAGTATAATTCAGTATGTTGCATTACATTTCAGTGTATTACAGTATACTTCAGTGTGTTGCAGTGTATTTCAGTATGCTACAGCATATTTCAGTATGTTAGAGTGTAATTCAGTACGTTGCAGTATATTTCAATATGTTGTAGTGTATTTCAGTATGTTGCAGTATATTTCAGCATGTTGCGGTATGTTTCAGTATGTCGCAGTATATTTTAATGTGTTGCAATGTATTTCAGTATGTTGCAGTGTATTTTAGTATGTTGCAGTATGTTACAGTATATTTCAATATGTTGCAGTATATTTCAATGTGTCGCACAATATTTCAGTATGTTGCAGTATGTTGCAGTATGTTGCAGTGTATTTCAGTGTGTCACATTGTATTTCAGTATGTTGCACCACTTGAAGTATAATTCGTATGTTGCAGTATTTTTCAGTGTGTCGCAGTAAATTTCGGTATGTTGCCATATGGTTCAGTGTGTTGCAGTATATTTCAATGTGTTGCAGTGTATATCAATATGTTCCAGTGTAATTCAGTATGTTGCAGTATGTTGCTGTATGTTGCAGTGTATTTCAGTGTGTCACAGTGTATTTCAGTATGTTGCAGTATGTTTCAGTATGTTGCAGTAGATTTTAATGTGTTGCAGTGTATTTTAGTATGTTGCAGTATGTTACAGTATATTTCAATATGTTGCAGTATGTTTTAATGTGTCGCACAATATTTCAGTATGTTGCAGTATGTTGCAGTATGTTGCAGTGTATTTCAGTGTGTTACAGTGTATTTCAGTATGTTGCACCACTTGCAGTCTATTCCAGTATGTTGCAGTATATTTTAAGGCGTCGCAGTATATTTCAGTATGTTGCAGTAATTTTCAACGTGTCGCAGTTTACTTCGGTATGTTGCCGTAGGTTTCAGTGTGTTGCAGTATATTTCAGAGTGTTGCAGTGTAGTTCAATATGTTCCGGTGTATTTCAGTATGTTGCAGTGTGTTGCAGTATATTTCAGTATGTTGCAATATTTTTCAACGTGTTGCAGTATATTTCGGTATGTTGCCGCATATTTCAGTGTTTTACACTATACTTTATTACGTTGCAGTATGTTCCGGTATGTTTCATTATGTTACAGTATATTACACTAGTTTACCATTCATTTCGATATGTTGCAGTATATTTCAATGTGTTGCAGTGTATTTCATTACGTTCAAGTGTAATTCAGTATGTTGCAGTATGTTGCAGTATATTTCAGTATGTTACAGTGTATTTCGGTATGTTAGAGTATATTTCAGTCTGTTACCGTATATTTCAGTATGTTACAGTACATTTCTGTATATTACATTACATTTCAGTATGTTGCAGTATATTTCAGTATGTTGCAGTATATTTTAATGTGTCGCAGTATACTTCATTGTGTTACCTTATGTTTCAGTCTGTTGCAGTATATTTCAATGTGTTGTAGGGTATTCCATTATGTTCCGGTGCATTTCAGTATGTTGCAGTATGTTGCAGTGTATTTCGATATGTTACGGTGTATTTCAGTATGTTGCAGTATGTTGCAGTATGTTGCAGTGGATTTCGATATGTTACAGTGTATTTCAGTATGTTGCAGTATGTTGCATTATGTTTCAGTGTATTTCAGTGTGTCACAGTGTATTTCAGTATGTTGCACTATGTTGCAGTATAATTCAGTATGTTGCATTACATTTCAGTGTATTACAGTATACTTCAGTGTGTTGCAGTGTATTTCAGTATGCTACAGCATATTTCAGTATGTTAGAGTGTAATTCAGTATGTTGCAGTATATTTCAATACGTTATAGTGTATTTCAGTATGTTGCAGTATATTTCAGCATGTTGCAGTATGTTTCAGTATGTCGCAGTATATTTTAATGTGTTGCAATGTATTGCAGTATGTTGCAGTATGTTGTAGTGTATTTCAGTGTGTCACAGTGTATTTCAGTATGTTGCAGTATGTTTCAGTATGTTGCAGTATGTTTTAATGTGTTGCAGTGTATTTTAGTATGTTGCAGTATGCTACAGTATATTTCAATATGTCAGTATATTTTATTGCGTCGCACAATATTTCAGTATGTTGCAGTATGTTTCAGTATGTTGCAGTATATTTTAATGTGTTGCAGTGTAATTTAGTATGTTGCAGTATGTTACAGTATATTTCAATATGTTGCAGTATTTTTCAGTGTGTCGCAGTAAATTTCGGTATGTTGCCATATGGTTCAGTGTGTTGCAGTATATTTCAATGTGTTGCAGTGTATATCAATATGTTCCAGTGTATCTCAGTATGTTGCAGTATGATGCAGTGTAATTCAATAAGTTACACTGTATTTCCGTACGTTGCGGTATCTTGCAGTATGTTGCAGTGTATTTCAGTATGTCACAGTGTATTTCAGTATGTTGCACCACTTGCAGTATATCTCAGTATGTTGCAGTATTTTTCAAGGTGTCGCAGCATATTTCGGTATGCTGCCGTATGTTGCAGTGTGTTGCAGTATATCTCAAAGAGTTGCAGTGTATATTAATATGTTCCAGTGTTTTTCAGTATGTTGCAGTATGATGCAGTGTAATTCAATATGTTACAGTGTATTTCAGTATGTTGCAGTATGTTACAGTATATTTCAATATGTTGCAGTATATTTCAATGTGTCGCACAATATTTCAGTATGTTGCAGTATCTTGCAGTATGTTGCAGTGTATTTCAGTGGGTCACATTATATTTCAGTATGTCGCACCACTTGAAGTATAATTCGTATGTTGCAGTATTTTTCAGTGTGTCGCAGTAAATTTCGGTATGTTGCCATATGGTTCAGTGTGTTGCAGTATATTTCAATGAGTTGCTGTGTATATCAATATGTTCCAGTGTTTTTCAGTATGTTGCAGTATGATGCAGTGTAATTCAATATGTTACAGTGTGTTTCAGTATGTTGCAGTATGTTGCAGTATGTTGCAGTGTATTTCAGTCTGTCACATTGTATTTCAGTATGTTGCACCACTTGCAGTATATTTCGTATGTTGCAGTATTTTTCAAGGTGTCGCAGTATATTTTGGTATATTGCCGTATGTTTCAGTGTGTTGCAGTATATTTCAATGTGTTGCAGTGTATATCAATATGTTCCAGTGTAATTCAGTATGTTGCAGTATGATGCAGTGTATTTCAATATGTTACAGTGTATTTCAGTAGGTTGCGGTATCTTGCAGTATGTTGCAGTGTATTTCAGTATGTCACAGTCTGTTTCAGTATGTTGCGGTATCTTGCAGTATATTTCAGTATGTTGCAGTATGTTTCAATGTGTCGCAGTGTATTTCAATATGTTCCAGTGTATTTCAGTATGTTGCAGTATGTTGTAGTGTATTTCAGTGTGTCACAGTGTGTTTCAGTATGTTGCAGTATGTTTCAGTATGTTGCAGTATATTTTAATGTGTTGCAGTGTATTTTAGTATGTTGCAGTATGTTACAGTATATTACAACATGTTGCAGTATATTTTATTGTGTCGCACATTATTTCAGTATGTTGCAGTATGTTTCAGTATGTCGCAGTATATTTTAATGTGTTGCAGTGTATTTCAGTATGTCGCAGTATGTTGCAGTATATTTCAGTATTGCAATATTTTTCAACGTGTTGCAGTATATTTCGGTATGTTGCCGTATATTTCAGTGTGTTACACTATACTTTAATACTTTGCAGCATGTTCCGGTATGTTTCATTATGTTACAGTATATTACACTAGTTTACCATTCATTTCGATATGTTGCAGTATATTTCAATGTGTTGCAGTGTATTTCGTTATGTTCAGGTGTAATTCAGTATGTTGCAGTATGTTGCAGTATATTTCAGTATGTTACAGTGTATTTCGGTATGTTAGAGTATATTTCAGTCTGTTACAGTATATTTCAGTATGTTACAGTACATTTCTGTATATTACATTACATTTCAGTATGTTGCAGTATGTTTCAGTCTGTTGCAGTATATTTCAATGTGTTGCAGGGTATTCCATTATGTTCCGGTGCATTTCAGTATGTTGCAGTGTATTTCGATATGTTACGGTGTATTTCAGTATGTTGCAGTATGTTGCAGTATGTTACAGTGTATTTCAGTATGTTGCAGTATGTTGCATTATGTTTCAGTGTATTTCAGTGTGTCACAGTGTATTTCAGTATGTTGCACTATGTTGCAGTATAATTCAGTATGTTGCATTACATTTCAGTGTATTACAGTATACTTCAGTGTGTTGCAGTGTATTTCAGTATGCTACAGCATATTTCAGTATGTTATACTGTAATTCAGTATGTTGCAGTATGTTTCAATATGTTATAGTGTATTTCAGTATGTTAGAGTATATTTCAGCATGTTGCAGTATGTTTCAGTATGTCGCAGTATATTTTAATGTGTTGCAATGTATTTCAGTATGTTGCAGTGTATTTTAGTATGTTGCAGTATGTTACAGTATATTTCAATATGTTGCAGTCTATTTCAATGTGTCGCACAATTTTTTAGTGTGTTGCAGTATGTTGCAGTGTATTTCAGTGTGTCACAGTGTATTTCAGTATGTTGCACTATGTTGCAGTATAATTCAGTATGTTGCATTACATTTCAGTGTATTACAGTATACTTCAGTGTGTTGCAGTGTATTTCAGTATGCTACAGCATATTTCAGTATGTTAGAGTGTAATTCAGTATGTTGCAGTATATTTCAATACGTTATAGTGTATTTCAGTATGTTGCAGTATATTTCAGCATATTGCAGTATGTTTCAGTATGTCGCAGTATATTTTAATGTGTTGCAATGTATTTCAGTATGTTGCAGTGTATTTTAGTATGTTGCAGTATGTTACAGTATATTTCAATATGTTGCAGTATATTTCAATGTGTCGCACAATATTTCAGTATGTTGCAGTATGTTGCAGTATGTTGCAGTGTCTTTCAGTGTGTCACATTGTATTTCAGTATGTTGCACCACTTGAAGTATAATTCGTATGTTGCAGTATTTTTCAGTGTGTCGCAGTAAATTTCGGTATGTTGCCATATAATTCAGTGTGATGCAGTATATTTCAATGTGTTGCAGTGTATATCAATATGTTCCAGTGTATCTCAGTATGTTGCAGTATGATGCAGTGTAATTCAATAAGTTACACTGTATTTCCGTACGTTGCAGTATCTTGCAGTATGTTGCAGTGTATTTCAGTATGTCACAGTGTATTTCAGTATGTTGCACCACTTGCAGTATATTTCGTATGTTGCAATATTTTTCAAGGTGTCGCAGTATATTTTGGTATATTGCCGTATGTTTCAGTGTGTTGCAGTATATTTCAATGTGTTGCAGTGTATATCAATATGTTCCAGTGTAATTCAGTATGTTGCAGTATGATGCAGTGTATTTCAATATGTTACAGTGTATTTCAGTAGGTTGCGGTATCTTGCAGTATGTTGCAGTGTATTTCAGTATGTCACAGTCTGTTTCAGTATGTTGCAGTATTTTGCAGTATATTTCAGTATGTTGCAGTATGTTTCAATGTGTCGCAGTGTATTTCAATATGTTCCAGTGTATTTAAGTATGTTGCAGTATGTTGTAGTGTATTTCAGTGTGTCACAGTGTATTTCAGTATGTTGCAGTATGTTTCAGTATGTTGCAGTATGTTTTAATGTGTTGCAGTGTATTTTAGTATGTTGCAGTATGCTACAGTATATTTCAATATGTTGCAGTATATTTTATTGCGTCGCACAATATTTCAGTATGTTGCAGGATGTTTCAGTATGTTGCAGTATATTTTATTGTGTTGCAGTGTAATTTAGTATGTTGCAGTATGTTACAGTATATTTCAATATGTTGCAGTATTTTTCAGTGTGTCGCAGTAAATTTCGGTATGTTGCCATATGGTTCAGTGTGTTGCAGTATATTTCAATGTGTTGCAGTGTATATCAATATGTTCCAGTGTATCTCAGTATGTTGCAGTATGATGCAGTGTAATTCAATAAGTTACACTGTATTTCCGTACGTTGCAGTATCTTGCAGTATGTTGCAGTGTATTTCAGTATGTCACAGTGTATTTCAGTATGTTGCACCACTTGCAGTATATCTCAGTATGTTGCAGTATTTTTCAAGGTGTCACAGCATATTTCGGTATGCTGCCGTATGTTGCAGTGTGTTGCAGTATATTTCAAAGAGTTGCAAAGTATATTAATATGTTCCAGTGTTTTTCAGTATGTTGCAGTATGATGCAGTGTAATTCATAATGTTACAGTGTATTTCAGTATGTTGCAGTATGTTGTAGTGTATTTCAGTGTGTCACAGTGTGTTTCAGTATGTTGCAGTATGTTTCAGTATGTTGCAGTATATTTTAATGTGTTGCAGTGTATTTTAGTATGTTGCAGTATGTTACAGTATATTACAATATGTTGCAGTATATTTTATTGTGTCGCACATTATTTCAGTATGTTGCAGTATGTTTCAGTATGTTGCAGTATATTTTAATGTGTTGCAGTGTATTTAAGTATGTTGCAGTATGTTGCAGTATATTTCAGTATGTTGCAATATTTTTCAACGTGTTGCAGTATATTTCGGTATGTTGCCGTATATTTCAGTGTGTTACACTATACTTTAATACTTTGCAGTATGTTCCGGTATGTTTCATTATGTTACAGTATATTACACTAGTTTACCATTCATTTCGATATGTTGCAGTATATTTGAATGTGTTGCAGTGTATTTCATTATGTTCAGGTGTAATTCAGTATGTTGCAGTATGTTGCAGTATATTTCAGTATGTTACAGTGTATTTCGGTATGTTAGAGTATATTTCAGTCTGTTACAGTATATTTCAGTATGTTACAGTACATTTCTGTATATTACATTACATTTCAGTATGTTGCAGTATGTTTCAGTCTGTTGCAGTATATTTCAATGTGTTGCAGGGTATTCCATTATGTTCCGGTGCATTTCAGTATGTTGCAGTATGTTGCAGTGTATTTCGATATGTTACGGTGTATTTCAGTATGTTGCAGTATGTTGCAGTATGTTACAGTGTATTTCAGTTTGTTGCAGTATGTTGCATTATGTTTCAGTGTATTTCAGTGTGTCACAGTGTATTTCAGTATGTTGCACTATGTTGCAGTATAATTCAGTATGTTGCATTACATTTCAGTGTATTACAGTATACTTCAGTGTGTTGCAGTGTATTTCAGTATGCTACAGCATATTTCAGTATGTTATACTGTAATTCAGTATGTTGCAGTATGTTTCAATATGTTATAGTGTATTTCAGTATGTTACAGTATATTTCAGCATGTTGCAGTATGTTTCAGTATGTCGCAGTATATTTTAATGTGTTGCAATGTATTTCAGTATGTTGCAGTGTATTTTAGTATGTTGCAGTATGTTACAGTATATTTCAATATGTTGCAGTCTATTTCAATGTGTCGCACAATTTTTTAGTGTGTTGCAGTATGTTGCAGTGTATTTCAGTGTGTCACATTGTATTTCAGAATGTTGCACCACTTGAAGTATAATTCGTATGTTGCAGTATTTTTCAGTGTGTCGCAGTAAATTTCGGTATGTTGCCATATGTTTCGGTATGTTGCAGTATGTTTTAATGTGTTGCAGTGTATTTTAGTATGTTGCAGTATGTTACAGTATATTTCAATATGTTGCAGTATATTTTATTGTGTCGCACAATATTTCAGTATGTTGCAGTATGTTTCAGTATGTTGCAGTATATTTTAATGTGTTGCAGTGTATTTTAGTATGTTGCAGTATGTTACAGTATATTTCAATATGTTGCAGTATTTTTCAGTGTGTCGCAGTAAATTTCGGTATGTTGCCATATGGTTCAGTGTGTTGCAGTATATTTTAATGTGTTGCAGTGTATATCAATATGTTCCAGTGTATCTCAGTATGGTGCAGTATGATGCAGTGTAATTCAATAAGTTACACTGTATTTTCGTACGTTGCAGTATCTTGCAGTATGTTGCAGTGTATTTCAGTATGTCACAGTGTATTTCAGTATGTTGCACCACTTACAGTATATTTCAGTATGTTGCAGTATTTTTCAAGGTGTCGCAGTATATTTCGGTATGCTGCCGTATGTTGCAGTGTGTTGCAGTATATTTCAAAGAGTTGCAGTGTATATCAATATGTTCCAGTGTTTTTCAGTATGTTGCAGTATGATGCAGTGTAATTCAATATGTTACAGTGTATTTCAGTATGTTGCAGTATGTTGCAGTGTATTTCGATATGTTACGGTGTATTTCAGTGTGTTGCAGTATGTTGTAGTATGTTGCAGTGTATTTCGATATGTTACAGTGTATTTCAGTATGTTGCAGTATGTTGCATTATGTTTCAGTGTATTTCAGTGTGTCACAGTGTATTTCAGTATGTTGCACTATGTTGCAGTATAATTATGTATGTCGCATTACATTTCAGTGTATTACAGTATACTTCAGTGTGTTGCAGTGCATTTCAGTATGCTACAGCATATTTCAGTATGTTAGAGTGTAATTCAGTATGTTGCAGTATATTTCAATATGTTATAGTGTATTTCAGTATGTTGCAGTATATTTCAGCATGTTGCAGTATGTTTCAGTATGTCGCAGTATATTTTAATGTATTGCAATGTATTTCAGTATGTTGCAGTGTATTTTAGTATGTTGCAGTATGTTACAGTATATTTCAATATGTTGCAGTATATTTCAATGTGTCGCACAATATTTCAGTATGTTGCAGTATGTTGCAGTATGTTGCATTATGTTTCAGTGTATTTCAGTGTGTCACAGTGTATTTCAGTATGTTGCACTATGTTGCAGTATAATTCAGTATGTTGCATTACATTTCAGTGTATTACAGTATACTTCAGTGTGTTGCAGTGTATTTCAGTATGCTACAGCATATTTCAGTATGTTAGAGTGTAATTCAGTATGTTGCAGTATATTTCAATACGTTATAGTGTATTTCAGTATGTTGCAGTATATTTCAGCATGTTGCAGTATGTTTCAGTATGTCGCAGTATATTTTAATGTATTGCAATGTATTTCAGTATGTTGCAGTGTATTTTAGTATGTTGCAGTATGTTACAGTATATTTCAATATGTTGCAGTATATTTCAATGTGTCGCACAATATTTCAGTATGTTGCAGTATGTTGCAGTATGTTGCAGTGTATTTCAGTGTGTCACATTGTATTTCAGAATGTTGCACCACTTGAAGTATAATTCGTATGTTGCAGTATTTTTCAGTGTGTCGCAGTAAATTTCGGTATGTTGCCATATGGTTCAGTGTGTTGCAGTATATTTTAATGTGTTGCAGTGTTTATCAATATGTTCCAGTGTATCTCAGTATGTTGCAGTATGATGCAGTGTAATTCAATAAGTTACACTGTATTTCCGTACGTTGCAGTATCTTGCAGTATGTGACAGTGTATTTCAGTATGTCACAGTGTATTTTGGTATGTTGCACCACTTGCAGTATATTTCAGTATGTTGCAGTATTTTTCAAGGTGTCGCAGTATATTTCGGTATGCCGCCGTATGTTGCAGTATGTTACAGTATATTTCAATATGTTGCAGTATATTTCAATGTGTCGCACAATATTTCAGTATGTTGCAGTATGTTGCAGTATGTTGCAGTGTATTTCAGTGGGTCACATTGTATTTCAGTATGTTGCACCAGTTGAAGTATAATTCGTATGTTGCAGTATTTTTCAGTGTGTCGCAGTAAATTTCGGTATGTTGCCATATGGTTCAGTGTGTTGCAGTATATTTCATTGTGTTGCAGTGTATATCAATATGTTCCAGTGTATCTCAGTATGTTGCAGTATGATG
Organism: Bugula neritina; assembly: GCA_964035545.1. Taxonomy (NCBI): domain Eukaryota; kingdom Metazoa; phylum Bryozoa; class Gymnolaemata; order Cheilostomatida; family Bugulidae; genus Bugula; species Bugula neritina. Next base: position 912,841 of record CAXIUT010000230.1, on the reverse strand, counting down.
CAGTGTATTTCAATAAGTTACACTGTATTTCCGTACGTTGCAGTATCTTGCAGTATGTTGCAGTGTAATTCAGTATGTTGCACCACTTGCAGTATATTTCAGTATGTTGCAGTATTTTTCAAGGTGTCGCAGTATATTTCGGTATGCTGCTGTATGTTGCAGTGTGTTGCAGTATATTTCAATGAGTTGCTGTGTATATCAATATGTTCCAGTGTTTTTCAGTATCTTGCAGTATGATGCAGTGTAATTCAATATGTTACAGTGTGTTTCAGTATGTTGCAGTATGTTGCAGTATGTTGCAGTGTATTCCAGTCTGTCACATCGTATTTCAGTATGTTGCACCACTTGCAGTATATTTCGTATGTTGCAGTATTTTTCAAGGTGTCGCAGTATATTTTGGTATATTGCCGTATGTTTCAGTGTGTTGCAGTATATTTCAATGTGTTGCAGTGTATATCAATATGTTCCAGTGTAATTTAGTATGTTGCAGTGTGATGCAGTGTATTTCAATATGTTACAGTGTATTTCAGTAGGTTGCGGTATCTTGCAGTATGTTGCAGTGTATTTCAGTATGTCACAGTCTGTTTCAGTATGTTGCGGTATCTTGCAGTATATTTCAGTATGTTGCAGTATGTTTCAATGTGTCGCAGTGTAATTCAATATGTTCCAGTGTATTTCAGTATGTTGCAGTATGTTGTAGTGTATTTCAGTGTGTCACAGTGTATTTCAGTATGTTGCAGTATGTTTCTGTATGTTGCAGTATATTTTAATGTGTTGCAGTGTATTTTAGTATGTTGCAGTATGTTACAGTATATTACAATATGTTGCAGTATATTTTATTGTGTCGCACAATATTTCAGTATGTTGCAGTATGTTTCAGTATGTTGCAGTATATTTTAATGTGTTGCAGTGTATTTCAGTATGTTGCAGTATGTTGCAGTATATTTCAGTATGTTGCAATATTTTTCTACGTGTTGCAGTATATTTCGGTATGTTGCCGTATATTTCAGTGTGTTACACTATACTTTAATACTTTGCAGTATGTTCCGGTATGTTTCATTATGTTACAGTATATTACACTAGTTTACCATTCATTTCGATATGTTGCAGTATATTTCAATGTGTTGCAGTGTATTTCATTATGTGTAGGTGTAATTCAGTATGTTGCAGTATGTTGCAGTATATTTCAGTATGTTACAGTGTATTTCGGTATGTTGGAGTATATTTCAGTCTGTTACAGTATATTTCAGTATGTTACAGTACATTTCTGTATATTACATTACATTTCAGTATGTTGCAGTATGTTTCAGTCTGTTGCAGTATATTTCAATGTGTTGCAGGGTATTCCATTATGTTCCGGTGCATTTCAGTATGTTGCAGTATGTTGCAGTGTATTTCGATATGTTACGGTGTATTTCAGTATGTTGCAGGTCGTTGCAGTATGTTACAGTGTATTTCAGTATGTTGCAGTATGTTGCATTATGTTTCACTGTATTTCAGTGTGTCACAGTGTATTTCAGTATGTTGCACTATGTTGCAGTATAATTCAGTATGTTGCATTACATTTCAGTGCATTACAGTATACTTCAGTGTGTTGCAGTGTATTTCAGTATGCTACAGCATATTTCAGTATGTTATACTGTAATTCAATATGTTGCAGTATATTTCAATATGTTATAGTGTATTTCAGTATGTTACAGTATATTTCAGCATGTTGCAGTATGTTTCAGTATGTCGCAGTATATTTTAATGTGTTGCAATGTATTTCAGTATGTTGCAGTGTATTTTAGTATGTTGCAGTATGTTACAGTATATTTCAATATGTTGCAGTCTATTTCAATGTGTCGCACAATTTTTTAGTGTGTTGCAGTATGTTGCAGTGTATTTCAGTGTGTCACATTGTATTTCAGAATGTTGCACCACTTGAAGTATAATTTGTATGTTGAAGTATTTTTCAGTGTGTCGCAGTAAATTTCGGTATGTTGCCATATGTTTCAGTATGTTGCAGTATGTTTTAATGTGTTGCAGTGTATTTTAGTATGTTGCAGTATGTTACAGTATATTTCAATATGTTGCAGTATATTTTATTGTGTCGCACAATATTTCAGTATGTTGCAGTATGTTTCAGTATGTTGCAGTATATTCTAATGTGTTGCAGTGTATTTTAGTATGTTGCAGTATGTTACAGCATATTTCAATATGTTGCAGTATTTTTCAGTGTGTCGCAGTAAATTTCGGTATGTTGCCATATGGTTCAGTGTGTTGCAGTATATTTCAATGTGTTGCAGTGTATATCAATATGTTCCAGTGTATCTCAGTATCTTGCAGTATGTTGCAGTGTATTTCAGTATGTCACAGTGTATTTCAGCATGTTGCACCACTTGCAGTATATTTCAGTATGTTGCAGTATTTTTCAAGGTGTCGCAGTATATTTCGGTATGCTGCCGTATGTTGCAGTGTGTTGCAGTATATTTCAAAGAGTTGCAGTGTATATCAATATGTTCCAGTGTTTTTCAGCATGTTGCAGTATGATGCAGTGTAATTCAATATGTTACAGTGTATTTCAGTATGTTGCAGTATGTTGCAGTGTATTTCGATATGTTACGGTGTATTTCAGTGTGTTGCAGTATGTTGTAGTATGTTGCAGTGTATTTCGATATGTTACAGTGTATTTCAGTATGTTACAGTATGTTGCATTATGTTTCAGTGTATTTCAGTGTATCACAGTGTATTTCAGTATGTTGCACTATGTTGCAGTATAATTCAGTATGTTCCATTACATTTCAGTGTATTACAGTATACTTCAGTATGTTGCAGTGTATTTCAGTGTGTCACATTGTATTTCAGAATGTTGCACCACTTGAAGTATAATTCGTATGTTGCAGTATTTTTCAGTGTGTCGCAGTAAATTTCGGTATGTTGCCATATGGTTCAGTGTGTTGCAGTATATTTCAATGTGTTGCAGTGTTTATCAATATGTTCCAGTGTATCTCAGTATGTTGCAGTATGATGCAGTGCAATTCAATAAGTTACACTGTATTTCCGTACGTTGCAGTATCTTGCAGTATGTGACAGTGTATTTCAGTATGTCACAGTGTATGTTAGTATGTTGCACCACTTGCAGTATATTTCAGTATGTTGCAGTATTTTTCAAGGTGTTGCAGTATATTTCGGTATGCCGCCGTATGTTGCAGTATGTTACAGTATATTTCAATATGTTGCAGTATATTTCAATGTGTCGCACAATATTTCAGTATGTTGCAGTATGTTGCAGTATGTTGCAGTGTATTTCAGTGGGTCACATTGTATTTCAGTATGTTGCACCACTTGAAGTATAATTCGTATGTTGCAGTATTTTTCAGTGTGTCACAGTAAATTTCGGTATGTTGCCATATGGTTCAGTGTGTTGCAGTATATTTCATTGTGTTGCAGTGTATATCAATATGTTCCAGTGTATCTCAGTATGTTGCAGTATGATGCAGTGTATTTCAATAAGTTACACTGTATTTCCGTACGTTGCAGTATCTTGCAGTATGTTGCAGTGTAATTCAGTATGTCACAGTGTATTTCAGTATGTTGCACCACTTGCAGTATATTTCAGTATGTTGCAGTATTTTTCAAGGTGTCGCAGTATATTTCGGTATGCTGCTGTATGTTGCAGTGTGTTGCAGTATATTTCAATGAGTTGCTGTGTATATCAATATGTTCCAGTGTTTTTCAGTATGTTGCAGTATGATGCAGTGTAATTCAATATGTTACAGTGTGTTTCAGTATGTTGCAGTATGTTGCAGTATGTTGCAGTGTATTCTAGTCTGTCACATCGTATTTCAGTATGTTGCACCACTTGCGGTATATTTCGTATGTTGCAGTATTTTTCAAGGTGTCGCAGTATATTTTGGTATATTGCCGTATGTTTCAGTGTGTTGCAGTATATTTCAATGTGTTGCAGTGTATATCAATATGTTCCAGTGTAATTCAGTATGTTGCAGTATGATGCAGTGTATTTCAATATGTTACAGTGTATTTCAGTAGGTTGCGGTATCTTGCAGTATGTTGCAGTGTATTTCAGTATGTCACAGTCTGTTTCAGTATGTTGCGGTATCTTGCAGTATATTTCAGTATGTTGCAGTATGTTTCAATGTGTCGCAGTGTATTTCAATATGTTCCAGTGTATTTCAGTATGTTGCAGTATGTTGTAGTGTATTTCAGTGTGTCACAGTGTATTTCAGTATGTTGCAGTATGTTTCTGTATGTTGCAGTATATTTTAATGTGTTGCAGTGTATTTCAGTATGTTGCAGTATGTTACAGTATATTACAATATGTTGCAGTATATTTTATTGTGTCGCACAATATTTCAGTATGTTGCAGTATGTTTCAGTATGTTGCAGTATATTTTAATGTGTTGCAGTGTATTTCAGTATGTTGCAGTATGTTGCAGTATACTTCAGTATGTTGCAATATTTTTTTACGTGTTGCAGTATATTTCGGTATGTTGCCGTATATTTCAGTGTGTTACACTATACTTTAATACTTTGCAGTATGTTCCGGTATGTTTCATTATGTTACAGTATATTACACTAGTTTACCATTCATTTCGATATGTTGCAGTATATTTCAATGTGTTGCAGTGTATTTCATTATGTTCAGGCGTAATTCAGTATGTTGCAGTATGTTGCAGTATATTTCAGTATGTTACACTGTATTTCGGTATGTTAGAGTATATTTCAGTCTGTTACAGTATATTTCAGTATGTTACAGTACATTTCTGTATATTACATTACATTTCAGTATGTTGCAGTATGTTTCAGTCTGTTGCAGTATATTTCAATGTGTTGCAGGGTATTCCATTATGTTCCGGTGCATTTCAGTATGTTGCAGTATGTTGCAGTGTATTTCGATATGTTACGGTGTATTTCAGTATGTTGCAGTATGTTGCAGTATGTTACAGTGTATTTCAGTATGTTGCAGTATGTTGCATTATGTTTCACTGTATTTCAGTGTGTCACAGTGTATTTCAGTATGTTGCACTATGTTGCAGTATAATTCAGTATGTTGCATTACATTTCAGTGTATTACAGTATACTTCAGTGTGTTGCAGTGTATTTCAGTATGCTACAGCATATTTCAGTATGTTATACTGTAATTCAATATGTTGCAGTATATTTCAATATGTTATAGTGTATTTCAGTATGTTACGGTATATTTCAGCATGTTGCAGTATGTTTTAGTATGTCGCAGTATATTTTAATGTGTTGCAATGTATTTCAGTATGTTGCAGTGTATTTTAGTATGTTGCAGTATGTTACAGTATATTTCAATATGTTGCAGTCTATTTCAATGTGTCGCACAATTTTTTAGTGTGTTGCAGTATGTTGCAGTGTATTTCAGTGTGTCACATTGTATTTCAGAATGTTGCACCACTTGAAGTATAATTTGTATGTTGAAGTATTTTTCAGTGTGTCGCAGTAAATTTCGGTATGTTGCCATATGTTTCAGTATGTTGCAGTATGTTTTAATGTGTTGCAGTGTATTTTAGTATGTTGCAGTATGTTACAGTATATTTCAATATGTTGCAGTATATTTTATTGTGTCGCACAATATTTCAGTATGTTGCAGTATGTTTCAGTATGTTGCAGTATATTTTAATGTGTTGCAGTGTATTTTAGTATGTTGCAGTATGTTACAGTATATTTTAATATGTTGCAGTATTTTTCAGTGTGTCGCAGTAAATTTCGGTATGTTGCCATATGGTTCAGTGTGTTGCAGTATATTTCAATGTGTTGCAGTGTATTTCGGTATGCCGCCGTATGTTGCAGTATGTTACAGTATATTTCAATATGTTGCAGTATATTTCAATGTGTCGCACAATATTTCAGTATGTTGCAGTATGTTGCAGTATGTTGCAGTGTATTTCAGTGGGTCACATTGTATTTCAGTATGTTGCACCACTTGAAGTATAATTCGTATGTTGCAGTATTTTTCAGTGTGTCGCAGTAAATTTCGGTATGTTGCCATATGGTTCAGTGTGTTGCAGTATATTTCATTGTGTTGCAGTGTATATCAATATGTTCCAGTGTATCTCAGTATGTTGCAGTATGATGCAGTGTATTTCAATAAGTTACACTGTATTTCCGTACCTTGCAGTATCTTGCAGTATGTTGCAGTGTAATTCAGTATGTCACAGTGTATTTCAGTATGTTGCACCACTTGCAGTATATTTCAGTATGTTGCAGTATTTTTCAAGGTGTCGCAGTATATTTCGGTATGCTGCTGTATGTTGCAGTGTGTTGCAGTATATTTCAATGAGTTGCTGTGTATATCAATATGTTCCAGTGTTTTTCAGTATGTTGCAGTATGATGCAGTGTAATTCAATATGTTACAGTGTGTTTCAGTATGTTGCAGTATGTTGCAGTATGTTGCAGTGTATTCCAGTCTGTCACATCGTATTTCAGTATGTTGCACCACTTGCAGTATATTTCGTATGTTGCAGTATTTTTCAAGGTGTCGCAGTATATTTTGGTATATTGCCGTATGTTTCAGTGTGTTGCAGTATATTTCAATGTGTTGCAGTGTATATCAATATGTTCCAGTGTAATTCAGTATGTTGCAGTATGATGCAGTGTATTTCAATATGTTACAGTGTATTTCAGTAGGTTGCGGTATCTTGCAGTATGTTGCAGTGTATTTCAGTATGTCACAGTCTGTTTCAGTATGTTGCGGTATCTTGCAGTATATTTCAGTATGTTGCAGTATGTTTCAATGTGTCGCAGTGTATTTCAATATGTTCCAGTGTATTTCAGTATGTTGCAGTATGTTGTAGTGTATTTCAGTGTGTCACAGTGTATTTCAGTATGTTGCAGTATGTTTCTGTATGTTGCAGTATATTTTAATGTGTTGCAGTGTATTTTAGTATGTTGCAGTATGTTACAGTATATTACAATATGTTGCAGTATATTTTATTGTGTCGCACAATATTTCAGTATGTTGCAGTATGTTTCAGTATGTTGCAGTATATTTTAATGTGTTGCAGTGTATTTCAGTATGTTGCAGTATGTTGCAGTATATTTCAGTATGTTGCAATATTTTTCTACGTGTTGCAGTATATTTCGGTATGTTGCCGTATATTTCAGTGTGTTACACTATACTTTAATACTTTGCAGTATGTTCCGGTATGTTTCATTATGTTACAGTATATTACACTAGTTTACCATTTATTTCGATATGTTGCAGTATATTTCAATGTGTTGCAGTGTATTTCATTATGTTCAGGTGTAATTCAGTATGTTGCAGTATGTTGCAGTATATTTCAGTATGTTACAGTGTATTTCGGTATGTTAGAGTATATTTCAGTCTGTTACAGTATATTTCAGTATGTTACAGTACATTTCTGTATATTATATTACATTTCAGTATGTTGCAGTATGTTTCAGTCTGTTGCAGTATATTTCAATGTGTTGCAGGGTATTCCATTATGTTCCGGTGCATTTCAGTATGTTGCAGTATGTTGCAGTGTATTTCGATATGTTACGGTGTATTTCAGTATGTTGCAGTATGTTGCAGTATGTTACAGTGTATTTCAGTATGTTGCAGTATGTTGCATTATGTTTCACTGTATTTCAGTGTGTCACAGTGTATTTCAGTATGTTGCACTATGTTGCAGTATAATTCAGTATGTTGCATTACAATTCAGTGTATTACAGTATACTTCAGTGTGTTGCAGTGTATTTCAGTATGCTACAGCATATTTCAGTATGTTATACTGTAATTCAATATGTTGCAGTATATTTCAATATGTTATAGTGTATTTCAGTATGTTACAGTATATTTCAGCATGTTGCAGTATGTTTCAGTATGTCGCAGTATATTTTAATGTGTTGCAATGTATTTCAGTATGTTGCAGTGTATTTTAGTATGTTGCAGTATGTTACAGTATATTTCAATATGTTGCAGTCTATTTCAATGTGTCGCACAATTTTTTAGTGTGTTGCAGTATGTTGCAGTGTATTTCAGTGTGTCACATTGTATTTCAGAATGTTGCACCACTTGAAGTATAATTTGTATGTTGAAGTATTTTTCAGTGTGTCGCAGTAAATTTCGGTATGTTGCCATATGTTTCAGTATGTTGCAGTATGTTTTAATGTGTTGCAGTGTATTTTAGTATGTTGCAGTATGTTACAGTATATTTCAATATGTTGCAGTATATTTTATTGTGTCGCACAATATTTCAGTATGTTGCAGTATGTTGCAGTATGTTTCAGTATGTTGCAGTATGTTGCAGTATGTTGCAGTGTATTTCAGTGGGTCACATTGTATTTCAGTATGTTGCACCACTTGAAGTATAATTCGTATGTTGCAGTATTTTTCAGTGTGTCGCAGTAAATTTCGGTATGTTGCCATATGGTTCAGTGTGTTGCAGTATATTTCATTGTGTTGCAGTGTATATCAATATGTTCCAGTGTATCTCAGTATGTTGCAGTATGATGCAGTGTATTTCAATAAGTTACACTGTATTTCCGTACGTTGCAGTATCTTGCAGTATGTTGCAGTGTAATTCAGTATGTCACAGTGTATTTCAGTATGTTGCACCACTTGCAGTATATTTCAGTATGTTGCAGTATTTTTCAAGGTGTCGCAGTATATTTCGGTATGCTGCTGTATGTTGCAGTGTGTTGCAGTATATTTCAATGAGTTGCTGTGTATATCAATATGTTCCAGTGTTTTTCAGTATGTTGCAGTATGATGCAGTGTAATTCAATATGTTACAGTGTGTTTCAGTATGTTGCAGTATGTTGCATTATGTTTCACTGTATTTCAGTGTGTCACAGTGTATTTCAGTATGTTGCACTATGTTGCAGTATAATTCAGTATGTTGCATTACAATTCAGTGTATTACAGTATACTTCAGTGTGTTGCAGTGTATTTCAGTATGCTACAGCATATTTCAGTATGTTATACTGTAATTCAATATGTTACAGTATATTTCAATATGTTGCAGTCTATTTCAATGTGTCGCACAATTTTTTAGTGTGTTGCAGTATGTTGCAGTGTATTTCAGTGTGTCACATTGTATTTCAGAATGTTGCACCACTTGAAGTATAATTTGTATGTTGAAGTATTTTTCAGTGTGTCGCAGTAAATTTCGGTATGTTGCCATATGTTTCAGTATGTTGCAGTATGTTTTAATGTGTTGCAGTGTATTTTAGTATGTTGCAGTATGTTACAGTATATTTCAATATGTTGCAGTATATTTTATTGTGTCGCACAATATTTCAGTATGTTGCAGTATGTTTCAGTATGTTGCAGTATATTTTAATGTGTTGCAGTGTATTTTAGTATGTTGCAGTATGTTACAGTATATTTCAATATGTTGCAGTATTTTTCAGTGTGTCGCAGTAAATTTCGGTATGTTGCCATATGGTTCAGTGTGTTGCAGTATATTTCAATGTGTTGCAGTGTATATCAATATGTTCCAGTGTATCTCAGTATCTTGCAGTATGTTGCAGTGTATTTCAGTATGTCACAGTGTATTTCAGTATGTTGCACCACTTGCAGTATATTTCAGTATGTTGCAGTATTTTTCAAGGTGTCGCAGTATATTTCGGTATGCTGCCGTATGTTGCAGTGTGTTGCAGTATATTTCAAAGAGTTGCAGTGTATATCAATATGTTCCAGTGTTTTTCAGTATGTTGCAATATGATGCAGTGTAATTCAATATGGTACAGTGTATTTCAGTAGGTTGCGGTATCTTGCAGTATGTTGCAGTGTATTTCAGTATGTCACAGTCTGTTTCAGTATGTTGCGGTATCTTGCAGTATATTTCAGTATGTTGCAGTATGTTTCAATGTGTCGCAGTGTATTTCAATATGTTCCAGTGTATTTCAGTATGTTGCAGTATGTTGTAGTGTATTTCAGTGTGTCACAGTGTATTTCAGTATGTTGCAGTATGTTTCTGTATGTTGCAGTATATTTTAATGTGTTGCAGTGTATTTTAGTATGTTGCAGTATGTTACAGTATATTACAATATGTTGCAGTATATTTTATTGTGGCGCACAATATTTCAGTATGTTGCAGTATGTTTCAGTATGTTGCAGTATATTTTAATGTGTTGCAGTGTATTTCAGTATGTTGCAGTATGTTGCAGTGTATTTCGATATGTTACGGTGTATTTCAGTGTGTTGCAGTATGTTGTAGTATGTTGCAGTGTATTTCGATATGTTACAGTGTATTTCAGTATGTTGCAGTATGTTGCATTATGTTTCAGTGTATTTCAGTGTGTCACAGTGTATTTCAGTATGTTGCACTATGTTGCAGTATAATTCAGTATGTTGCATTACATTTCAGTGTATTACAGTATACTTCAGTGTGTTGCAGTGTATTTCAGTATGCTACAGCATATTTCAGTATGTTAGAGTGTAATTCAGTATGTTGCAGTATATTTCAATATGTTATAGTGTATTTCAGTATATTGCAGTATATTCCAGCATGTTGCAGTATGTTTCAGTATGTCGCAGTATATTTTAATGTATTGCAATGTATTTCAGTATGTTGCAGTGTATTTTAGCATGTTGCAGTATGTTACAGTATATTTCAATATGTTTCAGTATATTTCAATGTGTCGCACAATATTTCAGTATGTTGCAGTATGTTGCAGTATGTTGCAGTGTATTTCAGTGTGTCACATTGTATTTCAGAATGTTGCACCACTTGAAGTATAATTCGTATGTTGCGGTATTTTTCAGTGTGTCGCAGTAAATTTCGGTATGTTGCCATATGGTTCAGTGTGTTGCAGTATATTTCAATGTGTCGCAGTGTTTATCAATATGTTCCAGTGTATCTTAGTATGTTGCAGTACGATGCAGTGTAATTCAATAAGTCACACTGTATTTCCGTACGTTGCAGTATCTTGCAGTATGTTGCAGTGTATTTCAGTATGTCACAGTGTATTTCAGTATGTTGCACCACTTGCAGTATATTTCAGTATGTTGCAGTATTTTTCAAGGTGTCGCAGTATATTTCGGTATGCTGCCGTATGTTGCAGTATGTTACAGTATATTTCAATATGTTGCAGTATATTTCAATGTGTCGCACAATATTTCAGTATGTTGCAGTATGTTGCAGTATGTTGCAGTGTATTTCAGTGGGTCACATTGTATTTCAGTATGTTGCACCACTTGAAGTATAATTCGTATGTTGCAGTATTTTTCAGTGTGTCGCAGTAAATTTCGGTATGTTGCCATATGGTTCAGTGTGTTGCAGTATATTTCATTGTGTTGCAGTGTATATCAATATGTTCCAGTGTATCTCAGTATGTTGCAGTATGATGCAGTGTAACTCAATAAGTTACACTGTATTTCCGTACGTTGCAGTATCTTACAGTATGTTGCAGTGTAATTCAGTATGTCACAGTGTATTTCAGTATGTTGCACCACTTGCAGTATATTTCAGTATGTTGCAGTATTTTTCAAGGTGTCGCAGTATATTTCGGTATGCTGCTGTATGTTGCAGTGTGTTGCAGTATATTTCAATGTGTTGCAGTGTATATCAATATGTTCCAGTGTAATTCAGTATGTTGCAGTATGATGCAGTGTATTTCAATATGGTACAGTGTATTTCAGTAGGTTTCGGTATCTTGCAGTATGTTGCAGTGTATTTCAGTATGTCACAGTCTGTTTCAGTATGTTGCGGTATCTTGCAGTATATTCAGTATGTTGCAGTATGTTTCAATGTGTCGCAGTGTATTTCAATATGTTCCAGTGTATTTCAGTATGTTGCAGTATGTTGTAGTGTATTTCAGTGTGTCACAGTGTATTTCAGTATGTTGCAGTATGCTTCAGTATGTTGCAGTATATTTTAATGTGTTGCAGTGTATTTCAGTATGTTGCAGTATGTTGCAGTATATTTCAGTATGTTGCAATATTTTTCAACGTGTTGCAGTATATTTCAGTATGTTGCCGTATATTTCAGTGTGTTACACTATACTTTAATACTTTGCAGTATGTTCCGGTGTGTTTCATTATGTTACAGTATATTACACTAGTTTACCATTCATTTCGATATGTTGCAGTATATTTCAATGTGTTGCAGTGTATTTCATTATGTTCAAGTGTAATTCAGTATGTTGCAGTATGTTGCAGTATATTTCGGTATGTTAGAGTATATTTCAGTCTGTTACAGTATATTTCAGTATGTTACAGTACATTTCTGTATATTACATTACATTTCAGTATGTTGCAGTATGTTTCAGTCTGTTGCAGTATATTTCAATGTGTTGCAGGGTATTCCATTATGTTCCGGTGCATTTCAGTATGTTGCAGTATGTTGCAGTGTATTTCGATATGTTACGGTGTATTTCAGTATGTTGCAGTATGTTGCAGTATGTTACAGTGTATTTCAGTATGTTGCAGTATGTTGCATTATGTTTCACTGTATTTCAGTGTGTCACAGTGTATTTCAGTATGTTGCACTATGTTGCAGTATAATTCAGTATGTTGCATTACATTTCAGTGTATTACAGTATACTTCAGTGTGTTGCAGTGTATTTCAGTATGCTACAGCATATTTCAGTATGTTATACTGTAATTCAATATGTTGCAGTATATTTCAATATGTTATAGTGTATTTCAGTATGTTACAGTATATTTCAGCATGTTGCAGTATGTTTCAGTATGTCGCAGTATATTTTAATGTGTTGCAATGTATTTCAGTATGTTGCAGTGTATTTTAGTATGTTGCAGTATGTTACAGTATATTTCAATATGTTGCAGTCTATTTCAATGTGTCGCACAATTTTTTAGTGTGTTGCAGTATGTTGCAGTGTATTTCAGTGTGTCACATTGTATTTCAGAATGTTGCACCACTTGAAGTATAATTTGTATGTTGAAGTATTTTTCAGTGTGTCGCAGTAAATTTCGGTATGTTGCCATATGTTTCAGTATGTTGCAGTATGTTTTAATGTGTTGCAGTGTATTTTAGTATGTTGCAGTATGTTAGAGTATATTTCAATATGTTGCAGTATATTTTATTGTGTCGCACAATATTTCAGTATGTTGCAGTATGTTTCAGTATGTTGCAGTATATTTTAATGTGTTGCAGTGTATTTTAGTATGTTGCAGTATGTTACAGTATATTTCAATATGTTGCAGTATTTTTCAGTGTGTCGCAGTAAATTTCGGTATGTTGCCATATGGTTCAGTGTGTTGCAGTATATTTCAATGTGTTGCAGTGTATATCAATATGTTCCAGTGTATCTCAGTATCTTGCAGTATGTTGCAGTGTATTTCAGTATGTCACAGTGTATTTCAGTATGTTGCACCACTTGCAGTATATTTCAGTATGTTGCAGTATTTTTCAAGGTGTCGCAGTATATTTTGGTATGCTGCCGTATGTTGCAGTGTGTTGCAGTATATTTCAAAGAGTTGCAGTGTTTATCAATATGTTCCAGTGTATCTCAGTATGTTGCAGTATGATGCAGTGTAATTCAATAAGTCACACTGTATTTCCGTACGTTGCAGTATCTTGCAGTATGTTGCAGTGTATTTCAGTATGTCACAGTGTATTTCAGTATGTTGCACCACTTGCAGTATATTTCAGTATGTTACAGTGTATTTCGGTATGTTAGAGTATATTTCAGTCTGTTACAGTATATTTCAGTATGTTACAGTACATTTCTGTATATTACATTACATTTCAGTATGTTGCAGTATATTTCAATGTGTTGCAGGGTATTCCATTATGTTCCGGTGCATTTCAGTATGTTGCAGTATGTTGCAGTGTATTTCGATATGTTACGGTGTACTTCAGTATGTTGCAGTATGTTGCAGTATGTTACAGTGTATTTCAGTATGTTGCAGTATGTTGCATTATGTTTCACTGTATTTCAGTGTGTCACAGTGTATTTCAGTATGTTGCACTATGTTGCAGTATAATTCAGTATGTTGCATTACATTTCAGTGTATTACAGTATACTTCAGTGTGTTGCAGTGTATTTCAGTATGCTACAGCATATTTCAGTATGTTATACTGTAATTCTATATGTTGCAGTATATTTCAATATGTTATAGTGTATTTCAGTATGTTACAGTATATTTCAGCATGTTGCAGTATGTTTCAGTATGTCGCAGTATATTTTAATGTGTTGCAATGTATTTCAGTATGTTGCAGTGTATTTTAGTATGTTGCAGTATGTTACAGTATATTTCAATATGTTGCAGTCTATTTCAATGTGTCGCACAATTTTTTAGTGTGTTGCAGTATGTTGCAGTGTATTTCAGTGTGTCACATTGTATTTCAGAATGTTGCACCACTTGAAGTATAATTTGTATGTTGAAGTATTTTTCAGTGTGTCGCAGTAAATTTCGGTATGTTGCCATATGTTTCAGTATGTTGCAGTATGTTTTAATGTGTTGCAGTGTATTTTAGTATGTTGCAGTATGTTACAGTATATTTCAATATGTTGCAGTATATTTTATTGTGTCGCACAATATTTCAGTATGTTGCAGTATGTTTCAGTATGTTGCAGTGTATTTTAATGTGTTGCAGTGTATTTTAGTATGTTGCAGTATGTTACAGTATATTTCAATATGTTGCAGTATTTTTCAGTGTGTCGCAGTAAATTTCGGTATGTTGCCATATGGTTCAGTGAGTTGCAGTATATTTCAATGTGTTGCAGTGTATATCAATATGTTCCAGTGTATCTCAGTATCTTGCAGTATGTTGCAGTGTATTTCAGTATGTCACAGTGTATTTCAGTATGTTGCACCACTTGCAGTATATTTCAGTATGTTGCAGTATTTTTCAAGGTGTCGCAGTATATTTCGGTATGCTGCCGTATGTTGCAGTGTGTTGCAGTATATTTCAAAGAGTTGCAGTGTATATCAATATGTTCCAGTGTTTTTCAGTATGTTGCAGTATGATGCAGTGTAATTCAATATGTTACAGTGTATTTCAGTATGTTGCAGTATGTTGCAGTGTATTTCGATATGTTACGGTGTATTTCAGTGTGTTGCAGTATGTTGCATTATGTTTCAGTGTATTTCAGTGTGTCACAGTGTATTTCAGTATGTTGCACTATGTTGCAGTATAATTCAGTATGTTGCATTACATTTCAGTGTATTACAGTATACTTCAGTGTGTTGCAGTGTATTTCAGTATGCTACAGCATATTTCAGTATGTTAGAGTGTAATTCAGTATGTTGCAGTATATTTCAATATGTTATAGTGTATTTCAGTATGTTGCAGTATATTTCAGCATGTTGCAGTATGTTTCAGTATGTCGCAGTATATTTTAATGTATTGCAATGTATTTCAGTATGTTGCAGTGTATTTTAGTATGTTGCAGTATGTTACGGTATATTTCAATATGTTGCAGTATATTTCAATGTGTCGCACAATATTTCAGTATGTTGAAGTATGTTGCAGTATGTTGCAGTGTATTTCAGTGTGTCACATTGTATTTCAGAATGTTGCACCACTTGAAGTATAATTCGTATGTTGCAGTATTTTTCAGTGTGTCGCAGTAAATTTCGGTATGTTGCCATATGGTTCAGTGTGTTGCAGTATATTTCAATGTGTGGCAGTGTTTATCAATATGTTCCAGTGTATCTCAGTATGTTGCAGTATGATGCAGTGTAATTCAATAAGTCACACTGTATTTCCGTACGTTGCAGTATCTTGCAGTATGTTGCAGTGTATTTCAGTATGTCACAGTGTATTTCAGTATGTTGCACCACTTGCAGTATATTTCAGTATGTTGCAGTATTTTTCAAGGTGTCGCAGTATATTTCGGTATGCTGCCGTATGTTGCAGTATGTTACAGTATATTTCAATATGTTGCAGTATATTTCAATGTGTCGCACAATATTTCAGTATGTTGCAGTATGTTACAGTATGTTGCAGTGTATTTCAGTGGGTCACATTGTATTTCAGTCTGTTGCACCACTTGAAGTATAATTCGTATGTTGCAGTATTTTTCCGTGTGTCGCAGTAAACTTCGGTATGTTGCCATATGGTTCAGTGTGTTGCAGTATATTTCATTGTGTTGCAGTGTATATCAATATGTTCCAGTGTATCTCAGTATGTTGCAGTATGATGCAGTGTAACTCAATAAGTTACACTGTATTTCCGTACGTTGCAGTATCTTACAGTATGTTGCAGTGTAATTCAGTATGTCACAGTGTATTTCAGTATGTTGCACCACTTGCAGTATATTTCAGTATGTTGCAGTATTTTTCAAGGTGTCGCAGTATATTTTGGTATATTGCCGTATGTTTCAGTGTGTTGCAGTATATTTCAATGTGTTGCAGTGTATATCAATATGTTCCAGTGTAATTCAGTATGTTGCAGTATGATGCGGTGTATTTCAATATGGTACAGTGTATTTCAGTAGGTTGCGGTATCTTGCAGTATGTTGCAGTGTATTTCAGTATGTCACAGTCTGTTTCAGTATGTTGCGGTATCTTGCAGTATATTTCAGTATGTTGCAGTATGTTTCAATGTGTCGCAGTGTATTTCAATATGTTCCAGTGTATTTCAGTATGTTGCAGTATGTTGTAGTGTATTTCAGTGTGTCACAGTGTATTTCAGTATGTTGCAGTATGTTTCTGTATGTTGCAGTACATTTTAATGTGTTGCAGTGTATTTTAGTATGTTGCAGTATGTTACAGTATATTACAATATGTTGCAGTATATTTTATTGTGGCGCACAATATTTCAGTATGTTGCAGTATGTTTCAGTATGTTGCAGTATATTTTAATGTGTTGCAGTGTATTTCAGTATGTTGCAGTATGTTGCAGTGTATTTCAGTATGCTACAGCATATTTCAGTATGTTAGAGTGTAATTCAGTATGTTGCAGTATATTTCAATATGTTATAGTGTATTTCAGTATGTTGCAGTATATTTCAGCATGTTGCAGTATGTTTCAGTATGTCGCAGTATATTTTAATGTGTTGCAATGTATTTCAGTATGTTGCAGTGTATTTTAGTATGTTGCAGTATGTTAGAGTATATTTCAATATGTTGCAGTATATTTCAATGTGTCGCACAATATTTCAGTATGTTGCAGTATGTTGCAGTATGTTGCAGTGTATTTCAGTGTGTCGCAGTAAATTTTGGTATGTTGCCATATGGTTCAGTGTGTTGCAGTATATTTCAATGTGTTGCAGTGTTTATCAATATGTTCCAGTGTATCTCAGTATGTTGCAGTATGATGCAGTGTATTTCAATAAGTTACACTGTATTTCCGTACGTTGCAGTATCTTGCCGTATGTTGCAGTGTAATTCAGTATGTCACAGTGTATTTCAGTATGTTGCACCACTTGCAGTATATTTCAGTATGTTGCAGTATTTTTCAAGGTGTCGCAGTATATTTCGGTATGCTGCCGTATGTTGCAGTGTGTTGCAGTATATTTCAAAGAGTTGCAGTGTATATCAATATGTTCCAGTGTTTTTCAGTATGTTGCAGTATGATGCAGTGTAATTCAATATGTTACAGTGTATTTCAGTATGTTGCAGTATGTTGCAGTGTATTTCGATATGTTACGGTGTATTTCAGTGTGTTGCAGTATGTTGCATTATGTTTCAGTGTATTTCAGTGTGTCACAGTGTATTTCAGTATGTTGCAGTATGTTTCAGTATGTTGCAGTATATTTTAATGTGTTGCAATGCATTTCAGTATGTTGCAGTATGTTGCAGTATGTTGCAGTGTATTTCAATGTGTCACAGTGTATTTCAGTATGTTGCAGTATGTTTCAATGTATCGCAGTGTATTTCAATATGTTCCAGTGTATTTCAGTATGTTGCAGTTTGTTGTAGTGTATTTGAGTATGTTGCACTATGTTGCAGTATAATTCAGTATGTTGCATTACATTTCAGTGTATTACAGTATACTTCAGTGTGTTGCAGTGTATTTCAGTATGCTACAGCATATTTCAGTATGTTAGAGTGTAATTCAGTATGTTGCAGTATATTTCAATATGTTATAGTGTATTTCAGTATGTTGCAGTATATTTCAGCATGTTGCAGTATGTTTCAGTATGTCGCAGTATATTTTAATGTATTGCAATGTATTTCAGTATGTTGCAGTGTATTTTAGTATGTTGCAGTATGTTACGGTATATTTCAATATGTTGCAGTATATTTCAATGTGTCGCACAATATTTCAGTATGTTGAAGTATGTTGCAGTATGTTGCAGTGTATTTCAGTGTGTCACATTGTATTTCAGAATGTTGCACCACTTGAAGTATAATTCGTATGTTGCAGTATTTTTCAGTGTGTCGCAGTAAATTTCGGTATGTTGCCATATGGTTCAGTGTGTTGCAGTATATTTCAATGTGTGGCAGTGTTTATCAATATGTTCCAGTGTATCTCAGTATGTTGCAGTATGATGCAGTGTAATTCAATAAGTCACACTGTATTTCCGTACGTTGCAGTATCTTGCAGTATGTTGCAGTGTATTTCAGTATGTCACAGTGTATTTCAGTATGTTGCACCACTTGCAGTATATTTCAGTATGTTGCAGTATTTTTCAAGGTGTCGCAGTATATTTCGGTATGCTGCCGTATGTTGCAGTATGTTACAGTATATTTCAATATGTTGCAGTATATTTCAATGTGTCGCACAATATTTCAGTATGTTGCAGTATGTTACAGTATGTTGCAGTGTATTTCAGTGGGTCACATTGTATTTCAGTCTGTTGCACCACTTGAAGTATAATTCGTATGTTGCAGTATTTTTCCGTGTGTCGCAGTAAACTTCGGTATGTTGCCATATGGTTCAGTGTGTTGCAGTATATTTCATTGTGTTGCAGTGTATATCAATATGTTCCAGTGTATCTCAGTATGTTGCAGTATGATGCAGTGTAACTCAATAAGTTACACTGTATTTCCGTACGTTGCAGTATCTTACAGTATGTTGCAGTGTAATTCAGTATGTCACAGTGTATTTCAGTATGTTGCACCACTTGCAGTATATTTCAGTATGTTGCAGTATTTTTCAAGGTGTCGCAGTATATTTTGGTATATTGCCGTATGTTTCAGTGTGTTGCAGTATATTTCAATGTGTTGCAGTGTATATCAATATGTTCCAGTGTAATTCAGTATGTTGCAGTATGATGCGGTGTATTTCAATATGGTACAGTGTATTTCAGTAGGTTGCGGTATCTTGCAGTATGTTGCAGTGTATTTCAGTATGTCACAGTCTGTTTCAGTATGTTGCGGTATCTTGCAGTATATTTCAGTATGTTGCAGTATGTTTCAATGTGTCGCAGTGTATTTCAATATGTTCCAGTGTATTTCAGTATGTTGCAGTATGTTGTAGTGTATTTCAGTGTGTCACAGTGTATTTCAGTATGTTGCAGTATGTTTCTGTATGTTGCAGTACATTTTAATGTGTTGCAGTGTATTTTAGTATGTTGCAGTATGTTACAGTATATTACAATATGTTGCAGTATATTTTATTGTGGCGCACAATATTTCAGTATGTTGCAGTATGTTTCAGTATGTTGCAGTATATTTTAATGTGTTGCAGTGTATTTCAGTATGTTGCAGTATGTTGCAGTGTATTTCAGTATGCTACAGCATATTTCAGTATGTTAGAGTGTAATTCAGTATGTTGCAGTATATTTCAATATGTTATAGTGTATTTCAGTATGTTGCAGTATATTTCAGCATGTTGCAGTATGTTTCAGTATGTCGCAGTATATTTTAATGTGTTGCAATGTATTTCAGTATGTTGCAGTGTATTTTAGTATGTTGCAGTATGTTAGAGTATATTTCAATATGTTGCAGTATATTTCAATGTGTCGCACAATATTTCAGTATGTTGCAGTATGTTGCAGTATGTTGCAGTGTATTTCAGTGTGTCGCAGTAAATTTTGGTATGTTGCCATATGGTTCAGTGTGTTGCAGTATATTTCAATGTGTTGCAGTGTTTATCAATATGTTCCAGTGTATCTCAGTATGTTGCAGTATGATGCAGTGTATTTCAATAAGTTACACTGTATTTCCGTACGTTGCAGTATCTTGCAGTATGTTGCAGTGTAATTCAGTATGTCACAGTGTATTTCAGTATGTTGCACCACTTGCAGTATATTTCAGTATGTTGCAGTATTTTTCAAGGTGTCGCAGTATATTTCGGTATGCTGCCGTATGTTGCAGTGTGTTGCAGTATATTTCAAAGAGTTGCAGTGTATATCAATATGTTCCAGTGTTTTTCAGTATGTTGCAGTATGATGCAGTGTAATTCAATATGTTACAGTGTATTTCAGTATGTTGCAGTATGTTGCAGTGTATTTCGATATGTTACGGTGTATTTCAGTGTGTTGCAGTATGTTGCATTATGTTTCAGTGTATTTCAGTGTGTCACAGTGTATTTCAGTATGTTGCAGTATGTTTCAGTATGTTGCAGTATATTTTAATGTGTTGCAATGCATTTCAGTATGTTGCAGTATGTTGCAGTATGTTGCAGTGTATTTCAATGTGTCACAGTGTATTTCAGTATGTTGCAGTATGTTTCAATGTAACGCAGTGTATTTCAATATGTTCCAGTGTATTTCAGTATGTTGCAGTTTGTTGTAGTGTATTTGAGTATGTTGCACTATGTTGCAGTATAATTCAGTATGTTGCATTACATTTCAGTGTATTACAGTATACTTCAGTGTGTTGCAGTGTATTTCAGTATGCTACAGCATATTTCAGTATGTTAGAGTGTAATTCAGTATGTTGCAGTATATTTCAATATGTTATAGTGTATTTCAGTATGTTGCAGTATATTTCAGCATGTTGCAGTATGTTTCAGTATGTCGCAGTATATTTTAATGTATTGCAATGTATTTCAGTATGTTGCAGTGTATTTTAGTATGTTGCAGTATGTTACGGTATATTTCAATATGTTGCAGTATATTTCAATGTGTCGCACAATATTTCAGTATGTTGCAGTATGTTGCAGTATGTTGCAGTGTATTTCAGTGTGTCACATTGTATTTCAGAATGTTGCACCACTTGAAGTATAATTCGTATGTTGCAGTATTTTTCAGTGTGTCGCAGTAAATTTCGGTATGTTGCCATATGGTTCAGTGTGTTGCAGTATATTTCAATGTGTCGCAGTGTTTATCAATATGTTCCAGTGTATCTCAGTATGTTGCAGTATGATGCAGTGTAATTCAATAAGTCACACTGTATTTCCGTACGTTGCAGTATCTTGCAGTATGTTGCAGTGTATTTCAGTATGTCACAGTGTATTTCAGTATGTTGCACCACTTGCAGTATATTTCAGTATGTTGCAGTATTTTTCAAGGTGTCGCAGTATATTTCGGTATGCTGCCGTATGTTGCAGTATGTTACAGTATATTTCAATATGTTGCAGTATATTTCAATGTGTCGCACAATATTTCAGTATGTTGCAGTATGTTGCAGTATGTTGCAGTGTATTTCAGTGGGTCACATTGTGTTTCAGTATGTTGCACCACTTGAAGTATAATTCGTATGTTGCAGTATTTTTCCGTGTGTCGCAGTAAACTTCGGTATGTTGCCATATGGTTCAGTGTGTTGCAGTATATTTCATTGTGTTGCAGTGTATATCAATATGTTCCAGTGTATCTCAGTATGTTGCAGTATGATGCAGTGTAACTCAATAAGTTACACTGTATTTCCGTACGTTGCAGTATCTTACAGTATGTTGCAGTGTAATTCAGTATGTCACAGTGTATTTCAGTATGTTGCACCACTTGCAGTATATTTCAGTATGTTGCAGTATTTTTCAAGGTGTCGCAGTATATTTTGGTATATTGCCGTATGTTTCAGTGTGTTGCAGTATATTTCAATGTGTTGCAGTGTATATCAATATGTTCCAGTGTAATTCAGTATGTTGCAGTATGATGCAGTGTATTTCAATATGGTACAGTGTATTTCAGTAGGTTGCGGTATCTTGCAGTATGTTGCAGTGTATTTCAGTATGTCACAGTCTGTTTCAGTATGTTGCGGTATCTTGCAGTATATTTCAGTATGTTGCAGTATGTTTCAATGTGTCGCAGTGTATTTCAATATGTTCCAGTGTATTTCAGTATGTTGCAGTATGTTGTAGTGTATTTCAGTGTGTCACAGTGTATTTCAGTATGTTGCAGTATGTTGCAGTATATTTCAGTATGTTGCAGTATTTTTCAAGGTGTCGCAGTATATTTCGGTATGCTGCCGTATGTTGCAGTGTGTTGCAGTATATTTCAAAGAGTTGCAGTGTATATCAATATGTTCCAGTGTTTTTCAGTATGTTGCAGTATGATGCAGTGTAATTCAATATGTTACAGTGTATTTCAGTATGTTGCAGTATGTTGCAGTGTATTTCGATATGTTACGGTGTATTTCAGTGTGTTGCAGTATGTTGCATTATGTTTCAGTGTATTTCAGTGTGTCACAGTGTATTTCAGTATGTTGCACTATGTTGCAGTATAATTCAGTATGTTGCATTACATTTCAGTGTATTACAGTATACTTCAGTGTGTTGCAGTGTATTTCAGTATGCTACAGCATATTTCAGTATGTTAGAGTGTAATTCAGTATGTTGCAGTATATTTCAATATGTTATAGTGTATTTCAGTATGTTGCAGTATATTTCAGCATGTTGCAGTATGTTTCAGTATGTCGCAGTATATTTTAATGTATTGCAATGTATTTCAGTATGTTGCAGTGTATTTTAGTATGTTGCAGTATGTTACGGTATATTTCAATATGTTGCAGTATATTTCAATGTGTCGCACAATATTTCAGTATGTTGAAGTATGTTGCAGTATGTTGCAGTGTATTTCAGTGTGTCACATTGTATTTCAGAATGTTGCACCACTTGAAGTATAATTCGTATGTTGCAGTATTTTTCAGTGTGTCGCAGTAAATTTCGGTATGTTGCCATATGGTTCAGTGTGTTGCAGTATATTTCAATGTGTGGCAGTGTTTATCAATATGTTCCAGTGTATCTCAGTATGTTGCAGTATGATGCAGTGTAATTCAATAAGTCACACTGTATTTCCGTACGTTGCAGTATCTTGCAGTATGTTGCAGTGTATTTCAGTATGTCACAGTGTATTTCAGTATGTTGCACCATTTGCAGTATATTTCAGTATGTTGCAGTATTTTTCAAGGTGTCGCAGTATATTTCGGTATGCTGCCGTATGTTGCAGTATGTTACAGTATATTTCAATATGTTGCAGTATATTTCAATGTGTCGCGCAATATTTCAGTATGTTGCAGTATGTTACAGTATGTTGCAGTGTATTTCAGTGGGTCACATTGTATTTCAGTCTGTTGCACCACTTGAAGTATAATTCGTATGTTGCAGTATTTTTCCGTGTGTCGCAGTAAACTTCGGTATGTTGCCATATGGTTCAGTGTGTTGCAGTATATTTCATTGTGTTGCAGTGTATATCAATATGTTCCAGTGTATCTCAGTATGTTGCAGTATGATGCAGTGTAACTCAATAAGTTACACTGTATTTCCGTACGTTGCAGTATCTTACAGTATGTTGCAGTGTAATTCAGTATGTCACAGTGTATTTCAGTATGTTGCACCACTTGCAGTATATTTCAGTATGTTGCAGTATTTTTCAAGGTGTCGCAGTATATTTTGGTATATTGCCGTATGTTTCAGTGTGTTGCAGTATATTTCAATGTGTTGCAGTGTATATCAATATGTTCCAGTGTAATTCAGTATGTTGCAGTATGATGCGGTGTATTTCAATATGGTACAGTGTATTTCAGTAGGTTGCGGTATCTTGCAGTATGTTGCAGTGTATTTCAGTATGTCACAGTCTGTTTCAGTATGTTGCGGTATCTTGCAGTATATTTCAGTATGTTGCAGTATGTTTCAATGTGTCGCAGTGTATTTCAATATGTTCCAGTGTATTTCAGTATGTTGCAGTATGTTGTAGTGTATTTCAGTGTGTCACAGTGTATTTCAGTATGTTGCAGTATGTTTCTGTATGTTGCAGTACATTTTAATGTGTTGCAGTGTATTTTAGTATGTTGCAGTATGTTACAGTATATTACAATATGTTGCAGTATATTTTATTGTGGCGCACAATATTTCAGTATGTTGCAGTATGTTTCAGTATGTTGCAGTATATTTTAATGTGTTGCAGTGTATTTCAGTATGTTGCAGTATGTTGCAGTGTATTTCAGTATGCTACAGCATATTTCAGTATGTTAGAGTGTAATTCAGTATGTTGCAGTATATTTCAATATGTTATAGTGTATTTCAGTATGTTGCAGTATATTTCAGCATGTTGCAGTATGTTTCAGTATGTCGCAGTATATTTTAATGTGTTGCAATGTATTTCAGTATGTTGCAGTGTATTTTAGTATGTTGCAGTATGTTAGAGTATATTTCAATATGTTGCAGTATATTTCAATGTGTCGCACAATATTTCAGTATGTTGCAGTATGTTGCAGTATGTTGCAGTGTATTTCAGTGTGTCGCAGTAAATTTTGGTATGTTGCCATATGGTTCAGTGTGTTGCAGTATATTTCAATGTGTTGCAGTGTTTATCAATATGTTCCAGTGTATCTCAGTATGTTGCAGTATGATGCAGTGTATTTCAATAAGTTACACTGTATTTCCGTACGTTGCAGTATCTTGCAGTATGTTGCAGTGTAATTCAGTATGTCACAGTGTATTTCAGTATGTTGCACCACTTGCAGTATATTTCAGTATGTTGCAGTATTTTTCAAGGTGTCGCAGTATATTTCGGTATGCTGCCGTATGTTGCAGTGTGTTGCAGTATATTTCAAAGAGTTGCAGTGTATATCAATATGTTCCAGTGTTTTTCAGTATGTTGCAGTATGATGCAGTGTAATTCAATATGTTACAGTGTATTTCAGTATGTTGCAGTATGTTGCAGTGTATTTCGATATGTTACGGTGTATTTCAGTGTGTTGCAGTATGTTGCATTATGTTTCAGTGTATTTCAGTGTGTCACAGTGTATTTCAGTATGTTGCACTATGTTGCAGTATAATTCAGTATGTTGCATTACATTTCAGTGTATTACAGTATACTTCAGTGTGTTGCAGTGTATTTCAGTATGCTACAGCATATTTCAGTATGTTAGAGTGTAATTCAGTATGTTGCAGTATATTTCAATATGTTATAGTGTATTTCAGTATGTTGCAGTATATTTCAGCATGTTGCAGTATGTTTCAGTATGTCGCAGTATATTTTAATGTATTGCAATGTATTTCAGTATGTTGCAGTGTATTTTAGTATGTTGCAGTATGTTACGGTATATTTCAATATGTTGCAGTATATTTCAATGTGTCGCACAATATTTCAGTATGTTGCAGTATGTTGCAGTATGTTGCAGTGTATTTCAGTGTGTCACATTGTATTTCAGAATGTTGCACCACTTGAAGTATAATTCGTATGTTGCAGTATTTTTCAGTGTGTCGCAGTAAATTTCGGTATGTTGCCATATGGTTCAGTGTGTTGCAGTATATTTCAATGTGTCGCAGTGTTTATCAATATGTTCCAGTGTATCTCAGTATGTTGCAGTATGATGCAGTGTAATTCAATAAGTCACACTGTATTTCCGTACGTTGCAGTATCTTGCAGTATGTTGCAGTGTATTTCAGTATGTCACAGTGTATTTCAGTATGTTGCACCACTTGCAGTATATTTCAGTATGTTGCAGTATTTTTCAAGGTGTCGCAGTATATTTCGGTATGCTGCCGTATGTTGCAGTATGTTACAGTATATTTCAATATGTTGCAGTATATTTCAATGTGTCGCACAATATTTCAGTATGTTGCAGTATGTTGCAGTATGTTGCAGTGTATTTCAGTGGGTCACATTGTATTTCAGTATGTTGCACCACTTGAAGTATAATTCGTATGTTGCAGTATTTTTCCGTGTGTCGCAGTAAACTTCGGTATGTTGCCATATGGTTCAGTGTGTTGCAGTATATTTCATTGTGTTGCAGTGTATATCAATATGTTCCAGTGTATCTCAGTATGTTGCAGTATGATGCAGTGTAACTCAATAAGTTACACTGTATTTCCGTACGTTGCAGTATCTTACAGTATGTTGCAGTGTAATTCAGTATGTCACAGTGTATTTCAGTATGTTGCACCACTTGCAGTATATTTCAGTATGTTGCAGTATTTTTCAAGGTGTCGCAGTATATTTTGGTATATTGCCGTATGTTTCAGTGTGTTGCAGTATATTTCAATGTGTTGCAGTGTATATCAATATGTTCCAGTGTAATTCAGTATGTTGCAGTATGATGCAGTGTATTTCAATATGGTACAGTGTATTTCAGTAGGTTGCGGTATCTTGCAGTATGTTGCAGTGTATTTCAGTATGTCACAGTCTGTTTCAGTATGTTGCGGTATCTTGCAGTATATTTCAGTATGTTGCAGTATGTTTCAATGTGTCGCAGTGTATTTCAATATGTTCCAGTGTATTTCAGTATGTTGCAGTATGTTGTAGTGTATTTCAGTGTGTCACAGTGTATTTCAGTATGTTGCAGTATGTTGCAGTATATTTCAGTATGTTGCAATATTTTTCAACGTGTTGCAGTATATTTCAGTATGTTGCCGTATATTTCAGTGTGTTACACTATACTTTAGTACTTTGCAGTATGTTCCGGTGTGTTTCATTATGTTACAGTATATTACACTAGTTTACCATTCATTTCGATATGTTGCAGTATATTTCAATGTGTTGCAGTGTATTTCATTATGTTCAAGTGTAATTCAGTATGTTGCAGTATGTTGCAGTATATTTCAGTATGTTACAGTGTATTTCGGTATGTTAGAGTATATTTCAGTCTGTTACAGTATATTTCAGTATGTTACAGTACATTTCTGTATATTACATTACATTTCAGTATGTTGCAGTATGTTTCAGTCTGTTGCAGTATATTTCAATGTGTTGCAGGGTATTCCTTTATGTTCCGGTGCATTTCAGTATGTTGCAGTATGTTGCAGTGTATTTCGATATGTTACGGTGTATTTCATTATGTTGCAGTATGTTGCAGTATGTTACAGTGTATTTCAGTATGTTGCAGTATGTTGCATTATGTTTCAGTGTATTTCAGTGTGTCACAGTGTATTTCAGTATGTTGCACTATGTTGCAGTATAATTCAGTATGTTGCATTACATTTCAGTGTATTACAGTATACTTCAGTGTGTTGCAGTGTATTTCAGTATGCTACAGCATATTTCAGTATGTTATACTGTAATTCAGTATGTTGCAGTATATTTCAATATGTTATAGTGTATTTCAGTATGTTGCAGTATATTTCAGCATGTTGCAGTATGTTTCAGTATGTCGCAGTATATTTTAATGTATTGCAATGTATTTCAGTATGTTGCAGTGTATTTTAGTATGTTGCAGTATGTTACAGTATATTTCAATATGTTGCAGTATATTTCAATGTGTCGCACAATTTTTTAGTGTGTTGCAGTATGTTGCAGTGTATTTCAGTGTGTCACATTGTATTTCAGAATGTTGCACCACTTGAAGTATAATTTGTATGTTGCAGTATTTTTCAGTGTGTCGCAGTAAATTTCGGTATGTTGCCATATGGTTCAGTGTGTTGCAGTATATTTCAATGTGTTGCAGTGTATATCAATATGTTCCAGTGTATCTCAGTATGTTGCAGTATGATGCAGTGTAATTCAATAAGTTACACTGTATTTCCGTACGTTGCAGTATCTTGCAGTATGTTGCAGTGTATTTCAGTATGTTGCAGTATGTTGCATTATGTTTCAGTGTATTTCAGTGTGTCACAGTGTATTTCAGTATGTTGCACTATGTTGCAGTATAATTCAGTATGTTGCATTACATTTCAGTGTATTACAGTATACTTCAGTGTGTTGCAGTGTATTTCAATGTGTTGCAGTGTATATCAATATGTTCCAGTGTAATTCAGTATGTTGCAGTATGTTTCAATATGTTATAGTGTATTTCAGTATGTTACAGTATATTTCAGCATGTTGCAGTATGTTTCAGTATGTCGCAGTATATTTTAATGTGTTGCAATGTATTTCAGTATGTTGCAGTGTATTTTAGTATGTTGCAGTATGTTACAGTATATTTCAATATGTTGCAGTCTATTTCAATGTGTCGCACAATTTTTTAGTGTGTTGCAGTATATTGCAGTGTATTTCAGTGTGTCACATTGTATTTCAGAATGTTGCACCACTTGAAGTATAATTTGTATGTTGCAGTATTTTTCAGTGTGTCGCAGTAAATTTCGGTATGTTGCCATATGTTTCAGTATGTTGCAGTATGTTTTAATGTGTTGCAGTCTATTTTAGTATGTTGCAGTATGTTACAGTATATTTCAATATGTTGCAGTATATTTTATTGTGTCGCATAATATTTCAGTATGTTGCAGTATGTTTCAGTATGTTGCAGTATATTTTAATGTGTTGCAGTGTATTTTAGTATGTTGCAGTATGTTACAGTATATTTCAATATGTTGCAGTATTTTTCAGTGTGTCGCAGTAAATTTCGGTATGTTGCCATATGGTTCAGTGTGTTGCAGTATATTTCAATGTGTTGCAGTGTATATCAATACGTTCCAGTGTATCTCAGTATGTTGCAGTATGATGCAGTGTAATTCAATAAGTTACACTGTATTTTCGTACGTTGCAGTATCTTGCAGTATGTTGCAGTGTATTTCAGTATGTCACAGTGTATTTCAGTATGTTGCACCACTTACAGTATATTTCAGTATGTTGCAGTATTTTTCAAGGTGTCGCAGTATATTTCGGTATGCTGCCGTATGTTGCAGTGTGTTGCAGTATATTTCAAAGAGTTGCAGTGTATATCAATATGTTCCAGTGTTTTTCAGTATGTTGCAGTATGATGCAGTGTAATTCAATATGTTACAGTGTATTTCAGTATGTTGCAGTATGTTGCAGTGTATTTCGATATGTTACGGTGTATTTCAGTGTGTTGCAGTATGTTGTAGTATGTTGCAGTGTATTTCGATATGTTACAGTGTATTTCAGTATGTTGCAGTATGTTGCATTATGTTTCAGTGTATTTCAGTGTGTCACAGTGTATTTCAGTATGTTGCACTATGTTGCAGTATAATTCAGTATGTTGCATTACATTTCAGTGTATTACAGTATACTTCAGTGTGTTGCAGTGTATTTCAGTATGCTACAGCATATTTCAGTATGTTAGAGTGTAATTCAGTATGTTGCAGTATATTTCAATATGTTATAGTGTATTTCAGTATGTTGCAGTATATTTCAGCATGTTGCAGTATGTTTCAGTATGTCGCAGTATATTTTAATGTATTGCAATGTATTTCAGTATGTTGCAGTGTATTTTAGTATGTTGCAGTATGTTACAGTATATTTCAATATGTTGCAGTATATTTCAATGTGTCGCACAATATTTCAGTATGTTGCAGTATGTTGCAGTATGTTGCATTATGTTTCAGTGTATTTCAGTGTGTCACAGTGTATTTCAGTATGTTGCACTATGTTGCAGTATAATTCAGTATGTTGCATTACATTTCAGTGTATTACAGTATACTTCAGTGTGTTGCAGTGTATTTCAGTATGCTACAGCATATTTCAGTATGTTAGAGTGTAATTCAGTATGTTGCAGTATATTTCAATATGTTATAGTGTATTTCAGTATGTTGCAGTATATTTCAGCATGTTGCAGTATGTTTCAGTATGTCGCAGTATATTTTAATGTATTGCAATGTATTTCAGTATGTTGCAGTGTATTTTAGTATGTTGCAGTATGTTACAGTATATTTCAATATGTTGCAGTATATTTCAATGTGTCGCACAATATTTCAGTATGTTGCAGTATGTTGCAGTATGTTGCAGTGTATTTCAGTGTGTCACATTGTATTTCAGAATGTTGCACCACTTGAAGTATAATTCGTATGTTGCAGTATTTTTCAGTGTGTCGCAGTAAATTTCGGTATGTTGCCATATGGTTCAGTGTGTTGCAGTATATTTCAATGTGTTTCAGTGTTTATCAATATGTTCCAGTGTATCTCAGTATGTTGCAGTATGATGCATTGTAATTCAATAAGTTACACTGTATTTCCGTACGTTGCAGTATCTTGCAGTATGTGACAGTGTATTTCAGTATGTCACAGTGTATTTCAGTATGTTGCACCACTTGCAGTATATTTCAGTATGTTGAAGTATTTTTCAAGGTGTCGCAGTATATTTCGGTATGCCGCCGTATGTTGCAGTATGTTACAGTATATTTCAATATGTTGCAGTATATTTCAATGTGTCGCACAATATTTCAGTATGTTGCAGTATGTTGCAGTATGTTGCAGTGTATTTCAGTGGGTCACATTGTATTTCAGTATGTTGCACCACTTGAAGTATAATTCGTATGTTGCAGTATTTTTCAGTGTGTCGCAGTAAATTTCGGTATGTTGCCATATGGTTCAGTGTGTTGCAGTATATTTCATTGTGTTGCAGTGTATATCAACATGTTCCAGTGTATCTCAGTATGTTGCAGTATGATGCAGTGTAGTTCAATAAGTTACACTGTATTTCCGTACGTTGCAGTATCTTGCAGTATGTTGCAGTGTAATTCAGTATGTCACAGTGTATTTCAGTATGTTGCACTATGTTGCAGTATAATTCAGTATGTTGCATTACATTTCAGTGTATTACAGTATACTTCAGTGTGTTGCAGTGTATTTCAATGTGTTGCAGTGTATATCAATATGTTCCAGTGTAATTCAGTATGTTGCAGTATGTTTCAATATGTTATAGTGTATTTCAGTATGTTACAGTATATTTCAGCATGTTGCAGTATGTTTCAGTATGTCGCAGTATATTTTAATGTGTTGCAATGTATTTCAGTATGTTGCAGTGTATTTTAGTATGTTGCAGTATGTTACAGTATATTTCAATATGTTGCAGTCTATTTCAATGTGTCGCACAATTTTTTAGTGTGTTGCAGTATATTGCAGTGTATTTCAGTGTGTCACATTGTATTTCAGAATGTTGCACCACTTGAAGTATAATTTGTATGTTGCAGTATTTTTCAGTGTGTCGCAGTAAATTTCGGTATGTTGCCATATGTTTCAGTATGTTGCAGTATGTTTTAATGTGTTGCAGTCTATTTTAGTATGTTGCAGTATGTTACAGTATATTTCAATATGTTGCAGTATATTTTATTGTGTCGCATAATATTTCAGTATGTTGCAGTATGTTTCAGTATGTTGCAGTATATTTTAATGTGTTGCAGTGTATTTTAGTATGTTGCAGTATGTTACAGTATATTTCAATATGTTGCAGTATTTTTCAGTGTGTCGCAGTAAATTTCGGTATGTTGCCATATGGTTCAGTGTGTTGCAGTATATTTCAATGTGTTGCAGTGTATATCAATACGTTCCAGTGTATCTCAGTATGTTGCAGTATGATGCAGTGTAATTCAATAAGTTACACTGTATTTTCGTACGTTGCAGTATCTTGCAGTATGTTGCAGTGTATTTCAGTATGTCACAGTGTATTTCAGTATGTTGCACCACTTACAGTATATTTCAGTATGTTGCAGTATTTTTCAAGGTGTCGCAGTATATTTCGGTATGCTGCCGTATGTTGCAGTGTGTTGCAGTATATTTCAAAGAGTTGCAGTGTATATCAATATGTTCCAGTGTTTTTCAGTATGTTGCAGTATGATGCAGTGTAATTCAATATGTTACAGTGTACTTCAGTATGTTGCAGTATGTTGCAGTGTATTTCGATATGTTACGGTGTATTTCAGTGTGTTGCAGTATGTTGTAGTATGTTGCAGTGTATTTCGATATGTTACAGTGTATTTCAGTATGTTGCAGTATGTTGCATTATGTTTCAGTGTATTTCAGTGTGTCACAGTGTATTTCAGTATGTTGCACTATGTTGCAGTATAATTCAGTATGTTGCATTACATTTCAGTGTATTACAGTATACTTCAGTGTGTTGCAGTGTATTTCAGTATGCTACAGCATATTTCAGTATGTTAGAGTGTAATTCAGTATGTTGCAGTATATTTCAATATGTTATAGTGTATTTCAGTATGTTGCAGTATATTTCAGCATGTTGCAGTATGTTTCAGTATGTCGCAATATATTTTAATGTATTGCAATGTATTTCAGTATGTTGCAGTGTATTTTAGTATGTTGCAGTATGTTA
This sequence comes from Bugula neritina, assembly GCA_964035545.1. Lineage (NCBI taxonomy): Eukaryota > Metazoa > Bryozoa > Gymnolaemata > Cheilostomatida > Bugulidae > Bugula > Bugula neritina. The sequence continues at coordinate 880,680 of CAXIUT010000230.1, read as the reverse complement.
CAGTATATTTCAATATGTTGCAGTATATTTCAATGTGTCGCACAATATTTCAGTATGTTGCAGTATGTTGCAGTATGTTGCATTATGTTTCAGTGTATTTCAGTGTGTCACAGTGTATTTCAGTATGTTGCACTATGTTGCAGTATAATTCAGTATGTTGCATTACATTTCAGTGTATTACAGTATACTTCAGTGTGTTGCAGTGTATTTCAGTATGCTACAGCATATTTCAGTATGTTAGAGTGTAATTCAGTATGTTGCAGTATATTTCAATATGTTATAGTGTATTTCAGTATGTTGCAGTATATTTCAGCATGTTGCAGTATGTTTCAGTATGTCGCAGTATATTTTAATGTATTGCAATGTATTTCAGTATGTTGCAGTGTATTTTAGTATGTTGCAGTATGTTACAGTATATTTCAATATGTTGCAGTATATTTCAATGTGTCGCACAATATTTCAGTATGTTGCAGTATGTTGCAGTATGTTGCAGTGTATTTCAGTGTGTCACATTGTATTTCAGAATGTTGCACCACTTGAAGTATAATTCGTATGTTGCAGTATTTTTCAGTGTGTCGCAGTAAATTTCGGTATGTTGCCATATGGTTCAGTGTGTTGCAGTATATTTCAATGTGTTTCAGTGTTTATCAATATGTTCCAGTGTATCTCAGTATGTTGCAGTATGATGCATTGTAATTCAATAAGTTACACTGTATTTCCGTACGTTGCAGTATCTTGCAGTATGTGACAGTGTATTTCAGTATGTCACAGTGTATTTCAGTATGTTGCACCACTTGCAGTATATTTCAGTATGTTGAAGTATTTTTCAAGGTGTCGCAGTATATTTCGGTATGCCGCCGTATGTTGCAGTATGTTACAGTATATTTCAATATGTTGCAGTATATTTCAATGTGTCGCACAATATTTCAGTATGTTGCAGTATGTTGCAGTATGTTGCAGTGTATTTCAGTGGGTCACATTGTATTTCAGTATGTTGCACCACTTGAAGTATAATTCGTATGTTGCAGTATTTTTCAGTGTGTCGCAGTAAATTTCGGTATGTTGCCATATGGTTCAGTGTGTTGCAGTATATTTCATTGTGTTGCAGTGTATATCAACATGTTCCAGTGTATCTCAGTATGTTGCAGTATGATGCAGTGTAGTTCAATAAGTTACACTGTATTTCCGTACGTTGCAGTATCTTGCAGTATGTTGCAGTGTAATTCAGTATGTCACAGTGTATTTCAGTATGTTGCACCACTTGCAGTATATTTCAGTATGTTGCAGTATTTTTCAAGGTGTCGCAGTATATTTCGGTATGCTGCTGTATGTTGCAGTGTGTTGCAGTATATTTCAATGAGTTGCTGTGTATATCAATATGTTCCAGTGTTTTTCAGTATGTTGCAGTATGATGCAGTGTAATTCAATATGTTACAGTGTGTTTCAGTATGTTGCAGTATGTTGCAGTATGTTGCAGTGTATTCCAGTCTGTCACATCGTATTTCAGTATGTTGCACCACTTGCAGTATATTTCGTATGTTGCAGTATTTTTCAAGGTGTCGCAGTATATTTTGGTATATTGCCGTATGTTTCAGTGTGTTGCAGTATATTTCAATGTGTTGCAGTGTATATCAATATGTTCCAGTGTAATTCAGTATGTTGCAGTATGATGCAGTGTATTTCAATATGTTACAGTGTATTTCAGTAGGTTGCGGTATCTTGCAGTATGTTGCGGTGTATTTCAGTATGTCACAGTCTGTTTCAGTATGTTGCGGTATCTTGCAGTACATTTCAGTATGTTGCAGTATGTTTCAATGTGTCGCAGTGTATTTCAATATGTTCCAGTGTATTTCAGTATGTTGCAGTATGTTGTAGTGTATTTCAGTGTGTCACAGTGTATTTCAGTATGTTGCAGTATGTTTCTGTATGTTGCAGTATATTTTAATGTGTTGCAGTGTATTTTAGTATGTTGCAGTATGTTACAGTATATTACAATATGTTGCAGTATATTTTATTGTGGCGCACAATATTTCAGTATGTTGCAGTATGTTTCAGTATGTTGCAGTATATTTTAATGTGTTGCAGTGTATTTCAGTATGTTGCAGTATGTTGCAGTATATTTCAGTATGTTGCAATATTTTTCTACGTGTTGCAGTATATTTCGGTATGTTGCCGTATATTTCAGTGTGTTACACTATACTTTAATACTTTGCAGTATGTTCCGGTATGTTTCATTATGTTACAGTATATTACACTAGTTTACCATTCATTTCGATATGTTGCAGTATATTTCAATGTGTTGCAGTGTATTTCATTATGTTCAGGTGTAATTCAGTATGTTGCAGTATGTTGCAGTATATTTCAGTATGTTATAGTGTATTTCGGTATGTTAGAGTATATTTCAGTCTGTTACAGTATATTTCAGTATGTTACAGTACATTTGTGTATATTACATTACATTTCAGTATGTTGCAGTATGTTTCAGTCTGTTGCAGTATATTTCAATGTGTTGCAGTGTATTCCATTATGTTCCGGTGCATTTCAGTATGTTGCAGTATGTTGCAGTGTATTTCGATATGTTACGGTGTATTTCAGTATGTTGCAGTATGTTGCAGTATGTTACAGTATATTTCAATATGTTGCAGTATTTTTCAGTGTGTCGCAGTAAATTTCGGTATGTTGCCATATGGTTCAGTGTGTTGCAGTATATTTCAATGTGTTGCAGTGTATATCAATATGTTCCAGTGTATCTCAGTATCTTGCAGTATGTTGCAGTGTATTTCAGTATGTCAGAGTGTATTTCAGTATGTTGCACCACTTGCAGTATATTTCAGTATGTTGCAGTATTTTTCAAGGTGTCGCAGTATATTTCGGTATGCTGCCGTATGTTGCAGTGTGTTGCAGTATATTTCAAAGAGTTGCAGTGTATATCAATATGTTCCAGTGTTTTTCAGTATGTTGCAGTATGATGCAGTGTAATTCAATATGTTACAGTGTATTTCAGTATGTTGCAGTATGTTGCAGTGTATTTCGATATGTTACGGTGTATTTCAGTGTGTTGCAGTATGTTGTAGTATGTTGCAGTGCATTTCGATATGTTACAGTGTATTTCAGTATGTTGCAGTATGTTGCATTATGTTTCAGTGTATTTCAGTGTGTCACAGTGTATTTCAGTATGTTGCACTATGTTGCAGTATAATTCAGTATGTTGCATTACATTTCAGTGTATTACAGTATACTTCAGTGTGTTGCAGTGTATTTCAGTATGCTACAGCATATTTCAGTATGTTAGAGTGTAATTCAGTATGTTGCAGTATATTTCAATATGTTATAGTGTATTTCAGTATGTTGCAGCATATTTCAGCATGTTGCAGTATGTTTCAGTATGTCGCAGTATATTTTAATGTATTGCAATGTATTTCAGTATGTTGCAGTGTATTTTAGTATCTTGCAGTATGTTACAGTATATTTCAATATGTTGCAGTATATTTCAATGTGTCGCACAATATTTCAGTATGTTGCAGTATGTTGCAGTATGTTGCAGTGTATTTCAGTGTGTCACATTGTATTTCAGAATGTTGCACCACTTGAAGTATAATTCGTATGTTGCAGTATTTTTCAGTGTGTCGCAGTAAATTTCGGTATGTTGCCATATGGTTCAGTGTGTTGCAGTATATTTCAATGTGTTGCAGTGTTTATCAATATGTTCCAATGTATCTCAGTATGTTGCAGTATGATGCAGTGTAATTCAATAAGTTACACTGTATTTCCGTACGTTGCAGTATCTTGCAGTATGTGACAGTGTATTTCAGTATGTCACAGTGTATTTCAGTATGTTGCACCACTTGCAGTATATTTCAGTATGTTGCAGTATTTTTCAAGGTGTCGCAGTATATTTCGGTATGCCGCCGTATGTTGCAGTATGTTACAGTATATTTCAATATGTTGCAGTATATTTCAATGTGTCACACAATATTTCAGTATGTTGCAGTATGTTGCAGTATGTTGCAGTGTATTTCAGTGGGTCACATTGTATTTCAGTATGTTGCACCACTTGAAGTATAATTCGTATGTTGCAGTATTTTTCAGTGTGTCGCAGTAAATTTCGGTATGTTGCCATATGGTTCAGTGTGTTGCAGTATATTTCATTGTGTTGCAGTGTATATCAACATGTTCCAGTGTATCTCAGTATGTTGCAGTATGATGCAGTGTAGTTCAATAAGTTACACTGTATTTCCGTACGTTGCAGTATCTTGCAGTATGTTGCAGTGTAATTCAGTATGTCTTAGTGTATTTCAGTATGTTGCACCACTTGCAGTATATTTCAGTATGTTGCAGTATTTTTCAAGGTGTCGCAGTATATTTCGGTATGCTGCTGTATGTTGCAGTGTGTTGCAGTATATTTCAATGAGTTGCTGTGTATATCAATATGTTCCAGTGTTTTTCAGTATGTTGCAGTATGATGCAGTGTAATTCAATATGTTACAGTGTGTTTCAGTATGTTGCAGTATGTTGCAGTATGTTGCAGTGTATTCCAGTCTGTCACATCGTATTTCAGTATGTTGCACCACTTGCAGTATATTTCGTATGTTGCAGTATTTTTCAAGGTGTCGCAGTATATTTTGGTATATTGCCGTATGTTTCAGTGTGTTGCAGTATATTTCAATGTGTTGCAGTGTATATCAATATGTTCCAGTGTAATTCAGTATGTTGCAGTATGATGCAGTGTATTTCAATATGTTACAGTGTATTTCAGTAGGTTGCGGTATCTTGCAGTATGTTGCAGTGTATTTCAGTATGTCACAGTCTGTTTCAGTATGTTGCGGTATCTTGCAGTATATTTCAGTATGTTGCAGTATGTTTCAATGTGTCGCAGTGTATTTCAATATGTTCCAGTGTATTTCAGTATGTTGCAGTATGTTGTAGTGTATTTCAGTGTGTCACAGTGTATTTCAGTATGTTGCAGTATGTTTCTGTATGTTGCAGTATATTTTAATGTGTTGCAGTGTATTTCAGTATGTTGCAGTATATTTCAGCATGTTGCAGTATGTTTCAGTATGTCGCAGTATTTTTTAATGTGTTGCAATGTATTTCAGTATGTTGCAGTGTATTTTAGTATGTTGCAGTATGTTACAGTATATTTCAATATGTTGCAGTATATTTCAATGTGTCGCACAATATTTCAGTATGTTGCAGTATGTTGCAGTGTATTTCAGTGTGTCATATTGTATTTCAGTATGTTGCACCACTTGAAGTATAATTCGTATGTTGCAGTATTTTTCAGTGTGTCGCAGTAAATTTCGGTATGTTGCCATATGGTTCAGTGTGTTGCAGTATATTTCAATGTGTTGCAGTGTATATCAAAATGTTCCAGTGTAATTCAGTATGTTGCAGTATGTTGCAGTATGTTGCAGTGTATTTCAGTGTGTCACAGTTTATTTCAGTATGTTGCAGTATGTTTCAGTATGTTGCAGTAGATTTTAATGTGTTGCAGTGTATTTTAGTATGTTGCAGTATGTTACAGTATATTTCAATATGTTGCAGTATATTTTAATGTGTCGCACAATATTTCAGTATGTTGCAGTATGTTGCAGTATGTTGCAGTGTATTTCAGTGTGTCACAGTGTATTTCAGAATGTTGCACCACTTGAAGTATAATTCGTATGTTGCAGTATTTTTCAGTGTGTCGCAGTAAATTTCGGTATGTTGCCATATGGTTCAGTGTGTTGCAGTATATTTCAATGTGTTGCAGTGTATATCAATATGTTCCAGTGTATCTCAGTATGTTGCAGTATGATGCAGTGTAATTCAATAAGTTACACTGTATTTCCGTACGTTGCAGTATCTTGCAGTATGTTGCAGTGTATTTCAGTATGTCACAGTGTATTTCAGTATGTTGCAGTATGTTGCAGTATGTTGCAGTGTATTTCAGTGTGTCACAGTCTATTTCAGTATGTTGCAGTATATGTTAAGGCGTCGCAGTATATTTCAGTATGTTGCAGTATATTTCAGTGTGTTACACTATACTTTAATACGTTGCAGTATGTTCCGGTATGTTTCATTATGTTACAGTATATTACAATAGTTTACCATTCATTTCGATATGTTGCAGTATATTTCAATGTGTTGCAGTGTATTTCATTGTGTTCAAGTGTAATTCAGTATGTTGCAATATGTTGCAGTATATTTCAGTATGTTACAGTGTATTTCGGTATGTTAGAGTATATTTCAGTCTATTACAGTATGTTTCAGTATGTTACGGTACATTTCTGTATATTACATTACATTTCAGTATGTTGCAGTATATTTCAGTATGTTGCAGTATATTTTAATGTGTCGCAGTATACTTCATTGTGTTACCTTATGTTTCAGCATGTTGCAGTAATTGTCAACGTGTCGCAGTTTATTTCGGTATGTTGCCGTATGTTTCACTGTGTTGCAGTGTATTTCAGAGTGTTGCAGTGTAGTTCAATATGTTGCAGTATATTTCAGTATGTTGCAATATTTTTCAACGTGTTGCAGTATATTTCGGTATGTTGCCGTATATTTTAGTGTGTTACACTATGCTTTAATACGTTGCAGTATGTTCCGGTATGTTTCATTATGTTACAGTATATTACACTAGTTTACCATTCATTTCGATATGTTGCAGTATATTTCAATGTGTTGCAGTGTATTTCATTATGTTCAAGTGTAATTCAGTATGTTGCAGTATGTTGCAGTATATTTCAGTATGTTACAGTGTAATTTGGTATGTTAGAGTATATTTCAGTCTGTTACAGTATATTTCAGTATGTTACAGTACATTTCTGTATATTACATTACATTTCAGTATGTTGCAGTATATTTCAGTATGTTGCAGTATATTTTAATGTGTCGCAGTATACTTCATTGTGTTACCTTATGTTTCAGTCTGTTGCAGTATATTTCAATGTGTTGCAGGGTATTCCATTATGTTCCGGTGCATTTCAGTATGTTGCAGTATGTTGCAGTGTATTTCGATATGTTACGGTGTATTTCAGTATGTTGCAGTATGTTGCAGTATGTTGCAGTGTATTTCAGTGTGTCACATTGTATTTCAGAATGTTGCACCACTTGAAGTATAATTTGTATGTTGCAGTATTTTTCCGTGTGTCGCAGTTAATTTTGGTATGTTGCCATATGGTTCAGTGTGTTGCAGTATATATCAATGTGTTGCAGTGTATATCAATATGTTCCAGTGTATCTCAGTATGTTGCAGTATGATGCAGTGTAATTCAATAAGTTACACTGTATTTCCGTCCGTTGCAGTATCTTGCAGTATGTTGCAGTGTATTTCAGTATGTCACAGTGTATTTCAGTATGTTGCACCACTTGCAGTATATTTCGTATGTTGCAGTATTTTTCAAGGTGTCGCAGTATATTTTGATATATTGCCGTATGTTTCAGTGTGTTGCAGTATATTTCAATGAGTTGCAGTGTATATCAATATGTTCCAGTGTTTTTCAGTATGTTGCAGTATGATGCAGTGCAATTCAATATGTTACAGTGTATTTCAGTATGTTGCAGTATGTTGCAGTATGTTGCAGTGTATTTCAGTGTGTCACAGTGTATTTCAGTATGTTGCACCACTTGCAGTCTATTTCAGTATGTTGCAGTATATTTTAAGGCGTCGCAGTATATTTCAGTATGTTGCCGTATGTTTCAGTGTGTCGCAGTATATTTCAGTATGTTGCAGTAATTTTTAACGTGTCGCAGTTTATTTCGGTATGTTGCCGTATGTTTCAGTGTGTTGCAGTATATTTCGGTATGTTGCAGTATGTTTCAGTATGTTGCAGTATATTTTAATGTGTTGCAATGTATTTCAGTATGTTGCAGTATGTTGCAGTATGTTGCAGTGTATTTCAATGTGTCACAGTGTATTTCAGTATGTTGCAGTATGTTTCAATGTGTCGCAGTGTATTTCAATATGTTCCAGTGTATTTCAGTATGTTGCAGTTTGTTGTAGTGTATTTGAGTATGTTGCACTATGTTGCAGTATAATTCAGTATGTTGCATCACATTTCAGTGTATTACAGTATACTTCAGTGTGTTGCAGTGTATTTCAGTATGCTACAGCACATTTCAGTATGTTAGAGTGTAATTCAGTATGTTGCAGCATATTTCAATGTGTTATAGTGTATTTCAGTATGTTGCAGTATATTTCAGCATGTTGCAGTATGTTTCAGCATGTCGCAGTATATTTTAATGTGTTGCAATGTATTTCAGTATGTTGCAGTCTATTTTAGTATGTTGCAGTATGTTACGGTATATTTCAATATGTTGCAGTATATTTCAATGTGTCGCACAATAATTCAGTATGTTGCAGTAGGTTGCAGTATGTTGCAGTGTATTTCAGTGTGTCACAGTGTATTTCAGTATGTTGCAGTATGTTTCAGTATGTTGCAGTATATTTTAATGTGTTGCAGTGTATTTTAGTATGTTGCAGTATGTTACAGTATATTTCAATATGTTGCAGTATATTTTATTGTGTCGCACAATATTTCAGTATGTTGCAGTATGTTGCAGTATGTTGCAGTGTATTTCAGTGTGTCACAGTGTATTTCACTATGTTGCACCACTTGCAGTCTATTTCAGTATGTTGCAGTATATTTTAAGGCGTCGCAGTATATTTCAGTATGTTGCAGTAATTTTCAACGTGTCGCAGTTTATTTCGGTATGTTGCCGTATGTTTCAGTGTGTTGCAGTATATTTCAGTATGTTGCAGTATGTTTCAGTATGTTGCAGTTTATTTTAATGTGTTGCAATGTATTTCAGTATGTTGCAGTATGTTGCAGTATGTTGCAGTGTATTTCAGTGTGTCACAATGTGTTTCAGTATGTTGCACCACTTGAAGTATAATTCGTATGTTGCAGTATTTTTCGGTGTGTCGCAGTAAATTTCGGTATGTTGCCATATGGTTCAGTGTGTTGCAGTATATTTCAATGTGTTGCAGTGTATATCAATATGTTCCGGTGTATCTCAGTATGTTGGAGTATGATGCAGTGTAATTCAATAAGTTACACTGTATTTCCGTACGTTGCAATATCTTGCAGTATGTTGCAGTGTATTTCAGTATGTCACAGTGTATTTCAGTATGTTGCACCACTTGCAGTATATTTCGTATGTTGCAGTATTTTTCAAGGTGTCGCAGTATATTTCGGTATGCTGCCGTATGTTGCAGTGTGTTGCAGTATATTTCAATGAGTTGCAGTGTATATCAATATGTTCCAGTGTTTTTCAGTATGTTGCAGTATGATGCAGTGTATTTCAATATGTTACAGTGTATTTCAGTATGTTGCAGTATGTTGCCGTATGTTGCAGTGTATTCCAGTGTGTCACATTGTATTTCAGTATGTTGCACCACTTGCAGTATATTTCGTATGTTGCAGTATTTTTCAAGGTGTCGCAGTATATTTCGGTATATTGCCGTATGTTTCAGTGTGTTGCATTATATTTCAATGTGTTGCAGTGTATATCAATATGTTCCAGTGTAATTCAGTATGTTGCAGTATGATGCAGTGTATTTCAATATTTTACAGTGTATTTCAGTAGGTTGCGGTATCTTGCAGTATGTTGCAGTGTATTTCAGTATACTTCAGTGTGTTGCAGTGTATTTCAGTATGCTACAGCATATTTCAGTATGTTAGAGTGTAATTCAGTATGTTGCAGTATATTTCAATATGTTATAGTGTATTTCAGTATGTTGCAGTATATTTCAGCATGTTGCAGTATGTTTCAGCATGTCGCAGTATACTTTAATGTGTTGCAATGTATTTCAGTATGCTGCAGTGTATTTTAGTATGTTGCAGTATGTTACAGTATATTTCAATATGTTGCAGTATATTTCAATGTGTCGCACAATATTTCAGTATGTTGCAGTATGTTGCAGTATGTTGCAGTGTATTTCAGTGTGTCACATTGTATTTCAGTATGTTGCACCACTTGAAGTATAATTCGTATGTTGCAGTATTTTTCAGTGTGTCGCAGTAAATTTCGGTATGTTGCCATATGGTTCAATGTGTTGCAGTATATTTCAATGTGTTGCAGTGTATATCAATATGTTCCAGTGTAATTCAGTATGTTGCAGTATGTTGCAGTATGTTGCAGTGTATTTCAGTGTGTCACAGTGTATTTCAGTATGTTGCAGTATGTTTCAGTATGTTGCAGTAGATTTTAATGTGTTGCAGTGTATTTTAGTATGTTGCAGTATGTTACAGTATATTTCAATATGTTGCAGTATATTTTAATGTGTCGCACAATATTTCAGTATGTTGCAGTTTGTTGCAGTATGTTGCAGTGTATTTCAGTGTGTCACAGTGTATTTCAGTATGTTGCACCACTTGCAGTCTATTTCAGTATGTTGCAGTATGTTTCAATGTGTCGCAGTGTTTTTCAAAATGTTCCAGTGTATTTCAGTATGTTGCAGTATGTTGTAGTGTATTTAAGTATGTTGCACTATGTTGCAGTATACTTCAGTATTTTGCATTACATTTCAGTGTATTACAGTATACTTCAGTGTGTTGCAGTGTATTTCAGTATGCTACAGCATATTTCAGTATGTTAGAGTGTAATTCAGTATTTTGCAGTATATTTCAATATGTGATAGTGTATTTCAGTATGTTGCAGTATATTTCAGCATGTTGCAGTATGTTTCAGTATGTCGCAATAGATTTTAATGTGTTGCAATGTATTTCAGTATGTTGCAGTGTGTTTTAGTATGTTGCGGTATGTTACAGTATATTTCAATACGTTGCAGTATATTTCAATGTGTCGCACAATATTTCAGTATGTTGCAGTATGTTGCAGCATGTTGCAGTGTATTTCAGTGTGTCACATTGTATTTCAGTATGTTGCACCACTTGAAGTATAATTCGTATGTTGCAGTATTTTTCAGTGTGTCGCAGTAAATTTCGGTATGTTGCCATATGGTTCAGTGTGTTGCAGTATATTTCAATGTGTTGCAGTGCATATCAATATGTTCCAGTGTAATTCAGTATGTTGCAGTATGTTGCAGTATGTTCCAGTGTATTTTAGTATGTTGCAGTATGTTGCAGTGTATTTCAGTGTGTCACAGTGTATTTCAGTATGTTGCAGTATGTTTCAGTATGTTGCAGTATATTTTAATGTGTTGCAGTGTATTTTAGTATGTTGCAGTATGTTACAGTATATTTCAATATGTTGCAGTATATTTTATTGTGTCGCACAATATTTCAGTATGTTGCAGTATGTTGCAGTGTATTTCAGTGTGTCACAGTGTATTTCACTATGTTGCACCACTTGCAGTCTATTTCAGTATGTTGCAGTATATTTTAAGGCGTCGCAGTATATTTCAGTATGTTGCAGTAATTTTCAACGTGTCGCAGTTTATTTCGGTATGTTGCCGTATGTTTCAGTGTGTTGCAGTATATTTCAGTATGTTGCAGTATGTTTCAGTATGTTGCAGTATATTTTAATGTGTTGCAATGTATTTCAGTATGTTGCAGTATGTTGCAGTATGTTGCAGTGTATTTCAATGTGTCACAGTGTATTTCAGTATGTTGCAGTATGTTTCAATGTGTCGCAGTGTATTTCAATATGTTCCAGTGTATTTCAGTATGTTGCAGTTTGTTGTAGTGTATTTGAGTATGTTGCACTATGTTGCAGTATAATTCAGTATGTTGCATCACATTTCAGTGTATTACAGTATACTTCAGTGTGTTGCAGTGTATTTCAGTATGCTACAGCATATTTCAGTATGTTAGAGTGTAATTCAGTATGTTGCAGTATATTTCAATATGTTATAGTGTATTTCAGTATGTTGCAGTATATTTCAGCATGTTGCAGTATGTTCCAGTATGTCGCAGTATATTTTAATGTGTTGCAATGTATTTCAGTATGTTGCACCACTTGCAGTCTATTTCAGTATGTTGCAGTATATTTTAAGGCGTCGCAGTATATTTCAGTATGTTGCAGTCTATTTTAGTATGTTGCAGTATGTTACAGTATATTTCAATATGTTGCAGTGTATTTCAATGTGTCGCACAATAATTCAGTATGTTGCAGTTTGTTGCAGTATGTTGCAGTGTATTTCAGTGTGTCACAGTGTATTTCAGTATGTTGCAGTATGTTTCAGTATGTTGCAGTATATTTTAATGCGTTGCAATGTATTTTAGTATGTTGCAGTATGTTACAGTATATTTCAATATGTTGCAGTATATTTTATTGTGTCGCACAATTTTTCAGTATGTTGCAGTATGTTGCAGTATGTTGCAGTGTATTTCAGTGTGTCACAGTGTATTTCACTATGTTGCAGCACTTGCAGTCTATTTCAGCCTGTTGCAGTATATTTCAATGTGTTGCAGGGTATTCCATTATGTTCCGGTGCATTTCAGTATGTTGCAGTATGTTGCAGTGTATTTCGATATGTTACGGTGTATTTCAGTATGTTGCAGTATGTTGCAGTATGTTGCAGTGTATTCCGATATGTTACAGTGTATTTCAGTATGTTGCAGTATGTTGCATTATGTTTCAGTGTATTTCAGTGTGTCACAGTGTATTATAGTATGTTGCACTATTTTGCAGTATAATTCAGTATGTTGCATTACATTTCAGTGTATTACAGTATACTTCAGTGTGTTGCAGTGTATTTCAGTATGTTGCAGTATGTTTCAGTATGTTGCAGTATATTTTAATGTGTTGCAATGTATTTCAGTATGTTGCAGTATGTTGCAGTATGTTGCAGTGTATTTCAATGTGTCACAGTGTATTTCAGTATGTTGCAGTATGTTTCAATGTGTCGCAGTGTATTTCAATATGTTCCAGTGTATTTCAGTATGTTGCAGTTTGTTGTAGTGTATTTGAGTATGTTGCACTATGTTGCAGTATAATTCAGTATGTTGCATCACATTTAAGTGTATTACAGTATACTTCAGTGTGTTGCAGTTTATTTCAGTATGCTACAGCATATTTCAGTATGTTAGAGTGTAATTCAGTATGTTGCAGTATATTTCAATATGTTGCAGTATGTTTCAGTATGTCGCAGTATATTTTAATGTGTTGCAATGTATTTCAGTATGTTGCAGTCTATTTTAGTATGTTGCAGTATGTTACGGTATATTTCAATATGTTTCAGTATATTTCAATGTGTCGCACAATAATTCAGTATGTTGCAGTATGTTGCAGTATGTTGCAGTGTATTTCAGTGTGTCACAATGTATTTCAGTATGTTGCACCACTTGAAGTATAATTCGTATGTTGCAGTATTTTTTAGTGTGTCGCAGTAAATTTCGGTATGTTGCCATATGGTTCAGTGTGTTGCAGTATATTTCAATGTGTTGCAGTGTAAATCAATATGTTCCAGTGTATCTCAGTATGTTGCAGTATGATGCAGTGTAATTCAATAAATTACACTGTCTTTCCGTACGTTGCAATATCTTGCAGTATGTTGCAGTGTATTTCAGTATGTCACAGTGTATTTCAGTATGTTGTACCACTTGCAGTATATTTCGTATGTTGCAGTATTTTTCAAGGTGTCGCAGTATATTTCGGTATGCTGCCGTATGTTGCAGTGTGTTGCAGTATATTTCAATGAGTTGCAGTGTATATCAATATGTTCCAGTGTTTTTCAGTATGTTGCAGTATGATGCAGTGTATTTCAATATGTTACAGTGTATTTCAGTATGTTGCAGTATGTTGCAGTATGTTGCAGTGTATTCCAGTGTGTCACTTTGTATTTCAGTATGTTGCACCACTTGCAGTATATTTCGTATGTTGCAGTATTTTTCAAGGTGTCGCAGTATATTTCGGTATATTGCCGTATGTTTCAGTGTGTTGCATTATATTTCAATGTGTTACAGTGTAAATCAATATGTTCCAGTGTAATTCAGTATGTTGCAGTATGATGCAGTGTATTTCAATATGTTACAGTGTATTTCAGTAGGTTGCGGTATCTTGCAGTATGTTGCAGTGTATTTCAGTATGTCACAGTCTGTTTCAGTATGTTGCAGTATCTTACAGTATATTTCAGTATGTTGCAGTATGTTTCAATGTGTCGCAGTGTATTTCAATATGTTCCAGTGTATTTCAGTATGTTGCAGTATGTTGTAGTGTATTCCAGTATGTTGTACTATGTTGCAGTATAATTTAGTATGTTGCATTACATTTCAGTGTATTACAGTATACTTCAGTGTGTTGCAGTGTATTTCAGTATGCTACAGCATATTTCAGTATGTTAGAGTGTAATTCAGTATGTTGCCGTATATTTCAATATGTTATAGTGTATTTCAGTATGTTGCAGTATATTTCAGCATGTTGCAGTATGTTTCAGTATGTCGCAGTATTTTTTAATGTGTTGCAATGTATTTCAGTATGTTGCAGTGTATTTTAGTATGTTGCAGTATGTTACAGTATATTTCAATATGTTGCAGTATATTTCAATGTGTCGCACAATATTTCAGTATGTTGCAGTATGTTGCAGTATGTTGCAGTGTATTTCAGTGTGTCATATTGTATTTAAGTATGTTGCACCACTTGAAGTATAATTCGTATGTTGCAGTATTTTTCAGTGTGTCGCAGTAAATTTCGGTATGTTGCCATATGGTTCAGTGTGTTGCAGTATATTTCAATGTGTTGCAGTGTATATCAAAATGTTCCAGTAATTCAGTATGTTGCAGTATGTTGCAGTATGTTGCAGTGTATTTCAGTGTGTCACAGTTTATTTCAGTATGTTGCAGTATGTTTCAGTATGTTGCAGTAGATTTTAATGTGTTGCAGTGTATTTTAGTATGTTGCAGTATGTTACAGTATATTTCAATATGTTGCAGTATATTTTAATGTGTCGCACAATATTTCAGTATGTTGCAGTATGTTGCAGTATGTTGCAGTGTATTTCAGTGTGTCACAGTGTATTTCAGAATGTTGCACCACTTGAAGTATAATTCGTATGTTGCAGTATTTTTCAGTGTGTCGCAGTAAATTTCGGTATGTTGATATATGGTTCAGTGTGTTGCAGTATATTTCAATGTGTTGCAGTGTATATCAATATGTTCCAGTGTATCTCAGTATGTTGCAGTATGATGCAGTGTAATTCAATAAGTTACACTGTATTTCCGTACGTTGCAGTATCTTGCAGTATGTTGCAGTGTATTTCAGTATGTCACAGTGTATTTCAGTATGTTGCAGTATGTTGCAGTATGTTGCAGTATATTTCAGTAAGTTGCAGTATATTTTAATGTGTCGCAGTATACTTCATTGTGTTACCTTATGTTTCAGTATGTTGCAGTAATTTTCAACGTGTCGCAGTTTATTTCGGTATGTTGCAGTATGTTTCAGTATGTTGCAGTATATTTTAATGTGTTGCAATGTATTTCAGTATGTTGCAGTATGTTGCAGTATGTTGCAGTGTATTTCAATGTGTCACAGTGTATTTCAGTATGTTGCAGTATGTTTCAATGTGTCGCAGTGTATTTCAATATGTTCCAGTGTATTTCAGTATGTTGCAGTTTGTTGTAGTGTATTTGAGTATGTTGCACTATGTTGCAGTATAATTCAGTATGTTGCATCACATTTCAGTGTATTACAGTATACTTCAGTGTGTTGCAGTGTATTTCAGTATGCTACAGCATATTTCAGTATGTTAGAGTGTAATTCAGTATGTTGCAGCATATTTCAATATGTTATAGTGTATTTCAGTATGTTGCAGTATATTTCAGCATGTTGCAGTATGTTTCAGCATGTCGCAGTATATTTTAATGTGTTGCAATGTATTTCAGTATGTTGCAGTCTATTTTAGTATGTTGCAGTATGTTACGGTATATTTCAATATGTTGCAGTATATTTCAATGTGTCGCACAATAATTCAGTATGTTGCAGTAGGTTGCAGTATGTTGCAGTGTATTTCAGTGTGTCACAGTGTATTTCAGTATGTTGCAGTATGTTTCAGTATGTTGCAGTATATTTTAATGTGTTGCAGTGTATTTTAGTATGTTGCAGTATGTTACAGTATATTTCAATATGTTGCAGTATATTTTATTGTGTCGCACAATATTTCAGTATGTTGCAGTATGTTGCAGTATGTTGCAGTGTATTTCAGTGTGTCACAGTGTATTTCACTATGTTGCACCACTTGCAGTCTATTTCAGTATGTTGCAGTATATTTTAAGGCGTCGCAGTATATTTCAGTATGTTGCAGTAATTTTCAACGTGTCGCAGTTTATTTCGGTATGTTGCCGTATGTTTCAGTGTGTTGCAGTATATTTCAGTATGTTGCAGTATGTTTCAGTATGTTGCAGTTTATTTTAATGTGTTGCAATGTATTTCAGTATGTTGCAGTATGTTGCAGTATGTTGCAGTGTATTTCAGTGTGTCACAATGTGTTTCAGTATGTTGCACCACTTGAAGTATAATTCGTATGTTGCAGTATTTTTCGGTGTGTCGCAGTAAATTTCGGTATGTTGCCATATGGTTCAGTGTGTTGCAGTATATTTCAATGTGTTGCAGTGTATATCAATATGTTCCGGTGTATCTCAGTATGTTGGAGTATGGTGCAGTGTAAGTCAATAAGTTACACTGTATTTCCGTACGTTGCAATATCTTGCAGTATGTTGCAGTGTATTTCAGTATGTCACAGTGTATTTCAGTATGTTGCACCACTTGCAGTATATTTCGTATGTTGCAGTATTTTTCAAGGTGTCGCAGTATATTTCGGTATGCTGCCGTATGTTGCAGTGTGTTGCAGTATATTTCAATGAGTTGCAGTGTATATCAATATGTTCCAGTGTTTTTCAGTATGTTGCAGTATGATGCAGTGTATTTCAATATGTTACAGTGTATTTCAGTATGTTGCAGTATGTTGCTGTATGTTGCAGTGTATTCCAGTGTGTCACATTGTATTTCAGTATGTTGCACCACTTGCAGTATATTTCGTATGTTGCAGTATTTTTCAAGGTGTCGCAGTATATTTCGGTATATTGCCGTATGTTTCAGTGTGTTGCATTATATTTCAATGTGTTGCAGTGTATATCAATATGTTCCAGTGTAATTCAGTATGTTGCAGTATGATGCAGTGTATTTCAATATTTTACAGTGTATTTCAGTAGGTTGCGGTATCTTGCAGTATGTTGCAGTGTATTTCAGTATACTTCAGTGTGTTGCAGTGTATTTCAGTATGCTACAGCATATTTCAGTATGTTAGAGTGTAATTCAGTATGTTGCAGTATATTTCAATATGTTATAGTGTATTTCAGTATGTTGCAGTATATTTCAGCATGTTGCAGTATGTTTCAGTATGTCGCAGTATACTTTAATGTGTTGCAATGTATTTCAGTATGCTGCAGTGTATTTTAGTATGTTGCAGTATGTTACAGTATATTACAATATGTTGCAGTATATTTCAATGTGTCGCACAATATTTCAGTATGTTGCAGTATGTTGCAGTATGTTGCAGTGTATTTCAGTGTGTCACATTGTATTTCAGTATGTTGCACCACTTGAAGTATAATTCGTATGTTGCAGTATTTTTCAGTGTGTCGCAGTAAATTTCGGTATGTTGCCATATGGTTCAATGTGTTGCAGTATATTTCAATGTGTTGCAGTGTATATCAATATGTTCCAGTGTAATTCAGTATGTTGCAGTATGTTGCAGTATGTTGCAGTGTATTTCAGTGTGTCACAGTGTATTTCAGTATGTTGCAGTATGTTTCAGTATGTTGCAGTAGATTTTAATGTGTTGCAGTGTATTTTAGTATGTTGCAGTATGTTACAGTATATTTCAATATGTTGCAGTATATTTTAATGTGTCGCACAATATTTCAGTATGTTGCAGTTTGTTGCAGTATGTTGCAGTGTATTTCAGTGTGTCACAGTGTATTTCAGTATGTTGCACCACTTGCAGTCTATTTCAGTATGTTGCAGTATGTTTCAATGTGTCGCAGTGTTTTTCAAAATGTTCCAGTGTATTTCAGTATGTTGCAGTATGTTGTAGTGTATTTAAGTATGTTGCACTATGTTGCAGTATACTTCAGTATTTTGCATTACATTTCAGTGTATTACAGTATACTTCAGTGTTTGCAGTGTATTTCAGTATGCTACAGCATATTTCAGTATGTTAGAGTGTAATTCAGTATTTTGCAGTATATTTCAATATGTGATAGTGTATTTCAGTATGTTGCAGTATATTTCAGCATGTTGCAGTATGTTTCAGTATGTCGCAATAGATTTTAATGTGTTGCAATGTATTTCAGTATGTTGCAGTGTGTTTTAGTATGTTGCGGTATGTTACAGTATATTTCAATACGTTGCAGTATATTTCAATGTGTCGCACAATATTTCAGTATGTTGCAGTATGTTGCAGCATGTTGCAGTGTATTTCAGTGTGTCACATTGTATTTCAGTATGTTGCACCACTTGAAGTATAATTCGTATGTTGCAGTATTTTTCAGTGTGTCGCAGTAAATTTCGGTATGTTGCCATATGGTTCAGTGTGTTGCAGTATATTTCAATGTGTTGCAGTGCATATCAATATGTTCCAGTGTAATTCAGTATGTTGCAGTATGTTGCAGTATGTTCCAGTGTATTTTAGTATGTTGCAGTATGTTGCAGTGTATTTCAGTGTGTCACAATGTATTTCAGTATGTTGCAGTATGTTTCAGTATGTTGCAGTATATTTTAATGTGTTGCAGTGTATTTTAGTATGTTGCAGTATGTTGCAGTGTATTTCAGTGTGTCACAATGTATTTCAGTATGTTGCAGTATGTTTCAGTATGTTGCAGTATATTTCAATGTGTTGCAGTGTAAATCAATATGTTCCAGTGTATCTCAGTATGTTGCAGTATGATGCAGTGTAATTCAATAAATTACACTGTCTTTCCGTACGTTGCAATATCTTGCAGTATGTTGCAGTGTATTTCAGTATGTCACAGTGTATTTCAGTATGTTGTACCACTTGCAGTATATTTCGTATGTTGCAGTATTTTTCAAGGTGTCGCAGTATATTTCGGTATGCTGCCGTATGTTGCAGTGTGTTGCAGTATATTTCAATGAGTTGCAGTGTATATCAATATGTTCCAGTGTTTTTCAGTATGTTGCAGTATGATGCAGTGTATTTCAATATGTTACAGTGTATTTCAGTATGTTGCAGTATGTTGCAGTATGTTGCAGTGTATTCCAGTGTGTCACATTGTATTTCAGTATGTTGCACCACTTGCAGTATATTTCGTATGTTGCAGTATTTTTCAAGGTGTCGCAGTATATTTCGGTATATTGCCGTATGTTTCAGTGTGTTGCATTATATTTCAATGTGTTACAGTGTAAATCAATATGTTCCAGTGTAATTCAGTATGTTGCAGTATGATGCAGTGTATTTCAATATGTTACAGTGTATTTCAGTAGGTTGCGGTATCTTGCAGTATGTTGCAGTGTATTTCAGTATGTCACAGTCTGTTTCAGTATGTTGCAGTATCTTACAGTATATTTCAGTATGTTGCAGTATGTTTCAATGTGTCGCAGTGTATTTCAATATGTTCCAGTGTATTTCAGTATGTTGCAGTATGTTGTAGTGTATTCCAGTATGTTGTACTATGTTGCAGTATAATTCAGTATGTTGCATTACATTTCAGTGTATTACAGTATACTTTAGTGTGTTGCAGTGTATTTCAGTATGCTACAGCATATTTCAGTATGTTAGAGTGTAATTCAGTATGTTGCCGTATATTTCAATATGTTATAGTGTATTTCAGTATGTTGCAGTATATTTCAGCATGTTGCAGTATGTTTCAGTATGTCGCAGTATTTTTTGATGTGTTGCAATGTATTTCAGTATGTTGCAGTGTATTTTAGTATGTTGCAGTATGTTACAGTATATTTCAATATGTTGCAGTATATTTCAATGTGTCGCACAATATTTCAGTATGTTGCAGTATGTTGCAGTATGTTGCAGTGTATTTCAGTGTGTCATATTGTATTTAAGTATGTTGCACCACTTGAAGTATAATTCGTATGTTGCAGTATTTTTCAGTGTGTCGCAGTAAATTTCGGTATGTTGCCATATGGTTCAGTGTGTTGCAGTATATTTCAATGTGTTGCAGTGTATATCAAAATGTTCCAGTGTAATTCAGTATGTTGCAGTATGTTGCAGTATGTTGCAGTGTATTTCAGTGTGTCACAGTTTATTTCAGTATGTTGCAGTATGTTTCAGTATGTTGCAGTAGATTTTAATGTGTTGCAGTGTATTTTAGTATGTTGCAGTATGTTACAGTATATTTCAATATGTTGCAGTATATTTTAATGTGTCGCACAATATTTCAGTATGTTGCAGTATGTTGCAGTATGTTGCAGTGTATTTCAGTGTGTCACAGTGTATTTCAGAATGTTGCACCACTTGAAGTATAATTCGTATGTTGCAGTATTTTTCAGTGTGTCGCAGTATATTTCGGTATGTTGCCATATGGTTCAGTGTGTTGCAGTATATTTCAATGTGTTGCAGTGTATATCAATATGTTCCAGTGTATCTCAGTATGTTGCAGTATGATGCAGTGTAATTCAATAAGTTACACTGTATTTCCGTACGTTGCAGTATCTTACAGTATGTTGCAGTGTATTTCAGTATGTCACAGTGTATTTCAGTATGTTGCAGTATGTTGCAGTATGTTGCAGTATATTTCAGTAAGTTGCAGTATATTTTAATGTGTCGCAGTATACTTCATTGTGTTACCTTATGTTTCAGTATGTTGCAGTAATTTTCAACGTGTCGCAGTTTATTTCGGTATGTTGCCTTATGTTTCACTGTGTTGCAGTATATTTCAGAGTGTTGCAGTGTAGTTCAATATGTTGCAGTATATTTCAGTATGTTGCAATATTTTTCAACGTGTTGCAGGATATTTCGGTATGTTGCCGTATATTTCAGTGTGTTACACTATGCTTTAATACGTTGCAGTATGTTCCCGTATGTTTCATTATGTTACAGTATATTACACTAGTTTACCATTCATTTCGATATGTTGCAGTATATTTCAATGTGTTGCAGTGTATTTCATTATGTTCAAGTGTAATTCAGTATGTTGCAGTATGTTGCAGTATATTTCAGTATGTTACAGTGTATTTTGGTATGTTAGAGTATATTTCAGTCTGTTACAGTATATTTCAGTATGTTACAGTACATTTCTGTATATTACATTACATTTCAGTATGTTGCAGTATATTTCAGTATGTTGCAGTATATTTTAATGTGTCGCAGTATACTTCATTGTGTTACCTTATGTTTCAGTCTGTTGCAGTATATTTCAGTGTGTTGCAGGGTATTCCATTATGTTCCGGTGCATTTCATTATGTTGCAGTATGTTGCAGTGTATTTCGATATGTTACGGTGTATTTCAGTATGTTGCAGTATGTTGCAGTATGTGGCAGTGTATTTCAGTGTGTCACATTGTATTTCAGAATGTTGCACCACTTGAAGTATATTTTGTATGTTGCAGTATTTTTCCGTGTGTCGCAGTAAATTTTAGTATGTTGCCATATGGTTCAGTGTGTTGCAGTATATTTCAATGTGTTGCAGTGTATATCAATATGTTCCAGTGTATCTCAGTATGTTGCAGTATGATGCAGTGTAATTCAATAAGTTACACTGTATTTCCGTACGTTGCAGTATCTTGCAGTATGTTGCAGTGTATTTCAGTGTGTCACAGTGTATTTCAGTATGTTGCACCACTTGCAGTATATTTCAGTATGTTGCAGTATTTTTCAAGGTGTCGCAGTATATTTCGGTATGCTGCCGTATGTTGCAGTGTGTTGCAGTATATTTCAATGAGTTGCAGTGTATATCAATATGTTCCAGTGTTTTTCAGTATGTTGCAGTATGATGCAGTGTAATTCAATATGTTACAGTGTATTTCAGTATGTTGCAGTATGTTGCAGTATGTTGCAGTGTATTCCAGTGTGTCACATTGTATTTCAGTATGTTGCACCACTTGCAGTATATTTCGTATGTTGCAGTATTTTTCAAGCTGTCGCAGTATATTTTGGTATATTGCCGTATGTTTCAGTGTGTTGCAGTATATTTCAATGTGTTGCAGTGTATATCAATATGTTCCAGTGTAATTCAGTATGTTGCAGTATGATGCAGTGTATTTCAATATGTTACAGTGTATTACAGTAGGTTGCGGTATCTTGCAGTATGTTGCAGTGTATTTCAGTACGTCAGAGTCTGTTTCAGTATGTTGCAGTATCTTGCAGTATATTTCAGTATGTTGCAGTATGTTTCAATGTGTCGCAGTGTATTTCAAAATGTTCCAGTGTATTTCATATGTTGCAGTATGTTGTAGTGTATTTCAGTATGTTGCACTATGTTGCAGTATAGTTCAGTATTTTGCATTACATTTCAGTGTATTACAGTATACTTCAGTGTGTTGCAGTGTATTTCAGTATGCTACAGCATATTTCAGTATGTTAGAGTGTAATTCAGTATTTTGCAGTATATTTCAATATGTAATAGTGTATTTCAGTATGTTGCAGTGTGTTTTAGTATGTTGCAGTATGTTACAGTATATTTCAATACGTTGCAGTATATTTCAATAAGTCGCACAATATTTCAGTATGTTGCAGTATGTTGCAGTATGTTGCAGTATGTTGCAGTGTATTTCAGTGTGTCACAATGTATTTCAGTATGTTGCACCACTTGAAGTATAATTCGTATGTTGCAGTATTTTTCAGCGTGTCGCAGTAAAATTCGGTATGTTGCCATATGGTTCAGTGTGTTGCAGTATATTTCAATGTGTTGCAGTGTATATCAATATGTTCCAGTGTAATTCAGTATGTTGCAGTATGTTGCAGTATGTTCCAGTGTAATTTAGTATGTTGCAGTATGTTGTAGTGTATTTCAGTGTGTCACAGTGTATTTCAGTATGTTGCAGTATGTTTCAGTATGTTGCAGTATATTTTAATGTGTTGCAGTGTATTTTAGTATGTTGCAGTATGTTACAGTATATTTCAATATGTTGCAGTATATTTTATTGTGTCGCACAATATTTCAGTATGTTGCAGTATGTTGCAGTATGTTGCAGTGCATTTCAGTGTGTCACAGTGTATTTCACTATGTTGCACCACTTGCAGTCTATTTCAGTATGTTGCAGTATATTTTAAGGTGTCACAGTATATTTCAGTATGTTGCAGTAATTTTCAACGTGTCGCAGTTCATTTCGGTATGTTGCCGTATGTTTCAGTGTGTTGCAGTATATTCCAGTATGTTGCAATATGTTTCAGTATGTTGCAGTATATTTTATTGTGTTGCAATGTATTTCAGTATGTTGCAGTATGTTGCAGTATGTTGCAGTGTATTTCAATGTGTCACAGTGTATTTCAGTATGTTGCAGTATGTTTCAATGTGTCGCAGTGTATTTCAATATGTTCCAGTGTATTTCAGTATGTTGCAGTTTGTTGTAGTGTATTTGAGTATGTTGTACTATGTTGCAGTATAATTCAGTATGTTGCATCACATTTCAGTGTTTTACAGTATACTTCAGTGTGTTGCAGTGTATTTCAGTATGCTACGGCATATTTCAGTATGTTAGAGTGTAATTCAGTATGTTGCAGTATATTTCAGTATGTTAGAGTGTAATTTAGTATGTTGCAGTATATTTCAATATGTTATAGTGTATTTCAGTATGTTGCAGTATATTTCAGCATGTTGCAGTATGTTTCAGTATGTCGCAGTATATTTTAATGTGTTGCAATGTATTTCATTATGTTGCAGTCTATTTTAGTATGTTGCAGTATGTTACGGTATATTTCAATATGTTGCAGTATATTTCAATGTGTCGCACAATAATTCAGTATGTTGCAGTATGTTGCAGTATGTTGCAGTGTATTTCAGTGTGTCACAATGTATTTCAGTATGTTGCACCACTTGAAGTATAATTCGTATGTTGCAGTATTTTTTAGTGTGTCGCAGTAAATTTCGGTATGTTGCCATATGGTTCAGTGTGTTGCAGTATATTTCAATGTGTTGCAGTGTATATCAATATGTTCCGGTGTATCTCAGTATGTTGCAGTATGATGCAGTGTAATTCAATAAGTTACACTGTATTTCCGTACGTTGCAATATCTTGCAGTATGTTGCAGTGTATTTCAGTATGTCACAGTGTATTTCAGTATGTTGCACCACTTGCAGTATATTTCAGTATGTTGCAGTATTTTTCAAGGTGTCGCAGTATATTTCGATATGCTGCCGTATGTTGCAGTGTGTTGCTGTATATTTCAATGAGTTGCAGTGTATATCAATATGTTCCAGTGTTTTTCAGTATGTTGCAGTATGATGCAGTGTATTTCAATATGTTACAGTGTATTTCAGTATGTTGCAGTATGTTGCAGTATGTTGCAGTGTATTTCAGTGTGTCACATTGTATTTGAGTATGTTGCACCACTTGCAGTATATTTCGTATGTTGCAGTATTTTTCAAGGTGTCGCAGTATATTTCGGTATATTGCCGTATGTTTCAGTGTGTTGCATTATATTTCAATGTGTTGCAGTGTATATCAATATGTTCCAGTGTAATTCAGTATTTTGCAGTATGATGCAGTGTATTTCAATATGTTACAGTGTATTTCAGTAGGTTGCGGTATCTTGCAGTATGTTGCAGTGTATTTCAGTATACTTCAGTGTGTTGCAGTGCATTTCAGTATGCTACAGCATATTTCAGTATGTTAGAGTGTAATTCAGTATGTTGCAGTATATTTCAATATGTTATAGTGTATTTCAGTATGTTGCAGTATATTTCAGCATGTTGCAGTATGTTTCAGTATGTCGCAGTATATTTTAATGTGTTGCAATGTATTTCAGTATGCTGCAGTGTATTTTAGCATGTTGCAGTATGTTACAGTATATTTCAATATGTTGCAGTATATTTTATTGTGTCGCACAATATTTCAGTATGTTGCAGTACGTTGCAGTGTATTTCAGTGTGTCACAGTGTATTTCAGTATGTTGCACCACTTGAAGTCTATTTCAGTATGTTGCAGTATATTTTAAGGCGTCGCAGTATATTTCAGTATGTTGCAGTAATTTTCGACGTGTCGCAGTTTATTTCAGCATGTTGCAGTATGTTTCAGTATGTCGCAGTATATTTTAATGTGTTGCAATGTATTTCAGTATGCTGCAGTGTATTTTAGCATGTTGCAGTATGTTACAGTATATTTCAATATGTTGCAGTATATTTTATTGTGTCGCACAATATTTCAGTATGTTGCAGTACGTTGCAGTGTATTTCAGTGTGTCACAGTGTATTTCAGTATGTTGCACCACTTGAAGTCTATTTCAGTATGTTGCAGTATATTTTAAGGCGTCGCAGTATATTTCAGTATGTTGCAGTAATTTTCGACGTGTCGCAGTTTATTTCGGTATGTTGCCGTATGTTTCAGTGTATTGCAGTATATTTCAGACTGTTGCAGTGTAGTTCAATATGTTCCAGTGTATTTCAGTATGTTGCAGTATGTTGCAGTATATTTCAGTATGTTGCAATATTTTTCAACGTGTTGCAGTATATTTCGGTATGTTGCCGTATATTTCAGTGTGTTACACTATACTTTAATACGTTGCAGTATGTTCCGGTATGTTTCATTATGTTACAGTATATTACACTAGTTTACCATTCATTTCGATATGTTGCAGTATATTTCATTGTGTTGCAGTGTATTTCATTATGTTCAAGTGTAATTCAGTATGTTGCAGTATGTTGCAGTATGTTGCAGTGTATTTCGATATGTTACAGTGTATTTCAGTATGTTGCAGTATTTTGCATTATGTTTCAGTGTATTTCAGTGTGTCACAGTGTATTTCAGTATGTTGCACTATGTTGCAGTATAATTCAGTATGTTGCATTACATTTCAGTGTATTACAGTATACTTCAGTGTGTTGCAGTGTATTTCAGTATGCTATAGCATATTTCAAGATGTTAGAGTGTAATTCAGTATGTTGTGGTATATTTCAATATGTTATAGTGTATTTCAGTATGTTGCAGTATATTTCAGCATGTTGCAGTATGTTTCAGTATGTCGCAGTATATTTTAATGTGTTGCAATGTATTTCAGTATGTTGCAGTGTATTTTAGTATGTTGCAGTATGTTACAGTATATTTCAATATGTTGCAGTATATTTCAATGTGTCGCACAATGTTTCAGTATGTTGCAGTATGTTGCAGTATGTTGCAGTGTATTTCAGTGTGTCACATTGTACTTCAGAATGTTGCACCACTTGAAGTGTATTTTGTATGTTGCAGTATTTTTCCGTGTGTCGCAGTAAATTTCGGTATGTTGGCATATGGTTCAGTGTGTTGCAGTATATTTCAATGTGTTGCAGTGTATATCATTATGTTCCAGTGTATCTCAGTATGTTGCAGTATGATGCAGTGTAATTCAATAAGTTACACTGTATTTCCGTACGTTGCAGTATCTTGCAGTATGTTGCAGTGTATTTCAGTGTGTCACAGTGTATTTCAGTATGTTGCACCACTTGCAGTATATTTCAGTATGTTGCAGTATTTTTCAAGGTGTCGCAGTATATTTCGGTATGCTGCCGTATGTTGCAGTGTGTTGCAGTATATTTCAATGAGTTGCAGTGTATATCAATATGTTCCAGTGTTTTTCAGTATGTTGCAGTATGATGCAGTGTAATTCAATATGTTACAGTGTATTTCAGTATGTTGCAGTATGTTGCAGTATGTTGCAGTGTATTCCAGTGTGTCACATTGTATTTCAGTATGTTGCACCACTTGCAGTATATTTCGTATGTTGCAGTATTTTTCAAGCTGTCGCAGTATATTTTGGTATATTGCCGTATGTTTCAGTGTGTTGCAGTATATTTCAATGTGTTGCAGTGTATATCAATATGTTCCAGTGTAATTCAGTATGTTGCAGTATGATGCAGTGTATTTCAATATGTTACAGTGTATTACAGTAGGTTGCGGTATCTTGCAGTATGTTGCAGTGTATTTCAGTACGTCAGAGTCTGTTTCAGTATGTTGCAGTATCTTGCAGTATATTTCAGTATGTTGCAGTATGTTTCAATGTGTCGCAGTGTATTTTAAAATGTTCCAGTGTATTTCATATGTTGCAGTATGTTGTAGTGTATTTCAGTATGTTGCACTATGTTGCAGTATAGTTCAGTATTTTGCATTACATTTCAGTGTATTACAGTATACTTCAGTGTGTTGCAGTGTATTTCAGTATGCTACAGCATATTTCAGTATGTTAGAGTGTAATTCAGTATTTTGCAGTATATTTCAATATGTAATAGTGTATTTCAGTATGTTGCAGTGTGTTTTAGTATGTTGCAGTATGTTACAGTATATTTCAATACGTTGCAGTATATTTCAATGTGTCGCACAATATTTCAGTATGTTGCAGTATGTTGCAGTAAGTTGCAGTATGTTGCAGTGTATTTCAGTGTGTCACAATGTATTTCAGTATGTTGCACCACTTGAAGTATAATTCGTATGTTGCAGTATTTTTCAGCGTGTCGCAGTAAATTTCGGTATGTTGCCATATGGTTCAGTGTGTTGCAGTATATTTCAATGTGTTGCAGTGTATATCAATATGTTCCAGTGTAATTCAGTATGTTGCAGTATGTCGCAGTATGTTCCAGTGTAATTTAGTATGTTGCAGTATGTTGTAGTGTATTTCAGTGTGTCACAGTGTATTTCAGTATGTTGCAGTATGTTTCAGTATGTTGCAGTATATTTTAATGTGTTGCAGTGTATTTTAGTATGTTGCAGTATGTTACAGTATATTTCAATATGTTGCAGTATATTTTATTGTGTCGCACAATATTTCAGTATGTTGCAGTATGTTGCAGTATGTTGCAGTGCATTTCAGTGTGTCACAGTGTATTTCACTATGTTGCACCACTTGCAGTCTATTTCAGTATGTTGCAGTATATTTTAAGGTGTCACAGTATATTTCAGTATGTTGCAGTAATTTTCAACGTGTCGCAGTTCATTTCGGTATGTTGCCGTATGTTTCAGTGTGTTGCAGTATATTCCAGTATGTTGCAGTATGTTTCAGTATGTTGCAGTATATTTTATTGTGTTGCAATGTATTTCAGTATGTTGCAGTATGTTGCAGTATGTTGCAGTGTATTTCAATGTGTCACAGTGTATTTCAGTATGTTGCAGTATGTTTCAATGTGTCGCAGTGTATTTCAATATGTTCCAGTGTATTTCAGTATGTTGCAGTTTGTTGTAGTGTATTTGAGTATGTTGCACTATGTTGCAGTATAATTCAGTATGTTGCATCACATTTCAGTGTTTTACAGTATACTTCAGTGTGTTGCAGTGTATTTCAGTATGCTACGGCATATTTCAGTATGTTAGAGTGTAATTCAGTATGTTGCAGTATATTTCAGTATGTTAGAGTGTAATTTAGTATGTTGCAGTATATTTCAATATGTTATAGTGTATTTCAGTATGTTGCAGTATATTTCAGCATGTTGCAATGTATTTCATTATGTCGCAGTCTATTTTAGTATGTTGCAGTATGTTACGGTATATTTCAATATGTTGCAGTATATTTCAATGTGTCGCACAATAATTCAGTATGTTGCAGTATGTTGCAGTATGTTGCAGTGTATTTCAGTGTGTCACAATGTATTTCAGTATGTTGCACCACTTGAAGTATAATTCGTATGTTGCAGTATTTTTTAGTGTGTCGCAGTAAATTTCGGTATGTTGCCATATGGTTCAGTGTGTTGCAGTATATTTCAATGTGTTGCAGTGTATATCAATATGTTCCGGTGTATCTCAGTATGTTGCAGTATGATGCAGTGTAATTCAATAAGTTACACTGTATTTCCGTACGTTGCAATATCTTGCAGTATGTTGCAGTGTATTTCAGTATGTCACAGTGTATTTCAGTATGTTGCACCACTTGCAGTATATTTCAGTATGTTGCAGTATTTTTCAAGGTGTCGCAGTATATTTCGATATGCTGCCGTATGTTGCAGTGTGTTGCTGTATATTTCAATGAGTTGCAGTGTATATCAATATGTTCCAGTGTTTTTCAGTATGTTGCAGTATGATGCAGTGTATTTCAATATGTTACAGTGTATTTCAGTATGTTGCAGTATGTTGCAGTATGTTGCAGTGTATTTCAGTGTGTCACATTGTATTTGAGTATGTTGCACCACTTGCAGTATATTTCGTATGTTGCAGTATTTTTCAAGGTGTCGCAGTATATTTCGGTATATTGCCGTATGTTTCAGTGTGTTGCATTATATTTCAATGTGTTGCAGTGTATATCAATATGTTCCAGTGTAATTCAGTATTTTGCAGTATGATGCAGTGTATTTCAATATGTTACAGTGTATTTCAGTAGGTTGCGGTATCTTGCAGTATGTTGCAGTGTATTTCAGTATACTTCAGTGTGTTGCAGTGCATTTCAGTATGCTACAGCATATTTCAGTATGTTAGAGTGTAATTCAGTATGTTGCAGTATATTTCAATATGTTATAGTGTATTTCAGTATGTTGCAGTATATTTCAGCATGTTGCAGTATGTTTCAGTATGTCGCAGTATATTTTAATGTGTTGCAATGTATTTCAGTATGCTGCAGTGTATTTTAGCATGTTGCAGTATGTTACAGTATATTTCAATATGTTGCAGTATATTTTAATGTGTCGCACAATATTTCAGTATGTTGCAGTACGTTGCAGTGTATTTCAGTGTGTCACAGTGTATTTCAGTATGTTGCACCACTTGCAGTCTATTTCAGTATGTTGCAGTATATTTTAAGGCGTCGCAGTATATTTCAGTATGTTGCAGTAATTTACAACGTGTCGCAGTTTATTTCGGTATGTTGCCGTATGTTTCAGTGTGTTGCAGTATATTTCAGAGTGTTGCAGTGTAGTTCAATATGTTGCAGTATATTTCAGTATGTTGCAATATTTTTCAACGTGTTGCAGTATATTTCGGTATGTTGCCGTATATTTCAGTGTGTTACACTATGCTTTAATACGTTGCAGTATGTTCCGGTATGTTTCATTATGTTACAGCATATTACACTAGTTTACCATTCATTCCGATATGTTGCAGTATATTTCAATGTGTTGCAGTGTATTTCATTATGTTCAAGTGTAATTCAGTATGTTGCAGTATGTTGCAGTATATTTCAGTATGTTACAGTGTATTTTGGTATGTTAGAGTATATTTCAGTCTGTTACAGTATATTTCAGTATGTTACAGTACATTTCTGTATATTACATTACATTTCAGTATGATGCAGTATATTTCAGTATGTTGCAGTATATTTTAATGTGTCGCAGTATACTTCATTGTGTTACCTTATGTTTCAGTCTGTTGCAGTATATTTCAATGTGTTGCAGGGTATTCCATTATGTTCCGGTGCATTTCAGTATGTTGCAGTATGTTGCAGTGTATTTCGATATGTTACGGTGTATTTCAGTATGTTGCAGTATGTTGCAGTATGTTGCAGTGTATTTCAGTGTGTCACATTGTATTTCAGAATGTTGCACCACTTGAAGTATAATTTGTATGTTGCAGTATTTTTCCGTGTGTCGCAGTAAATTTCGGTATGTTGCCATATGGTTCAGTGTGTTGCAGTATATTTCAATGTGTTGCAGTGTATATCAATATGTTCCAGTGTATCTCAGTATGTTGCAGTATGATGCAGTGTAATTCAATAAGTTACACTGTATTTCCGTACGTTGCAGTATCTTGCAGTATGTTGCAGTATGTTGCAGTGTATTTCAGTGTGTCACAGTGTATTTCAGTATGTTGCACCACTTGCAGTCTATTTCAGTATGTTGCAGTATATTTTAAGGCGTCGCAGTATATTTCAGTATGTTGCGGTAATTTTCAACGTGTCGCAGTTTATTTCGGTATGTTGCCGTATGTTTCAGTGTGTTGCAGTATATTTCAGACTGTTGCAGTGTAGTTCAATATGTTCCAGTGTATTTCAGTACGTTGCAGTATGTTGCAGTATATTTCAGTATGTTGCAATATTTTTCAACGTGTTGCAGTTTATTTCGGTATGTTGCCGTATATTTCAGTGTGTTACACTATACTTTAATACGTTGCAGTATGTTCCGGTATGTTTCATTATGTTACAGTATATTACACTAGTTTACCATTCATTTCGATATGTTGCAGTTTATTTCAATGTGTTGCAGTGTATTTCATTATGTTCAAGTGTATTTCAGTATGTTGCAGTATGTTGCAGTATATTTTAATGTGTTGCAGTGTATTTTAGTATGTTGCAGTATGTTACAGTATATTTCAATATGTTGCAGTATATTTTATTGCGTCGCACAATATTTCCGAATGTTGCAGTATGTTGCAGTGTATTTCAGTGTGTCACAGTGTATTTCACTATGTTGCACCACTTGCAGTCTATTTCAGTATGTTGCAGTATATTTTAAGGCGTCGCAGTATATTTCAGTATGTTGCAGTAATTTTCAACGTGTCGCAGTTTATTTCGGAATGTTGCCGTATATTTCAGTGTGTTACACTATGCTTTAATACGTTGCAGTATGTTCCGGTATGTTTCATTATGTTACAGTATATTACACTAGTTTACCATTCATTTCGATATGTTGCAGTATATTTCAATGTGTTGCAGTGTATTTCATTATGTTCAAGTGTAATTCAGTATGTTGCAGTATGTTACAGTATATTTCAGTATGTTACAGTGTATTTCGGTATGTTAGAGTATATTTCAGTCTGTTACAGTATATTTCAGTATGTTACAGTACATTTCTGTATATTACATTACATTTCAGTATGTTGCAGTATATTTCAGTATGTTGCAGTATATTTTAATGTGTCGCAGTATACTTCATTGCGTTACCTTATGTTTCAGTCTGTTGCAGTATATTTCAATGTGTTGCAGGGTATTCCATTATGTTCCGGTGCATTTCAGTATGTTGCAGTATGTTGCAGTGTATTTCGATATGTTACGGTGTATTTCAGTATGTTGCAGTATGTTGCAGTGTATTCCGATATGTTACAGTGTATTTCAGTATGTTGCAGTATGTTGCATTATGTTTCAGTGTTTTTCAGTGTGTCACAGTGTATTTCAGTATGTTGCACTATTTTGCAGTATAATTCAGTATGTTGCATTACATTTCAGTGTATTACAGTATACTTCAGTGTGTTGCATCACATTTCAGTGTATTACAGTATACTTCAGTGTGTTGCAGTGTATTTCAGTATGCTACAGCATATTTCAGTATGTTAGAGTGTAATTCAGTATGTTGCAGTATATTTCAATATGTTATAGTGTATTTCAGTATGTTGCAGTATATTTCAGCATGTTGCAGTATGTTTCAGTATGTCGCAGTATATTTTAATGTGTTGCAATGTATTTCAGTATGTTGCAGTCTATTTTAGTATGTTGCAGTATGTTACGGTATATTTCAATATGTTGCAGTATATTTCAATGTGTCGCACAATGATTCAGTATGTTGCAGTATGTTGCAGTATGTTCCAGTGTATTTTAGTATGTTGCAGTATGCTGTAGTGTATTTCAGTGTGTCACAGTGTATTTCAGTATGTTGCAGTATGTTTCAGTATGTTGCAGTATATTTTTATGTGTTGCAGTGTATTTTAGTATGTTGCAGTATGTTACAGTATATTTCAATATGTTGCAGTATATTTTATTGTGTCGCACAATATTTCAGTATGTTGCAGTATGTTGCAGTATGTTGCAGTATATTTCAGCATGTTGCAGTATGTTTCAGTATGTCGCAGTATATTTTAATGTGTTGCAATGTATTTCATTATGTTGCAGTCTATTTTAGT
The DNA here is from genome assembly GCA_964035545.1 of Bugula neritina. Lineage (NCBI taxonomy): Eukaryota > Metazoa > Bryozoa > Gymnolaemata > Cheilostomatida > Bugulidae > Bugula > Bugula neritina. The sequence continues at coordinate 847,885 of CAXIUT010000230.1, read as the reverse complement.
ATGTTGCAGTATGTTACGGTATATTTCAATATGTTGCAGTATATTTCAATGTGTCGCACAATAATTCAGTATGTTGCAGTATGTTGCAGTATGTTGCAGTGTATTTCAGTGTGTCACAATGTATTTCAGTATGTTGCACCACTTGAAGTATAATTCGTATGTTGCAGTATTTTTTAGTGTGTCGCAGTAAATTTCGGTATGTTGCCATATGGTTCAGTGTGTTGCAGTATATTTCAATGTGTTGCAGTGTATATCAATATGTTCCGGTGTATCTCAGTATGTTGCAGTATGATGCAGTGTAATTCAATAAGTTACACTGTATTTCCGTACGTTGCAATATCTTGCAGTATGTTGCAGTGTGTTTCAGTATGTCACATTGTACTTCAGTATGTTGCACCACTTGCAGTATATTTCGTATGTTGCAGTATTTTTCAAGGTGTCGCAGTATATTTCGGTATATTGCCGTATGTTTCAGTGTGTTGCATTATATTTCAATGTGTTGCAGTGAATATCAATATGTTCCAGTGTAATTCAGTATGTTGCAGTATGATGCAGTGTATTTCAATATGTTACAGTGTATTTCAGTAGGTTGCGGTATCTTGCAGTATGTTGCAGTGTATTTCAGTACACTTCAGTGTGTTGCAGTGTATTTCAGTATGCTACAGCATATTTCAGCATCTTAGAGTGTAATTCAGTATGTTGCAGTATTTTTCAATATGTTATAGTGTATTTCAGTATGTTGCAGTATGTTTCAGTATGTCGCAGTATATTTTAATGTGTTGCAATGTATTCCAGTATGCTGCAGTGTATTTTAGTATGTTGCAGTATGTTACAGTGTATTTCAATATGTTGCAGTATATTTCAATGTGTCGCACAATATTTCAGTATGTTGCAGTATGTTGCAGTATGTTGCAGTGTATTTCAGTGTGTCACATTGTATTTCAGTATGTTGCACCACTTGCAGTATATTTCGTATGTTGCAGTATTTTTCAAGGTGTCGCAGTCTATTTCAGTATGTTGCAGAATATTTTAAGGCGTCGCAGTTTATTTCAGTATGTTGCCGTATGTTTCAGTGTGTTGCAGTATATTTCAGAGTGTAGCAGTGTAGTTCAATATGTTGCAGTATATTTCAGTATGTTGCAGTATTTTTCAACGTGTTGCAGTATATTTCGGTATGTTGCCGTATATTTCAGTGTGTTACACTATGCTTTAATACGTAGCAGTATGTTCCGGTATGTTTCATTATGTTACAGTATATTACACTAGTTTACCATTCATTTCGATATGTTGCAGTATATTTCAATGTGTTGCAGTGTATTTCATTATGTTCAAGTGTAATTCAGTATGTTGCAGTATGTTGCAGTATATTTCAGTATGTTACAGTGTATTTCGGTATGTTAGAGTATATTTCAGTCTGTTACAGTATATTTCAGTATGTTACAGTACATTTCTGTATATTACATTACATTTCAGTATGTTGCAGTATATTTCAGTATGTTGCAGTATATTTTAATGTGTCGCAGTATACTTCATTGCGTTACCTTATGTTTCAGTCTGTTGCAGTATATTTCAATGTGTTGCAGGGTATTCCATTATGTTCCGGTGCATTTCAGTATGTTGCAGTATGTTGCAGTGTATTTCGATATGTTACGGTGTATTTCAGTATGTTGCAGTATGTTGCAGTATGTTGCAGTGTATTCCGATATGTTACAGTGTATTTCAGTATGTTGCAGTATGTTGCATTATGTTTCAGTGTTTTTCAGTGTGTCACAGTGTATTTCAGTATGTTGCACTATTTTGCAGTATAATTCAGTATGTTGCATTACATTTCAGTGTATTACAGTATACTTCAGTGTGTTGCAGTGTATTTCAGTATGTTGCAGTATGTTTCAGTATGTTGCAGTATATTTCAATATGTTGCAGTGTATATCAATAAGTTCCAGTGTAATTCAGTATGTTGCAGTATGTTGCAGTATGTTCCAGTGTATTTTAGTATGTTGCAGTATGTTGTAGTGTATTTCAGTGTGTCACAGTGTATTTCAGTATGTTGCGGTATGTTTCAGTATGTTGCAGTATATTTTAATGTGTTGCAGTGTATTTTAGTATGTTGCAGTATGTTACAGTATATTTCAATATGTTGCAGTATATTTTATTGTGTCGCACAATATTTCAGTATGTTGCAGTATGTTGCAGTGTATTTCAGTGTGTCACAGTGTATTTCACTATGTTGCACCACTTGCAGTCTATTTCAGTATGTTGCAGTATATTTTAAGGCGTCGCAGTATATTTCAGTATGTTGCAGTAATTTTCAACGTGTCGCAGTTTATTTCGGTATGTTGCCGTATGTTTCAGTGTGTTGCAGTATATTTCAGTATGTTGCAGTATGTTTCAGTATGTTGCAGTATATTTTAATGTGTTGCAATGTATTTCAGTATGTTGCAGTATGTTGCAGTATGTTGCAGTGTATTTCAATGTGTCACAGTGTATTTCAGTATGTTGCAGTATGTTTCAATTTGTCGCAGTGTATTTCAATATGTTCCAGTGTATTTCAGTATGTTGCAGTTTGTTGTAGTGTATTTGAGTATGTTGCACTATGTTGCAGTATAATTCAGTATGTTGCATCACATTTCAGTGTATTACAGTATACTTCAGTGTGTTGCAGTGTATTTCAGTATGCTACAGCATATTTCAGTATGTTCGAGTGTAATTCAGTATGTTGCAGTATATTTCAATATGTTATAGTGTATTTCAGTATGTTGCAGTATAATTCAGCATGTTGCAGTATGTTTCAGTATGTCGCAGTATATTTTAATGTGTTGCAATGTATTTCAGTATGTTGCAGTCTATTTTAGTATGTTGCAGTATGTTACGGTATATTTCAATATGTTGCAGTATATTTCAATGTGTCGCACAATGATTCAGTATGTTGCAGTATGTTGCAGTATGTTCCAGTGTATTTTAGTATGTTGCAGTATGTTGTAGTGTATTTCAGTGTGTCACAGTGTATTTCAGTATGTTGCAGTATGTTTCAGTATGTTGCAGTATATTTTAATGTGTTGCAGTGTATTTTAGTATGTTGCAGTATGTTACAGTATATTTCAATATGTTGCAGTATATTTTATTGTGTCGCACAATATTTCAGTATGTTGCAGTATGTTGCAGTATGTTGCAGTGCATTTCAGTGTGTCACAGTGTATTTCACTATGTTGCACCACTTGCAGTCTATTTCAGTATGTTGCAGTATATTTTAAGGCGTCACAGTATATTTCAGTATGTTGCAGTAATTTTCAACGTGTCGCAGTTCATTTCGGTATGTTGCCGTATGTTTCAGTGTGTTGCAGTATATTTCAGTATGTTGCAGTATGTTTCAGTATGTTGCAGTATATTTTATTGTGTTGCAATGTATTTCAGTATGTTGCAGTATGTTGCAGTATGTTGCAGTGTATTTCAATGTGTCACAGTGTATTTCAGTATGTTGCAGTATGTTTCAATGTGTCGCAGTGTATTTCAATATGTTCCAGTGTATTTCAGTATGTTGCAAATTGTTGTAGTGTATTTGAGTATGTTGCACTATGTTGCAGTATAATTCAGTATGTTGCATCACATTTCAGTGTATTACAGTATACTTCAGTGTGTTGCAGTGTATTTCAGTATGCTACAGCATATTTCAGTATGTTAGAGTGTAATTCAGTATGTTGCAGTATATTTCAGTATGTTAGAGTGTAATTCAGTATGTTGCAGTATATTTCAATATGTTATAGTGTATTTCAGTATGTTGCAGTATATTTCAGCATGTTGCAGTATGTTTCAGTATGTCGCAGTATATTTTAATGTGTTGCAATGTATTTCATTATGTTGCAGTCTATTTTAGTATGTTGCAGTATGTTACGGTATATTTCAATATGTTGCAGTATATTTCAATGTGTCGCACAATAATTCAGTATGTTGCAGTATGTTGCAGTATGTTGCAGTGTATTTCAGTGTGTCACAATGTATTTCAGTATGTTGCACCACTTGAAGTATAATTCGTATGTTGCAGTATTTTTTAGTGTGTCGCAGTAAATTTCGGTATGTTGCCATATGGTTCAGTGTGTTGCAGTATATTTCAATGTGTTGCAGTGTATATCAATATGTTCCGGTGTATCTCAGTATGTTGCAGTATGATGCAGTGTAATTCAATAAGTTACACTGTATTTCCGTACGTTGCAATATCTTGCAGTATGTTGCAGTGTGTTTCAGTATGTCACAGTGTATTTCAGTATGTTGCACCACTTGCAGTATATTTCAGTATGTTGCAGTATTTTTCAAGGTGTCGCAGTATATTTCGGTATGCTGCCGTATGTTGCAGTGTGTTGCAGTATATTTCAATGAGTTGCAGTGTATATCAATATGTTCCAGTGTTTTTCAGTATGTTGCAGTATGATGCAGTGTATTTCAATATGTTACAGTGTATTTCAGTATGTTGCAGTATGTTGCAGTATGTTGCAGTGTATTCCAGTGTGTCACATTGTACTTCAGTATGTTGCACCACTTGCAGTATATTTCGTATGTTGCAGTATTTTTCAAGGTGTCGCAGTATATTTCGGTATATTGCCGTATGTTTCAGTGTGTTGCATTATATTTCAATGTGTTGCAGTGTATATCAATATGTTCCAGTGTAATTCAGTATGTTGCAGTATGATGCAGTGTATTTCAATATGTTACAGTGTATTTCAGTAGGTTGCGGTATCTTGCAGTATGTTGCAGTGTATTTCAGTACACTTCGGTGTGTTGCAGTGTATTTCAGCATGCTACAGCATATTTCAGCATCTTAGAGTGTAATTCAGTATGTTGCAGTATATTTCAATATGTTATAGTGTATTTCAGTATGTTGCAGTATGTTTCAGTATGTCGCAGTATATTTTAATGTGTTGCAATGTATTCCAGTATGCTGCAGTGTATTTTAGTATGTTGCAGTATGTTACAGTATATTTCAATATGTTGCAGTATATTTCAATGTGTCGCACAATATTTCAGTATGTTGCAGTATGTTGCAGTATGTTGCAGTGTATTTCAGTGTGTCACATTGTATTTCAGTATGTTGCACCACTTGCAGTATATTTCGTATGTTGCAGTATTTTTCAAGGTGTCGCAGTCTATTTCAGTATGTTGCAGAATATTTTAAGGCGTCGCAGTATATTTCAGTATGTTGCAGTAATTTTAGACGTGTCGCAGTTTATTTCAGTATGTTGCCGTATGTTTCAGTGTGTTGCAGTATATTTCAGAGTGTAGCAGTGTAGTTCAATATGTTGCAGTATATTTGAGTATGTTGCAGTATTTTTCAACGTGTTGCAGTATATTTCGGTATGTTGCCGTATATTTCAGTGTGTTACACTATGCTTTAATACGTTGCAGTATGTTCCGGTATGTTTCATTATGTTACAGTATATTACACTAGTTTACCATTCATTTCGATATGTTGCAGTATATTTCAATGTGTTGCAGTGTATTTCATTATGTTCAAGTGTAATTCAGTATGTTGCAGTATGTTGCAGTATATTTCAGTATGTTACAGTGTATTTCGGTATGTTAGAGTATATTTCAGTCTGTTACAGTATATTTCAGTATGTTACAGTACATTTCTGTATATTACATTACATTTCAGTATGTTGCAGTATGTTTCAGTATGTTGCAGTATATTTTAATGTGTCGCAGTATACTTCATTGCGTTACCTTATGTTTCAGTCTGTTGCAGTATATTTCAATGTGTTGCAGGGTATTCCATTATGTTCCGGTGCATTTCAGTATGTTGCAGTATGTTGCAGTGTATTTCGATATGTTACGGTGTATTTCAGTATGTTGCAGTATGTTTCAATGTGTCGCAGTGTATTTCAATATGTTCCAGTGTAGTTCAGTATGTTGCAGTTTGTTGCAGTATAATTCAGTATGTTGCATCACCTTTCAGTGTATTACAGTATACTTCAGTGTGTTGCAGTGTATTTCAGTATGCTACAGCATATTTCAGTATGTTAGAGTGTAATTCAGTATGTTGCAGTATATTTCAGTATGTTAGAGTGTAATTCAGTATGTTGCAGTATATATCAATATGTTATAGTGTATTTCAGTATGTTGCAGTATATTTCAATGTGTTGCAGTGTATTTCAATATATTGTATTATGTTGCAGTGTATTTCAGTATGTTCCAGTGTATTTCAGTATGTTGCAGTATGTTGCAGTATATTTCAATATGTTACAGTGTATTTCAGTATGTTGCAGTATATTTCAGTGAGTTGCAGTGTATTTCAGTGTGCTACAGCATATTTCAGTATGTTACAGTATATTGCAATGTGTCGCAGTATATTTCAGTATGTTAGAGTGTAATTCAGTATGTTGCAGTGTATATCAATATGTTCCAGTGTATCTCAGTATGTTGCAGTATGATGCAGTGTAATTCAATAAGTTACACTGTATTTCCGTACGTTGCAATATCTTGTAGTATGTTGCAGTGTATTTCAGTATGTCACAGTGTATTTCAGTATGTTGCACCACTTGCAGTATATTTCAGTATGTTGCAGTATTTTTCAAGGTGTCGCAGTATATTTCGATATGCTGCCGTATGTTGCAGTGTGTTGCTGTATATTTCAATGAGTTGCAGTGTATATCAATATGTTCCAGTGTTTTTCAGTATGTTGCAGTATGATGCAGTGTATTTCAATATGTTACAGTGTATTTCAATATGTTGCAGTATGTTGCAGTATGTTGCAGTGTATTTCAGTGTGTCACATTGTATTTGAGTATGTTGCACCACTTGCAGTATATTTCGTATGTTGCAGTATTTTTCAAGGTGTCGAAGTATATTTCGGTATATTGCCGTATGTTTCAGTGTGTTGCATTATATTTCAATGTGTTGCAGTGTATATCAATATGTTCCAGTGTAATTCAGTATTTTGCAGTATGATGCAGTGTATTTCAATATGTTACAGTGTATTTCAGTAGGTTGCGGTATCTTGCAGTATGTTGCAGTGTATTTCAGTATACTTCAGTGTGTTGCAGTGCATTTCAGTATGCTACAGCATATTTCAGTATGTTAGAGTGTAATTCAGTATGTTGCAGTATATTTCAATATGTTATAGTGTATTTCAGTATGTTGCAGTATATTTCAGCATGTTGCAGTATGTTTCAGTATGTCGCAGTATATTTTAATGTGTTGCAATGTATTTCAGTATGCTGCAGTGTATTTTAGCATGTTGCAGTATGTTACAGTATATTTCAATATGTTGCAGTATATTTTATTGTGTCGCACAATATTTCAGTATGTTGCAGTATGTTGCAGTATGTTGCAGTGCATTTCAGTGTGTCACAGTGTATTTCACTATGTTGCACCACTTGCAGTCTATTTCAGTATGTTGCAGTATATTTTAAGGCGTCACAGTATATTTCAGTATGTTGCAGTAATTTTCAACGTGTCGCAGTTCATTTCGGTATGTTGCCGTATGTTTCAGTGTGTTGCAGTATATTTCAGTATGTTGCAGTATGTTTCAGTATGTTGCAGTATATTTTATTGTGTTGCAATGTATTTCAGTATGTTGCAGTATGTTGCAGTATGTTGCAGTGTATTTCAATGTGTCACAGTGTATTTCAGTATGTTGCAGTATGTTTCAATGTGTCGCAGTGTATTTCAATATGTTCCAGTGTATTTCAGTATGTTGCAGTTTGTTGTAGTGTATTTGAGTATGTTGCACTATGTTGCAGTATAATTCAGTATGTTGCATCACATTTCAGTGTATTACAGTATACTTCAGTGTGTTGCAGTGTATTTCAGTATGCTACAGCATATTTCAGTATGTTAGAGTGTAATTCAGTATGTTGCAGTATATTTCAGTATGTTAGAGTGTAATTCAGTATGTTGCAGTATATTTCAATATGTTATAGTGTATTTCAGTATGTTGCAGTATATTTCAGCATGTTGCAGTATGTTTCAGTATGTCGCAGTATATTTTAATGTGTTGCAATGTATTTCATTATGTTGCAGTCTATTTTAGTATGTTGCAGTATGTTACGGTATATTTCAATATGTTGCAGTATATTTCAATGTGTCGCACAATAATTCAGTATGTTGCAGTATGTTGCAGTATGTTGCAGTGTATTTCAGTGTGTCACAATGTATTTCAGTATGTTGCACCACTTGAAGTATAATTCGTATGTTGCAGTATTTTTTAGTGTGTCGCAGTAAATTTCGGTATGTTGCCATATGGTTCAGTGTGTTGCAGTATATTTCAATGTGTTGCAGTGTATATCAATATGTTCCGGTGTATCTCAGTATGTTGCAGTATGATGCAGTGTAATTCAATAAGTTACACTGTATTTCCGTACGTTGCAATATCTTGCAGTATGTTGCAGTGTGTTTCAGTATGTCACAGTGTATTTCAGTATGTTGCACCACTTGCAGTATATTTCAGTATGTTGCAGTATTTTTCAAGGTGCCGCAGTATATTTCGGTATGCTGCCGTATGTTGCAGTGTGTTGCAGTATATTTCAATGAGTTGCAGTGTATATCAATATGTTCCAGTGTTTTTCAGTATGTTGCAGTATGATGCAGTGTATTTCAATATGTTACAGTGTATTTCAGTATGTTGCAGTATGTTGCAGTATGTTGCAGTGTATTCCAGTGTGTCACATTGTACTTCAGTATGTTGCACCACTTGCAGTATATTCCAGATGTTGCAGTATTTTTCAAGGTGTCGCAGTATATTTCGGTATATTGCCGTATGTTTCAGTGTGTTGCATTATATTTCAATGTGTTGCAGTGTATATCAATATGTTCCAGTGTAATTCAGTATGTTGCAGTATGATGCAGTGTATTTCAATATGTTACAGTGTATTTCAGTAGGTTGCGGTATCTTGCAGTATGTTGCAGTGTATTTCAGTACACTTCGGTGTGTTGCAGTGTATTTCAGCATGCTACAGCATATTTCAGCATCTTAGAGTGTAATTCAGTATGTTGCAGTATATTTCAATATGTTATAGTGTATTTCAGTATGTTGCAGTATGTTTCAGTATGTCGCAGTATATTTTAATGTGTTGCAATGTATTCCAGTATGCTGCAGTGTATTTTAGTATGTTGCAGTATGTTACAGTATATTTCAATATGTTGCAGTATATTTCAATGTGTCGCACAATATTTCAGTATGTTGCAGTATGTTGCAGTATGTTGCAGTGTATTTCAGTGTGTCACATTGTATTTCAGTATGTTGCACCACTTGCAGTATATTTCGTATGTTGCAGTATTTTTCAAGGTGTCGCAGTCTATTTCAGTATGTTGCAGAATATTTTAAGGCGTCGCAGTATATTTCAGTATGTTGCAGTAATTTTCAACGTGTCGCAGTTTATTTCAGTATGTTGCCGTATGTTTCAGTGTGTTGCAGTATATTTCAGAGTGTAGCAGTGTAGTTCAATATGTTGCAGTATATTTGAGTATGTTGCAGTATTTTTCAACGTGTTGCAGTATATTTCGGTATGTTGCCGTATATTTCAGTGTGTTACACTATGCTTTAATACGTTGCAGTATGTTCCGGTATGTTTCATTATGTTACAGTATATTACACTAGTTTACCATTCATTTCGATATGTTGCAGTATATTTCAATGTGTTGCAGTGTATTTCATTATGTTCAAGTGTAATTCAGTATGTTGCAGTATGTTGCAGTATATTTCAGTATGTTACAGTGTATTTCGGTATGTTAGAGTATATTTCAGTCTGTTACAGTATATTTCAGTATGTTACAGTACATTTCTGTATATTACATTACATTTCAGTATGTTGCAGTATGTTTCAGTATGTTGCAGTATATTTTAATGTGTCGCAGTATACTTCATTGCGTTACCTTATGTTTCAGTCTGTTGCAGTATATTTCAATGTGTTGCAGGGTATTCCATTATGTTCCGGTGCATTTCAGTATGTTGCAGTATGTTGCAGTGTATTTCGATATGTTACGGTGTATTTCAGTATGTTGCAGTATGTTTCAATGTGTCGCAGTGTATTTCAATATGTTCCAGTGTAGTTCAGTATGTTGCAGTTTGTTGCAGTATAATTCAGTATGTTGCATCACATTTCAGTGTATTACAGTATACTTCAGTGTGTTGCAGTGTATTTCAGTATGCTACAGCATATTTCAGTATGTTAGAGTGTAATTCAGTATGTTGCAGTATATTTCAGTATGTTAGAGTGTAATTCAGTATGTTGCAGTATATTTCAATATGTTATAGTGTATTTCAGTATGTTGCAGTATATTTCAATGTGTTGCAGTGTATTTCAATATATTGTATTATGTTGCAGTGTATTTCAGTATGTTACAGTGTATTTCAGTATGGTGCAGTATGTTGCGGTATATTTCAGTATGTAGTAGTGTATTTCAGTATGTTGCAGTATGTTTCAGTATGTTGTAGTGTTTTGCGGTGTATTTCAGTGTGTTTCAGTGTGTTGCAGTATACTTCAATTTGTTGCAGTGTATTTCAATATGTTCCAGTGTATTTCAGTATGTTGCAGTATGTTGCAGTATATTTCAATATGTTACAGTGTATTTCAGTATGTTGCAGTATATTTCAGTGAGTTGCAGTGTATTTCAGTGTGCTACAGCATATTTCAGTATGTTACAGTATATTGCAATGTGTCGCAGTATATTTCAGTATGTTAGAGTGTAATTCAGTATGTTGCAGTGTATATCAATATGTTCCAGTGTATCTCAGTATGTTGCAGTATGATGCAGTGTAATTCAATAAGTTACACTGTATTTCCGTACGTTGCAATATCTTGTAGTATGTTGCAGTGTATTTCAGTATGTCACAGTGTATTTCAGTATGTTGCACCACTTGCAGTATATTTCAGTATGTTGCAGTATTTTTCAAGGTGTCGCAGTATATTTCGATATGCTGCCGTATGTTGCAGTGTGTTGCTGTATATTTCAATGAGTTGCAGTGTATATCAATATGTTCCAGTGTTTTTCAGTATGTTGCAGTATGATGCAGTGTATTTCAATATGTTACAGTGTATTTCAGTATGTTGCAGTATGTTGCAGTATGTTGCAGTGTATTTCAGTGTGTCACATTGTATTTGAGTATGTTGCACCACTTGCAGTATATTTCGTATGTTGCAGTATTTTTCAAGGTGTCGAAGTATATTTCGGTATATTGCCGTATGTTTCAGTGTGTTGCATTACATTTCAATGTGTTGCAGTGTATATCAATATGTTCCAGTGTAATTCAGTATTTTGCAGTATGATGCAGTGTATTTCAATATGTTACAGTGTATTTCAGTAGGTTGCGGTATCTTGCAGTATGTTGCAGTGTATTTCAGTATACTTCAGTGTGTTGCAGTGCATTTCAGTATGCTACAGCATATTTCAGTATGTTAGAGTGTAATTCAGTATGTTGCAGTATATTTCAATATGTTATAGTGTATTTCAGTATGTTGCAGTATATTTCAGCATGTTGCAGTATGTTTCAGTATGTCGCAGTATATTTTAATGTGTTGCAATGTATTTCAGTATGCTGCAGTGTATTTTAGCATGTTGCAGTATGTTACAGTATATTTCAATATGTTGCAGTATATTTTAATGTGTCGCACAATATTTCAGTATGTTGCAGTATGTTGCAGTACGTTGCAGTGTATTTCAGTGTGTCACAGTGTATTTCACTATGTTGCACCACTTGCAGTCTATTTCAGTATGTTGCAGTATTTTTTAATGCGTCACAGTATATTTCAGTATGTTGCAGTAATTTTCAACGTGTCGCAGTTCATTTCGGTATGTTGCCGTATGTTTCAGTGTGTTGCAGTATATTTCAGTATGTTGCAGTGTGTTTCAGTATGTTGCAGTATATTTTATTGTGTTGCAATGTATTTCAGTATGTTGCAGTATGTTGCAGTATGTTGCAGTGTATTTCAATGTGTCACAGTGTATTTCAGTATGTTGCAGTATGTTTCAATGTGTCGCAGTGTATTTCAATATGTTCCAGTGTATTTCAGTATGTTGCAGTTTGTTGTAGTGTATTTGAGTATGTTGCACTATGTTGCAGTATAATTCAGTATGTTGCATCACATTTCAGTGTATTACAGTATACTTCAGTGTGTTGCAGTGTATTTCAGTATGCTACAGCATATTTCAGTATGTTAGAGTGTAATTCAGTATGTTGCAGTATATTTCAGTATGTTAGAGTGTAATTCAGTATGTTGCAGTATATTTCAATATGTTATAGTGTATTTCAGTATGTCGCAGTATATTTCAATGTGTTGCAGTGTATTTCAATATATTGTATTATGTTGCAGTGTATTTCAGTATGTTACAGTGTATTTCAGTATGGTGCAGTATGTTGCAGTATATTTCAGTATGTTGTAGTGTATTTCAGTATGTTGCAGTATGTTTCAGTATGTTGTAGTGTTTTGCAGTGTATTTCAGTGTGTTTCAGTGTGTTGCAGTATACTTCAATTTGTTGCAGTGTATTTCAATATGTTCCAGTGTATTTCAGTATGTTGCAGTATGTTGCAGTATATTTCAATATGTTACAGTGTATTTCAGTATGTTGCAGTATAATTCAGTGAGTTGCAGTGTATTTCAGTGTGCTACAGCATATTTCAGTATGTTACAGTATATTGCAATGTGTCGCAGTATATTTCAGTATGTTAGAGTGTAATTCAGTATGTTGCAGTGTATATCAATATGTTCCAGTGTATCTCAGTATGTTGCAGTATGATGCAGTGTAATTCAATAAGTTACACTGTATTTCCGTACGTTGCAATATCTTGCAGTATGTTGCAGTGTATTTCAGTATGTCACAGTGTATTTCAGTATGTTGCACCACTTGCAGTATATTTCAGTATGTTGCAGTATTTTTCAAGGTGTCGCAGTATATTTCGATATGCTGCCGTATGTTGCAGTGTGTTGCTGTATATTTCAATGAACTGCAGTGTATATCAATATGTTCCAGTGTTTTTCAGTATGTTGCAGTATGATGCAGTGTATTTCAATATGTTACAGTGTATTTCAGTATGTTGCAGTATGTTGCAGTATGTTGCAGTGTATTTCAGTGTGTCACATTGTACTTGAGTATGTTGCACCACTTGCAGTATATTTCGTATGTTGCAGTATTTTTCAAGGTGTCGCAGTATATTTTGGTATATTGCCGTATGTTTCAGTGTGTTGCATTATATTTCAATGTGTTGCAGTGTATATCAATATGTTCCAGTGTAATTCAGTATTTTGCAGTATGATGCAGTGTATTTCAATATGTTACAGTGTATTTCAGTAGGTTGCGGTATCTTGCAGTATGTTGCAGTGTATTTCAGTATACTTCAGTGTGTTGCAGTGCATTTCAGTATGCTACAGCATATTTCAGTATGTTAGAGTGTAATTCAGTATGTTGCAGTATATTTCAATATGTTATAGTGTATTTCAGTATGTTGCAGTATATTTCAGCATGTTGCAGTATGTTTCAGTATGTCGCAGTATATTTTAATGTGTTGCAATGTATTTCAGTATGCTGCAGTGTATTTTAGCATGTTGCAGTATGTTACAGTATATTTCAATATGTTGCAGTATATTTTAATGTGTCGCACAATATTTCAGTATGTTGCAGTATGTTGCAGTACGTTGCAGTGTATTTCAGTGTGTCACAGTGTATTTCAGTATGTTGCACCACTTGCAGTCTATTTCAGTATGTTGCAGTATATTTTAAGGCGTCGCAGTATATTTCAGTATGTTGCAATATTTTTCAACGTGTTGCAGTATATTTCGGTATGTTGCCGTATATTTCAGTGTGTTACACTATGCTTTAATACGTTGCAGTATGTTCCGGTATGTTTCATTATGTTACAGTATATTACACTAGTTTACCATTCATTCCGATATGTTGCAGTATATTTCAATGTGTTGCAGTGTATTTCATTATGTTCAAGTGTAATTCAGTATGTTGCAGTATGTTGCAGTATATTTCAGTATGTTACAGTGTATTTTGGTATGTTAGAGTATATTTCAGTCTGTTACAGTATATTTCAGTATGTTACAGTACATTTCTGTATATTACATTACAATTCAGTATGTTGCAGTATATTTCAGTATGTTGCAGTATATTTTAATGTGTCGCAGTATACTTCATTGTGTTACCTTATGTTTCAGTCTGTTGCAGTATATTTCAATGTGTCGCAGTGTATTTCAATATGTTCCAGTGTATTTCAGTATGTTGCAGTTTGTTGTAGTGTATTTGAGTATGTTGCACTATGTTGCAGTATAATTCAGTATGTTGCATCACATTTCAGTGTATTACAGTATACTTCAGTGTGTTGCAGTGTATTTCAGTATGCTACAGCATATTTCAGTATGTTAGAGTGTAATTCAGTATGTTGCAGTATATTTCAATATGTTATAGTGTATTTCAGTATGTTGCAGTATATTTCAGCATGTTGCAGTATGTTTCAGTATGTCGCAGTATATTTTAATGTGTTGCAATGTATTTCAGTATGTTGCAGTCTATTTTAGTATGTTGCAGTATGTTACGGTATATTTCAATATGTTGCAGTATATTTCAATGTGTCGCACAATGATTCAGTATGTTGCAGTATGTTGCAGTATGTTCCAGTGTATTTTAGTATGTTGCAGTATGTTGTAGTGTATTTCAGTGTGTCACAGTGTATTTCAGTATGTTGCAGTATGCTTCAGTATGTTGCGGTATATTTTAATGTGTTGCAGTGTATTTTAGTATGTTGCAGTATGTTACAGTATATTTCAATATGTTGCAGTATATTTTATTGTGTCGCACAATATTTCAGTATGTTGCAGTATGTTGCAGTGCATTTCAGTGTGTCACAGTGTATTTCACTATGTTGCACCACTTGCAGTCTATTTCAGTATGTTGCAGTATATTTTAAGGCGTCACAGTATATTTCAGTATGTTGCAGTAATTTTCAACGTGTCGCAGTTCATTTCGGTATGTTGCCGTATGTTTCAGTGTGTTGCAGTATATTTCAGTATGTTGCAGTATGTTTCAGTATGTTGCAGTATATTTTATTGTGTTGCAATGTATTTCAGTATGTAGCAGTATGTTGCAGTATGTTGCAGTGTATTTCAATGTGTCACAGTGTATTTCAGTATGTTGCAGTATGTTTCAATGTGTCGCAGTGTATTTCAATATGTTCCAGTGTATTTCAGTATGTTGCAGTTTGTTGTAGTGTATTTGAGTATGTTGCACTATGTTGCAGTATAATTCAGTATGTTGCATCACATTTCAGTGTATTACAGTATACTTCAGTGTGTTGCAGTGTATTTCAGTATGCTACAGCATATTTCAGTATGTTAGAGTGTAATTCAGTATGTTGCAGTATATTTCAGTATGTTAGAGTGTAATTCAGTATGTTGCAGTATATTTCAATATGTTATAGTGTATTTCAGTATGTTGCAGTATATTTCAGCATGTTGCAGTATGTTTCAGTATGTCGCAGTATATTTTAATGTGTTGCAATGTATTTCATTATGTTGCAGTCTATTTTAGTATGTTGCAGTATGTTACGGTATATTTCAATATGTTGCAGTATATTTCAATGTGTCGCACAATAATTCAGTATGTTGCAGTATGTTGCAGTATGTTGCAGTGTATTTCAGTGTGTCACAATGTATTTCAGTATGTTGCACCACTTGAAGTATAATTCGTATGTTGCAGTATTTTTTAGCGTGTCGCAGTAAATTTCGGTATGTTGCCATATGGTTCAGTGTGTTGCAGTATATTTCAATGTGTTGCAGTGTATATCAATATGTTCCGGTGTATCTCAGTATGTTGCAGTATGATGCAGTGTAATTCAATAAGTTACACTGTATTTCCGTACGTTGCAATATCTTGCAGTATGTTGCAGTGTGTTTCAGTATGTCACAGTGTATTTCAGTATGTTGCACCACTTGCAGTATATTTCAGTATGTTGCAGTATTTTTCAAGGTGTCGCAGTATATTTCGGTATGCTGCCGTATGTTGCAGTGTGTTGCAGTATATTTCAATGAGTTGCAGTGTATATCAATATGTTCCAGTGTTTTTCAGTATGTTGCAGTATGATGCAGTGTATTTCAATATGTTACAGTGTATTTCAGTATGTTGCAGTATGTTGCAGTATGTTGCAGTGTATTCCAGTGTGTCACATTGTACTTCAGTATGTTGCACCACTTGCAGTATATTTCGTATGTTGCAGTATTTTTCAAGGTGTCGCAGTATATTTCGGTATATTGCCGTATGTTTCAGTGTGTTGCATTATATTTCAATGTGTTGCAGTGTATATCAATATGTTCCAGTGTAATTCAGTATGTTGCAGTATGATGCAGTGTATTTCAATATGTTACAGTGTATTTCAGTAGGTTGCGGTATCTTGCAGTATGTTGCAGTGTATTTCAGTACACTTCGGTGTGTTGCAGTGTATTTCAGTATGCTACAGCATATTTCAGTATGTTAGAGTGTAATTCAGTATGTTGCAGTATACTTCAGTATGTTAGAGTGTAATTCAGTATGTTGCAGTATGTTGCAGTATGTTCCAGTGTATTTTAGTATGTTGCAGTATGTTGTAGTGTATTTCAGTGTGTCACAGTGTATTTCAGTATGTTGCGGTATGTTTCAGTATGTTGCAGTATATTTTAATGTGTTGCAGTGTATTTTAGTATGTTGCAGTATTTTACAGTATATTTCAATATGTTGCAGTATATTTTTTTGTGTCGCACAATATTTCAGTATGTTGCAGTATGTTGCAGTGTATTTCAGTGTGTCACAGTGTATTTCACTATGTTGCACCACTTGCAGTCTATTTCAGTATGTTGCAGTATATTTTAAGGCGTCGCAGTATATTTCAGTATGTTGCAGTAATTTTCAACGTGTCGCAGTTTATTTCGGTATGTTGCCGTATGTTTCAGTGTGTTGCAGTATATTTCAGTATGTTGCAGTATGTTTTAGTATGTTGCAGTATATTTTAATGTGTTGCAATGTATTTCAGTATGTTGCAGTATGTTGCAGTATGTTGCAGTGTATTTCAATGTGTCACAGTGTATTTCAGTATGTTGCAGTATGTTTCAATGTGTCGCAGTGTATTTCAATATGTTCCAGTGTATTTCAGTATGTTGCAGTTTGTTGTAGTGTATTTGAGTATGTTGCACTATGTTGCAGTATAATTCAGTATGTTGCATCACATTTTAGTGTATTACAGTATACTTCAGTGTGTTGCAGTGTATTTCAGTATGCTACAGCATATTTCAGTATGTTCGAGTGTAATTCAGTATGTTGCAGTATATTTCAATATGTTATAGTGTATTTCAGTATGTTGCAGTATATTTCAGCATGTTGCAGTATGTTTCAGTATGTCGCAGTATATTTTAATGTGTTGCAATGTATTTCAGTATGTTGCAGTCTATTTTAGTATGTTGCAGTATGTTACGGTATATTTCAATATGTTGCAGTATATTTCAATGTGTCGCACAATGATTCAGTATGTTGCAGTATGTTGCAGTATGTTCCAGTGTATTTTAGTATGTTGCAGTATGTTGTAGTGTATTTCAGTGTGTCACAGTGTATTTCAGTATGTTGCGGTATGTTTCAGTATGTTGCAGTATATTTTAATGTGTTGCAGTGTATTTTAGTATGTTGCAGTATGTTACAGTATATTTCAATATGTTGCAGTATATTTTAATGTGTTGCAGTGTATTTTAGTATGTTGCAGTATGTTACAGTATATTTCAATATGTTGCAGTATATTTTATTGTGTCGCACAATATTTCAGTATGTTGCAGTATGTTGCAGTATGTTGCAGTGCATTTCAGTGTGTCACAGTGTATTTCACTATGTTGCACCACTTGCAGTCTATTTCAGTATGTTGCAGTATATTTTAAGGCGTCACAGTATATTTCAGTATGTTGCAGTAATTTTCAACGTGTCGCAGTTCATTTCGGTATGTTGCCGTATGTTTCAGTGTGTTGCAGTATATTTCAGTATGCTGCAGTATGTTTCAGTATGTTGCAGTATATTTTATTGTGTTGCAATGTATTTCAGTATGTTGCAGTATGTTGCAGTATGTTGCAGTGTATTTCAATGTGTCACAGTGTATTTCAGTATGTTGCAGTATGTTTCAATGTGTCGCAGTGTATTTCAATATGTTCCAGTGTATTTCAGTATGTTGCAGTTTGTTGTAGTGTATTTGAGTATGTTGCACTATGTTGCAGTATAATTCAGTATGTTGCATCACATTTCAGTGTATTACAGTATACTTCAGTGTGTTGCAGTGTATTTCAGTATGCTACAGCATATTTCAGTATGTTAGAGTGTAATTCAGTATGTTGCAGTATATTTCAGTATGTTAGAGTGTAATTCAGTATGTTGCAGTATATTTCAATATGTTATAGTGTATTTCAGTATGTTCCAGTATATTTCAGCATGTTGCAGTATGTTTCAGTATGTCGCAGTATATTTTAATGTGTTGCAATGTATTTCATTATGTTGCAGTCTATTTTAGTATGTTGCAGTATGTTACGGTATATTTCAATATGTTGCAGTATATTTCAATGTGTCGCACAATAATTCAGTATGTTGCAGTATGTTGCAGTATGTTGCAGTGTATTTCAGTGTGTCACAATGTATTTCAGTATGTTGCACCACTTGAAGTATAATTCGTATGTTGCAGTATTTTTTAGCGTGTCGCAGTAAATTTCGGTATGTTGCCATATGGTTCAGTGTGTTGCAGTATATTTCAATTTGTTGCAGTGTATATCAATATGTTCCGGTGTATCTCAGTATGTTGCAGTATGATGCAGTGTAATTCAATAAGTTACACTGTATTTCCGTACGTTGCAATATCTTGCAGTATGTTGCAGTGTGTTTCATTATGTCACAGTGTATTTCAGTATGTTGCACCACTTGCAGTATATTTCAGTATGTTGCAGTATTTTTCAAGGTGTCGCAGTATATTTCGGTATGCTGCCGTATGTTGCAGTGTGTTGCAGTATATTTCAATGAGTTGCAGTGTATATCAATATGTTCCAGTGTTTTTCAGTATGTTGCAGTATGATGCAGTGTATTTCAATATGTTACAGTGTATTTCAGTATGTTGCAGTATGTTGCAGTATGTTGCAGTGTATTCCAGTCTGTCACATTGTACTTCAGTATGTTGCACCACTTGCAGTATATTTCGTATGTTGCAGTATTTTTCAAGGTGTCGCAGTATATTTCGGTATATTGCCGTATGTTTCAGTGTGTTGCATTATATTTCAATGTGTTGCAGTGTATATCAATATGTTCCAGTGTAATTCAGTATGTTGCAGTATGATGCAGTGTATTTCAATATGTTACAGTGTATTTCAGTAGGTTGCGGTATCTTGCAGTATGTTGCAGTGTATTTCAGTACACTTCGGTGTGTTGCAGTGTATTTCAGTATGCTACAGCATATTTCAGTATGTTAGAGTGTAATTCAGTATGTTGCAGTATACTTCAGTATGTTAGAGTGTAATTCAGTATGTTGCAGTATATTTCAATATGTTATAGTGTACTTCAGTATGTTGCAGTATATTTCAGCATGTTGCAGTATGTTTCAGTATGTCGCAGTATATTTTAATGTGTTGCAATGTATTTCATTATGTTGCAGTCTATTTTAGTATGTTGCAGTATGTTACGGTATATTTCAATATGTTGCAGTATATTTCAATGTGTCGCACAATAATTCAGTATGTTGCAGCATGTTGCAGTATGTTGCAGTGTATTTCAGTGTGTCACAATGTATTTCAGTATGTTGCACCACTTGAAGTATAATTCGTATGTTGCAGTATTTTTTAGTGTGTCGCAGTAAATTTCGGTATGTTGCCATATGGTTCAGTGTGTTGCAGTATATTTCAATGTGTTGCAGTGTATATCAATATGTTCGGGTGTATCTCAGTATGTTGCAGTATGATGCAGTGTAATTCAATAAGTTACACTGTATTTCCGTACGTTGCAATATCTTGCAGTATGTTGCAGTGTGTTTCAGTATGTCACAGTGTATTTCAGTATGTTGCACCACTTGCAGTATATTTCAGTATGTTGCAGTATTTTTCAAGGTGTCGCAGTATATTTCGGTATGCTGCCGTATGTTGCAGTGTGTTGCATTATATTTCAATGAGTTGCATTGTATATCAATATGTTCCAGTGTTTTTCAGTATGTTGCAGTATGATGCAGTGTATTTCAATATGTTACAGTGTATTTCAGTATGTTGCAGTATGTTGCAGTATGTTGCAGTGTATTCCAGTGTGTCACATTGTACTTCAGTATGTTGCACCACTTGCAGTATATTTCGTATGTTGCAGTATTTTTCAAGGTGTCGCAGTATATTTCGGTATATTGCCGTATGTTTCAGTGTGTTGCATTATATTTCAATGTGTTGCAGTGTATATCAATATGTTCCAGTGTAATTCAGTATGTTGCAGTATGATGCAGTGTATTTCAATATGTTACAGTGTATTTCAGTAGGTTGCGGTATCTTGCAGTATGTTGCAGTGTATTTCAGTACACTTCGGTGTGTTGCAGTGTATTTCAGTATGCTACAGCATATTTCAGCATCTTAGAGTGTAATTCAATATGTTGCAGTATATTTCAATATGTTATAGTGTATTTCAGTATGTTGCAGTATGTTTCAGTATGTCGCAGTATATTTTAATGTGTTGCAATGTATTCCAGTATGCTGCAGTGTATTTTAGTATGTTGCAGTATGTTACAGTATATTTCAATATGTTGCAGTATATTTCAATGTGTCGCACAATATTTCAGTATGTTGCAGTATGTTGCAGTATGTTGCAGTGTATTTCAGTGTGTCACATTGTATTTCAGTATGTTGCACCACTTGCAGTATATTTCGTATGTTGCAGTATTTTTCAAGGTGTCGCAGTCTATTTCAGTATGTTGCAGAATATTTTAAGGCGTCGCAGTATATTTCAGTATGTTGCAGTAATTTTCAACGTGTCGCAGTTTATTTCAGTATGTTGCCGTATGTTTCAGTGTGTTGCAGTATATTTCAGAGTGTAGCAGTGTAGTTCAATATGTTGCAGTATATTTCAGTATGTTGCAGTATTTTTCAACGTGTTGCAGTATATTTCGGTATGTTGCCGTATATTTCAGTGTGTTACACTATGCTTTAATACGTAGCAGTATGTTCCGGTATGTTTCATTATGTTACAGTATATTACACTAGTTTACCATTCATTTCGATATGTTGCAGTATATTTCAATGTGTTGCAGTGTATTTCATTATGTTCAAGTGTAATTCAGTATGTTGCAGTATGTTGCAGTATATTTCAGTATGTTACAGTGTATTTCGGTATGTTAGAGTATATTTCAGTCTGTTACAGTATATTTCAGTATGTTACAGTACATTTCTGTATATTACATTACATTTCAGTATGTTGCAGTATATTTCAGTATGTTGCAGTATATTTTAATGTGTCGCAGTATACTTCATTGTGTTACCTTATGTTTCAGTCTGTTGCAGTATATTTCAATGTGTTGCAGGGTATTCCATTATGTTCCGGTGCATTTCAGTATGTTGCAGTATGTTGCAGTGTATTTCGATATGTTACGGTGTATTTCAGTATGTTGCAGTATGTTGCAGTATGTTGCAGTGTATTCCGATATGTTACAGTGTATTTCAGTATGTTGCAGTATGTTGCATTATGTTTCAGTGTTTTTCAGTGTGTCACAGTGTATTTCAGTATGTTGCACTATTTTGCAGTATAATTCAGTATGTTGCATTACATTTCAGTGTATTACAGTATACTTCAGTGTGTTGCAGTGTATTTCAGTATGTTGCAGTATGTTTCAGTATGTTGCAGTATATTTCAATGTGTTGCAGTGTATATCAATAAGTTCCAGTGTAATTCAGTATGTTGCAGTATGTTGCAGTATGTTCCAGTGTATTTTAGTATGTTGCAGTATGTTGTAGTGTATTTCAGTGTGTCACAGTGTGTTTCAGTATGTTGCGGTATGTTTCAGTATGTTGCAGTATATTTTAATGTGTTGCAGTGTATTTTAGTATGTTGCAGTATTTTACAGTATATTTCAATATGTTGCAGTATATTTTATTGTGTCGCACAATATTTCAGTATGTTGCAGTATGTTGCAGTGTATTTCAGTGTGTCACAGTGTATTTCACTATGTTGCACCACTTGCAGTCTATTTCAGTATGTTGCAGTATATTTTAAGGCGTCGCAGTATATTTCAGTATGTTGCAGTAATTTTCAACGTGTCGCAGTATATTTCGATATGCTGCCGTATGTTGCAGTGTGTTGCTGTATATTTCAATGAGTTGCAGTGTATATCAATATGTTCCAGTGTTTTTCCGTATGTTGCAGTATGATGCAGTGTATTTCAATATGTTACAGTGTATTTCAGTATGTTGCAGTATGTTGCAGTATGTTGCAGTGTATTTCAGTGTGTCACATTGTATTTGAGTATGTTGCACCACTTGCAGTATATTTCGTATGTTGCAGTATTTTTCAAGGTGTCGCAGTATATTTCGGTATATTGCCGTATGTTTCAGTGTGTTGCATTATATTTCAATGTGTTGCAGTGTATATCAATATGTTCCAGTGTAATTCAGTATTTTGCAGTATGATGCAGTGTATTTCAATATGTTACAGTGTATTTCAGTAGGTTGCGGTATCTTGCAGTATGTTGCTGTGTATTTCAGTATACTTCAGTGTGTTGCAGTGCATTTCAGTATGCTACAGCATATTTCAGTATGTTAGAGTGTAATTCAGTATGTTGCAGTATATTTCAATATGTTATAGTGTATTTCAGTATGTTGCAGTATATTTCAGCATGTTGCAGTATGTTTCAGTATGCCGCAGTATATTTTAATGTGTTGCAATGTATTTCAGTATGCTGCAGTGTATTTTAGCATGTTGCAGTATGTTACAGTATATTTCAATATGTTGCAGTATATTTTAATGTGTCGCACAATATTTCAGTATGTTGCAGTATGTTGCAGTACGTTGCAGTGTATTTCAGTGTGTCACAGTGTTTTTCAGTATGTTGCACCACTTGCAGTCTATTTCAGTATGTTGCAGTATATTTTAAGGCGTCGCAGTATATTTCAGTATGTTGCAATATTTTTCAACGTGTTGCAGTATATTTCGGTATGTTGCCGTATATTTCAGTGTGTTACACTATGCTTTAATACGTTGCAGTATGTTCCGGTATGTTTCATTATGTTACAGTATATTACACTAGTTTACCATTCATTCCGATATGTTGCAGTATATTTCAATGTGTTGCAGTGTATTTCATTATGTTCAAGTGTAATTCAGTATGTTGCAGTATGTTGCAGTATATTTCAGTATGTTACAGTGTATTTTGGTATGTTAGAGTATATTTCAGTCTGTTACAGTATATTTCAGTATGTTACAGTACATTTCTGTATATTACATTACATTTCAGTATGTTGCAGTATATTTCAATGTGTCGCAGTGTATTTCAATATGTTCCAGTGTATTTGAGTATGTTGCAGTTTGTTGTAGTGTATTTGAGTATGTTGCACTATGTTGCAGTATAATTCAGTATGTTGCATCACATTTCAGTGTATTACAGTATACTTCAGTGTGTTGCAGTGTATTTCAGTATGCTACAGCATATTTCAGTATGTTAGAGTGTAATTCAGTATGTTGCAGTATATTTCAATATGTTATAGTGTATTTCAGTATGTTGCAGTATATTTCAGCATGTTGCAGTATGTTTCAGTATGTCGCAGTATATTTTAATGTGTTGCAATGTATTTCAGTATGTTGCAGTCTATTTTAGTATGTTGCAGTATGTTACGGTATATTTCAATATGTTGCAGTATATTTCAATGTGTCGCACAAT
Organism: Bugula neritina; assembly: GCA_964035545.1. Taxonomy (NCBI): domain Eukaryota; kingdom Metazoa; phylum Bryozoa; class Gymnolaemata; order Cheilostomatida; family Bugulidae; genus Bugula; species Bugula neritina. Next base: position 824,021 of record CAXIUT010000230.1, on the reverse strand, counting down.
GATTCAGTATGTTGCAGTATGTTGCAGTATGTTCCAGTGTATTTTAGTATGTTGCAGTATGTTGTAGTGTATTTCAGTGTGTCACAGTGTATTTCAGTATGTTGCAGTATGCTTCAGTATGTTGCGGTATATTTTAATGTGTTGCAGTGTATTTTAGTATGTTGCAGTATGTTACAGTATATTTCAATATGTTGCAGTATATTTTATTGTGTCGCACAATATTTCAGTATGTTGCAGTATGTTGCAGTGCATTTCAGTGTGTCACAGTGTATTTCACTATGTTGCACCACTTGCAGTCTATTTCAGTATGTTGCAGTATATTTTAAGGCGTCACAGTATATTTCAGTATGTTGCAGTAATTTTCAACGTGTCGCAGTTCATTTCGGTATGTTGCCGTATGTTTCAGTGTGTTGCAGTATATTTCAGTATGTTGCAGTATGTTGCAGTATGTTGCAGTATGTTGCAGTGTATTTCAATGTGTCACAGTGTATTTCAGTATGTTGCAGTATGTTTCAATGTGTCGCAGTGTATTTCAATATGTTCCAGTGTATTTCAGTATGTTGCAGTTTGTTGTAGTGTATTTGAGTATGTTGCACTATGTTGCAGTATAATTCAGTATGTTGCATCACATTTCAGTGTATTACAGTATACTTCAGTGTGTTGCAGTGTATTTCAGTATGCTACAGCATATTTCAGTATGTTAGAGTGTAATTCAGTATGTTGCAGTATATTTCAGTATGTTAGAGTGTAATTCAGTATGTTGCAGTATATTTCAATATGTTATAGTGTATTTCAGTATGTTGCAGTATATTTCAGCATGTTGCAGTATGTTTCAGTATGTCGCAGTATATTTTAATGTGTTGCAATGTATTTCATTATGTTGCAGTCTATTTTAGTATGTTGCAGTATGTTACGGTATATTTCAATATGTTGCAGTATATTTCAATGTGTCGCACAATAATTCAGTATGTTGCAGTATGTTGCAGTATGTTGCAGTGTATTTCAGTGTGTCACAATGTATTTCAGTATGTTGCACCACTTGAAGTATAATTCGTATGTTGCAGTATTTTTTAGCGTGTCGCAGTAAATTTCGGTATGTTGCCATATGGTTCAGTGTGTTGCAGTATATTTCAATGTGTTGCTGTGTATATCAATATGTTCCGGTGTATCTCAGTATGTTGCAGTATGATGCAGTGTAATTCAATAAGTTACACTGTATTTCCGTACGTTGCAATATCTTGCAGTATGTTGCAGTGTGTTTCAGTATGTCACAGTGTATTTCAGTATGTTGCACCACTTGCAGTATATTTCAGTATGTTGCAGTATTTTTCAAGGTGTCGCAGTATATTTCGGTATGCTGCCGTATGTTGCAGTGTGTTGCAGTATATTTCAATGAGTTGCAGTGTATATCAATATGTTCCAGTGTTTTTCAGTATGTTGCAGTATGATGCAGTGTATTTCAATATGTTACAGTGTATTTCAGTATGTTGCAGTATGTTGCAGTATGTTGCAGTGTATTCCAGTGTGTCACATTGTACTTCAGTATGTTGCACCACTTGCAGTATATTTCGTATGTTGCAGTATTTTTCAAGGTGTCGCAGTATATTTCGGTATATCGCCGTATGTTTCAGTGTGTTGCATTATATTTCAATGTGTTGCAGTGTATATCAATATGTTCCAGTGTAATTCAGTATGTTGCAGTATGATGCAGTGTATTTCAATATGTTACAGTGTATTTCAGTAGGTTGCGGTATCTTGCAGTATGTTGCAGTGTATTTCAGTACACTTCGGCGTGTTGCAGTGTATTTCAGTATGCTACAGCATATTTCAGTATGTTAGAGTGTAATTCAGTATGTTGCAGTATACTTCAGTATGTTAGAGTGTAATTCAGTATGTTGCAGTATATTTCAATATGTTATAGTGTATTTCAGTATGTTGCAGTATATTTCAGCATGTTGCAGTATGTTTCAGTATGTCGCAGTATATTTTAATGTGTTGCAATGTATTTCATTATGTTGCAGTCTATTTTAGTATGTTGCAGTATGTTACGGTATATTTCAATATGTTGCAGTATATTTCAATGTGTCGCACAATAATTCAGTATGTTGCAGTATGTTGCAGTATGTTGCAGTGTATTTCAGTGTGTCACAATGTATTTCAGTATGTTGCACCACTTGAAGTATAATTCGTATGTTGCAGTATTTTTTAGTGTGTCGCAGTAAATTTCGGTATGTTGCCATATGGTTCAGTGTGTTGCAGTATATTTCAATGTGTTGCAGTGTATATCAATATGTTCGGGTGTATCTCAGTATGTTGCAGTATGATGCAGTGTAATTCAATAAGTTACACTGTATTTCCGTACGTTGCAATATCTTGCAGTATGTTGCAGTGTGTTTCAGTATGTCACAGTGTATTTCAGTATGTTGCACCACTTGCAGTATATTTCAGTATGTTGCAGTATTTTTCAAGGTGTCGCAGTATATTTCGGTATGCTGCCGTATGTTGCAGTGTGTTGCATTATATTTCAATGAGTTGCAGTGTATATCAATATGTTCCAGTGTTTTTCAGTATGTTGCAGTATGATGCAGTGTATCTCAATATGTTACAGTGTATTTCAGTATGTTGCAGTATGTTGCAGTATGTTGCAGTGTATTCCAGTGTGTCACATTGTACTTCAGTATGTTGCACCACTTGCAGTATATTTCGTATGTTGCAGTATTTTTCAAGGTGTCGCAGTATATTTCGGTATATTGCCGTATGTTTCAGTGTGTTGCATTATATTTCAATGTGTTGCAGTGTATATCAATATGTTCCAGTGTAATTCAGTATGTTGCAGTATGATGCAGTGTATTTCAATATGTTACAGTGTATTTCAGTAGGTTGCGGTATCTTGCAGTATGTTGCAGTGTATTTCAGTACACTTCGGTGTGTTGCAGTGTATTTCAGTATGCTACAGCATATTTCAGCATCTTAGAGTGTAATTCAGTATGTTGCAGTATATTTCAATATGTTATAGTGTATTTCAGTATGTTGCAGTATGTTTCAGTATGTCGCAGTATATTTTAATGTGTTGCAATGTATTCCAGTATGCTGCAGTGTATTTTAGTATGTTGCAGTATGTTACAGTATATTTCAATATGTTGCAGTATATTTCAATGTGTCGCACAATATTTCAGTATGTTGCAGTATGTTGCAGTATGTTGCAGTGTATTTCAGTGTGTCACATTGTATTTCAGTATGTTGCACCACTTGCAGTATATTTCGTATGTTGCAGTATTTTTCAAGGTGTCGCAGTCTATTTCAGTATGTTGCAGAATATTTTAAGGCGTCGCAGTATATTTCAGTATGTTGCAGTAATTTTCAACGTGTCGCAGTTTATTTCAGTATGTTGCCGTATGTTTCAGTGTGTTGCAGTATATTTCAGAGTGTAGCAGTGTAGTTCAATATGTTGCAGTATATTTCAGTATGTTGCAGTATTTTTCAACGTGTTGCAGTATATTTCGGTATGTTGCCGTATATTTCAGTGTGTTACACTATGCTTTAATACGTAGCAGTATGTTCCGGTATGTTTCATTATGTTACAGTATATTACACTAGTTTACCATTCATTTCGATAAGTTGCAGTATATTTCAATGTGTTGCAGTGTATTTCATTATGTTCAAGTGTAATTCAGTATGTTGCAGTATGTTGCAGTATATTTCAGTATGTTACAGTGTATTTCGGTATGTTAGAGTATATTTCAGTCTGTTACAGTATATTTCAGTATGTTACAGTACATTTCTGTATATTACATTACATTTCAGTATGTTGCAGTATATTTCAGTATGTTGCAGTATATTTTAATGTGTCGCAGTATACTTCATTGTGTTACCTTATGTTTCAGTCTGTTGCAGTATATTTCAATGTGTTGCAGGGTATTCCATTATGTTCCGGTACATTTCAGTATGTTGCAGTATGTTGCGATGTATTTCGATATGTTACGGTGTATTTCAGTATGTTGCAGTATGTTGCAGTATGTTGCAGTGTATTCCGATATGTTACAGTGTATTTCAGTATGTTGCAGTATGTTGCATTATGTTTCAGTGTTTTTCAGTGTGTCACAGTGTATTTCAGTATGTTGCACTATTTTGCAGTATAATTCAGTATGTTGCATTACATTTCAGTGTATTACAGTATACTTAAGTGTGTTGCAGTGTATTTCAGTATGTTGCAGTATGTTTCAGTATGTTGCAGTATATTTCAATGTGTTGCAGTGTATATCAATAAGTTCCAGTGTAATTCAGTATGTTGCAGTATGTTGCAGTATGTTCCAGTGTATTTTAGTATGTTGCAGTATGTTGTAGTGTATTTCAGTGTGTCACAGTGTATTTCAGTATGTTGCGGTATGTTTCAGTATGTTGCAGTATATTTTAATGTGTTGCAGTGTATTTTAGTATGTTGCAGTATTTTACAGTATATTTCAATATGTTGCAGTATATTTTATTGTGTCGCACAATATTTCAGTATGTTGCAGTATGTTGCAGTGTATTTCAGTGTGTCACAGTGTATTTCACTATGTTGCACCACTTGCAGTCTATTTCAGTATGTTGCAGTATATTTTAAGGCGTCGCAGTATAATTCAGTATGTTGCAGTGATTTTCAACGTGTCGCAGTTTATTTCGGTATGTTGCCGTATGTTTCAGTGTGTTGCAGTATATTTCAGTATGTTGCAGTATGTTTTAGTATGTTGCAGTATATTTTAATGTGTTGCAATGTATTTCAGTATGTTGCAGTATGTTGCAGTATGTTGCAGTGTATTTCAATGTGTCACAGTGTATTTCAGTATGTTGCAGTATGTTTCAATGTGTCGCAGTGTATTTCAATATGTTCCAGTGTATTTCAGTATGTTGCAGTTTGTTGTAGTGTATTTGAGTATGTTGCACTATGTTGCAGTATAATTCAGTATGTTGCATCACATTTCAGTGTATTACAGTATACTTCAGTGTGTTGCAGTGTATTTCAGTATGCTACAGCATATTTCAGTATGTTAGAGTGTAATTCAGTATGTTGCAGTATATTTCAGCATGTTGCAGTATGTTTCAGTATGTCGCAGTATATTTTAATGTGTTGCAATGTATTTCAGTATGTTGCAATCTATTTTAGTATGTTGCAGTATGTTACGGTATATTTCAATATGTTGCAGTATATTTCAATGTGTCGCACAATGATTCAGTATGTTGCAGTATGTTGCAGTATGTTCCAGTGTATTTTAGTATGTTGCAGTATGTTGTAGTGTATTTCAGTGTGTCACAGTGTATTTCAGTATGTTGCAGTAGGTTTCAGTATGTTGCAGTATATTTTAATGTGTTGCAGTGTATTTTAGTATGTTGCAGTATGTTACAGTATATTTCAATATGTTGCAGTATATTTTATTGTGTCGCACAATATTTCAGTATGTTGCAGTATGTTGCAGTATGTTGCAGTGCATTTCAGTGTGTCACAGTGTATTTCACTATGTTGCACCACTTGCAGTCTATTTCAGTATGTTGCAGTATATTTTAATGCGTCGCAGTATATTTCAGTATGTTGCAATATTTTTCAACGTGTTGCAGTATATTTCGGTATGTTGCCGTATATTTCAGTGTGTTACACTATGCTTTAATACGTTGCAGTATGTTCCGGTATGTTTCATTATGTTACAGTATATTACACTAGTTTACCATTCATTCCGATATGTTGCAGTATATTTCAATGTGTTGCAGTGTATTTCATTATGTTCAAGTGTAATTCAGTATGTTGCAGTATGTTGCAGTATGTTGCAGTATATTTCAGTATGTTAGAGTGTATTTTGGTATGTTAGAGTATATTTCAGTCTGTTACAGTATATTTCAGTATGTTACAGTACATTTCTGTATATTACATTACATTTCAGTATGTTGCAGTATATTTCAGTATGTTGCAGTATATTTTAATGTGTCGCAGTATACTTCATTGTGTTACCTTATGTTTCAGTCTGTTGCAGTATATTTCAATGTGTTGCAGGGTATTCCATTATGTTCCGGTGCATTTCAGTATGTTGCAGTATGTTGCGGTGTATTTCGATATGTTACGGTGTATTTCAGTATGTTGCAGTATGTTGCAGTATGTTGCAGTGTATTTCAGTGTGTCACATTGTATTTCAGAATGTTGCACCACTTGAAGTATAATTTGTATGTTGCAGTATTTTTCCGTGTGTCGCAGTAAATTTCGGTATGTTGCCATATGGTTCAGTGTGTTGCAGTATATTTCAATGTGTTGCAGTGTATATCAATATGTTCCAGTGTATCTCAGTATGTTGCAGTATGATGCAGTGTAATTCAATAAGTTACACTGTATTTCCGTACGTTGCAGTATCTTGCAGTATGTTGCAGTATGTTGCAGTGTATTTCAGTGTGTCACAGTGTATTTCAGTATGTTGCACCACTTGCAGTCTATTTCAGTATGTTGCAGTATATTTTAAGGCGTCGCAGTATATTTCAGTATGTTGCAGTAATTTTCAACGTGTCGCAGTTTATTTCGGTATGTTGCCGTATGTTTCAGTGTGTTGCAGTATATTTCAGACTGTTGCAGTGTAGTTCAATATGCTCCAGTGTATTTCAGTACGTTGCAGTATGTTGCAGTATATTTCAGTATGTTGCAATATTTTTCAACGTGTTGCAGTATATTTCGGTATGTTGCCGTATATTTCAGTGTGTTACACCATACTTTAATACGTTGCAGTATGTTCCGGTATGTTTCATTATGTTACAGTATATTACACTAGTTTACCATTCATTTCGATATGTTGCAGTATATTTTAATGTGTTGCAATGTATTTCAGTATGTTGCAGTGTATTTCAGTATGTTGCAGTATGTTACAGTATATTTCAAAATGTTGCAGTATATTTCAATGTGTCGCACAATAATTCAGTATGTTGCAGTATGTTGCAGTATGTTGCAGTGTATTTCAGTGTGTCACAATGTATTTCAGTATGTTGCACCACTTGAAGTATAATTCGTATGTTGCAGTATTTTTTAGTGTGTCGCAGTAAGTTTCGGTATGTTGCCATATGGTTCAGTGTGTTGCAGTATATTTCTATGTGTTGCAGTGTAAATCAATATGTTCCAGTGTATCTCAGTATGTTGCAGTATGATGCAGTGTAATTCAATAAGTTACACTGTATTTCCGTACGTTGCAATATCTTGCAGTATGTTGCAGTGTATTTGAGTATGTCACAGTGTATTTCAGTATGTTGCACCACTTGCAGTATAATTCAGTATGTTGCAGTATTTTTCAAGGTGTCGCAGTATATTTTGGTATGCTGCCGTATGTTGCAGTGTGTTGCAGTATATTTCAATGAGTTGCAGTGTATATCAATATGTACCAGTGTTTTTCAGTATGGTGCAGTATGATGCAGTGTATTTCAATATGTTACAGTGTATTTCAGTGTATTTCAGTATGTTGCAGTATGTTGCAGTGTATTCCAGTGTGTCACATTGTATTTCAGTATGTTGCACCACTTGCAGTATATTTCGTATGTTGCAGTATTTTTCAAGGTGTCGCAGTATATTTCGGTATATTGCCGTATGTTTCAGTGTGTTGCATTATATTTCAATGTGTTGCAGTGTATATCAATATGTTCCAGTGTAATTCAGTATGTTGCAGTATGATGCAGTGTATTTCAATATGTTACAGTGTATTTCAGTAGGTTGCGGTATCTTGCAGTATGTTGCAGTGTATTTCAGTACACTTCGGTGTGTTGCAGTGTATTTCAGTATGCTACAGCATATTTCAGTATGTTAGAGTCTAATTCAGTATGTTGCAGTATACTTCAGTATGTTAGAGTGTAATTCAGTATGTTGCAGTATATTTCAATATGTTATAGTGTATTTCAGTATGTTGCAGTATATTTCAGCATGTTGCAGTATGTTTCAGTATGTCGCAGTATATTTTAATGTGTTGCAATGTATTTCATTATGTTGCAGTCTATTTTAGTATGTTGCAGTATGTTACGGTATATTTCAATATGTTGCAGTATATTTCAATGTGTCGCACAATAATTCAGTATGTTGCAGTATGTTGCAGTATGTTGCAGTGTATTTCAGTTTGTCACATTGTATTTCAGTATGTTGCACCACTTGCAGTATATTTCGTATGTTGCAGTATTTTTCAAGGTGTCGCAGTCTATTTCAGTATGTTGCAGAATATTTTAAGGCGTCGCAGTATATTTCAGTATGTTGCAGTAATTTTCAACGTGTCGCAGTTTATTTCAGTATGTTGCCGTATGTTTCAGTGTGTTGCAGTATATTTCAGAGTGTAGCAGTGTAGTTCAATATGTTGCAGTATATTTCAGTATGTTGCAGTATTTTTCAACGTGTTGCAGTATATTTCGGTATGTTGCCGTATATTTCAGTGTGTTACACTATGCTTTAATACGTAGCAGTATGTTCCGGTATGTTTCATTATGTTACAGTATATTACACTAGTTTACCATTCATTTCGATATGTTGCAGTATATTTCAATGTGTTGCAGTGTATTTCATTATGTTCAAGTGTAATTCAGTATGTTGCAGTATGTTGCAGTATGTTGCAGTATATTTCAGTATGTTAGAGTGTATTTTGGTATGTTAGAGTATATTTCAGTCTGTTACAGTATATTTCAGTATGTTACAGTACATTTCTGTATATTACATTACATTTCAGTATGTTGCAGTATATTTCAGTATGTTGCAGTATATTTTAATGTGTCGCAGTATACTTCATTGTGTTACCTTATGTTTCAGTCTGTTGCAGTATATTTCAATGTGTTGCAGGGTATTCCATTATGTTCCGGTGCATTTCAGTATGTTGCAGTATGTTGCGGTGTATTTCGATATGTTACGGTGTATTTCAGTATGTTGCAGTATGTTGCAGTATGTTGCAGTGTATTTCAGTGTGTCACATTGTATTTCAGAATGTTGCACCGCTTGAAGTATAATTTGTATGTTGCAGTATTTTTCCGTGTGTCGCAGTAAATTTCGGTATGTTGCCATATGGTTCAGTGTGTTGCAGTATGTTTCAATGTGTTGCAGTGTATATCAATATGTTCCAGTGTATCTCAGTATGTTGCAGTATGATGCAGTGTAATTCAATAAGTTACACTGTATTTCCGTACGTTGCAGTATCTTGCAGTATGTTGCAGTATGTTGCAGTGTATTTCAGTGTGTCACAGTGTATTTCAGTATGTTGCACCACTTGCAGTCTATTTCAGTATGTTGCAGTATATTTTAAGGCGTCGCAGTATATTTCAGTATGTTGCAGTAATTTTCAACGTGTCGCAGTTTATTTCGGTATGTTGCCGTATGTTTCAGTGTGTTGCAGTATATTTCAGACTGTTGCAGTGTAGTTCAATATGCTCCAGTGTATTTCAGTACGTTGCAGTATGTTGCAGTATATTTCAGTATGTTGCAATATTTTTCAACGTGTTGCAGTATATTTCGGTATGTTGCCGTATATTTCAGTGTGTTACACCATACTTTAATACGTTGCAGTATGTTCCGGTATGTTTCATTATGTTACAGTATATTACACTAGTTTACCATTCATTTCGATATGTTGCAGTATATTTTAATGTGTTGCAATGTATTTCAGTATGTTGCAGTGTATTTTAGTATGTTGCAGTATGTTACAGTATATTTCAAAATGTTGCAGTATATTTCAATGTGTCGCACAATAATTCAGTATGTTGCAGTATGTTGCAGTATGTTGCAGTGTATTTCAGTGTGTCACAATGTATTTCAGTATGTTGCACCACTTGAAGTATAATTCGTATGTTGCAGTATTTTTTAGTGTGTCGCAGTAAGTTTCGGTATGTTGCCATATGGTTCAGTGTGTTGCAGTATATTTCTATGTGTTGCAGTGTAAATCAATATGTTCCAGTGTATCTCCGTATGTTGCAGTATGATGCAGTGTAATTCAATAAGTTACACTGTATTTCCGTACGTTGCAATATCTTGCAGTATGTTGCAGTGTATTTCAGTATGTCACAGTGTATTTCAGTATGTTGCACCACTTGCAGTATAATTCAGTATGTTGCAGTATTTTTCAAGGTGTCGCAGTATATTTTGGTATGCTGCCGTATGTTGCAGTGTGTTGCAGTATATTTCAATGAGTTGCAGTGTATATCAATATCTACCAGTGTTTTTCAGTATGGTGCAGTATGATGCAGTGTATTTCAATATGTTACAGTGTATTTCAGTATGTTGCAGTATGTTGCAGTATGTTGCAGTGTATTCCAGTGTGTCACATTGTATTTCAGTATGTTGCACCACTTGCAGTATATTTCGTATGTTGCAGTATTTTTCAAGGTGTCGCAGTATATTTCGGTATATTGCCGTATGTTTCAGTGTGTTGCATTATATTTCAATGTGTTGCAGTGTATATCAATATGTTCCAGTGTAATTCAGTATGTTGCAGTATGATGCAGTGTATTTCAATATGTTACAGTGTATTTCAGTAGGTTGCGGTATCTTGCAGTATGTTGCAGTGTATTTCAGTACACTTCGGTGTGTTGCAGTGTATTTCAGTATGCTACAGCATATTTCAGTATGTTAGAGTGTAATTCAGTATGTTGCAGTATACTTCAGTATGTTAGAGTGTAATTCAGTATGTTGCAGTATATTTCAATATGTTATAGTGTATTTCAGTATGTTGCAGTATATTTCAGCATGTTGCAGTATGTTTCAGTATGTCGCAGTATATTTTAATGTGTTGCAATGTATTTCATTATGTTGCAGTCTATTTTAGTATGTTGCAGTATGTTACGGTATATTTCAATATGTTGCAGTATATTTCAATGTGTCGCACAATAATTCAGTATGTTGCAGTATGTTGCAGTATGTTGCAGTGTATTTCAGTGTGTCACAATGTATTTCAGTATGTTGCACCACTTGAAGTATAATTCGTATGTTGCAGTATTTTTTAGTGTGTCGCAGTAAATTTCGGTATGTTGCCATATGGTTCAGTGTGTTGCAGTATATTTCAATGTGTTGCAGTGTATATCAATATGTTCGGGTGTACCTCAGTATGTTGCAGTATGATGCAGTGTAATTCAATAAGTTACACTGTATTTCCGTACGTTGCAATATCTTGCAGTATGTTGCAGTGTGTTTCAGTATGTCACAGTGTATTTCAGTATGTTGCACCACTTGCAGTATATTTCAGTATGTTGCAGTATTTTTCAAGGTGTCGCAGTATATTTCGGTATGCTGCCGTATGTTGCAGTGTGTTGCATTATATTTCAATGAGTTGCATTGTATATCAATATGTTCCAGTGTTTTTCAGTATGTTGCAGTATGATGCAGTGTATTTCAATATGTTACAGTGTATTTCAGTATGTTGCAGTATGTTGCAGTATGTTGCAGTGTATTCCAGTGTGTCACATTGTACTTCAGTATGTTGCACCACTTGCAGTATATTTCGTATGTTGCAGTATTTTTCAAGGTGTCGCAGTATATTTCGGTATATTGCCGTATGTTTCAGTGTGTTGCATTATATTTCAATGTGTTGCAGTGTATATCAATATGTTCCAGTGTAATTCAGTATGTTGCAGTATGATGCAGTGTATTTCAATATGTTACAGTGTATTTCAGTAGGTTGCGGTATCTTGCAGTATGTTGCAGTGTATTTCAGTACACTTCGGTGTGTTGCAGTGTATTTCAGTATGCTACAGCATATTTCAGCATCTTAGAGTGTAATTCAGTATGTTGCAGTATATTTCAATATGTTATAGTGTATTTCAGTATGTTGCAGTATGTTTCAGTATGTCGCAGTATATTTTAATGTGTTGCAATGTATTCCAGTATGCTGCAGTGTATTTTAGTATGTTGCAGTATGTTACAGTATATTTCAATATGTTGCAGTATATTTCAATGTGTCGCACAATATTTCAGTATGTTGCAGTATGTTGCAGTGTATTTCAGTTTGTCACATTGTATTTCAGTATGTTGCACCACTTGCAGTATATTTCGTATGTTGCAGTATTTTTCAAGGTGTCGCAGTCTATTTCAGTATGTTGCAGAATATTTTAAGGCGTCGCAGTATATTTCAGTATGTTGCAGTAATTTTCAACGTGTCGCAGTTTATTTCAGTATGTTGCCGTATGTTTCAGTGTGTTGCAGTATATTTCAGAGTGTAGCAGTGTAGTTCAATATGTTGCAGTATATTTCAGTATGTTGCAGTATTTTTCAACGTGTTGCAGTATATTTCGGTATGTTGCCGTATATTTCAGTGTGTTACACTATGCTTTAATACGTAGCAGTATGTTCCGGTATGTTTCATTATGTTACAGTATATTACACTAGTTTACCATTCATTTCGATATGTTGCAGTATATTTCAATGTGTTGCAGTGTATTTCATTATGTTCAAGTGTAATTCAGTATGTTGCAGTATGTTGCAGTATATTTCAGTATGTTACAGTGTATTTCGGTATGTTAGAGTATATTTCAGTCTGTTACAGTATATTTCAGTATGTTACAGTACATTTCTGTATATTACATTACATTTCAGTATGTTGCAGTGTATTTCAGTATGTTGCAGTATATTTTAATGTGTCGCAGTATACTTCATTGTGTTACCTTATGTTTCAGTCTGTTGCAGTATATTTCAATGTGTTGCAGGGTATTCCATTATGTTCCGGTGCATTTCAGTATGTTGCAGTATGTTGCAGTGTATTTCGATATGTTACGGTGTATTTCAGTATGTTGCAGTATGTTGCAGTATGTTGCAGTGTATTCCGATATGTTACAGTGTATTTCAGTATGTTGCAGTATGTTGCATTATGTTTCAGTGTTTTTCAGTGTGTCACAGTGTATTTCAGTATGTTGCACTATTTTGCAGTATAATTCAGTATGTTGCATTACATTTCAGTGTATTACAGTATACTTCAGTGTGTTGCAGTGTATTTCAGTATGTTGCAGTATGTTTCAGTATGTTGCAGTATATTTCAATGTGTTGCAGTGTATATCAATAAGTTCCAGTGTAATTCAGTATGTTGCAGTATGTTGCAGTATGTTCCAGTGTATTTTAGTATGTTGCAGTATGTTGTAGTGTATTTCAGTGTGTCACAGTGTATTTCAGTATGTTGCGGTATGTTTCAGTATGTTGCAGTATATTTTAATGTGTTGCGGTGTATTTTAGTATGTTGAAGTATTTTACAGTATATTTCAATATGTTGCAGTATATTTTATTGTGTCGCACAATATTTCAGTATGTTGCAGTATGTTGCAGTGTATTTCAGTGTGTCACAGTGTATTTCACTATGTTGCACCACTTGCAGTCTATTTCAGTATGTTGCAGTATATTTTAAGGCGTCGCAGTATATTTCAGTATGTTGCAGTAATTTTCAACGTGTCGCAGTATATTTCGATATGCTGCCGTATGTTGCAGTGTGTTGCTGTATATTTCAATGAGTTGCAGTGTATATCAATATGTTCCAGTGTTTTTCAGTATGTTGCAGTATGATGCAGTGTATTTCAATATGTTACAGTGTATTTCAGTATGTTGCAGTATGTTGCAGTATGTTGCAGTGTATTTCAGTGTGTCACATTGTATTTGAGTATGTTGCACCACTTGCAGTATATTTCGTATGTTGCAGTATTTTTCAAGGTGTCGCAGTATATTTCGGTATATTGCCGTATGTTTCAGTGTGTTGCATTATATTTCAATGTGTTGCAGTGTATATCAATATGTTCCAGTGTAATTCAGTATTTTGCAGTATGATGCAGTGTATTTCAATATGTTACAGTGTATTTCAGTAGGTTGCGGTATCTTGCAGTATGTTGCAGTGTATTTCAGTATACTTCAGTGTGTTGCAGTGCATTTCAGTATGCTACAGCATATTTCAGTATGTTAGAGTGTAATTCAGTATGTTGCAGTATATTTCAATATGTTATAGTGTATTTCAGTATGTTGCAGTATATTTCAGCATGTTGCAGTATGTTTCAGTATGTCGCAGTATATTTTAATGTGTTGCAATGTATTTCAGTATGCTGCAGTGTATTTTAGCATGTTGCAGTATGTTACAGTATATTTCAATATGTTGCAGTATATTTTAATGTGTCGCACAATATTTCAGTATGTTGCAGTATGTTGCAGTACGTTGCAGTGTATTTCAGTGTGTCACAGTGTATTTCAGTATGTTGCACCACTTGCAGTCTATTTCAGTATGTTGCAGTATATTTTAAGGCGTCGCAGTATATTTCAGTATGTTGCAATATTTTTCAACGTGTTGCAGTATATTTCGGTATGTTGCCGTATATTTCAGTGTGTTACACTATGCTTTAATACGTTGCAGTATGTTCCGGTATGTTTCATTATGTTACAGTATATTACACTAGTTTACCATTCATTCCGATATGTTGCAGTATATTTCAATGTGTTGCAGTGTATTTCATTATGTTCAAGTGTAATTCAGTATGTTGCAGTATGTTGCAGTATATTTCAGTATGTTACAGTGTATTTTGGTATGTTAGAGTATATTTCAGTCTGTTACAGTATATTTCAGTATGTTACAGTACATTTCTGTATATTACATTACATTTCAGTATGTTGCAGTATATTTCAATGTGTCGCAGTGTATTTCAATATGTTCCAGTGTATTTCAGTATGTTGCAGTTTGTTGTAGTGTATTTGAGTATGTTGCACTATGTTGCAGTATAATTCAGTATGTTGCATCACATTTCAGTGTATTACAGTATACTTCAGTGTGTTGCAGTGTATTTCAGTATGCTACAGCATATTTCAGTATGTTAGAGTGTAATTCAGTATGTTGCAGTATATTTCAATATGTTATAGTGTATTTCAGTATGTTGCAGTATATTTCAGCATGTTGCAGTATGTTTCAGTATGTCGCAGTATATTTTAATGTGTTGCAATGTATTTCAGTATGTTGCAGTCTATTTTAGTATGTTGCAGTATGTTACGGTATATTTCAATGTGTTGCAGTGTATATCAATAAGTTCCAGTGTAATTCAGTATGTTGCAGTATGTTGCAGTATGTTCCAGTGTATTTTAGTATGTTGCAGTATGTTGTAGTGTATTTCAGTGTGTCACAGTGTATTTCAGTATGTTGCAGTATGCTTCAGTATGTTGCGGTATATTTTAATGTGTTGCAGTGTATTTTAGTATGTTGCAGTATGTTACAGTATATTTCAATATGTTGCAGTATATTTTATTGTGTCGCACAATATTTCAGTATGTTGCAGTATGTTGCAGTGCATTTCAGTGTGTCACAGTGTATTTCACTATGTTGCACCACTTGCAGTCTATTTCAGTATGTTGCAGTATATTTTAGGGCGTCACAGTATATTTCAGTATGTTGCAGTAATTTTCAACGTGTCGCAGTTCATTTCGGTATGTTGCCGTATGTTTCAGTGTGTTGCAGTATATTTCAGTATGTTGCAGTATGTTTCAGTATGTTGCAGTATATTTTATTGTGTTGCAATGTATTTCAGTATGTTGCAGTATGTTGCAGTATGTTGCAGTGTATTTCAATGTGTCACAGTGTATTTCAGTGTGTTGCAGTATGTTTCAATGTGTCGCAGTGTATTTCAATATGTTCCAGTGTATTTCAGTATGTTGCAGTTTGTTGTAGTGTATTTGAGTATGTTGCACTATGTTGCAGTATAATTCAGTATGTTGCATCACATTTCAGTGTATTACAGTATACTTCAGTGTGTTGCAGTGTATTTCAGTATGCTACAGCATATTTCAGTATGTTAGAGTGTAATTCAGTATGTTGCAGTATATTTCAGTATGTTAGAGTGTAATTCAGTATGTTGCAGTATATTTCAATATGTTATAGTGTATTTCAGTATGTTGCAGTATATTTCAGCATGTTGCAGTATGTTTCAGTATGTCGCAGTATATTTTAATGTGTTGCAATGTATTTCATTATGTTGCAGTCTATTTTAGTATGTTGCAGTATGTTACGGTATATTTCAATATGTTGCAGTATATTTCAATGTGTCGCACAATAATTCAGTATGTTGCAGTATGTTGCAGTATGTTGCAGTGTATTTCAGTGTGTCACAATGTATTTCAGTATGTTGCACCACTTGAAGTATAATTCGTATGTTGCAGTATTTTTTAGTGTGTCGCAGTAAATTTCGGTATGTTGCCATATGGTTCAGTGTGTTGCAGTATATTTCAATGTGTTGCAGTGTATATCAATATGTTCGGGTGTATCTCAGTATGTTGCAGTATGATGCAGTGTAATTCAATAAGTTACACTGTATTTCCGTACGTTGCAATATCTTGCAGTATGTTGCAGTGTGTTTCAGTATGTCACAGTGTATTTCAGTATGTTGCACCACTTGCAGTATATTTCAGTATGTTGCAGTATTTTTCAAGGTGTCGCAGTATATTTCGGTATGCTGCCGTATGTTGCAGTGTGTTGCATTATATTTCAATGAGTTGCATTGTATATCAATATGTTCCAGTGTTTTTCAGTATGTTGCAATATGATGCAGTGTATTTCAATATGTTACAGTGTATTTCAGTATGTTGCAGTATGTTGCAGTATGTTGCAGTGTATTCCAGTGTGTCACATTGTACTTCAGTATGTTGCACCACTTGCAGTATATTTCGTATGTTGCAGTATTTTTCAAGGTGTCGCAGTATATTTCGGTATATTGCCGTATGTTTCAGTGTGTTGCATTATATTTCAATGTGTTGCAGTGTATATCAATATGTTCCAGTGTAATTCAGTATGTTGCAGTATGATGCAGTGTATTTCAATATGTTACAGTGTATTTCAGTAGGTTGCGGTATCTTGCAGTATGTTGCAGTGTATTTCAGTACACTTCGGTGTGTTGCAGTGTATTTCAGTATGCTACAGCATATTTCAGCATCTTAGAGTGTAATTCAGTATGTTGCAGTATATTTCAATATGTTATAGTGTATTTCAGTATGTTGCAGTATGTTTCAGTATGTCGCAGTATATTTTAATGTGTTGCAATGTATTCCAGTATGCTGCAGTGTATTTTAGTATGTTGCAGTATGTTACAGTATATTTCAATATGTTGCAGTATATTTCAATGTGTCGCACAATATTTCAGTATGTTGCAGTATGTTGCAGTATGTTGCAGTGTATTTCAGTGTGTCACATTGTATTTCAGTATGTTGCACCACTTGCAGTATATTTCGTATGTTGCAGTATTTTTCAAGGTGTCGCAGTCTATTTCAGTATGTTGCAGAATATTTTAAGGCGTCGCAGTATATTTCAGTATGTTGCAGTAATTTTCAACGTGTCGCAGTTTATTTCAGTATGTTGCCGTATGTTTCAGTGTGTTGCAGTATATTTCAGAGTGTAGCAGTGTAGTTCAATATGTTGCAGTATATTTCAGTATGTTGCAGTATTTTTCAACGTGTTGCAGTATATTTCGGTATGTTGCCGTATATTTCAGTGTGTTACACTATGCTTTAATACGTAGCAGTATGTTCCGGTATGTTTCATTATGTTACAGTATATTACACTAGTTTACCATTCATTTCGATATGTTGCAGTATATTTCAATGTGTTGCAGTGTATTTCATTATGTTCAAGTGTAATTCAGTATGTTGCAGTATGTTGCAGTATATTTCAGTATGTTACAGTGTATTTCGGTATGTTAGAGTATATTTCAGTCTGTTACAGTATATTTCAGTATGTTACAGTACATTTCTGTATATTACATTACATTTCAGTATGTTGCAGTATATTTCAGTATGTTGCAGTATATTTTAATGTGTCGCAGTATACTTCATTGTGTTACCTTATGTTTCAGTCTGTTGCAGTATATATCAATGTGTTGCAGGGTATTCCATTATGTTCCGGTGCATTTCAGTATGTTGCAGTATGTTGCAGTGTATTTCGATATGTTACGGTGTATTTCAGTATGTTGCAGTATGTTGCAGTATGTTGCAGTGTATTCCGATATGTTACAGTGTATTTCAGTATGTTGCAGTATGTTGCATTATGTTTCAGTGTTTTTCAGTGTGTCACAGTGTATTTCAGTATGTTGCACTATTTTGCAGTATAATTCAGTATGTTGCATTACATTTCAGTGTATTACAGTATACTTCAGTGTGTTGCAGTGTATTTCAGTATGTTGCAGTATGTTTCAGTATGTTGCAGTATATTTCAATGTGTTGCAGTGTATATCAATAAGTTCCAGTGTAATTCAGTATGTTGCAGTATGTTGCAGTATGTTCCAGTGTATTTTAGTATGTTGCAGTATGTTGTAGTGTATTTCAGTGTGTCACAGTGTATTTCAGTATGTTGCGGTATGTTTCAGTATGTTGCAGTATATTTTAATGTGTTGCAGTGTATTTTAGTATGTTGCAGTATTTTACAGTATATTTCAATATGTTGCAGTATATTTTATTGTGTCGCACAATATTTCAGTATGTTGCAGTATGTTGCAGTGTATTTCAGTGTGTCACAGTGTATTTCACTATGTTGCACCACTTGCAGTCTATTTCAGTATGTTGCAGTATATTTTAAGGCGTCGCAGTATATTTCAGTATGTTGCAGTAATTTTCAACGTGTCGCAGTATATTTCGATATGCTGCCGTATGTTGCAGTGTGTTGCTGTATATTTCAATGAGTTGCAGTGTATATCAATATGTTCCAGTGTTTTTCAGTATGTTGCAGTATGATGCAGTGTATTTCAATATGTTACAGTGTATTTCAGTATGTTGCAGTATGTTGCAGTATGTTGCAGTGTATTTCAGTGTGTCACATTGTATTTGAGCATGTTGCACCACTTGCAGTATATTTCGTATGTTGCAGTATTTTTCAAGGTGTCGCAGTATATTTCGGTATATTGCCGTATGTTTCAGTGTGTTGCATTATATTTCAATGTGTTGCAGTGTATATCAATATGTTCCAGTGTAATTCAGTATTTTGCAGTATGATGCAGTGTATTTCAATATGTTACAGTGTATTTCAGTAGGTTGCGGTATCTTGCAGTATGTTGCAGTGTATTTCAGTATACTTCAGTGTGTTGCAGTGCATTTCAGTATGCTACAGCATATTTCAGTATGTTAGAGTGTAATTCAGTATGTTGCAGTATATTTCAATATGTTATAGTGTATTTCAGTATGTTGCAGTATATTTCAGCATGTTGCAGTATGTTTCAGTATGTCGCAGTATATTTTAATGTGTTGCAATGTATTTCAGTATGCTGCAGTGTATTTTAGCATGTTGCAGTATGTTACAGTATATTTCAATATGTTGCAGTATATTTTAATGTGTCGCACAATATTTCAGTATGTTGCAGTATGTTGCAGTACGTTGCAGTGTATTTCAGTGTGTCACAGTGTATTTCAGTATGTTGCACCACTTGCAGTCTATTTCAGTATGTTGCAGTATATTTTAAGGCGTCGCAGTATATTTCAGTATGTTGCAATATTTTTCAACGTGTTGCAGTATATTTCGGTATGTTGCCGTATATTTCAGTGTGTTACACTATGCTTTAATACGTTGCAGTATGTTCCGGTATGTTTCATTATGTTACAGTATATTACACTAGTTTACCATTCATTCCGATATGTTGCAGTATATTTCAATGTGTTGCAGTGTATTTCATTATGTTCAAGTGTAATTCAGTATGTTGCAGTATGTTGCAGTATATTTCAGTATGTTACAGTGTATTTTGGTATGTTAGAGTATATTTCAGTCTGTTACAGTATATTTCAGTATGTTACAGTACATTTCTGTATATTACATTACATTTCAGTATGTTGCAGTATATTTCAATGTGTCGCAGTGTATTTCAATATGTTCCAGTGTATTTCAGTATGTTGCAGTTTGTTGTAGTGTATTTGAGTATGTTGCACTATGTTGCAGTATAATTCAGTATGTTGCATCACATTTCAGTGTATTACAGTATACTTCAGTGTGTTGCAGTGTATTTCAGTATGCTACAGCATATTTCAGTATGTTAGAGTGTAATTCAGTATGTTGCAGTATATTTCAATATGTTATAGTGTATTTCAGTATGTTGCAGTATATTTCAGCATGTTGCAGTATGTTTCAGTATGTCGCAGTATATTTTAATGTGTTGCAATGTATTTCAGTATGTTGCAGTCTATTTTAGTATGTTGCAGTATGTTACGGTATATTTCAATATGTTGCAGTATATTTCAATGTGTCGCACAATGATTCAGTATGTTGCAGTATGTTGCAGTATGTTCCAGTGTATTTTAGTATGTTGCAGTATGTTGTAGTGTATTTCAGTGTGTCACAGTGTATTTCAGTATGTTGCAGTATGCTTCAGTATGTTGCGGTATATTTTAATGTGTTGCAGTGTATTTTAGTATGTTGCAGTATGTTACAGTATATTTCAATATGTTGCAGTATATTTTATTGTGTCGCACAATATTTCAGTATGTTGCAGTATGTTGCAGTGCATTTCAGTGTGTCACAGTGTATTTCACTATGTTGCACCACTTGCAGTCTATTTCAGTATGTTGCAGTATATTTTAAGGCGTAACAGTATATTTCAGTATGTTGCAGTAATTTTCAACGTGTCGCAGTTCATTTCGGTATGTTGCCGTATGTTTCAGTGTGTTGCAGTATATTTCAGTATGTTGCAGTATGTTGCAGTATGTTGCAGTATGTTGCAGTGTATTTCAATGTGTCACAGTGTATTTCAGTATGTTGCAGTATGTTTCAATGTGTCGCAGTGTATTTCAATATGTTCCAGTGTATTTCAGTATGTTGCAGTTTGTTGTAGTGTATTTGAGTATGTTGCACTATGTTGCAGTATAATTCAGTATGTTGCATCACATTTCAGTGTATTACAGTATACTTCAGTGTGTTGCAGTGTATTTCAGTATGCTACAGCATATTTCAGTATGTTAGAGTGTAATTCAGTATGTTGCAGTATATTTCAGTATGTTAGAGTGTAATTCAGTATGTTGCAGTATATTTCAATATGTTATAGTGTATTTCAGTATGTTGCAGTATATTTCAGCATGTTGCAGTATGTTTCAGTATGTCGCAGTATATTTTAATGTGTTGCAATGTATTTCATTATGTTGCAGTCTATTTTAGTATGTTGCAGTATGTTACGGTATATTTCAATATGTTGCAGTATATTTCAATGTGTCGCACAATAATTCAGTATGTTGCAGTATGTTGCAGTATGTTGCAGTGTATTTCAGTGTGTCACAATGTATTTCAGTATGTTGCACCACTTGAAGTATAATTCGTATGTTGCAGTATTTTTTAGCGTGTCGCAGTAAATTTCTGTATGTTGCCATATGGTTCAGTGTGTTGCAGTATATTTCAATGTGTTGCAGTGTATATCAATATGTTCCGGTGTATCTCAGTATGTTGCAGTATGATGCAGTGTAATTCAATAAGTTACACTGTATTTCCGTACGTTGCAATATCTTGCAGTATGTTGCAGTGTGTTTCAGTATGTCACAGTGTATTTCAGTATGTTGCACCACTTGCAGTATATTTCAGTATGTTGCAGTTTTTTTCAAGGTGTCGCAGTATATTTCGGTATGCTGCCGTATGTTGCAGTGTGTTGCAGTATATTTCAATGAGTTGCAGTGTATATCAATATGTTCCAGTGTTTTTCAGTATGTTGCAGTATGATGCAGTGTATTTCAATATGTTACAGTGTATTTCAGTATGTTGCAGTATGTTGCAGTATGTTGCAGTGTATTCCAGTGTGTCACATTGTACTTCAGTATGTTGCACCACTTGCAGTATATTTCGTATGTTGCAGTATTTTTCAAGGTGTCGCAGTATATTTCGGTGTATCGCCGTATGTTTCAGTGTGTTGCATTATATTTCAATGTGTTGCAGTGTATATCAATATGTTCCAGTGTAATTCAGTATGTTGCAGTATGATGCAGTGTATTTCAATATGTTACAGTGTATTTCAGTAGGTTGCGGTATCTTGCAGTATGTTGCAGTGTATTTCAGTACACTTCGGTGTGTTGCAGTGTATTTCAGTATGCTACAGCATATTTAAGTATGTTAGAGTGTAATTCAGTATGTTGCAGTATACTTCAGTATGTTAGAGTGTAATTCAGTATGTTGCAGTATATTTCAATATGTTATAGTGTATTTCAGTATGTTGCAATATATTTCAGCATGTTGCAGTATGTTTCAGTATGTCGCAGTATATTTTAATGTGTTGCAATGTATTTCATTATGTTGCAGTCTATTTTAGTATGTTGCAGTATGTTACGGTATATTTCAATATGTTGCAGTATATTTCAATGTGTCGCACAATAATTCAGTATGTTGCAGTATGTTGCAGTATGTTGCAGTGTATTTCAGTACACTTCGGTGTGTTGCAGTGTATTTCAGTATGCTACAGCATATTTCAGTATGTTAGAGTGTAATTCAGTATGTTGCAGTATATTTCAATATGTTATAGTGTATTTCAGTATGTTGCAGTATGTTTCAGTATGTCGCAGTATATTTTAATGTGTTGCAATGTATTCCAGTATGCTGCAGTGTATTTTAGTATGTTGCAGTATGTTACAGTATATTTCAATATGTTGCAGTATATTTCAATGTGTCGCACAATATTTCAGTATGTTGCAGTATGTTGCAGTATGTTGCAGTGTATTTCAGTACACTTCGGTGTGTTGCAGTGTATTTCAGTATGCTACAGCATATTTCAGTATGTTAGAGTGTAATTCAGTATGTTGCAGTATATTTCAATATGTTATAGTGTATTTCAGTATGTTGCAGTATGTTTCAGTATGTCGCAGTATATTTTAATGTGTTGCAATGTATTCCAGTATGCTGCAGTGTATTTTAGTATGTTGCAGTATGTTACAGTATATTTCAATATGTTGCAGTATATTTCAATGTGTCGCACAATATTTCAGTATGTTGCAGTATGTTGCAGTATGTTGCAGTGTATTTCAGTGTGTCACATTGTATTTCAGTATGTTGCACCACTTGCAGTATATTTCGTATGTTGCAGTATTTTTCAAGGTGTCGCAGTCTATTTCAGTATGTTGCAGAATATTTTAAGGCGTCGCAGTATATTTCAGTATGTTGCAGTAATTTTTAACGTGTCGCAGTTTATTTCAGTATGTTGCCGTATGTTTCAGTGTGTTGCAGTATATTTCAGAGTGTAGCAGTGTAGTTCAATATGTTGCAGTATATTTCAGTATGTTGCAGTATTTTTCAACGTGTTGCAGTATATTTCGGTATGTTGCCGTATATTTCAGTGTGTTACACTATGCTTTAATACGTAGCAGTATGTTCCGGTATGTTTCATTATGTTACAGTATATTACACTAGTTTACCATTCATTTCGATATGTTGCAGTATATTTCAATGTGTTGCAGTGTATTTCATTATGTTCAAGTGTAATTCAGTATGTTGCAGTATGTTGCAGTATATTTAAGTATGTTACAGTGTATTTCGGTATGTTAGAGTATATTTCAGTCTGTTACAGTATATTTCAGTATGTTACAGTACATTTCTGTATATTACATTACATTTCAGTATGTTGCAGTATATTTCAGTATGTTGCAGTATATTTTAATGTGTCGCAGTATACTTCATTGTGTTACCTTATGTTTCAGTCTGTTGCAGTATATTTCAATGTGTTGCAGGGTATTCCATTATGTTCCGGTGCATTTCAGTATGTTGCAGTATGTTGCAGTGTATTTCGATATGTTACGGTGTATTTCAGTATGTTGCAGTATGTTGCAGTATGTTGCAGTGTATTCCGATATGTTACAGTGTATTTCAGTATGTTGCAGTATGTTGCATTATGTTTCAGTGTTTTTCAGTGTGTCACAGTGTATTTCAGTATGTTGCACTATTTTGCAGTATAATTCAGTATGTTGCATTACATTTCAGTGTATTACAGTATACTTCAGTGTGTTGCAGTGTATTTCAGTATGTTGCAGTATGTTTCAGTATGTTGCAGTATATTTCAATGTGTTGCAGTGTATATCAATAAGTTCCAGTGTAATTCAGTATGTTGCAGTATGTTGCAGTATGTTCCAGTGTATTTTAGTATGTTGCAGTATGTTGTAGTGTATTTCAGTGTGTCACAGTGTATTTCAGTATGTTGCGGTATGTTTCAGTATGTTGCAGTATATTTTAATGTGTTGCAGTATATTTCAATATGTTGCAGTATATTTTATTGTGTCGCACAATATTTCAGTATGTTGCAGTATGTTGCAGTGTATTTCAGTGTGTCACAGTGTATTTCACTATGTTGCACCACTTGCAGTCTATTTCAGTATGTTGCAGTATATTTTAAGGCGTCGCAGTCTATTTCAGTATGTTGCAGTAATTTTCAACGTGTCGCAGTTTATTTCGGTATGTTGCCGTATGTTTCAGTGTGTTGCAGTATATTTCAGTATGTTGCAGTATGTTTTAGTATGTTGCAGTATATTTTAATGTGTTGCAATGTATTTCAGTATGTTGCAGTATGTTGCAGTATGTTGCAGTGTATTTCAATGTGTCACAGTGTATTTCAGTATGTTGCAGTATGTTTCAATGTGTCGCAGTGTTTTTCAAAATGTTCCAGTGTATTTCAGTATGTTGCAGTTTGTTGTAGTGTATTTGAGTATGTTGCACTATGTTGCAGTATAATTCAGTATGTTGCATCACATTTCAGTGTATTACAGTATACTTCAGTGTGGTACAGTGTATTTCAGTATGCTACAGCATATTTCAGTATGTTAGAGTGTAATTCAGTATGTTGCAGTATATTTCAGCATGTTGCAGTATGTTTCAGTATGTCGCAGTATATTTTAATGTGTTGCAATGTATTTCAGTATGTTGCAGTCTATTTTAGTATGTTGCAGTATGTTACGGTATATTTCAATATGTTGCAGTATATTTCAATGTGTCGCACAATGATTCAGTATGTTGCAGTATGTTGCAGTATGTTCCAGTGTATTTTAGTATGTTGCAGTATGTTGTAGTGTATTTCAGTGTGTCACAGTGTATTTCAGTATGTTGCAGTATGTTTCAGTATGTTGCAGTATATATTAATGTGTTGCAGTGTATTTTAGTATGTTGCAGTATGTTACAGTATATTTCAATATGTTGCAGTATATTTTATTGTGTCGCACAATATTTCAGTATGTTGCAGTATGTTGCAGTATGTTGCAGTGCATTTCAGTGTGTCACAGTGTATTTCACTATGTTGCACCACTTGCAGTCTATTTCAGTATGTTGCAGTATATTTTAATGCGTCGCAGTATATTTCAGTATGTTGCAATATTTTTCAACGTGTTGCAGTATATTTCGGTATGTTGCCGTATATTTCAGTGTGTTACACTATGCTTTAATACGTTGCAGTATGTTCCGGTATGTTTCATTATGTTACAGTATATTACACTAGTTTACCATTCATTCCGATATGTTGCAGTATATTTCAATGTGTTGCAGTGTATTTCATTATGTTCAAGTGTAATTCAGTATGTTGCAGTATGTTGCAGTATGTTGCAGTATATTTCAGTATGTTAGAGTGTATTTTGGTATGTTAGAGTATATTTCAGTCTGTTACAGTATATTTCAGTATGTTACAGTACATTTCTGTATATTACATTACATTTCAGTATGTTGCAGTATATTTCAATGTGTTGCAGGGTATTCCATTATGTTCCGGTGCATTTCAGTATGTTGCAGTATGTTGCGGTGTATTTCGATATGTTACGGTGTATTTCAGTATGTTGCAGTATGTTGCAGTATGTTGCAGTGTATTTCAGTGTGTCACATTGTATTTCAGAATGTTGCACCACTTGAAGTATAATTTGTATGTTGCAGTATTTTTCCGTGTGTCGCAGTAAATTTCGGTATGTTGCCATATGGTTCAGTGTGTTGCAGTATATTTCAATGTGTTGCAGTGTATATCAATATGTTCCAGTGTATCTCAGTATGTTGCAGTATGATGCAGTGTAATTCAATAAGTTACACTGTATTTCCGTACGTTGCAGTATCTTGCAGTATGTTGCAGTATGTTGCAGTGTATTTCAGTGTGTCACAGTGTATTTCAGTATGTTGCACCACTTGCAGTCTATTTCAGTATGTTGCAGTATATTTTAAGGCGTCGCAGTATATTTCAGTATGTTGCAGTAATTTTCAACGTGTCGCAGTTTATTTCGGTATGTTGCCGTATGTTTCAGTGTGTTGCAGTATATTTCAGACTGTTGCAGTGTAGTTCAATATGCTCCAGTGTATTTCAGTACGTTGCAGTATGTTGCAGTATATTTCAGTATGTTGCAATATTTTTCAACGTGTTGCAGTATATTTCGGTATGTTGCCGTATATTTCAGTGTGTTACACCATACTTTAATACGTTGCAGTATGTTCCGGTATGTTTCATTATGTTACAGTATATTACACTAGTTTACCATTCATTTCGATATGTTGCAGTATATTTTAATGTGTTGCAATGTATTTCAGTATGTTGCAGTGTATTTTAGTATGTTGCAGTATGTTACAGTATATTTCAAAATGTTGCAGTATATTTCAATGTGTCGCACAATAATTCAGTATGTTGCAGTATGTTGCAGTATGTTGCAGTGTATTTCAGTGTGTCACAATGTATTTCAGTATGTTGCACCACTTGAAGTATAATTCGTATGTTGCAGTATTTTTTAGTGTGTCGCAGTAAGTTTCGGTATGTTGCCATATGGTTCAGTGTGTTGCAGTATATTTCTATGTGTTGCAGTGTAAATCAATATGTTCCAGTGTATCTCAGTATGTTGCAGTATGATGCAGTGTAATTCAATAAGTTACACTGTATTTCCGTACGTTGCAATATCTTGCAGTATGTTGCAGTGTATTTCAGTATGTCACAGTGTATTTCAGTATGTTGCACCACTTGCAGTATAATTCAGTATGTTGCAGTATTTTTCAAGGTGTCGCAGTATATTTCGGTATGCTGCCGTATGTTGCAGTGTGTTGCAGTATATTTCAATGAGTTGCAGTGTATATCAATATGTACCAGTGTTTTTCAGTATGTTGCAGTATGATGCAGTGTATTTCACTATGTTGCAGTGTATTTCAGTATGTTGCAGTATGTTGCAGTATGTTGCAGTGTATTCCAGTGTGTCACATTGTATTTCAGTATGTTGCACCACTTGCAGTATATTTCGTATGTTGCAGTATTTTTCAAGGTGTCGCAGTATATTTCGGTATATTGCCGTATGTTTCAGTGTATTGCATTATATTTCAATGTGTTGCAGTGTATATCAATATGTTCCAGTGTAATTCAGTATGTTGCAGTATGATGCAGTGTATTTCAATATGTTACAGTGTATTTCAGTAGGTTGCGGTATCTTGCAGTATGTTGCAGTGTATTTCAGTATGTCAGAGTCTGTTTCAGTATGTTGCAGTATCTTGCAGTATATTTCAGTATGTTGCAGTATGTTTCAATGTGTCGCAGTGTATTTCAATATGTTCCAGTGTATTTCAGTATGTTGCAGTACATTGTAGTGTATTTCAGTATGTTGTACTATGTTGCAGTATAATTCAGTATGTTGCATTACATTTCAGTGTATTGCAGTATACTTCAGTGTGTTGCAGTGTATTTCAGTATGCTACAGCATATTTCAGTATGTTGGAGTGTAATTCAGTATGTTGCAGTATATTTCAATATGTTATAGTGTATTTCAGTATGTTGCAGTATATTTCAGCATGTTGCAGTATGTTTCAGTATGTCGCAGTATTTTTTAATGTGTTGCAATGTATTTCAGTATGTTGCAGTGTATTTTAGTATGTTGCAGTATGTTGCAGTATGTTGCAGTGTATTTCGATATGTTACAGTGTATTTCAGTATGTTGCAGTATGTTGCATTATGTTTCAGTGTATTTCAGTGTGTCACAGTGTATTTCAGTATGTTGCACCACTTGCAGTTTATTTCAGAATGTTGCAGTAATTTTCAACGTGTCACAGTTTATTTCGGTATGTTGCCGTATATTTCAATGTGTTGCACTATATTTCGTTATGTTGCAGTTATTCCGGTATGTTTCATTATTTTACAGTATATTACACTAGTTTACCATTCATTTCGATATGTTGCAGTATATTTCAATGTGTTGCAGTGTATTTCATTATGTTCAAGTGTATTTTAGTATGTTGCAGTATTTTCCAGTATATTTCAGTATGTTGCAGTATATGTTAATGTGTCGCAGTATATTTCAGTATGTTGCAGTATGTTGCAGTATGTTGCAAGGTATTTCAGTGTGTCACAGTGTATTTCAGTTTGTTGCACCACTTGCAGTATATTCAGTATGTTGCAGTATTTTTCAAGGTGTCGCAGTATACTTCGGTTTTTTTGCCGTATGTTCCAGTGTGTTGCAGTGTATTTGAACGTGTTGGAGTGTATATCAATATGTTCCAGTGTATTTCAGTATGTTGCAGTATTATGCAGTGTATTTCAATATGTTAAAGTGTATTTCAGTATGTTGCAGTTTGTTGCAGTATGTTGCAGTGTATTTCAGTGTGTCACATTGTATTTCAGTATGTGCATCATTTGCAGTATATTTCAGTATGTTGCCGTATTTTTCACTCTGTCGCAGTATATTTCGGTATGTTGCCGAATGGTTCCGTGTGTTGCAGTATATTTTAATGTGTTGCAGTGTATATCATTATGTTCCAGTGTATGTCAGTATATTGCAGTATGATGCAGTGTATTTCAATATGTTACAGTGTATTTCAGTATGTTGCAGTTTCTTGCAGTATGTTGCAGTGTATTTCAGTATGTTGCAGTATGTTACAGTATATTTCAATATGTTGCAGTATATTTCAATGTGTCGCACAATATTTCAGTATGTTGCAGTATGTTGCAGTATGTTGCAGTGTATTTCAGTGTGTCACATTGTATTTCAGTATGTTGCACCACTTGCAGTATATTTCGTATGTTGCAGTATTTTTCAAGGTGTCGCAGTCTATTTCAGTATGTTGAAGAATATTTTAAGGCGTCGCAGTATATTTCAGTATGTTGCAGTAATTTTCAACCTGTCGCAGTTTATTTCAGTATGTTGCCGTATGTTTCAGTGTGTTGCAGTATATTTCAGAGTGTAGCAGTGTAGTTCGATATGTCGCAGTATATTTCAGCATGTTGCAGTATGTTGCAGTATGTTGCAGTGTATCTCAGTGTGTCACAGTGTATTTCAGTATGTTGCACCACTTGCAGTATATTTCAGTATGTTGCAGTATTTTTCAACGTGTTGCAGTATATTTCGGTATGTTGCCGTATATTTCAGTGTGTTACACTATGCTTTAATACGTTGCAGTATGTTCCGGTATGTTTCATTATGTTACAGTATATAACACTAGTTTACCATTCATTTCGATATGTTGCAGTATATTTCAATGTGTTGCAGTGTATTTCATCATGTTCAAGTGTAATTCAGTATGTTGCAGTATGTTGCAGTATATTTCAGTATGTTACAGTGTATTTCGGTATGTTAGAGTATATTTCAGTCTGTTACAGTATATTTCAGTATGTTACAGTACATTTCTGTATATTACATTACATTTCAGTATGTTGCAGTATATTTCAGTATGTTGCAGTATATTTTAATGTGTCGCAGTATACTTCATTGCGTTACCTTATGTTTCAGTCTGTTGCAGTATATTTCAATGTGTTGCAGAGTATTCCATTATGTTCCGGTGCAATTTCAGTATGTTGCAGTATGTTGCAGTGTATTTCGATATGTTACGGTGTATTTCAGTATGTTGCAGTATGTTGCAGTATGTTGCAGTGTATTCCGATATGTTACAGTGTATTTCAGTATGTTGCAGTATGTTGCATTATGTTTCAGTGTATTTCAGTGTGTCACAGTGTATTTCAGTATGTTGCACTATTTTGCAGTATAATTCAGTATGTTGCATTACATTTCAGTGTATTACAGTATACTTCAGTGTGTTGCAGTGTATTTCAGTATGTTGCAGTATGTTTCAGTATGTTGCAGTATATTTTAATGTGTTGCAATGCATTTCAGTATGTTGCAGTATGTTGCAGTATGTTGCAGTGTATTTCAATGTGTCACAGTGTATTTCAGTATGTTGCAGTATGTTTCAATGTGTCGCAGTGTATTTCAATATGTTCCAGTGTATTTCAGTATGTTGCTGATTGTTGTAGTGTATTTGAGTATGTTGCACTATGTTGCAGTATAATTCAGTATGTTGCATCACATTTCAGTGTATTACAGTATACTTCAGTGTGTTGCAGTTTATTTCAGTATGCTACAGCATATTTCAGTATGTTAGAGTGTAATTCAGTATGTTGCAGTATATTTCAATATGTTATAGTGTATTTCACTATGTTGCAGTATATTTCAGCATGTTGCAGTATGTTTCAGTATGTCGCAGTATATTTTAATGTGTTGCAATGTATTTCAGTATGTTGCAGTCTATTTTAGTATGTTGCAGTATGTTGCGGTATATTTCAATATGTTGCAGTATATTTCAATGTGTCGCACAATAATTCAGTATGTTGCAGTATGTTGCAGTATGTTGCAGTGTATTTCAGTGTGTCACAATGTATTTCAGTATGTTGCACCACTTGAAGTATAATTCGTATGTTGCAGTATTTTTTAGTGTGTCGCAGTAAATTTCGGTATGTTGCCATATGGTTCAGTGTGTTGCAGTATATTTCAATGTGTTGCAGTGTAAATCAATATGTTCCAGTGTATCTCAGTATGTTGCAGTATGATGCAGTGTAATTCAATAAGTTACACTGTATTTCCGTACGTTGCAATATCTTGCAGTATGTTGCAGTGTATTTCAGTATGTCACAGTGTATTTCAGTATGTTGCACCACTTGCAGTATATTTCAGTATGTTGCAGTATTTTTCAAGGTGTCGCAGTATATTTCGGTATGCTGCCGTATGTTGCAGTGTGTTGCAGTATATTTCAATGAGTTGCAGTGTATATCAATATGTACCAGTGTTTTTCAGTATGTTGCAGTATGATGCAGTGTATTTCAATATGTTACAGTGTATTTCAGTATGTTGCAGTATGTTGCAGTATGTTGCAGTGTATTCCAGTGTGTCACATTGTATTTCAGTATGTTGCACCACTTGCAGTATATTTCGTATGTTGCAGTATTTTTCAAGGTGTCGCAGTATATTTCGGTATATTGCCGTATGTTTCAGTGTGTTGCATTATATTTCAATGTGTTGCAGTGTATATCAATATGTTCCAGTGCAATTCAGTATGTTGCAGTATGATGCAGTGTATTTCAATATGTTACAGTGTATTTCAGTAGGTTGCGGTATCTTGCAGTATGTTGCAGTGTATTTCAGTATGTCACAGTCTGTTTCAGTATGTTGCAGTATCTTGCAGTATATTTCAGTATGTTGCAGTATGTTTCAATGTGTCGCAGTGTATTTCAATATGTTCCAGTGTATTTCAGTATGTTGCAGTACATTGTAGTGTATTTCAGTATGTTGTACTATGTTGCAGTATAATTCAGTATGTTGCATTACATTTCAGTGTATTGCAGTATACTTCAGTGTGTTGCAGTGTATTTCAGTATGCTACAGCATATTTCAGTATGTTGGAGTGTAATTCAGTATGTTGCAGTATATTTCAATATGTTATAGTGTATTTCAGCATGTTGCAGTATGTTTCAGTATGTCGCAGTATTTTTTAATGTGTTGCAATGTATTTCAGTATGTTGCAGTGTATTTTAGTATGTTGCAGTATGTTGCAGTATGTTGCAGTGTATTTCGATATGTTACAGTGTATTTCAGTATGTTGCAGTATGTTGCATTATGTTTCAGTGTATTTCAGTGTGTCACAGTGTATATCAATATGTTCCAGTGTTTTTCAGTATGTTGCAGTATGATGCAGTGTATTTCAATATGTTACAGTGTATTTCAGTATGTTGCAGTATGTTGCCGTATGTTGCAGTGTATTCCAGTGTGTCACATTGTATTTCAGTATGTTGCACCACTTGCAGTTTATTTCAGAATGTTGCAGTAATTTTCAACGTGTCGCAGTTTATTTCGGTATATTGCCGTATATTTCAATGTGTTGCACTATATTTCGTTGTGTTGCAGTTATTCTGGTATGTTTCATTATTTTACAGTATATTACACTAGTTTACCATTCATTTCGATATGTTGCAGTATATTTCAATGTGTTGCAGTGTATTTCATTATGTTCAAGTGTATTTTAGTATGTTGCAGTATTTTCCAGTAAATTTCAGTATGTTGCAGTATATGTTAATGTGTCGCAGTATATTTCAGTATGTTGCAGTATGTTGCAGTATGTTGCAAGGTATTTCAGTGTGTCACAGTGTATTTCAGTTTGTTGCACCACTTGCAGTATATTCAGTATGTTGCAGTATTTTTCAAGGTGTCGCAGTATACTTCGGTTTTTTGCCGTATGTTCCAGTGTGTTGCAGTGTATTTGAACGTGTTGGAGTGTATATCAATATGTTCCAGTGTATTTCAGTATGTTGCAGTATTATGCAGTGTATTTCAATATGTTACAGTGTATTTCAGTATGTTGCAGTTTGTTGCAGTATGTTGCAGTGTATTTCAGTATGTTGCAGTATGTTACAGTATATTTCAATATGTTGCAGTATATTTCAATGTGTCGCACAATATTTCAGTATGTTGCAGTATGTTGCAGTATGTTGCAGTATGTTGCAGTGTATTTCAGTATGTTGCAGTATGTTACAGTATATTTCAATATGTTGCAGTATATTTCAATGTGTCGCACAATATTTCAGTATGTTGCAGTATGTTGCAGTATGTTGCAGTGTATTTCAGTGTGTCACATTGTATTTCAGTATGTTGCACCACTTGCAGTATATTTCGTATGTTGCAGTATTTTTCAAGGTGTCGCAGTCTATTTCAGTATGTTGCAGAATATTTTAAGGCGTCGCAGTATATTTCAGTATGTTGCAGTAATTTTCAACCTGTCGCAGTTTATTTCAGTATGTTGCCGTATGTTTCAGTGTGTTGCAGTATATTTCAGAGTGTAGCAGTGTAGTTCAATATGTCGCAGTATATTTCAGCATGTTGCAGTATGTTGCAGTATGTTGCAGTGTATCTCAGTGTGTCACAGTGTATTTCAGTATGTTGCACCACTTGCAGTATATTTCAGTATGTTGCAGTATTTTTCAACGTGTTGCAGTATATTTCGGTATGTTACCGTATATTTCAGTGTGTTACACTATGCTTTAATACGTTGCAGTATGTTCCGGTATGTTTCATTATGTTACAGTATATAACACTAGTTTACCATTCATTTCGATATGTTGCAGTATATTTCAATGTGTTGCAGTGTATTTCATCATGTTCAAGTGTAATTCAGTATGTTGCAGTATGTTGCAGTATATTTCAGTATGTTACAGTGTATTTCGGTATGTTAGAGTATATTTCAGTCTGTTACAGTATATTTCAGTATGTTACAGTACATTTCTGTATATTACATTACATTTCAGTATGTTGCAGTATATTTCAGTATGTTGCAGTATATTTTAATGTGTCGCAGTATACTTCATTGCGTTACCTTATGTTTCAGTCTGTTGCAGTATATTTCAATGTGTTGCAGAGCATTCCATTATGTTCCGGTGCAATTTCAGTATGTTGCAGTATGTTGCAGTGTATTTCGATATGTTACGGTGTATTTCAGTATGTTGCAGTATGTTGCAGTATGTTGCAGTATGTTGCAGTGTATTCCGATATGTTACAGTGTATTTCAGTATGTTGCAGTATGTTGCATTATGTTTCAGTGTATTTCAGTGTGTCACAGTGTATTTCAGTATGTTGCACTATTTTGCAGTATAATTCAGTATGTTGCATTACATTTCAGTGTATTACAGTATACTTCAGTGTGTTGCAGTGTATTTCAGTATGTTGCAGTATGTTTCAGTATGTTGCAGTATATTTTAATGTGTTGCAATGCATTTCAGTATGTTGCAGTATGTTTCAATGTGTCGCAGTGTGTTTCAATATGTTCCAGTGTATTTCAGTATGTTGCAGATTGTTGTAGTGTATTTGAGTATGTTGCACTATGTTGCAGTATAATTCAGTATGTTGCATCACATTTCAGTGTATTACAGTATACTTCAGTGTGTTGCAGTTTATTTCAGTATGCTACAGCATATTTCAGTTTGTTAGAGTGTAATTCAGTATGTTGCAGTATATTTCAATATGTTATAGTGTATTTCACTATGTTGCAGTATCTTTCAGCATGTTGCAGTATGTTTCAGTATGTCGCAG
This sequence comes from Bugula neritina, assembly GCA_964035545.1. Taxonomy (NCBI): domain Eukaryota; kingdom Metazoa; phylum Bryozoa; class Gymnolaemata; order Cheilostomatida; family Bugulidae; genus Bugula; species Bugula neritina. The sequence continues at coordinate 789,796 of CAXIUT010000230.1, read as the reverse complement.
TATATTTTAATGTGTTGCAATGTATTTCAGTATGTTGCAGTCTATTTTAGTATGTTGCAGTATGTTGCGGTATATTTCAATATGTTGCAGTATATTTCAATGTGTCGCACAATAATTCAGTATGTTGCAGTATGTTGCAGTATGTTGCAGTGTATTTCAGTGTGTCACAATGTATTTCAGTATGTTGCACCACTTGAAGTATAATTCGTATGTTGCAGTATTTTTTAGTGTGTCGCAGTAAATTTCGGTATGTTGCCATATGGTTCAGTGTGTTGCAGTATATTTCAATGTGTTGCAGTGTAAATCAATATGTTCCAGTGTATCTCAGTATGTTGCAGTATGATGCAGTGTAATTCAATAAGTTACACTGTATTTCCGTACGTTGCAATATCTTGCAGTATGTTGCAGTGTATTTCAGTATGTCACAGTGTATTTCAGTATGTTGCACCACTTGCAGTATATTTCAGTATGTTGCAGTATTTTTCAAGGTGTCGCAGTATATTTCGGTATGCTGCCGTATGTTGCAGTGTGTTGCAGTATATTTCAATGAGTTGCAGTGTATATCAATATGTACCAGTGTTTTTCAGTATGTTGCAGTATGATGCAGTGTATTTCAATATGTTACAGTGTATTTCAGTATGTTGCAGTATGTTGCAGTATGTTGCAGTGTATTCCAGTGTGTCACATTGTATTTCAGTATGTTGCACCACTTGCAGTATATTTCGTATGTTGCAGTATTTTTCAAGGTGTCGCAGTATATTTCGGTATATTGCCGTATGTTTCAGTGTGTTGCATTATATTTCAATGTGTTGCAGTGTATATCAATATGTTCCAGTGCAATTCAGTATGTTGCAGTATGATGCAGTGTATTTCAATATGTTACAGTGTATTTCAGTAGGTTGCGGTATCTTGCAGTATGTTGCAGTGTATTTCAGTATGTCACAGTCTGTTTCAGTATGTTGCAGTATCTTGCAGTATATTTCAGTATGTTGCAGTATGTTTCAATGTGTCGCAGTGTATTTCAATATGTTCCAGTGTATTTCAGTATGTTGCAGTACATTGTAGTGTATTTCAGTATGTTGTACTATGTTGCAGTATAATTCAGTATGTTGCATTACATTTCAGTGTATTGCAGTATACTTCAGTGTGTTGCAGTGTATTTCAGTATGCTACAGCATATTTCAGTATGTTGGAGTGTAATTCAGTATGTTGCAGTATATTTCAATATGTCATAGTGTATTTCAGTATGTTGCAGTATATTTCAGCATGTTGCAGTATGTTTCAGTATGTCGCAGTATTTTTTAATGTGTTGCAATGTATTTCAGTATGTTGCAGTGTATTTTAGTATGTTGCAGTATGTTGCAGTATGTTGCAGTGTATTTCGATATGTTACAGTGTATTTCAGTATGTTGCAGTATGTTGCATTATGTTTCAGTGTATTTCAGTGTGTCACAGTGTATTTCAGTATGTTGCACCACTTGCAGTTTATTTCAGAATGTTGCAGTAATTTTCAACGTGTCGCAGTTTATTTCGGTATGTTGCCGTATATTTCAATGTGTTGCACTATATTTCGTTATGTTGCAGTTATTCCGGTATGTTTCATTATTTTACAGTATATTACACTAGTTTACCATTCATTTCGATATGTTGCAGTATATTTCAATGTGTTGCAGTGTATTTCATTATGTTCAAGTGTATTTTAGTATGTTGTAGTATTTTCCAGTATATTTCAGTATGTTGCAGTATATGTTAATGTGTCGCAGTATATTTCAGTATGTTGCAGTATGTTGCAGTATGTTGCAAGGTATTTCAGTGTGTCACAGTGTATTTCAGTTTGTTGCACCACTTGCAGTATATTCAGTATGTTGCAGTATTTTTCAAGGTGTCGCAGTATACTTCGGTTTTTTTGCCGTATGTTCCAGTGTGTTGCAGTGTATTTGAACGTGTTGGAGTGTATATCAATATGTTCCAGTGTATTTCAGTATGTTGCAGTATTATGCAGTGTATTTCAATATGTTAAAGTGTATTTCAGTATGTTGCAGTTTGTTGCAGTATGTTGCAGTGTATTTCAGTGTGTCACATTGTATTTCAGTATGTGCATCATTTGCAGTATATTTCAGTATGTTGCCGTATTTTTCACTGTGTCGCAGTATATTTCGGTATATTGCCGAATGGTTCCGTGTGTTGCAGTATATTTCAATGTGTTGCAGTGTATATCATTATGTTCCAGTGTATGTCAGTATATTGCAGTATGATGCAGTGTATTTCAATATGTTACAGTGTATTTCAGTATGTTGCAGTTTCTTGCAGTATGTTGCAGTGTATTTCAGTATGTTGCAGTATGTTACAGTATATTTCAATATGTTGCAGTATATTTCAATGTGTCGCACAATATTTCAGTATGTTGCAGTATGTTGCAGTATGTTGCAGTGTATTTCAGTGTGTCACATTGTATTTCAGTATGTTGCACCACTTGCAGTATATTTCGTATGTTGCAGTATTTTTCAAGGTGTCGCAGTCTATTTCAGTATGTTGCAGAATATTTTAAGGCGTCGCAGTATATTTCAGTATGTTGCAGTAATTTTCAACCTGTCGCAGTTTATTTCAGTATGTTGCCGTATGTTTCAGTGTGTTGCAGTATATTTCAGAGTGTAGCAGTGTAGTTCAATATGTCGCAGTATATTTCAGCATGTTGCAGTATGTTGCAGTATGTTGCAGTGTATCTCAGTGTGTCACAGTGTATTTCAGTATGTTGCACCACTTGCAGTATATTTCAGTATGTTGCAGTATTTTTCAACGTGTTGCAGTATATTTCGGTATGTTGCCGTATATTTCAGTGTGTTACACTATGCTTTAATACGTTGCAGTATGTTCCGGTATGTTTCATTATGTTACAGTATATAACACTAGTTTACCATTCATTTCGATATGTTGCAGTATATTTCAATGTGTTGCAGTGTATTTCATCATGTTCAAGTGTAATTCAGTATGTTGCAGTATGTTGCAGTATATTTCAGTATGTTACAGTGTATTTCGGTATGTTAGAGTATATTTCAGTCTGTTACAGTATATTTCAGTATGTTACAGTACATTTCTGTATATTACATTACATTTCAGTATGTTGCAGTATATTTCAGTATGTTGCAGTATATTTTAATGTGTCGCAGTATACTTCATTGCGTTACCTTATGTTTCAGTCTGTTGCAGTATATTTCAATGTGTTGCAGAGTATTCCATTATGTTCCGGTGCAATTTCAGTATGTTGCAGTATGTTGCAGTGTATTTCGATATGTTACGGTGTATTTCAGTATGTTGCAGTATGTTGCAGTATGTTGCAGTATGTTGCAGTGTATTCCGATATGTTACAGTGTATTTCAGTATGTTGCAGTATGTTGCATTATGTTTCAGTGTATTTCAGTGTGTCACAGTGTATTTCAGTATGTTGCACTGTTTTGCAGTATAATTCAGTATGTTGCATTACATTTCAGTGTATTACAGTATACTTCAGTGTGTTGCAGTGTATTTCAGTATGTTGCAGTATGTTTCAGTATGTTGCAGTATATTTTAATGTGTTGCAATGCATTTCAGTATGTTGCAGTATGTTGCAGTATGTTGCAGTGTATTTCAATGTGTCACAGTGTATTTCAGTATGTTGCAGTATGTTTCAATGTGTCGCAGTGTATTTCAATATGTTCCAGTGTATTTCAGTATGTTGCTGATTGTTGTAGTGTATTTGAGTATGTTGCACTATGTTGCAGTATAATTCAGTATGTTGCATCACATTTCAGTGTATTACAGTATACTTCAGTGTGTTGCAGTTTATTTCAGTATGCTACAGCATATTTCAGTATGTTAGAGTGTAATTCAGTATGTTGCAGTATATTTCAATATGTTATAGTGTATTTCACTATGTTGCAGTATATTTCAGCATGTTGCAGTATGTTTCAGTATGTCGCAGTATATTTTAATGTGTTGCAATGTATTTCAGTATGTTGCAGTCTATTTTAGTATGTTGCAGTATGTTGCGGTATATTTCAATATGTTGCAGTATATTTCAATGTGTCGCACAATAATTCAGTATGTTGCAGTATGTTGCAGTATGTTGCAGTATATTTCAGCATGTTGCAGTATGTTTCAGTATGTCGCAGTATATTTTAATGTGTTGCAATGTACTTCAGTATGTTGCAGTGTATTTCAGTATGTTGCAGTATGTTACAGTATATTTCAATACGTTGCAGTATGTTTCAATGTGTCGCACAATATTTCAGTATGTTGCAGTATGTTGCAGTATGTTGCAGTGTATTTCAGTATGTTGCAGTATGTTACAGTATATTTCAATATGTTGCAGTATATTTCAATGTGTCGCACAATATTTCAGTATGTTGCAGTATGTTGCAGTATGTTGCAGTGTATTTCAGTGTGCCACATTGTATTTCAGTATGTTGCACCACTTGCAGTATATTTCGTATGTTGCAGTATTTTTCAAGGTGTCGCAGTCTATTTCAGTATGTTGCAGAATATTTTAAGGCGTCGCAGTATATTTCAGTATGTTGCAGTAATTTTCAACCTGTCGCAGTTTATTTCAGTATGTTGCCGTATGTTTCAGTGTGTTGCAGTATATTTCAGAGTGTAGCAGTGTAGTTCAATATGTCGCAGTATATTTCAGCATGTTGCAGTATGTTGCAGTATGTTGCAGTGTATCTCAGTGTGTCACAGTGTATTTCAGTATGTTGCACCACTTGCAGTATATTTCAGTATGTTGCAGTATTTTTCAACGTGTTGCAGTATATTTCGGTATGTTGCCGTATATTTCAGTGTGTTACACTATGCTTTAATACGTTGCAGTATGTTCCGGTATGTTTCATTATGTTACAGTATATAACACTAGTTTACCATTCATTTCGATATGTTGCAGTATATTTCAATGTGTTGCAGTGTATTTCATCATGTTCAAGTGTAATTCAGTATGTTGCAGTATGTTGCAGTATATTTCAGTATGTTACAGTGTATTTCGGTATGTTAGAGTATATTTCAGTCTGTTACAGTATATTTCAGTATGTTACAGTACATTTCTGTATATTACATTACATTTCAGTATGTTGCAGTATATTTCAGTATGTTGCAGTATATTTTAATGTGTCGCAGTATACTTCATTGCGTTACCTTATGTTTCAGTCTGTTGCAGTATATTTCAATGTGTTGCAGAGCATTCCATTATGTTCCGGTGCAATTTCGGTATGTTGCAGTATGTTGCAGTGTATTTCGATATGTTACGGTGTATTTCAGTATGTTGCAGTATGTTGCAGTATGTTGCAGTATGTTGCAGTGTATTCCGATATGTTACAGTGTATTTCAGTATGTTGCAGTATGTTGCATTATGTTTCAGTGTATTTCAGTGTGTCACAGTGTATTTCAGTATGTTGCACTATTTTGCAGTATAATTCAGTATGTTGCATTACATTTCAGTGTATTACAGTATACTTCAGTGTGTTGCAGTGTATTTCAGTATGTTGCAGTATGTTTCAGTATGTTGCAGTATATTTTAATGTGTTGCAATGCATTTCAGTATGTTGCAGTATGTTGCAGTATGTTGCAGTGTATTTCAATGTGTCACAGTGTATTTCAGTATGTTGCAGTATGTTTCAATGTGTCGCAGTGTATTTCAATATGTTCCAGTGTATTTCAGTATGTTGCAGATTGTTGTAGTGTATTTGAGTATGTTGCACTATGTTGCAGTATAATTCAGTATGTTGCATCACATTTCAGTGTATTACAGTATACTTCAGTGTGTTGCAGTTTATTTCAGTATGCTACAGCATATTTCAGTATGTTAGAGTGTAATTCAGTATGTTGCAGTATATTTCAATATGTTATAGTGTATTTCACTATGTTGCAGTATATTTCAGCATGTTGCAGTATGTTTCAGTATGTCGCAGTATATTTTAATGTGTTGCAATGTATTTCAGTATGTTGCAGTCTATTTTAGTATGTTGCAGTATGTTGCGGTATATTTCAATATGTTGCAGTATATTTCAATGTGTTGCACAATAATTCAGTATGTTGCAGTATGTTGCAGTATGTTGCAGTGTATTTCAGTGTGTCACAATGTATTTCAGTATGTTGCACCACTTGAAGTATAATTCGTATGTTGCAGTATTTTTTAGTGTGTCGCAGTAAATTTCGGTATGTTGCCATATGGTTCAGTGTGTTGCAGTATATTTCAATGTGTTGCAGTGTAAATCAATATGTTCCAGTGTATCTCAGTATGTTGCAGTATGATGCAGTGTAATTCAATAAGTTACACTGTATTTCCGTACGTTGCAATATCTTGCAGTATGTTGCAGTGTATTCCAGTGTGTCACATTGTATTTCAGTATGTTGCACCACTTGCAGTATATTTCGTATGTTGCAGTATTTTTCAAGGTGTCGCAGTATATTTCGGTATATTGCCGTATGTTTCAGTGTGTTGCATTATATTTCAATGTGTTGCAGTGTATATCAATATGTTCCAGTGCAATTCAGTATGTTGCAGTATGATGCAGTGTATTTCAATATGTTACAGTGTATTTCAGTAGGTTGCAGTATGTTGCCGTATGTTGCAGTGTATTCCAGTGTGTCACATTGTATTTCAGTATGTTGCACCACTTGCAGTTTATTTCAGAATGTTGCAGTAATTTTCAACGTGTCGCAGTTTATTTCGGTATATTGCCGTATATTTCAATGTGTTGCACTATATTTTGTTGTGTTGCAGTTATTCTGGTATGTTTCATTATTTTACAGTATATTACACTAGTTTACCATTCATTTCAATATGTTGCAGTATATTTCAATGTGTTGCAGTGTATTTCATTATGTCCAAGTGTATTTTAGTATGTTGCAGTATTTTCCAGTAAATTTCAGTATGTTGCAGTATATGTTAATGTGTCGCAGTATATTTCAGTATGTTGCAGTATGTTGCAGTATGTTGCAAGGTATTTCAGTGTGTCACAGTGTATTTCAGTTTGTTGCACCACTTGCAGTATATTCAGTATGTTGCAGTATTTTTCAAGGTGTCGCAGTATACTTCGGTTTTTTGCCGTATGTTCCAGTGTGTTGCAGTGTATTTGAACGTGTTGGAGTGTATATCAATATGTTCCAGTGTATTTCAGTATGTTGCAGTATTATGCAGTGTATTTCAATATGTTACAGTGTATTTCAGTATGTTGCAGTTTCTTGCAGTATGTTGCAGTGTATTTCAGTATGTTGCAGTATGTTACAGTATATTTCAATATGTTGCAGTATATTTCAATGTGTCGCACAATATTTCAGTATGTTGCAGTATGTTGCAGTATGTTGCAGTATGTTGCAGTGTATTTCAGTGTGTCACATTGTATTTCAGTATGTTGCACCACTTGCAGTATATTTCGTATGTTGCAGTATTTTTCAAGGTGTCGCAGTCTATTTCAGTATGTTGCAGAATATTTTAAGGCGTCGCAGTATATTTCAGTATGTTGCAGTAATTTTCAACCTGTCGCAGTTTATTTCAGTATGTTGCCGTATGTTTCAGTGTGTTGCAGTATATTTCAGAGTGTAGCAGTTTAGTTCAATATGTCGCAGTATATTTCAGCATGTTGCAGTATGTTGCAGTATGTTGCAGTGTATCTCAGTGTGTCACAGTGTATTTCAGTATGTTGCACCACTTGCAGTATATTTCAGTATGTTGCAGTATTTTTCAACGTGTTGCAGTATATTTCGGTATGTTGCCGTATATTTCAGTGTGTTACACTATGCTTTAATACGTTGCAGTATGTTCCGGTATGTTTCATTTTGTTACAGTATATTACACTAGTTTACCATTCATTTCGATATGTTGCAGTATATTTCAATGTGTTGCAGTGTATTTCATTATGTTCAAGTGTAATTCAGTATGTTGCAGTATGTTGCAGTATATTTCAGTATGTTACAGTGTATTTCGGTATGTTAGAGTATATTTCAGTCTGTTACAGTATATTTCAGTATGTTACAGTTCATTTCTGTATATTACATTACATTTCAGTATGTTGCAGTATATTTCAGTATGTTGCAGTATATTTTAATGTGTCGCAGTATACTTCATTGCGTTACCTTATGTTTCAGTCAGTTGCAGTATATTTCAATGTGTTGCAGGGTATTCCAATATGTTCCGGTGCATTTCGGTATGTTGCAGTATGTTGCAGTGTATTTCGATATGTTACGGTGTATTTCAGTATGTTGCAGTATGTTGCAGTATGTTGCAGTGTATTCCGATATGTTACAGTGTATTTCAGTATGTTGCAGTATGTTGCATTATGTTTCAGTGTATTTCAGTGTGTCACAGTGTATTTCAGTATGTTGCACTATTTTGCAGTATAATTCAGTATGTTGCATTACATTTCAGTGTATTACAGTATACTTCAGTGTGTTGCATAGTATTTCAGTATGTTGCAGTATGTTTCAGTATGTTGCAGTATATTTTAATGTGTTGCAATGTATTTCAGTATGTTGCAGTATGTTGCAGTATGTTGCAGTGTATTTCAATGTGTCACAGTGTATTTCAGTATGTTGCAGTATGTTTCAATGTGTCGCAGTGTATTTCAATATGTTCCAGTGTATTTCAGTATGTTGCAGTTTGTTGTAGTGTATTTGAGTATGTTGCACTATGTTGCAGTATAATTCAGTATGTTGCATCACATTTCAGTGTATTACAGTATACTTCAGTGTGTTGCAGTTTATTTCAGTATGCCACAGCATATTTCAGTATGTTAGAGTGTAATTCAGTATGTTGCAGTATATTTCAATATGTTATAGTGTATTTCACTATGTTGCAGTATATTTCAGCATGTTGCAGTATGTTTCAGTATGTCGCAGTATATTTTAATGTGTTGCAATGTATTTCAGTATGTTGCAGTCTATTTTAGTATGTTGCAGTATGTTGCGGTATATTTCAACATGTTGCAGTATATTTCAATGTGTCGCACAATAATTCAGTATGTTGCAGTATGTTGCAGTATGTTGCAGTGTATTTCAGTGTGTCACAATGTATTTCAGTATGTTGCACCACTTGAAGTATAATTCGTATGTTGCAGTATTTTTTAGTGTGTCGCAGTAAATTTCGGTATGTTGCCATATGGTTCAGTGTGTTGCAGTATATTTCAATGTGTTGCAGTGTATATCTATAAGTTCCAGTGTAATTCAGTATGTTGCAGTATGTTCCAGTGTATTTTAGTATGTTGCAGTATGTTGTAGTGTATTTCGGTGTGTCACAGTGTATTTCAGTATGTTGCAGTATGTTTCAGTATGTTGCAGTATATTTTAATGTGTTGCAGTGTATTTTAGTATGTTGCAGTATGTTACAGTATATTTCAATATGTTGCAGTATATTTTCTTGTGTCGCACAATATTTCAGAATGTTGCAGTATGTTGCAGTGTATTTCAGTGTGTCACAGTGTATTTCACTATGTTGCACCACTTGCAGTCTATTTCAGTATGTTGCAGTATATTTTAAGGCGTCGCAGTATATTTCAGTACGTTGCAGTAATTTTCAACGTGTCGCAGTTTATTTCGGTATGTTGCCGTATGTTTCAGTGTGTTGCAGTATATTTCAGTATGTTGCAGTATGTTTCAGTATGTTGCAGTATATTTTAATGTGTTGCAATGTATTTCAGTATGTTGCAGTATGTTGCAGTATGTTGCAGTGTATTTCAATGTGTCACAGTGTATTTCAGTATGTTGCAGTATGTTTCAATGTGTCGCAGTGTATTTCAATATGTTCCAGTGTATTTCAGTATGTTGCAGTTTGTTGTAGTGCATTTGAGTATGTTGCACTATGTTGCAGTATAATTCAGTATGTTGCATCACATTTCAGTGTATTATAGTATACTTCAGTGTGTTGCAGTGTATTTCAGTATGCTACAGCATATTTCAGTATGTTAGAGTGTAATTCAGTATGTTGCAGTATATTTCAATATGTTATAGTGTATTTCAGTATGTTGCAGTATATTTCAGCATGTTGCAGTATGTTTCAGTATGTCGCAGTATATTTTAATGTGTTGCAATGTATTTCAGTATGTTGCAGTCTATTTTAGTATGTTGCAGTATGTTACGGTATATTTCAATATGTTGCAGTATATTTCAATGTGTAGCACAATAATTCAGTATGTTGCAGTATGTTGCAGTATGTTGCAGTGTATTTCAGTGTGTCACAATGTATTTCAGTAAGTTGCACCACTTGAAGTATAATTCGTATGTTGCAGTATTTTTTAGTGTGTCGCAGTAAATTTCTGTATGTTGCCATATGGTTTAGTGTGTTGCAGTATATTTCAATGTGTTGCAGTGTATATCAATATGTTTCAGTGTATCTCAGTATGTTGCAGTATGATGCAGTGTAATTCAATAAGTTACACTGTATTTCCGTACGTTGCAATATCTTGCAGTATGTTGCAGTGTGTTTCAGTATGTCACAGTGTATTTCAGTATGTTGCACCACTTGCAGTATATTTCAGTATGTTGCAGTATTTTTCAAGGTGTCGCAGTATATTTCGGTATGCTGCCGTATGTTGCAGTGTGTTGCAGTATATTTCAATGAGTTGCAGTGTATATCAATATGTTCCAGTATTTTTCAGTATGTTGCAGTATGATGCAGTGTATTTCAATATGTTACAGTGTATTTCAGTATGTTGCAGTATGTTGCAGTATGTTGCAGTGTATTCCAGTGTGTCACATTGTACTTCAGTATGTTGCACCAATTGCAGTATATTTCGTATGTTGCAGTATTTTTCAAGGTGTCGCAGTTTATTTCAGTATGTTGCCGTATGTTTCAGTGTGTTGCAGTGTATTTCAGAGTGTAGCAGTGTAGTTCAATATGTCGCAGTATATTTCAGCATGTTGCAGTATGTTGCAGTATGTTGCAGTGTATCTCAGTGTGTCACAGTGTATTTCAGTATGTTGCACCACTTGCAGTATATTTCAGTATGTTGCAGTATTTTTCAACGTGTTGCAGTATATTTCGGTATGTTGCCGTATATTTCAGTGTGTTACACTATGCTTTAATACGTTGCAGTATGTTCCGGTATGTTTCATTATGTTACAGTATATAACACTAGTTTACCATTCATTTCGATATGTTGCAGTATATTTCAGAGTGTAGCAGTGTAGTTCAATATGTCGCAGTATATTTCAGCATGTTGCAGTATGTTGCAGTATGTTGCAGTGTATCTCAGTGTGTCACAGTGTATTTCAGTATGTTGCACCACTTGCAGTATATTTCAGTATGTTGCAGTATTTTTCAACGTGTTGCAGTATATTTCGGTATGTTGCCGTATATTTCAGTGTGTTACACTATGCTTTAATACGTTGCAGTATGTTCCGGTATGTTTCATTATGTTACAGTATATAACACTAGTTTACCATTCATTTTGATATGTTGCAGTATATTTCAATGTGTTGCAGTGTATCTCATCATGTTCAAGTGTAATTCAGTATGTTGCAGTATGTTGCAGTATATTTCAGTATGTTACAGTGTATTTCGGTATGTTAGAGTATATTTCAGTCTGTTACAGTATATTTCAGTATGTTACAGTACATTTCTGTATATTACATTACATTTCAGTATGTTGCAGTATACTTCAGTATGTTGCAGTATATTTTAATGTGTCGCAGTATACTTCATTGCGTTACCTTATGTTTCAGTCTGTTGCAGTATATTTCAATGTGTTGCAGAGTATTCCATTATGTTCCGGTGCATTTCAGTATGTTGCAGTATGTTGCAGTGTATTTCGATATGTTACGCTGTATTTCAGTATGTTGCAGTATGTTGCAGTATGTTGCAGTGTATTCCGATATGTTACAGTGTATTTCAGTATGTTGCAGTATGTTGCATTATGTTTCAGTGTATTTCAGTGTGTCACAGTGTATTTCAGTATGTTGCACTATTTTGCAGTATAATTCAGTATGTTGCATTACATTTCAGTGTATTACAGTATACTTCAGTGTGTTGCAGTGTATTTCAGTATGTTGCAGTATGTTGCAGTATATTTTAATGTGTTGCAATGCATTTCAGTATGTTGCAGTATGTTGCAGTATGTTGCAGTATGTTGCAGTGTATTTCAATGTGTCACAGTGTATTTCACTATGTTGCACCACTTGCAGTCTATTTCAGTATGTTGCAGTATATTTTAAGGCGTCGCAGTATATTTCAGTATGTTGCAGTAATTTTCAAAGCGTCGCAGTTTATTTCGGTATGTTGCCGTATGTTTCAGTGTGTTGCAGTATATTTCAGTATGTTGCAGTATGTTTCAGTATGTTGCAGTATATTTTAATGTGTTGCAATGTATTTCAGTATGTTGCAGTATGTTGCAGTATGTTGCAGTGTATTTCAATGTGTCACAGTGTATTTCAGTATGTTGCAGTATGTTTCAATGTGTCGCAGTGTATTTCAATATGTTCCAGTGTATTTCAGTATGTTGCAGTTTGTTGTAGTGCATTTGAGTATGTTGCACTATGTTGCAGTATAATTCAGTATGTTGCATCACATTTCAGTGTATTATAGTATACTTCAGTGTGTTGCAGTGTATTTCAGTATGCTACAGCATATTTCAGTATGTTAGAGTGTAATTCAGTATGTTGCAGTATATTTCAATATGTTATAGTGTATTTCAGTATGTTGCAGTATATTTCAGCATGTTGCAGTATGTTTCGGTATGTCGCAGTATATTTTAATGTGTTGCAATGTATTTCAGTATGTTGCAGTCTATTTTAGTATGTTGCAGTATGTTACGGTATATTTCAATATGTTGCAGTATATTTCAATGTGTAGCACAATAATTCAGTATGTTGCAGTATGTTGCAGTATGTTGCAGTGTATTTCAGTGTGTCACAATGTATTTCAGTATGTTGCACCACTTGAAGTATAATTCGTATGTTGCAGTATTTTTTAGTGTGTCGCAGTAAATTTCTGTATGTTGCCATATGGTTCAGTGTGTTGCAGTATATTTCAATGTGTTGCAGTGTATATCAATATGTTTCAGTGTATCTCAGTATGTTGCAGTATGATGCAGTGTAATTCAATAAGTTACACTGTATTTCCGTACGTTGCAATATCTTGCAGTATGTTGCAGTGTGTTTCAGTATGTCACAGTGTATTTCAGTATGTTGCACCACTTGCAGTATATTTCAGTATGTTGCAGTATTTTTCAAGGTGTCGCAGTATATTTCGGTATGCTGCCGTATGTTGCAGTGTGTTGCAGTATATTTCAATGAGTTGCAGTGTATATCAATATGTTCCAGTGTTTTTCAGTATGTTGCAGTATGATGCAGTGTATTTCAATATGTTACAGTGTATTTCAGTATGTTGCAGTATGTTGCAGTATGTTGCAGTGTATTCCAGTGTGTCACATTGTACTTCAGTATGTTGCACCAATTGCAGTATATTTCGTATGTTGCAGTATTTTTCAAGGTGTCGCAGTATATTTCGGTATATTGCCGTATGTTTCAGTGTGTTGCATTATATTTCAATGTGTTGCAGTCTATATCAATATGTTCCAGTGTAATTCAGTATGTTGCAGTATGATGCAGTGTATTTCAATATGTTACAGTGTATTTCAGTAGGTTGCGGTATCTTGCAGTATGTTGCAGTGTATTTCAGTACACTTCAGTGTGTTGCAGTGTATTTCAGTATGCTACAGCATATTTCAGCATCTTAGAGTGTAATTCAGTATGTTGCAGTATATTTCAATATGTTATAGTGTATTTCAGTATGTTGCAGTATGTTTCAGTATGTCGCAGTATATTTTAATGTGTTGCAATGTATTCCAGTATGCTGCAGTGTATTTTAGTACGTTGCAGTATGTTACAGTATATTTCAATATGTTGCAGTATATTTCAATGTGTCGCACAATATTTCAGTATGTTGCAGTATGTTGCAGTATGTTGCAATGTATTTCAGTGTGTCACATTGTATTTCAGTATGTTGCACCACTTGCAGTATATTTCGTATGTTGCAGTGTTTTTCAAGGTGTCGCAGTCTATTTCAGTATGTTGCAGAATATTTTAAGGCGTCGCAGTATATTTCAGTATGTTGCAGTAATTTTCAACGTGTCGCAGTTTATTTCAGTATGTTGCCGTATGTTTCAGTGTGTTGCAGTATATTTCAGAGTGTAGCAGTGTAGTTCAATATGTTGCAGTATATTTCAGTATGTTGCAGTATTTTTGAACGTGTTGCAGTATATTTCGGTATGTTGCCGTATATTTCAGTGTGTTACACTGTGCTTTAATACGTTGCAGTATGTTCCGGTATGTGTCATTATGTTACAGTATATTACACTAGTTTACCATTCATTTCGATATGTTGCAGTATATTTCAATGTGTTGCAGTGTATTTCATTATGTTCAAGTGTAATTCAGTATGCTACAGTATATTTCAGTATTTTGCCTTATGTTTCAGTGTGTTGCAGTATATTTCAATGTGTTGCAGTGCATATCATAATGTTCCGGTGTATTTCAGTATGTTGCAGTATATTTCGGCATGTTGCAGTACATTTCCGTTTATTACACTATACTGCAGTGAGTTTTAGTGTCTTTCAGTATGCTACAGCATATTTCAGTATGTTGCAGTCTATTTCGATGTTTTGCAATGTATTTCAATGTGTCACAGTGTATTTCAGTATGTTGCAGTATGTTTCAATGTGTCGCAGTGTATTTCAATATGTTCCAGTGTATTTCAGTATGTTGCAGTTTGTTGTAGTGTATTTGAGTATGTTGCACTATGTTGCAGTATAATTCAATATGTTGCATCACATTTCAGTGTATTACAGTATACTTCAGTGTGTTGCAGTTTATTTCAGTATGCTACAGCATATTTCAGTATGTTAGAGTGTAATTCAGTATGTTGCAGTATATTTCAATATGTTATAGTGTATTTCACTATGTTGCAGTATATTTCAGCATGTTGCAGTATGTTTCAGTATGTCGCAGTATATTTTATTGTGTTGCAATGTATTTCAGTATGTTGCAGTCTATTTTAGTATGTTGCAGTATGTTGCGGTATATTTCAATATGTTGCAGTATATTTCAATGTGTCGCACAATAATTCAGTATGTTGCAGTATGTTGCAGTATGTTGCAGTGTATTTCAGTGTGTCACAATGTATTTCAGTATGTTGCACCACTTGAAGTATAATTCGTATGTTGCAGTATTTTTTAGTGTGTCGCAGTAAATTTCGGTATGTTGCCATATGGTTCAGTGTGTTGCAGTATATTTCTATGTGTTGCAGTGTAAATCAATATGTTCCAGTGTATCTCAGTATGTTGCAGTATGATGCAGTGTAATTCAATAAGTTACACTGTATTTCCGTACGTTGCAATATCTTGCAGTATGTTGCAGTGTATTTCAGTATGTCACAGTGTATTTCAGTATGTTGCACCACTTGCAGTATAATTCAGTATGTTGCAGTATTTTTCAAGGTGTCGCAGTATATTTCGGTATGCTGCCGTATGTTGCAGTGTGTTGCAGTATATTTCAATGAGTTGCAGTGTATATCAATATGTACCAGTGTTTTTCAGTATGTTGCAGTATGATGCAGTGTATTTCAATATGTTACAGTGTATTTCAGTATGTTGCAGTATGTTGCAGTATGTTGCAGTGTATTCCAGTGTGTCACATTGTATTTCAGTATGTTGCACCACTTGCAGTATATTTCGTATGTTGCAGTATTTTTCAAGGTGTCGCAGTATATTTCGGTATATTGCCGTATGTTTCAGTGTGTTGCATTATATTTCAATGTGTTGCAGTGTATATCAATATGTTCCAGTGTAATTCAGTATGTTGCAGTATGATGCAGTGTATTTCAATATGTTACAGTGTATTTCAGTAGGTTGCGGTATCTTGCAGTATGTTGCAGTGTATTTCAGTATGTCACAGTCTGTTTCAGTATGTTGCGGTATCTTGCAGTATATTTCAGTATGTTGCAGTATGTTTCAATGTGTCGCAGTGTATTTCAATATGTTCCAGTGTATTTCAGTATGTTGCAGTACATTGTAGTGTATTTCAGTATGTTGTACTATGTTGCAGTATAATTCAGTATGTTGCATTACATTTCAGTGTATTGCAGTATACTTCAGTGTGTTGCAGTGTATTTCAGTATGCTACAGCATATTTCAGTATGTTGGAGTGTAATTCAGTATGTTGCAGTATATTTCAATATGTTATAGTGTATTTCAGTATGTTGCAGTATATTTCAGCATGTTGCAGTATGTTTCAGTATGTCGCAGTATTTTTTAATGTGTTGCAATGTATTTCAGTATGTTGCAGTGTATTTTAGTATGTTGCAGTATGTTGCAGTATGTTGCAGTGTATTTCGATATGTTACAGTGTATTTCAGTATGTTGCAGTATGTTGCATTA
The DNA here is from genome assembly GCA_964035545.1 of Bugula neritina. NCBI lineage: Eukaryota > Metazoa > Bryozoa > Gymnolaemata > Cheilostomatida > Bugulidae > Bugula > Bugula neritina. The sequence goes on along the minus strand of CAXIUT010000230.1, from coordinate 773,402 downwards.
TGTTTCAGTGTATTTCAGTGTGTCACAGTGTATTTCAGTATGTTGCACCACTTGCAGTATATTTCAGTATGTTGCAGTATTTTTCAAGGTGTCGCAGTATATTTCGGTATGCTGCCGTATGTTGCAGTGTGTTGCAGTATATTTCAATGAGTTGCAGTGTATATCAATATGTTCCAGTGTTTTTCAGTATGTTGCAGTATGATGCAGTGTATTTCAATATGTTACAGTGTATTTCAGTATGTTGCAGTATGTTGCAGTATGTTGCAGTGTATTCCAGTGTGTCACATTGTACTTCAGTATGTTGCACCAATTGCAGTATATTTCGTATGTTGCAGTATTTTTCAAGGTGTCGCAGTTTATTTCAGTATGTTGCCGTATGTTTCAGTGTGTTGCAGTGTATTTCAGAGTGTAGCAGTGTAGTTCAATATGTCGCAGTATATTTCAGCATGTTGCAGTATGTTGCAGTATGTTGCAGTGTATCTCAGTGTGTCACAGTGTATTTCAGTATGTTGCACCACTTGCAGTATATTTCAGTATGTTGCAGTATTTTTCAACGTGTTGCAGTATATTTCGGTATGTTGCCGTATATTTCAGTGTGTTACACTATGCTTTAATACGTTGCAGTATGTTCCGGTATGTTTCATTATGTTACAGTATATAACACTAGTTTACCATTCATTTCGATATGTTGCAGTATATTTCAGAGTGTAGCAGTGTAGTTCAATATGTCGCAGTATATTTCAGCATGTTGCAGTATGTTGCAGTATGTTGCAGTGTATCTCAGTGTGTCACAGTGTATTTCAGTATGTTGCACCACTTGCAGTATATTTCAGTATGTTGCAGTATTTTTCAACGTGTTGCAGTATATTTCGGTATGTTGCCGTATATTTCAGTGTGTTACACTATGCTTTAATACGTTGCAGTATGTTCCGGTATGTTTCATTATGTTACAGTATATAACACTAGTTTACCATTCATTTTGATATGTTGCAGTATATTTCAATGTGTTGCAGTGTATCTCATCATGTTCAAGTGTAATTCAGTATGTTGCAGTATGTTGCAGTATATTTCAGTATGTTACAGTGTATTTCGGTATGTTAGAGTATATTTCAGTCTGTTACAGTATATTTCAGTATGTTACAGTACATTTCTGTATATTACATTACATTTCAGTATGTTGCAGTATACTTCAGTATGTTGCAGTATATTTTAATGTGTCGCAGTATACTTCATTGCGTTACCTTATGTTTCAGTCTGTTGCAGTATATTTCAATGTGTTGCAGAGTATTCCATTATGTTCCGGTGCATTTCAGTATGTTGCAGTATGTTGCAGTGTATTTCGATATGTTACGCTGTATTTCAGTATGTTGCAGTATGTTGCAGTATGTTGCAGTGTATTCCGATATGTTACAGTGTATTTCAGTATGTTGCAGTATGTTGCATTATGTTTCAGTGTATTTCAGTGTGTCACAGTGTATTTCAGTATGTTGCACTATTTTGCAGTATAATTCAGTATGTTGCATTACATTTCAGTGTATTACAGTATACTTCAGTGTGTTGCAGTGTATTTCAGTATGTTGCAGTATGTTGCAGTATATTTTAATGTGTTGCAATGCATTTCAGTATGTTGCAGTATGTTGCAGTATGTTGCAGTATGTTGCAGTGTATTTCAATGTGTCACAGTGTATTTCACTATGTTGCACCACTTGCAGTCTATTTCAGTATGTTGCAGTATATTTTAAGGCGTCGCAGTATATTTCAGTATGTTGCAGTAATTTTCAAAGCGTCGCAGTTTATTTCGGTATGTTGCCGTATGTTTCAGTGTGTTGCAGTATATTTCAGTATGTTGCAGTATGTTTCAGTATGTTGCAGTATATTTTAATGTGTTGCAATGTATTTCAGTATGTTGCAGTATGTTGCAGTATGTTGCAGTGTATTTCAATGTGTCACAGTGTATTTCAGTATGTTGCAGTATGTTTCAATGTGTCGCAGTGTATTTCAATATGTTCCAGTGTATTTCAGTATGTTGCAGTTTGTTGTAGTGCATTTGAGTATGTTGCACTATGTTGCAGTATAATTCAGTATGTTGCATCACATTTCAGTGTATTATAGTATACTTCAGTGTGTTGCAGTGTATTTCAGTATGCTACAGCATATTTCAGTATGTTAGAGTGTAATTCAGTATGTTGCAGTATATTTCAATATGTTATAGTGTATTTCAGTATGTTGCAGTATATTTCAGCATGTTGCAGTATGTTTCGGTATGTCGCAGTATATTTTAATGTGTTGCAATGTATTTCAGTATGTTGCAGTCTATTTTAGTATGTTGCAGTATGTTACGGTATATTTCAATATGTTGCAGTATATTTCAATGTGTAGCACAATAATTCAGTATGTTGCAGTATGTTGCAGTATGTTGCAGTGTATTTCAGTGTGTCACAATGTATTTCAGTATGTTGCACCACTTGAAGTATAATTCGTATGTTGCAGTATTTTTTAGTGTGTCGCAGTAAATTTCTGTATGTTGCCATATGGTTCAGTGTGTTGCAGTATATTTCAATGTGTTGCAGTGTATATCAATATGTTTCAGTGTATCTCAGTATGTTGCAGTATGATGCAGTGTAATTCAATAAGTTACACTGTATTTCCGTACGTTGCAATATCTTGCAGTATGTTGCAGTGTGTTTCAGTATGTCACAGTGTATTTCAGTATGTTGCACCACTTGCAGTATATTTCAGTATGTTGCAGTATTTTTCAAGGTGTCGCAGTATATTTCGGTATGCTGCCGTATGTTGCAGTGTGTTGCAGTATATTTCAATGAGTTGCAGTGTATATCAATATGTTCCAGTGTTTTTCAGTATGTTGCAGTATGATGCAGTGTATTTCAATATGTTACAGTGTATTTCAGTATGTTGCAGTATGTTGCAGTATGTTGCAGTGTATTCCAGTGTGTCACATTGTACTTCAGTATGTTGCACCAATTGCAGTATATTTCGTATGTTGCAGTATTTTTCAAGGTGTCGCAGTATATTTCGGTATATTGCCGTATGTTTCAGTGTGTTGCATTATATTTCAATGTGTTGCAGTCTATATCAATATGTTCCAGTGTAATTCAGTATGTTGCAGTATGATGCAGTGTATTTCAATATGTTACAGTGTATTTCAGTAGGTTGCGGTATCTTGCAGTATGTTGCAGTGTATTTCAGTACACTTCAGTGTGTTGCAGTGTATTTCAGTATGCTACAGCATATTTCAGCATCTTAGAGTGTAATTCAGTATGTTGCAGTATATTTCAATATGTTATAGTGTATTTCAGTATGTTGCAGTATGTTTCAGTATGTCGCAGTATATTTTAATGTGTTGCAATGTATTCCAGTATGCTGCAGTGTATTTTAGTACGTTGCAGTATGTTACAGTATATTTCAATATGTTGCAGTATATTTCAATGTGTCGCACAATATTTCAGTATGTTGCAGTATGTTGCAGTATGTTGCAATGTATTTCAGTGTGTCACATTGTATTTCAGTATGTTGCACCACTTGCAGTATATTTCGTATGTTGCAGTGTTTTTCAAGGTGTCGCAGTCTATTTCAGTATGTTGCAGAATATTTTAAGGCGTCGCAGTATATTTCAGTATGTTGCAGTAATTTTCAATGTGTCGCAGTTTATTTCAGTATGTTGCCGTATGTTTCAGTGTGTTGCAGTATATTTCAGAGTGTAGCAGTGTAGTTCAATATGTTGCAGTATATTTCAGTATGTTGCAGTATTTTTGAACGTGTTGCAGTATATTTCGGTATGTTGCCGTATATTTCAGTGTGTTACACTGTGCTTTAATACGTTGCAGTATGTTCCGGTATGTGTCATTATGTTACAGTATATTACACTAGTTTACCATTCATTTCGATATGTTGCAGTATATTTCAATGTGTTGCAGTGTATTTCATTATGTTCAAGTGTAATTCAGTATGCTACAGTATATTTCAGTATTTTGCCTTATGTTTCAGTGTGTTGCAGTATATTTCAATGTGTTGCAGTGCATATCATAATGTTCCGGTGTATTTCAGTATGTTGCAGTATATTTCGGCATGTTGCAGTACATTTCCGTTTATTACACTATACTGCAGTGAGTTTTAGTGTCTTTCAGTATGCTACAGCATATTTCAGTATGTTGCAGTCTATTTCGATGTTTTGCAATGTATTTCAATGTGTCACAGTGTATTTCAGTATGTTGCAGTATGTTTCAATGTGTCGCAGTGTATTTCAATATGTTCCAGTGTACTTCAGTATGTTGCAGTTTGTTGTAGTGTATTTGAGTATGTTGCACTATGTTGCAGTATAATTCAATATGTTGCATCACATTTCAGTGTATTACAGTATACTTCAGTGTGTTGCAGTTTATTTCAGTATGCTACAGCATATTTCAGTATGTTAGAGTGTAATTCAGTATGTTGCAGTATATTTCAATATGTTATAGTGTATTTCACTATGTTGCAGTATATTTCAGCATGTTGCAGTATGTTTCAGTATGTCGCAGTATATTTTATTGTGTTGCAATGTATTTCAGTATGTTGCAGTCTATTTTAGTATGTTGCAGTATGTTGCGGTATATTTCAATATGTTGCAGTATATTTCAATGTGTCGCACAATAATTCAGTATGTTGCAGTATGTTGCAGTATGTTGCAGTGTATTTCAGTGTGTCACAATGTATTTCAGTATGTTGCACCACTTGAAGTATAATTCGTATGTTGCAGTATTTTTTAGTGTGTCGCAGTAAATTTCGGTATGTTGCCATATGGTTCAGTGTGTTGCAGTATATTTCTATGTGTTGCAGTGTAAATCAATATGTTCCAGTGTATCTCAGTATGTTGCAGTATGATGCAGTGTAATTCAATAAGTTACACTGTATTTCCGTACGTTGCAATATCTTGCAGTATGTTGCAGTGTATTTCAGTATGTCACAGTGTATTTCAGTATGTTGCACCACTTGCAGTATAATTCAGTATGTTGCAGTATTTTTCAAGGTGTCGCAGTATATTTCGGTATGCTGCCGTATGTTGCAGTGTGTTGCAGTATATTTCAATGACTTGCAGTGTATATCAATATGTACCAGTGTTTTTCAGTATGTTGCAGTATGATGCAGTGTATTTCAATATGTTACAGTGTATTTCAGTATGTTGCAGTATGTTGCAGTATGTTGCAGTGTATTCCAGTGTGTCACATTGTATTTCAGTATGTTGCACCACTTGCAGTATATTTCGTATGTTGCAGTATTTTTCAAGGTGTCGCAGTATATTTCGGTATATTGCCGTATGTTTCAGTGTGTTGCATTATATTTCAATGTGTTGCAGTGTATATCAATATGTTCCAGTGTAATTCAGTATGTTGCAGTATGATGCAGTGTATTTCAATATGTTACAGTGTATTTCAGTAGGTTGCGGTATCTTGCAGTATGTTGCAGTGTATTTCAGTATGTCACAGTCTGTTTCAGTATGTTGCGGTATCTTGCAGTATATTTCAGTATGTTGCAGTATGTTTCAATGTGTCGCAGTGTATTTCAATATGTTCCAGTGTATTTCAGTATGTTGCAGTACATTGTAGTGTATTTCAGTATGTTGTACTATGTTGCAGTATAATTCAGTATGTTGCATTACATTTCAGTGTATTGCAGTATACTTCAGTGTGTTGCAGTGTATTTCAGTATGCTACAGCATATTTCAGTATGTTGGAGTGTAATTCAGTATGTTGCAGTATATTTCAATATGTTATAGTGTATTTCAGTATGTTGCAGTATATTTCAGCATGTTGCAGTATGTTTCAGTATGTCGCAGTATTTTTTAATGTGTTGCAATGTATTTCAGTATGTTGCAGTGTATTTTAGTATGTTGCAGTATGTTGCAGTATGTTGCAGTGTATTTCGATATGTTACAGTGTATTTCAGTATGTTGCAGTATGTTGCATTATGTTTCAGTGTATTTCAGTGTGTCACAGTGTATTTCAGTATGTTGCACCACTTGCAGTTTATTTCAGAATGTTGCAGTAATTTTCAACGTGTCGCAGTTTATTTCGGTATGTTGCCGTATATTTCAATGTGTTGCACTATATTTCGTTATGTTGCAGTTATTCCGGTATGTTTCATTATTTTACAGTATATTACACTAGTTTACCATTCATTTCGATATGTTGCAGTATATTTCAATGTGTTGCAGTGTATTTCATTATGTTCAAGTGTATTTTAGTATGTTGCAGTATTTTCCAGTATATTTCAGTATGTTGCAGTATATGTTAATGTGTCGCAGTATATTTCAGTATGTTGCAGTATGTTGCAGTATGTTGCAAGGTATTTCAGTGTGTCACAGTGTATTTCAGTTTGTTGCACCACTTGCAGTATATTCAGTATGTTGCAGTATTTTTCAAGGTGTCGCAGTATACTTCGGTTTTTTTGCCGTATGTTCCAGTGTGTTGCAGTGTATTTGAACGTGTTGGAGTGTATATCAATATGTTCCAGTGTATTTCAGTATGTTGCAGTATTATGCAGTGTATTTCAATATGTTAAAGTGTATTTCAGTATGTTGCAGTTTGTTGCAGTATGTTGCAGTGTATTTCAGTGTGTCACATTGTATTTAAGTATGTGCATCATTTGCAGTATATTTCAGTATGTTGCCGTATTTTTCACTGTGTCGCAGTATATTTCGGTATGTTGCCGAACGGTTCCGTGTGTTGCAGTATATTTTAATGTGTTGCAGTGTATATCATTATGTTCCAGTGTATGTCAGTATATTGCAGTATGATGCAGTGTATTTCAATATGTTACAGTGTATTTCAGTATGTTGCAGTTTCTTGCAGTATGTTGCAGTGTATTTCAGTATGTTGCAGTATGTTACAGTATATTTCAATATGTTGCAGTATATTTCAATGTGTCGCACAATATTTCAGTATGTTGCAGTATGTTGCAGTATGTTGCAGTGTATTTCAGTGTGTCACATTGTATTTCAGTATGTTGCACCACTTGCAGTATATTTCGTATATTGCAGTATTTTTCAAGGTGTCGCAGTCTATTTCAGTATGTTGCAGAATATTTTAAGGCGTCGCAGTATATTTCGGTATGTTGCAGTAATTTTCAACCTGTCGCAGTTTATTTCAGTATGTTGCCGTATGTTTCAGTGTGTTGCAGTATATTTCAGAGTGTAGCAGTGTAGTTCAATATGTCGCAGTATATTTCAGCATGTTGCAGTATGTTGCAGTATGTTGCAGTGTATCTCAGTGTGTCACAGTGTATTTCAGTATGTTGCACCACTTGCAGTATATTTCAGTATGTTGCAGTATTTTTCAACGTGTTGCAGTATATTTCGGTATGTTGCCGTATATTTCAGTGTGTTACACTATGCTTTAATACGTTGCAGTATGTTCCGGTATGTTTCATTATGTTACAGTATATAACACTAGTTTACCATTCATTTCGATATGTTGCAGTATATTTCAATGTGTTGCAGTGTATTTCATCATGTTCAAGTGTAATTCAGTATGTTGCAGTATGTTGCAGTATATTTCAGTATGTTACAGTGTATTTCGGTATGTTAGAGTATATTTCAGTCTGTTACAGTATATTTCAGTATGTTACAGTACATTTCTGTATATTACATAACATTTCAGTATGTTGCAGTATATTTCAGTATGTTGCAGTATATTTTAATGTGTCGCAGTATACTTCATTGCGTTACCTTATGTTTCAGTCTGTTGCAGTATATTTCAATGTGTTGCAGAGTATTCCATTATGTTCCGGTGCATTTCAGTATGTTGCAGTATGTTGCAGTATGTTGCAGTGTATTCCGATATGTTACAGTGTATTTCAGTATGTTGCAGTATGTTGCATTATGTTTCAGTGTATTTCAGTGTGTCACAGTGTATTTCAGTATGTTGCACTATTTTGCAGTATAATTCAGTATGTTGCATTACATTTCAGTGTATTACAGTATACTTCAGTGTGTCACAGTGTATTTCAGTATGTTGCACTATTTTGCAGTATAATTCAGTATGTTGCATTACATTTCAGTGTATTACAGTATACTTCAGTGTGTTGCAGTGTATTTCAGTATGTTGCAGTATGTTTCAGTATGTTGCAGTATATTTTAATGTGTTGCAATGCATTTCAGTATGTTGCAGTATGTTGCAGTATGTTGCAGTGTATTTCAATGTGTCACAGTGTATTTCAGTATGTTGCAGTATGTTTCAATGTGTCGCAGTGTATTTCAATATGTTCCAGTGTATTTCAGTATGTTGCAGTTTGTTGTAGTGTATTTGAGTATGTTGCACTATGTTGCAGTATAATTCAGTATGTTGCATCACATTTCAGTGTATTACAGTATACTTCAGTGTGTTGCAGTTTATTTCAGTATGCTACAGCATATTTCAGTATGTTAGAGTGTAATTCAGTATGTTGCAGTATATTTCAATATGTTATAGTGTATTTCACTACGTTGCAGTATATTTCAGCATGTTGCAGTATGTTTCAGTATGTCGCAGTATATTTTAATGTGTTGCAATGTATTTCAGTATGTTGCAGTCTATTTTAGTATGTTGCAGTATGTTGCGGTATATTTCAATATGTTGCAGTATATTTCAATGTGTCGCACAATAATTCAGTATGTTGCAGTATGTTGCAGTATGTTGCAGTGTATTTCAGTGTGTCACAATGTATTTCAGTATGTTGCACCACTTGAAATATAATTCGTATGTTGCAGTATTTTTTAGTGTGTCGCAGTAAATTTCGGTATGTTGCCATATGGTTCAGTGTGTTGCAGTATATTTCAATGTGTTGCAGTGTAAATCAATATGTTCCAGTGTATCTCAGTATGTTGCAGTATGATGCAGTGTAATTCAATAAGTTACACTGTATTTCCGTACGTTGCAATATCTTGCAGTATGTTGCAGTGTATTCCAGTATGTCACAGTGTATTTCAGTATGTTGCACCACTTGCAGTATATTTCAGTATGTTGCAGTATTTTTCAAGGTGTCGCAGTATATTTCGGTATGCTGCCGTATGTTGCAGTGTGTTGCAGTATATTTCAATGAGTTGCAGTGTATATCAATATGTACCAGTGTTTTTCAGTATGTTGCAGTATGATGCAGTGTATTTCAATATGTTACAGTGTATTTCAGTATGTTGCAGTATGTTGCAGTATGTTGCAGTGTATTCCAGTGTGTCACATTGTATTTCAGTATGTTGCACCACTTGCAGTATATTTCGTATGTTGCAGTATTTTTCAAGGTGTCGCAGTATATTTCGGTATATTGCCGTATGTTTCAGTGTGTTGCATTATATTTCAATGTTGTCAGTGTATATCAATATGTTCCAGTGTAATTCAGTATGTTGCAGTATGATGCAGTGTATTTCAATATGTTACAGTGTATTTCAGTAGGTTGCGGTATCTTGCAGTATGTTGCAGTGTATTTCAGTATGTCACAGTCTGTTTCAGTATGTTGCGGTATCTTGCAGTATATTTCAGTATGTTGCAGTATGTTTCAATGTGTCGCAGTGTATTTCAATATGTTCCAGTGTATTTCAGTATGTTGCAGTACATTGTAGTGTATTTCAGTATGTTGTACTATGTTGCAGTATAATTCAGTATGTTGCATTACATTTCAGTGTATTGCAGTATACTTCAGTGTGTTGCAGTGTATTTCAGTATGCTACAGCATATTTCAGTATGTTGGAGTGTAATTCAGTATGTTGCAGTATATTTCAATATGTTATAGTGTATTTCAGTATGTTGCAGTATATTTCAGCATGTTGCAGTATGTTTCAGTATGTCGCAGTATTTTTTAATGTGTTGCAATGTATTTCAGTATGTTGCAGTGTATTTTAGTATGTTGCAGTATGTTGCAGTATGTTGCAGTGTATTTCGATATGTTACAGTGTATTTCAGTATGTTGCAGTATGTTGCATTATGTTTCAGTGTATTTCAGTGTGTCACAGTGTATTTCAGTATGTTGCACCACTTGCAGTTTATTTCAGAATGTTGCAGTAATTTTCAACGTGTCGCAGTTTATTTCGGTATGTTGCCGTATATTTCAATGTGTTGCACTATATTTCGTTATGTTGCAGTTATTCCGGTATGTTTCATTATTTTACAGTATATTACACTAGTTTACCATTCATTTCGATATGTTGCAGTATATTTCAATGTGTTGCAGTGTATTTCATTATGTTCAAGTGTATTTTAGTATGTTGCAGTATTTTCCAGTATATTTCAGTATGTTGCAGTATATGTTAATGTGTCGCAGTATATTTCAGTATGTTGCAGTATGTTGCAGTATGTTGCAAGGTATTTCAGTGTGTCACAGTGTATTTCAGTTTGTTGCACCACTTGCAGTATATTCAGTATGTTGCAGTATTTTTCAAGGTGTCGCAGTATACTTCGGTTTTTTTGCCGTATGTTCCAGTGTGTTGCAGTGTATTTGAACGTGTTGGAGTGTATATCAATATGTTCCAGTGTATTTCAGTATGTTGCAGTATTATGCAGTGTATTTCAATATGTTAAAGTGTATTTCAGTATGTTGCAGTTTGTTGCAGTATGTTGCAGTGTATTTCAGTGTGTCACATTGTATTTAAGTATGTGCATCATTTGCAGTATATTTCAGTATGTTGCCGTATTTTTCACTGTGTCGCAGTATATTTCGGTATGTTGCCGAACGGTTCCGTGTGTTGCAGTATATTTCAATGTGTTGCAGTGTATATCATTATGTTCCAGTGTATGTCAGTATATTGCAGTATGATGCAGTGTATTTCAATATGTTACAGTGTATTTCAGTATGTTGCAGTTTCTTGCAGTATGTTGCAGTGTATTTTAGTATGTTGCAGTATGTTACAGTATATTTCAATATGTTGCAGTATATTTCAATGTGTCGCACAATATTTCAGTATGTTGCAGTATGTTGCAGTATGTTGCAGTGTATTTCAGTGTGTCACATTGTATTTCAGTATGTTGCACCACTTGCAGTATATTTCGTATGTTGCAGTATTTTTCAAGGTGTCGCAGTCTATTTCAGTATGTTGCAGAATATTTTAAGGCGTCGCAGTATATTTTGGTATGTTGCAGTAATTTTCAACCTGTCGCAGTTTATTTCAGTATGTTGCCGTATGTTTCAGTGTGTTGCAGTATATTTCAGAGTGTAGCAGTGTAGTTCAATATGTCGCAGTATATTTCAGTATGTTGCAGTATTTTTCAACGTGTTGCAGTATATTTCGGTATGTTGCCGTATATTTCAGTGTGTTACACTATGCTTTAATACGTTGCAGTATGTTCCGGTATGTTTCATTATGTTACAGTATATAACACTAGTTTACCATTCATTTCGATATGTTGCAGTATATTTCAATGTGTTGCAGTGTATTTCATCATGTTCAAGTGTAATTCAGTATGTTGCAGTATGTTGCAGTATATTTCAGTATGTTACAGTGTATTTCGGTATGTTAGAGTATATTTCAGTCTGTTACAGTATATTTCAGTATGTTACAGTACATTTCTGTATATTACATTACATTTCAGTATGTTGCAGTATATTTCAGTATGTTGCAGTATATTTTAATGTGTCGCAGTATACTTCATTGCGTTACCTTATGTTTCAGTCTGTTGCAGTATATTTCAATGTGTTGCAGAGTATTCCATTATGTTCCGGTGCATTTCAGTATGTTGCAGTATGTTGCAGTGTATTTCGATATGTTACGGTGTATTTCAGTATGTTGCAGTATGTTGCAGTATGTTGCAGTGTATTCCGATATGTTACAGTGTATTTCAGTATGTTGCAGTATGTTGCATTATGTTTCAGTGTATTTCAGTGTGTCACAGTTTATTTCAGTATGTTGCACTATTTTGCAGTATAATTCAGTATGTTGCATTACATTTCAGTGTATTACAGTATACTTCAGTGTGTTGCAGTGTATTTCAGTATGTTGCAGTATGTTTCAGTATGTTGCAGTATATTTTAATGTGTTGCAATGCATTTCAGTATGTTGCAGTATGTTGCAGTATGTTGCAGTGTATTTCAATGTGTCACAGTGTATTTCAGTATGTTGCAGTATGTTTCAATGTGTCGCAGTGTATTTCAATATGTTCCAGTGTATTTCAGTATGTTGCAGTTTGTTGTAGTGTATTTGAGTATGTTGCACTATGTTGCAGTATAATTCAGTATGTTGCATCACATTTCAGTGTATTACAGTATACTTCAGTGTGTTGCAGTTTATTTCAGTATGCTACAGCATATTTCAGTATGTTAGAGTGTAATTCAGTATGTTGCAGTATATTTCAATATGTTATAGTGTATTTCACTATGTTGCAGTATATTTCAGCATGTTGCAGTATGTTTCAGTATGTCGCAGTATATTTTAATGTGTTGCAATGTATTTCAGTATGTTGCAGTCTATTTTAGTATGTTGCAGTATGTTGCGTTATATTTCAATATGTTGCAGTATATTTCAATGTGTCGCACAATAATTCAGTATGTTGCAGTATGTTGCAGTATGTTGCAGTGTATTTCAGTGTGTCACAATGTATTTCAGTATGTTGCACCACTTGAAGTATAATTCGTATGTTGCAGTATTTTTTAGTGTGTCGCAGTAAATTTCGGTATGTTGCCATATGGTTCAGTGTGTTGCAGTATATTTCAATGTGTTGCAGTGTAAATCAATATGTTCCAGTGTATCTCAGTATGTTGCAGTATGATGCAGTGTAATTCAATAAGTTACACTGTATTTCCGTACGTTGCAATATCTTGCAGTATGTTGCAGTGTATTTCAGTATGTCACAGTGTATTTCAGTATGTTGCACCACTTGCAGTATATTTCAGTATGTTGCAGTATTTTTCAAGGTGTCGCAGTATATTTCGGTATGCTGCCGTATGTTGCAGTGTGTTGCAGTATATTTCAATGAGTTGCAGTGTATATCAATATGTACCAGTGTTTTTCAGTATGTTGCAGTATGATGCAGTGTATTTCAATATGTTACAGTGTATTTCAGTATGTTGCAGTATGTTGCAGTATGTTGCAGTGTATTCCAGTGTGTCACATTGTATTTCAGTATGTTGCACCACTTACAGTATATTTCGTATGTTGCAGTATTTTTCAAGGTGTCGCAGTATATTTCGGTATATTGCCGTATGTTTCAGTGTGTTGCATTATATTTCAATGTGTTGCAGTGTATATCAATATGTTCCAGTGCAATTCAGTATGTTGCAGTATGATGCAGTGTATTTCAATATGTTACAGTGTATTTCAGTAGGTTGCGGTATCTTGCAGTATGTTGCAGTGTATTTCAGTATGTCACAGTCTGTTTCAGTATGTTGCAGTATCTTGCAGTATATTTCAGTATGTTGCAGTATGTTTCAATGTGTCGCAGTGTATTTCAATATGTTCCAGTGTATTTCAGTATGTTGCAGTACATTGTAGTGTATTTCAGTATGTTGTACTATGTTGCAGTATAATTCAGTATGTTGCATTACATTTCAGTGTATTGCAGTATACTTCAGTGTGTTGCAGTGTATTTCAGTATGCTACAGCATATTTCAGTATGTTGGAATGTAATTCAGTATGTTGCAGTATATTTCAATATGTTATAGTGTATTTCAGTATGTTGCAGTATATTTCAGCATGTTGCAGTATGTTTCAGTATGTCGCAGTATTTTTTAATGTGTTGCAATGTATTTCAGTATGTTGCAGTGTATTTTAGTATGTTGCAGTATGTTGCAGTATGTTGCAGTGTATTTCGATATGTTACAGTGTATTTCAGTATGTTGCAGTATGTTGCATTATGTTTCAGTGTATTTCAGTGTGTCACAGTGTATTTCAGTATGTTGCACCACTTGCAGTTTATTTCAGAATGTTGCAGTAATTTTCAACGTGTCGCAGTTTATTTCGGTATGTTGCCGTATATTTCAATGTGTTGCACTATATTTCGTTATGTTGCAGTTATTCCGGTATGTTTCATTATTTTACAGTATATTACACTAGTTTACCATTCATTTCGATATGTTGCAGTATATTTCAATGTGTTGCAGTGTATTTCATTATGTTCAAGTGTATTTTAGTATGTTGCAGTATTTTCCAGTATATTTCAGTATGTTGCAGTATATGTTAATGTGTCGCAGTATATTTCAGTATGTTGCAGTATGTTGCAGTATGTTGCAAGGTATTTCAGTGTGTCACAGTGTATTTCAGTTTGTTGCACCACTTGCAGTATATTCAGTATGTTGCAGTATTTTTCAAGGTGTCGCAGTATACTTCGGTTTTTTTGCCGTATGTTCCAGTGTGTTGCAGTGTATTTGAACGTGTTGGAGTGTATATCAATATGTTCCAGTGTATTTCAGTATGTTGCAGTATTATGCAGTGTATTTCAATATGTTAAAGTGTATTTCAGTATGTTGCAGTTTGTTGCAGTATGTTGCAGTGTATTTCAGTGTGTCACATTGTATTTAAGTATGTGCATCATTTGCAGTATATTTCAGTATGTTGCCGTATTTTTCACTGTGTCGCAGTATATTTCGGTATGTTGCCGAACGGTTCTGTGTGTTGCAGTATATTTCAATGCGTTGCAGTGTATATCATTATGTTCCAGTGTATGTCAGTATATTGCAGTATGATGCAGTGTATTTCAATATGTTACAGTGTATTTCAGTATGTTGCAGTTTCTTGCAGTATGTTGCAGTGTATTTCAGTATGTTGCAGTATGTTACAGTATATTTCAATATGTTGCAGTATATTTCAATGTGTCGCACAATATTTCAGTATGTTGCAGTATGTTGCAGTATGTTGCAGTGTATTTCAGTGTGTCACATTGTATTTCAGTATGTTGCACCACTTGCAGTATATTTCGTATGTTGCAGTATTTTTCAAGGTGTCGCAGTCTATTTCAGTATGTTGCAGAATATTTTAAGGCGTCGCAGTATATTTCGGTATGTTGCAGTAATTTTCAACCTGTCGCAGTTTATTTCAGTATGTTGCCGTATGTTTCAGTGTGTTGCAGTATATTTCAGAGTGTAGCAGTGTAGTTCAATATGTCGCAGTATATTTCAGCATGTTGCAGTATGTTGCAGTATGTTGCAGTGTATCTCAGTGTGTCACAGTGTATTTCAGTATCTTGCACCACTTGCAGTATATTTCAGTATGTTGCAGTATTTTTCAACGTGTTGCAGTATATTTCGGTATGTTGCCGTATATTTCAGTGTGTTACACTATGCTTTAATACGTTGCAGTATGTTCCGGTATGTTTCATTATGTTACAGTATATAACACTAGTTTACCATTCATTTCGATATGTTGCAGTATATTTCAATGTGTTGCAGTGTATTTCATCATGTTCAAGAGTAATTCAGTATGTTGCAGTATGTTGCAGTATATTTCAGTATGTTACAGTGTATTTCGGTATGTTAGAGTATATTTCAGTCTGTTACAGTATATTTCAGTATGTTACAGTACATTTCTGTATATTACATTACATTTCAGTATGTTGCAGTATATTTCAGTATGTTGCAGTATATTTTAATGTGTCGCAGTATACTTCATTGCGTTACCTTATGTTTCAGTCTGTTGCAGTATATTTCAATGTGTTGCAGAGTATTCCATTATGTTCCGGTGCATTTCAGTATGTTGCAGTATGTTGCAGTGTATTTCGATATGTTACGGTGTATTTCAGTATGTTGCAGTATGTTGCAGTATGTTGCAGTGTATTCCGATATGTTACGGTGTATTTCAGTATGTTGCAGTATGTTGCATTATGTTTCAGTGTATTTCAGTGTGTCACAGTGTATTTCAGTATGTTGCACTATTTTGCAGTATAATTCAGTATGTTGCATTACATTTCAGTGTATTACAGTATACTTCAGTGTGTTGCAGTGTATTTCAGTATGTTGCAGTATGTTTCAGTATGTTGCAGTATATTTTAATGTGTTGCAATGCATTTCAGTATGTTGCAGTATGTTGCAGTATGTTGCAGTGTATTTCAATGTGTCACAGTGTATTTCAGTATGTTGCAGTATGTTTCAATGTGTCGCAGTGTATTTCAATATGTTCCAGTGTATTTCAGTATGTTGCAGTTTGTTGTAGTGTATTTGAGTATGTTGCACTATGTTGCAGTATAATTCAGTATGTTGCATCACATTTCAGTGTATTACAGTATACTTCTGTGTGTTGCAGTTTATTTCAGTATGCTACAGCATATTTCAGTATGTTAGAGTGTAATTCAGTATGTTGCAGTATATTTCAATATGTTATAGTGTATTTCACTATGTTGCAGTATATTTCAGCATGTTGCAGTATGTTTCAGTATGTCGCAGTATATTTTAATGTGTTGCAATGTATTTCAGTATGTTGCAGTCTATTTTAGTATGTTGCATTATGTTGCGGTATATTTCAATATGTTGCAGTATATTTCAATGTGTCGCACAATAATTCAGTATGTTGCAGTATGTTGCAGTATGTTGCAGTGTATTTCAGTGTGTCACAATGTATTTCAGTATGTTGCACCACTTGAAGTATAATTCGTATGTTGCAGTATTTTTTAGTGTGTCGCAGTAAATTTCGGTATGTTGCCATATGGTTCAGTGTGTTGCAGTATATTTCAATGTGTTGCAGTGTAAATCAATATGTTCCAGTGTATCTCAGTATGTTGCAGTATGATGCAGTGTAATTCAATAAGTTACACTGTATTTCCGTACGTTGCAATATCTTGCAGTATGTTGCAGTGTATTTCAGTATGTCACAGTGTATTTCAGTATGTTGCACCACTTGCAGTATATTTCAGTATGTTGCAGTATTTTTCAAGGTGTCGCAGTATATTTCGGTATGCTGCCGTATGTTGCAGTGTGTTGCAGTATATTTCAATGAGTTGCAGTGTATATCAATATGTACCAGTGTTTTTCAGTATGTTGCAGTATGTTGCAGTGTATTCCAGTGTGTCACATTGTATTTCAGTATGTTGCACCACTTGCAGTATATTTCGTATGTTGCAGTATTTTTCAAGGTGTCGCAGTATATTTCGGTATATTGCCGTATGTTTCAGTGTGTTGCATTATATTTCAATGTGTTGCAGTGTATATCAATATGTTCCAGTGCAATTCAGTATGTTGCAGTATGATGCAGTGTATTTCAATATGTTACAGTGTATTTCAGTAGGTTGCGGTATCTTGCAGTATGTTGCAGTGTATTTCAGTATGTCACAGTCTGTTTCAGTATGTTGCAGTATCTTGCAGTATATTTCAGTATGTTGCAGTATGTTTCAATGTGTCGCAGTGTATTTCAATATGTTCCAGTGTATTTCAGTATGTTGCAGTACATTGTGGTGTATTTCAGTATGTTGTACTATGTTGCAGTATAATTCAGTATGTTGCATTACATTTCAGTGTATTGCAGTATACTTCAGTGTGTTGCAGTGTATTTCAGTATGCTACAGCATATTTCAGTATGTTGGAGTGTAATTCAGTATGTTGCAGTATATTTCAATATGTTATAGTGTATTTCAGTATGTTGCAGTATATTTCAGTATGTCGCAGTATTTTTTAATGTGTTGCAATGTATTTCAGTATGTTGCAGTGTATTTTAGTATGTTGCAGTATGTTGCAGTGTATTTCGATATGTTACAGTGTATTTCAGTATGTTGCAGTATGTTGCATTATGTTTCAGTGTATTTCAGTGTGTCACAGTGTATATCAATATGTTCCAGTGTTTTTCAGTATGTTGCAGTATGATGCAGTGTATTTCAATATGTTACAGTGTATTTCAGTATGTTGCAGTATGTTGCCGTATGTTGCAGTGTATTCCAGTGTGTCACATTGTATTTCAGTATGTTGCACCACTTGCAGTTTATTTCAGAATGTTGCAGTAATTTTCAACGTGTCGCAGTTTATTTCGGTATATTGCCGTATATTTCAATGTGTTGCACTATATTTCGTTGTGTTGCAGTTATTCTGGTATGTTTCATTATTTTACAGTATATTACACTAGTTCACCATTCATTTCGATATGTTGCAGTATATTTCAATGTGTTGCAGTGTATTTCATTATGTTCAAGTGTATTTTAGTATGTTGCAGTATTTTCCAGTATATTTCAGTATGTTGCAGTATATGTTAATGTGTCGCAGTATATTTCAGTATGTTGCAGTATGTTGCAGTATGTTGCAAGGTATTTCAGTGTGTCACAGTGTATTTCAGTTTGTTGCACCACTTGCAGTATATTCAGTATGTTGCAGTATTTTTCAAGGTGTCGCAGTATACTTCGGTTTTTTGCCGTATGTTCCAGTGTGTTGCAGTGTATTTGAACGTGTTGGAGTGTATATCAATATGTTCCAGTGTATTTCAGTATGTTGCAGTATTATGCAGTGTATTTCAATATGTTACAGTGTATTTCAGTATGTTGCAGTTTGTTGCAGTATGTTGCAGTGTATTTCAGTATGTTGCAGTATGTTACAGTATATTTCAATATGTTGCAGTATATTTCAATGTGTCGCACAATATTTCAGTATGTTGCAGTATGTTGCAGTATGTTGCAGTATGTTGCAGTGTATTTCAGTGTGTCACATTGTATTTCAGTATGTTGCACCACTTGCAGTATATTTCGTATGTTGCAGTATTTTTCAAGGTGTCGCAGTCTATTTCAGTATGTTGCAGAATATTTTAAGGCGTCGCAGTATATTTCAGTATGTTGCAGTAATTTTCAACCTGTCGCAGTTTATTTCAGTATGTTGCCGTATGTTTCAGTGTGTTGCAGTATATTTCAGAGTGTAGCAGTTTAGTTCAATATGTCGCAGTATATTTCAGCATGTTGCAGTATGTTGCAGTATGTTGCAGTGTATCTCAGTGTGTCACAGTGTATTTCAGTATGTTGCACCACTTGCAGTATATTTCAGTATGTTGCAGTATTTTTCAACGTGTTGCAGTATATTTCGGTATGTTGCCGTATATTTCAGTGTGTTACACTATGCTTTAATACGTTGCAGTATGTTCCGGTATGTTTCATTATGTTACAGTATATTACACTAGTTTACCATTCATTTCGATATGTTGCAGTATATTTCAATGTGTTGCAGTGTATTTCATTATGTTCAAGTGTAATTCAGTATGTTGCAGTATGTTGCAGTATATTTCAGTATGTTACAGTGTATTTGGGTATGTTAGAGTATATTTCAGTCTGTTACAGTATATTTCAGTATGTTACAGTTCATTTCTGTATATTACATTACATTTCAGTATGTTGCAGTATATTTCAGTATGTTGCAGTATATTTTAATGTGTCGCAGTATACTTCATTGCAGTACCTTATGTTTCAGTCTGTTGCAGTATATTTCAATGTGTTGCAGGGTATTCCATTATGTTCCGGTGCATTTCAGTATGTTGCAGTATGTTGCAGTGTATTTCGATATGTTACGGTGGATTTCAGTATGTTGCAGTATGTTGCAGTATGTTGCAGTGTATTCCGATATGTTACAGTGTATTTCAGTATGTTGCAGTATGTTGCATTATGTTTCAGTGTATTTCAGTGTGTCACAGTGTATTTCAGTATGTTGCACTATTTTGCAGTATAATTCAGTATGTTGCATTACATTTCAGTGTATTACAGTATACTTCAGTGTGTTGCATAGTATTTCAGTATGTTGCAGTATGTTTCAGTATGTTGCAGTATATTTTAATGTGTTGCAATGTATTTCAGTATGTTGCAGTATGTTGCAGTATGTTGCAGTGTATTTCAATGTGTCACAGTGTCTTTCAGTATGTTGCAGTATGTTTCAATGTGTCGCAGTGTATTTCAATATGTTCCAGTGTATTTCAGTATGTTGCAGTTTGTTGTAGTGTATTTGAGTATGTTGCACTATGTTGCAGTATAATTCAGTATGTTGCATCACATTTCAGTGTATTACAGTATACTTCAGTGTGTTGCAGTTTATTTCAGTATGCTACAGCATATTTCAGTATGTTAGAGTGTAATTCAGTATGTTGCAGTATATTTCAATATGTTATAGTGTATTTCACTATGTTGCAGTATATTTCAGCATGTTGCAGTATGTTTCAGTATGTCGCAGTATATTTTAATGTGTTGCAATGTATTTCAGTATGTTGCAGTCTATTTTAGTATGTTGCAGTATGTTGCGGTATATTTCAACATGTTGCAGTATATTTCAATGTGTCGCACAATAATTCAGTATGTTGCAGTATGTTGCAGTATGTTGCAGTGTATTTCAATGTGTCACAGTGTATTTCAGTATGTTGCACCACTTGCAGTCTATTTCAGTATGTTGCAGTATGTTGCAATGTATTTCAGTGTGTCACAGTGTATTTCAGTATGTTGCACCACTTGCAGTATATTTCAGTATGTTGCAGTAATTTTCAACGTGTCGCAGTTTATTTCGGTATGTTGCAGTATGTTTCAGAGTGTTGCAGTGTAGTTCAATATGTTCCAGTGTATTTCAGTATGTTGCAGTATGTTGCAGTATATTTCAGTATGTTGCAGTATTTTTCAACGTTTTGCAGTATATTTCAGTATGTTGCAGTAATTTTAAACGTGTCGCAGTTTATTTCGGTATGTTGCCGTATGTTTCAGTGTGTTGCAGTATGTTTCAGAGTGTTGCAGTGTATTTCATTATGTTCAAGTGTAATTCAGTATGTTGCAGTATGTTGCAGTATATTTCAGTATGTTGCAGTGTATTTCGGTATGTTAGAGTATATTTCAGTGTTTTACAGTATATTTCAGTATGTTACAGTGCATTTCTGTATATTACATTACATTTCAGTATGTTGCAGTATATTTCAGTATGTTGCAGTATATTTTAATGTGTCGCAGTATATTTCATTGTGTTACCTCATGTTTCAGTGTGTTGCAGTATATTTCAATGTGTTGCAGTGTATTCCATTATGTTCCAGTGTATTTCGGTCTGTTGCAGTTTGTTGCAGTGTATTTCGATATGTTACAATGTATTTCAGTATGTTGCAGTATGTTGCAGTATGTTGCACTGTATTTCGATATGTTATAGTGTATTTCAAGATGTTGCAGTATGTTGCATTATGTTTCAGCGTATTTCAGTGTGTCACAGTGTATTTGTGTATGTTGCACCACTTGCAGTATATTTCTGTATGATGCAGTATTTTTCAACGTGTCGCAGTATATTTCGGTATGTTGCTGTATATTTTGGCATGTATCAGTACATTTCCGTATATTACACTATACTTCAGTGAGTTGTACTGTCTTTCAGTATGCTACAGCATATTTCAGTATGTTGCAGTATATTTCGATGTTTTGCAATGTGTTTCAATATGTTACAGTGTATTTCAGTGTACTTCAGTATGTTGCAGTGTATTTCAGTGTGTTATATTGTATTTCAGTATTTTGCAGTATCTTGCAGTATATTTAAGTATGTTGCAGCGTATTTCAGTATGTTGCATAGGTTTCAGTATGTTACAGTATATTTCAGTATCTTGCAGTATATTTCATTGTTTTACAGTATATTTTATTAAGTTGCAGTATGTTCCGGTATGTTTCATCATGTTACAGTATATTTCACTAGTTTACTATTCATTTCGGTAGGTCGCAGTATATTTCAATGTGTTGCAGTGTATTTCATAATGTTCAAGTGTAATTCAGCATAATGCAGTATGTTGCAGTATATTTCAGTATTTTACAGTGTATTTCTGTATATTACACTACATTTCAGTATGTTGCAGTATATTTCAGTATGTTGCAGTATATTTTAATGCGTCGCAGTATATTTCAGTATGTTGCAGTAATTTTCAACGTGTCGCAGTTTATTTCGGTATGTTGCCTTATGTTTCAGTGTGTTGCAGTATATTTCAGAGTGTTGCAGTGTAGTTCAATATGTTCCAGTGTATTTCAGTATGTTGCAGTATTATGCAGTGTATTTCAATATGTTACAGTGTATTTCAGTATGTTGCAGTTTCTTGCAGTATATTTCAGTATGTTGCAGTATATTTCAATGTGTCGCAGTGTATTTCAATATGTTCATGTGTATTCCAGTATGTTGCACCACTTGCAGTATATTTCGGTATGTTGCCGTATATTTCAATGTGTTGCACTATATTTTGTTAGGTTGCAGTATGTTCCGGCATGTTTCATTTTGTTACAGTAAATTTTACTAGTTTACCATTCATTTTGATATGTTGCAGTATATTTCAATGTGTTGCAGTGTATTTCATTAAGTTCAAGTGTAATTCAGTATGTTGCAGTATGTTGCAGTATATTTCAGTATGTTACAGTGTATTTCGGTATGTTAGAGTGTATTTCAGTGTGTTACAGTATGTTGCAGTATGTTGCAGTATTTTTCAGTGTGTCGCAGTAAATTTCGGTATGTTGCCATATGGTTCAGTGTGTTGCAGTATATTTCAATGTGTTGCAGTGTATATCAATATGTTCCAGTGTAATTCAGTATGTTGCAGTATGTTGCAGCATGTTGCAGTGTATTTCAGAGTGTCACAGTGTATTTCAGTATGTTGCAGTATGTTTCAGTATGTTGCAGTATATTTTAATGTGTTGCAGTGTATTTTAGTATGTTGCAGTATGTTACAGTTTATTTCAATATGTTGCAGTATATTTTATTTTGTCGCACAATATTTCAGTATGTTGCAGTATGTTGCAGTATGTTGCAGTGTATTTCAGTGTGTCACAGTGTGTTTCAGTATGTTGCACCACTTGCAGTCTATTTCACTATGTTGCAGTATATTTTAAGGCGTCACAGTATATTTCAGTATGTTGCAGTAATTTTCAACGTGTCGCAGTTTATTTCGGTATGTTGCCGTATGTTTCAGTGTGTTGCAGTATATTTCAGTATGTTGCAGTATTTTTCAAGGTGTCGCAGTATATTTCGGTATTTTGCCGTATGTTTCAGTTTGTTGCAGTATATTTCAATGTGTTACAGTGTATATCAATATGTTCCAGTGTGTTTCAGTATGTTGCAGTATTATGCAGTGTATTTCAATATGTTACAGTGTATTTCAGTATGTTGCAGTTTCTTGCAGTATTACGCAGTGTATTTCAATATGTTCATGTGTATTTCAGTATGTTGCAGTATGTTGCAGTATAAATCAGTTTGTTGCATTAGATTTCAGTGTACTACAGTATACTTCAGTGTGTTGCAGTGTATTTCAGCATGCTATAGCATATTTTAGTATCTTAGAGTGTAATTAAGTATATTGCAGTATATTTCAATACGTTATAGTGTATTTCAGTAAGTTGCAGTATATTTCAGTATATTGCAGTATGTTTCAGTATGTTGCAGTGTAGTTCAATATGTTACAGTGTATTTTAGGATGTTGCAGTATGTTGCAGTATATTTTAGTATGTTGCAGTATATTTCAATGTGTTGCAGTGCATATCAAAGTCTTCCGGTGTATTTCAGTATGTTGCAGTATATTTCGGCATGTTGCAGTACATTTCCGTTTATCACACTATACTTCAGTGAGTTTTAGTGTCTTTCAGTATGCTACAGCATATTTCAGTATGTTGCAGTCTATTTCGATGTTTTGCAATGTATTTCAATATGTTACAGTGGATTTCAGTGTACTTCAGTATGTTGCAGTGTATTTCAGTGTGTTATAGTGTATTTCAGTATGTTGCAGTATCTTCCAGTATATTTCAGTGTGTTGCAGTATATTTCAATGTGTCGCAGTGTATTTCAATATGTTCCTGTGTATTTCAGTATGTTGCAGTATGTGTGGTGTATTTCAGCATGTTGCAGTATGTTGCAGTATAATTCAGTATGTTGCATTAGATTTCAGTGTATTACAGTATACTTCAGTGTGTTGCAGTGTATTTCAGTATGCTACAGCATATTTCAGTATCTTAGAGTGTTTTTAAGTATATTGCAGTATATTTCAATATGTTATAGTGTATTTCAGTAAGTTGCAGTATATTTCAGTATATTGCAGTATGTTTCAGTATGTTGCAGTATATTTTAATGTGTTGCAATGTATTTCAGTATGTTGCAGTGTATTTTAGTATGTTGCAGTATGTTCCAGTATACTTCAGTATGTTGCAGTATATTTTAATGTGTCGCAGTATATTTCAGCATGTTGCAGTATGTTGCAGTATGTTGCAGTGTATCTCAGTGTGTCACAGTGTATTTCAGTTTGTTGCACCACTTGCAGTATATTTCAGTATGTTGCAGTATTTTTCAACGTGTCGCAGTATATTTCGGTATGTTGCCGTATATTTCAATGTGTTGCACTATATTTTGTTAGGTTGCAGTATGTTCCGGCATGTTTCATTTTGTTACAGTAAATTTTACTAGTTTACCATTCACTTTGATATGTTGCAGTATATTTCAATGTATTGCAGTGTATTTCATTAAGTTCAAGTGTAATTCAGTATGTTGCAGTATGTTGCAGTATATTTCAGTATGTTACAGTGTATTTCGGTATGTTAGAGTATATTTCAGTGTGTTACAGTATGTTGCAGTATGTTGCAGTTTTTTTCAGTGTGTCGCAGTAAATTTCGGTATGTTGCCATGTGGTTCAGTGTGTTGCAGTATATTTCAATGTGTTGCAGTGTATATCAATATGTTCCAGTGTAATTCAGTATGTTGCAGTATGTTGCAGTATGTTGCAGTGTATTTCAGAGTGTCACAGTGTATTTCAGTATGCTGCAGTATGTTTCAGTATGTTGCAGTATATTTTAATGTGTTGCAGTGTATTGTAGTATGTTGCAGTATGTTACAGTATATTTCAATATGTTGCAGTATATTTTATTTTGTCGCACAATATTTCAGTATGTTGCAGTATGTTGCAGTATGTTGCAGTGTATTTCAGTGTGTCACAGTGTATTTCAGTATGTTACACCACTTGCAGTCTATTTCACTATGTTGCAGTATATTTTAAGGCGTCACAGTATATTTCAGTATGTTGCAGTAATTTTCAACGTGTCGCAGTTTATTTCGGTATGTTGCCGTATGTTTCAGTGTGTTGCAGTATATTTCAGTATGTTGCAGTATGTATCAGTATGTTGCAGTATATTTTATTGTGTTGCAATGTATTTCAGTATGTTGCAGTATGTTGCAGTGTATTTCAATGTGTCACAGTGTATTTCAGTATGTTGCAGTATGTTTCAGTATGTTGCAGTATATTTTATTGTGTTGCAGTGTATTTTAGTATGTTGCAGTATGTTACAGTATATTTCAATATGTTGCAGTATATTTTAATGTGTCACACAATATTTCAGTATGTTGCAGTATGTTGCAGTGTATTTCAGTGTGTCACAGTGTATTTCAGTATGTTGCACCACTTGCAGTCTATTTCAGTATGTTGCAGTATGTTGCAATGTATTTCAGTGTGTCACAGTGTATTTCAGTATGTTGCACCACTTGCAGTATATTTCAGTATGTTGCAGGATTTTTCAACGTGTCGCAGTTTATTTCGGTATGTTGCAGTATGTTTCAGAGTGTTGCAGTGTAGTTCAATATGTTTCAGTGTATTTCAGTATGTTGCAGTATGTTGCAGTATATTTCAGTATGTTGCAGTATTTTTCAACGTTTTGCAGTATATTTCAGTATGTTGCAGTGTATTTCGGTATGTTAGAGTATATTTCAGTGTTTTACAGTATATTTCAGTATGTTACAGTGCATTTCTGTATATTACATTACATTTCAGTATGTTGCAGTATATTTCAGTATGTTGCAGTATATTTTAATGTGTCGCAGTATATTTCATTGTGTTACCTCATGTTTCAGTGTGTTACAGTATATTTCAATGTGTTGCAGTGTATTCCATTATGTTCCAGTGTATTTCGGTCTGTTGCAGTTTGTTGCAGTGTATTTCGATATGTTACAATGTATTTCAGTATGTTGCAGTATGTTGCATTATGTTGCACTGTATTTCGATATGTTATAGTGTATTTCAGGATGTTGCAGTATGTTGCATTATGTTTCAGCGTATTTCAGTGTGTCACAGTGTATTTGTGTATGTTGCACCACTTGCAGTATATTTCTGTATGTTGCAGTATTTTTCAACGTGTCGCAGTATACTTCGGTATGTTGCTGTATATTTTGGCATGTCTCAGTACATTTCCGTATATTACACTATACTTCAGTGAGTTGTAGTGTCTTTCAGTATGCTACAGCATATTTCAGTATGTTGCAGTATATTTCGATGTTTTGCAATGTATTTCATTATGTTACAGTGTATTTCAGTGTACTTCAGTATGTTGCAGTGTATTTCAGTGTGTTATATTGTATTTCAGTATGTTGCAGTATCTTGCAGTATATTTAAGTATGTTGCAGCGTATTTCAGTCTGTTGCATAGGTTTCAGTATGTTACAGTATATTTCAGTATCTTGCAGTATATTTCAGTGTTTTACAGTATATTTTATTAAGTTGCAGTATGTTCCGGTATGTTTCATCATTTTTACAGTATATTTCACTAGTTTACTATTCATTTCGGTAGGTCGCAGTATATTTCAATGTGTTGCAGTGTATTTCATAATGTTCAAGTGTAATTCAGCATAATGCAGTATGTTGCAGTATATTTCAGTATTTTACAGTGTATTTCTGTATATTACACTACATTTCAGTATGTTGCAGTATATTTCAGTATGTTGCAGTATATTTTAATGCGTCGCAGTATATTTCAGTATGTTGCAGTAATTTTCAACGTGTCGCAGTTTATTTCGGTATGTTGCCTTATGTTTCAGTGTGTTGCAGTATATTTCAGAGTGTTGCAGTGTAGTTCAATATGTTCCAGTGTATTTCAGTATGTTGCAGTATTATGCAGTGTATTTCAATATGTTACAGTGTATTTCAGTATGTTGCAGTTTCTTGCAGTATGTTGCAGTGTATTTCAGTATGTCAAAGTCTATTTCAGTATCTTGCAGTATCTTGCAGTATATTTCAGTATGTTGCAGTATATTTCAATGTGTCGCAGTGTATTTCAATATGTTCATGTGTATTCCAGTATGTTGCACCACTTGCAGTATTTTTCGGTATGTTGCCGCATATTTCAGTGTGTTACAATATACTTTATTATGTTGCAGTATGTTCCGGTATGTTTCATTTTGTTACAGTATATTACACTAGTTTACCATTCATTTCGATATGTTGCAGTATATTTCAATGTGTTGCAGTGTATTTCACTATGTTCAAGGTTAATTCAGTATGTTGCAGTATGTTGCAGTATGTTTCAGTATGTTACAATGTATTTCGGTATGTTAGAGTGTATTTCAGTCTGTTACAGTGTATTTCAGTATGTTATAGTGTTTTTCAGTATGTTGCAGTGTATTTCAATATGTTACAGTGTTTTCAGTATATTGCAGTATGTTGCGTTACGTTTCAGTGTATTTCAGTGTGTCACAGTGTATTTCAGTATGTTGCACCACTTGCAGTATATTTCAGTGTGTTGCAGTATTTTTCAAGGTGTCGCAGTATATTTCGGTATTTTGCCGTATGTTTCAGTTTGTTGCAGCATATTTCAATGTGTTACAGTGTATATCAATATGTTCCAGTGTATTTCAGTATGTTGCAGTATTATGCAGTGTATTTCAATATGTTACAGTGTATTTCAGTATGTTGCAGTTTCTTGCAGTATTATGCAGTGTATTTCAATATGTTCATGTGTATTTCAGTATGTTGCAGTATGTTGCAGTATAAATCAGTTTGTTGCATTAGATTTCAGTGTACTAAAGTATACTTCAGTGTGTTGCAGTGTATTTCAGCATGCTATAGCATATTTTAGTATCTTAGAGTGTAATTAAGTATATTGCAGTATATTTCAATACGTTATAGTGTATTTCAGTAAGTTGCAGTATATTTCAGTATATTGCAGTATGTTTCAGTATGTTGCAGTGTAGTTCAATATGTTACAGTGTATTTTAGGATGTTGCAGTATGTTGCAGTATATTTTAGTATGTTGCAGTATATTTCAATGTGTTGCAGTGCATATCAAAGTCTTCCGGTGTATTTCAGTATGTTGCAGTATATTTCGGCATGTTGCAGTACATTTCCGTTTATCACACTATACTTCAGTGAGTTTTAGTGTCTTTCAGTATGCTACAGCATATTTCAGTATGTTGCAGTCTATTTCGATGTTTTGCAATGTATTTCAATATGTTACAGTGGATTTCAGTGTACTTCAGTATGTTGCAGTGTATTTCAGTGTGTTATAGTGTATTTCAGTATGTTGCAGTATCTTCCAGTATATTTCAGTGTGTTGCAGTATATTTCAATGTGTCGCAGTGTATTTCAATATGTTCCTGTGTATTTCAGTATGTTGCAGTATGTGTGGTGTATTTCAGCATGTTTGTTTGTTTGTTTGTTTGGTTTATTTCATCAAAGGTATTTAATAACACAAGGACATTAGAAAATGCCAAGGAGGCGATGATGAGGCCCATTGCGCTATAGCCTAGCTAGTCATGCGCGGGCCAACACGAGCTGACAGCGACTCTATCCAGAAAAATACAAAAAAAAATACAACTATTCTAACAGATAAAGCCTCAACTTCCTCCCAAATTCATTAGGGTTGCTAATTGACCGTAAAGGGATTGGCAGTTCATTCCATAGTGCCACCTCCTGATAACAGTTTCTTCTGTGACCTGCTGCTGTTTGAGAGTGAGGAAGGGGGAGATTTATGAATGATTGACGTGTATTGATAGAGTGAGTGGGAAAAAAATTGTCAGAGTAGAAAAAAGAATGAGCTTTCTTTAACACTTTAAAACGGTAAATCTGGTATATTGAGAGAACTTTATGCTTAGTAAATAGAGGCGCTGATGGATGGTCAAACGGTTTTTTGTTCATGATACGCATTACCTTTTTTTGAAAAATAAAAATCTTGTTTAGATGGGTATTAGCTGCATTTCCCCAGGCCTCTGCACAATAATTTAACTTGGAATTGATGAAAGAATTATATATCAAAAGTAAAATTTTTTGAGGGAGATATTCAGAACATCGGTATATTAATCCACTAAGTGGTCGTAATTTTGTAAGTAGGTTTGAGATGTGCAAGCTCCAATTTAAATTTTTATCTATTTGTACACCTAGAAAAGTTATGCTGTTAGAGTAATTTATAGGTCTTTTATTTAATAATATACAGTTTTCTAGAATTTGAAAAGGATTTTGGTAGTTTTTTAAAACAATATAGTTGCATTTTTCATAGTTTATAGTGAGTTTGTTTTTATTGCACCAAATTGACAGAGAGTTTAGATCTTGATTTATAGCTTCCAAATGGGAGTTCAAATCTTTTGATTCAAAAAATAAATTAGTGTCGTCGGCATAGAAAATACACATTGCAGTATGTTGCAGTATAATTCAGTATGTTGCATTAGATTTCAGTGTATTACAGTATACTTCAGTGTGTTGCAGTGTATTTCAGTATGCTACAGCATATTTCAGTATCTTAGAGTGTTTTTAAGTATATTGCAGTATATTTCAATATGTTATAGTGTATTTCAGTAAGTTGCAGTATATTTCAGTATGTTGCAGTATGTTTCAGTATGTTGCAGTATATTTTAATGTGTTGCAATGTATTTCAGTATGTTGCAGTGTATTTTAGTATGTTGCAGTATGTTCCAGTATACTTCAGTATGTTGCAGTATATTTTAATGTGTCGCAGTATATTTCAGCATGTTGCAGTATGTTGCAGTATGTTGCAGTGTATCTCAGTGTGTCACAGTGTATTTCAGTATGTTGCACCACTTGCAGTATATTTCAGTATGTTGCAGTATTTTTCAACGTGTCGCAGTATATTTCGGTATGTTGCCGTATATTTCAATGTGTTGCACTATATTTTGTTAGGTTGCAGTATGTTCCGGCATGTTTCATTTTGTTACAGTAAATTTTACTAGTTTACCATTCATTTTGATATGTTGCAGTATATTTCAATGTGTTGCAGTGTATTTCATTAAGTTCAAGTGTAATTCAGTATGTTGCAGTATGTTGCAGTATATTTCAGTATGTTACAGTGTATTTCGGCATGTTAGAGTATATTTCAGTGTGTTACAGTATGTTGCAGTATGTTGCAGTATTTTTCAGTGTGTCGCAGTAAATTTCGGTATGTTGCCATATGGTTCAGTGTGTTGCAGTATATTTCAATGTGTTGCAGTGTATATCAATATGTTCCAGTGTAATTCAGTATGTTGCAGTATGTTGCAGTATGTTGCAGTGTATTTCAGAGTGTCACAGTGTATTTAAGTATGTTGCAGTATGTTTCAGTATGTTGCAGTATATTTTAATGTGTTGCAGTGTATTTTAGTATGTTGCAGTATGTTACAGTATATTTCAATATGTTGCAGTATATTTTATTTTGTCGCACAATATTTCAGTATGTTGCAGTATGTTGCAGTATGTTGCAGTGTATTTCAGTGTGTCACAGTGTATTTCAGTATGTTGCACCACTTGCAGTCTATTTCACTATGTTGCAGTATATTTTAAGGCGTCACAGTATATTTCAGTATGTTGCAGTAATTTTCAACGTGTCGCAGTTTATTTCGGTATGTTGCCGTATGTTTCAGTGTGTTGCAGTATATTTCAGTATGTTGCAGTATTTTTCAAGGTGTCGCAGTATATTTCGGTATTTTGCCGTATGTTTCAGTTTGTTGCAGTATATTTCAATGTGTTACAGTGTATATCAATATGTTCCAGTGTATTTCAGTATGTTGCAGTATTATGCAGTGTATTTCAATATGTTACAGTGTATTTCAGTATGTTGCAGTTTCTTGCAGTATTATGCAATGTATTTCAATATGTTCATGTGTATTTCAGTATGTTGCAGTATGTTGCAGTATAAATCAGTTTGTTGCATTAGATTTCAGTGTACTACAGTATACTTCAGTGTGTTGCAGTGTATTTCAGCATGCTATAGCATATTTTAGTATCTTAGAGTGTAATTAAGTATATTGCAGTATATTTCAATACGTTATAGTGTATTTCAGTAAGTTGCAGTATATTTCAGTATATTGCAGTATATTTTAGTATGTTGCAGTGTAGTTCAATATGTTACAGTGTATTTTAGGATGTTGCAGTATGTTGCAGTATATTTTAGTATGTTGCAGTATATTTCAATGTGTTGCAGTGCATATCAAAGTCTTCCGGTGTATTTCAGTATGTTGCAGTATATTTCGGCATGTTGCAGTACATTTCCGTTTATCACACTATACTTCAGTGAGTTTTAGTGTCTTTCAGTATGCTCCAGCATATTTCAGTATGTTGCAGTCTATTTCGATGTTTTGCAATGTATTTCAATATGTTACAGTGGATTTCAGTGTACTTCAGTATGTTGCAGTGTATTTCAGTGTGTTATAGTGTATTTCAGTATGTTGCAGTATCTTCCAGTATATTTCAGTGTGTTGCAGTATATTTCCATGTGTCGCAGTGTATTCCAATATGTTCCTGTGTATTTCAGTATGTTGCAGTATGTGTGGTGTATTTCAGCATGTTGCAGTATGTTGCAGTATAATTCAGTATGTTGCATTAGATTTCAGTGTATTACAGTATACTTCAGTGTGTTGCAGTGTATTTCGGTATGCTACAGCATATTTCAGTATCTTAGAGTGTTTTTAAGTATATTGCAGTATATTTCAATATGTTATAGTGTATTTCAGTAAGTTGCAGTATATTTCAGTATGTTGCAGTATGTTTCAGTATGTTGCAGTATATTTTAATGTGTTGCAATGTATTTCAGTATGTTGCAGTGTATTTTAGTATGTTGCAGTATGTTCCAGTATACTTCAGTATGTTGCAGTATATTTTAATGTGTCGCAGTATATTTCAGCATGTTGCAGTATGTTGCAGTGTATCTCAGTGTGTCACAGTGTATTTCAGTATGTTGCACCACTTGCAGTATATTTCAGTATGTTGCAGTATTTTTCAACGTGTCGCAGTATATTTCGGTATGTTGCCGTATATTTCAGTGTGTTGCATTATATTTCAATGTGTTGCAGTGTATATCAATATGTTCCAGTGTAATTCAGTATGTTGCAGTATGATGCAGTGTATTTCAATATGTTACAGTGTATTTCAGTATGTTGCAGTTTCTTGCAGTATGTTGCAGTGTATTTCAGTATGTCAAAGTCTATTTCAGTATCTTGCAGTATCTTGCAGTATATTTCAGTATGTTGCAGTATATTTCAATGTGTCGCAGTGTATTTCAATATGTTCATGTGTATTCCAGTATGTTGCACCACTTGCAGTATATTTCGGTATGTTGCCGCATATTTCAGTGTGTTACAATATACTTTATTATGTTGCAGTATGTTCCGGTATGTTTCATTATGTTACAGTATATTACACTAGTTTACCATTCATTTCGATATGTTGCAGTATATTTCAATGTGTTGCAGTGTATTTCACTATGTTCAAGTGTAATTCAGTATGTTGCAGTATGTTGCAGTATGTTTCAGTATGTTACAATGTATTTCGGTATGTTAGAGTGTATTTCAGTCTGTTACAGTGTATTTCAGTATGTTATAGTGTTTTTCAGTATGTTGCAGTGTATTTCAATATGTTACAGTGTTTTCAGTATATTGCAGTATGTTGCGTTACGTTTCAGTGTATTTCAGTGTGTCACAGTGTATTTCAGTATGTTGCACCACTTGCAGTATATTTCAGTATGTTGCATTATTTTTCAAGGTGTCGCAGTATATTTCGGTATTTTGCCGTATGTTTCAGTTTGTTGCATTATATTTCAATGTGTTACAGTGTATATCAATATGTTCCAGTGTATTTCAGTATGTTGCAGTAATATGCAGTGTATTTCAATATGTTACAGTGTATTTCAGTATGTTGCAGTTTCTTGCAGTATTATGCAGTGTATTTCAATATGTTCATGTGTATTTCAGTATGTTGCAGTATGTTGCAGTATAAATCAGTTTGTTGCATTAGATTTCAGTGTACTACAGTATACTTCAGTGTGTTGCAGTGTATTTCAGCATGCTATAGCATATTTTAGTATCTTAGAGTGTAATTAAGTATATTGCAGTATATTTCAATACGTTATAGTGTATTTCAGTAAGTTGCAGTATATTTCAGTATATTGCAGTATGTTTCAGTATGTTGCAGTGTAGTTTAGTATGTTACAGTGCATTTTAGGATGTTGCAGTATGTTGCAGTATATTTTAGTATGTTGCAGTATAATTCAATGTGTTGCAGTGCATATCAAAGTCTTCCGGTGTATTTCAGTATGTTGCACTATATTTCGGCATGTTGCAGTACATTTCCGTTTATCACACTATACTTCAGTGAGTTTTAGTGTCTTTCAGTATGCTACAGCATACTTCAGTATGTTGCAGTCTATTTCGATGTTTTGCAATGTATTTCAATATGTTACAGTGGAATTCAGTGTACTTCAGTATGTTGCAGTGTATTTCAGTGTGTTATAGTGTATTTCAGTATGTTGCAGTATCTTCCAGTATATTTCAGTGTGTTACAGTATATTTTATTAAGTTGCAGTATGTTCCGGTATCTTTCATTATGTTACAGTATATTTCACTAGTTTATCATTCATCTCGGTATGTCGCAGTATATTTCAATGTGTTGCAGTGTATTTCATTATGTTCAAGTGTAATTCAGTATAATGCAGTATGTTGCAGTATATTTCAGTATGTTACAGTCTATTTCTGTATATTACACTACATTTCAATATGTTGCAGTATATTTCAGTATGTTGCAGTATATTTTAATGCGTCGCAGTATATTTCAGTATGTTGCAGTATGTTGCTGTGTATTTCAGTGTGTCACAGTGTATTTTAGTATGTTGCAGTGTGTTCCAGTATATTTCAGTATGTTGCAGTATATTTTAATGTGTTGCAGTATATTTCGGTATGTTGCCGTATATTTCAATGTGTTGCACTATATTTTGTTATGTTGCAGCATGTTCCGGTATGTTTCATTATGTTACAGTATATTTCACTAGTTTACCATTCATTGCGATATGTTGCATTATATTTCAGTATGTTGCAGTATATTTTACGGCGTCACAGTATATTTCAGTATGTTGCCGTATGTTTCAGTGTGTTGCAGTATATTTCAATGTGTTGCAGTGTATTCCAATATGTTCCAATGTATTTCAGTATGTTGCAGTGTATTTTAGTATGTTGCAGTATGTTCCAGTATATTTCAGTATGTTGCAGTATATTTTAATGTGTCGCAGTATATTTCGGTATGTTGCAGCATTTTTCAATGTGTGACAGTATATTTCAGTAGTTCACCATATATTTCGGGACATTGCAGTATATTTCAATGTGTTGCAGTGTATTTTAATATGTTACAGTGTATTTCAGTATGTTGTAGTATTTTGCAGTGTATTTCAGTGTGTTGCAGTGTATTTCAGTATGTTGCAGTGTTTTTCAATGTGTTACAGTATATTTCAAAGTATTACCGTATATTTAGGTATGTTGCAGTATATTTCAATGTGTTGCAGTGTATTTCAATATGTTGTAGTATGTTGCAGTGTGTTTCAGTATGTTACAGTGTATTTCAGTATGGTGCAGTATGATGCAGTATATTTCAGTATGTAGTAGTGTATTTCAGTATGTTGCAGTATGTTTCAGTATGTTGTAGTGTTTTGCTGTGTATTTCAGTGTAATTCAGTATGTAGCAGTGTATTTCAGTATTTTGCAGTATATTTCAATGTGTTGCAGTGTATTTCAATATGTTACAGTGTACTTTAGTATGTTGCAGTATGTTGCAGTGTGTTGCAGTGTATTTCAGTGTATCACAGTGTATCTCAGTATGTTGCACCACTTACAGTATGTTTCAGTATGTTACAGAACATTTCTGTATATTATAGTATACTTCAGTGTGTGGCAGTGTATTTCGGTATGTTAGAGTATATTTCAGTCTGTTACAGTGTATTTCAGTATGTTGCAGTATATTTCAGTATGTTATAGTGTTTTTCAGTATGTTGCAGTGTATTTCAATATGTTACAGTGTTTTCAGTATGTTGCAGTATGTTGCGGCATATTTCAGTATGTTGCAGTGTATTTCGGTATGTTAGAGTATATTTCAGTATTTTACAGTATATTTCAGTATGTTACAGTGCATTTCTGTATATTACATTACAT
Organism: Bugula neritina; assembly: GCA_964035545.1. NCBI lineage: Eukaryota > Metazoa > Bryozoa > Gymnolaemata > Cheilostomatida > Bugulidae > Bugula > Bugula neritina. The sequence continues at coordinate 738,375 of CAXIUT010000230.1, read as the reverse complement.
TTCAGTATGTTGCAGTATATTTCAGTATGTTGCAGTATATTTTAATGTGTCGCAGTATATTTCATTGTGTTACCTCATGTTTCAGTGTGTTGCAGTATATTTCATTGTGTTGCAGTGTATTCCATTATGTTCCAGTGTATTTCGGTATGTTGCAGTATGTTGCAGTGTATTTCGATATGTTACAATGTATTTCAGTATGTTGCAGTGTATTTCGATATGTTACAGTGTATTTCAGGATATTGCAGTATGTTGCATTATGTTTCAGCGTATTTCAGTGTGTCACGGTGTAATTGTGTATGTTGCACCACTTGCAGTATATTTCAGTATGTTGCTGTATATTTTGGCATGTTGCAGTACATTTCCGTATATTACACTATACTTCAGCGAGTTGTAGTGTCTTTCAGTATGCTACAGCATATTTCAGTATGTTGCAGTATATTTCGATGTTTTGCAATGTATTTCAATATGTTACAGTGTATTTCAGTGTACTTCAGTATGTTGCAGTGTATTTCAGTGTGTTATAGTGTATTTCAATATGTTGCAGTATCTTGCAGTATATTTAAGTATGTTGCAGCGTATTTCAGTATGTTGCATAGGTTTCAGTATGTTACAGTATATTTCAGTATCTTGCAGTATATTTCAGTGTGTTACAGTATATTTTGTTAAGTTGCAGTATGTTCCGGTATGTTTCATCATGTTACAGTATATTTCACTAGTTTACTATTCATTTCGGTATGTCGCAGTATATTTCAATGTGTTGCAGTGTATTTCATAATGTTCAAGTGTAATTCAGCATAATGCAGTATGTTGCAGTATATTTCAGTATGTTACAGTGTATTTCTGTACATTACACTACATTTCAGTATGTTGCAGTATATTTCAGTATGTTGCAGTATATTTTAATGCGTCGCAGCATATTTCAGTATGTTGCAGTAATTTTCAACGTGTCGCAGTTTATTTCGGTATGTTGTCGTATGTTTCAGTGTGTTGCAGTATATTTCAGAGTGTTGCAGTGTAGTTCAATATGTTCCAGTGTATTTCAGTATGTTGCAGTATGTTGCAGTATATTTCGGTATGTTGCAGTATTTTTCAATGTGTTGCAGTATATTTCGGTATGTTGCCGCATATTTCAGTGTGTTACAAAATATTTTATTATGTTGCAGTATGTTCCGGTATGTTTCATTATGTTACAGTATATTTTACCAGTTTACCATTCATTTCGAAATGTTGCAGTATGTTTCAATGTGTTGCAGTGTATTTCACTATGTTCAAGTGTAATTCAGTATGTTGCAGTATATTTCAGTATGTTATAGTGTTTTTCAGTATTTTGCAGTATGTTGCGTTGCGTTTCAGTGTATTTCAGTTTGTCACAGTGTATTTCAGTATGTTGCACCACTTGCAGTATATTTCAGTATGTTACAGTGCATTTCTGTATATTACATTACATTTCAGTATGTTGCAGTATATTTCAGTATGTTGCAGTATATTTTAATGTGTCGCAGTATATTTCATTGTGTTACCTCATGTTTCAGTGTGTTGCAGTATATTTCATTGTGTTGCAGTGTATTCCATTATGTTCCAGTGTATTTCGGTATGTTGCAGTATGTTGCAGTGTATTTCGATATGTTACAATGTATTTCAGTATGTTGCAGTGTATTTCGATATGTTACAGTGTATTTCAGGATATTGCAGTATGTTGCATTGTGTTTCAGCGTATTTCAGTGTGTCACGGTGTAATTGTGTATGTTGCACCACTTGCAGTATATTTCAGTATGTTGCTGTATATTTTGGCATGTTGCAGTACATTTCCGTATATTACACTATACTTCAGCGAGTTGTAGTGTCTTTCAGTATGCTACAGCATATTTCAGTATGTTGCAGTATATTTCGATGTTTTGCAATGTATTTCAATATGTTACAGTGTATTTCAGTGTACTTCAGTATGTTGCAGTGTATTTCAGTGTGTTATAGTGTATTTCAATATGTTGCAGTATCTTGCAGTATATTTAAGTATGTTGCAGCGTATTTCAGTATGTTGCATAGGTTTCAGTATGTTACAGTATATTTCAGTATCTTGCAGTATATTTCAGTGTGTTACAGTATATTTTGTTAAGTTGCAGTATGTTCCGGTATGTTTCATCATGTTACAGTATATTTCACTAGTTTACTATTCATTTCGGTATGTCGCAGTATATTTCAATGTGTTGCAGTGTATTTCATAATGTTCAAGTGTAATTCAGCATAATGCAGTATGTTGCAGTATATTTCAGTATGTTACAGTGTATTTCTGTACATTACACTACATTTCAGTATGTTGCAGTATATTTCAGTATGTTGCAGTATATTTTAATGCGTCGCAGCATATTTCAGTATGTTGCAGTAATTTTCAACGTGTCGCAGTTTATTTCGGTATGTTGTCGTATGTTTCAGTGTGTTGCAGTATATTTCAGAGTGTTGCAGTGTAGTTCAATATGTTCCAGTGTATTTCAGTATGTTGCAGTATGTTGCAGTATATTTCGGTATGTTGCAGTATTTTTCAATGTGTTGCAGTATATTTCGGTATGTTGCCGCATATTTCAGTGTGTTACAAAATATTTTATTATGTTGCAGTATGTTCCGGTATGTTTCATTATGTTACAGTATATTTTACCAGTTTACCATTCATTTCGAAATGTTGCAGTATGTTTCAATGTGTTGCAGTGTATTTCACTATGTTCAAGTGTAATTCAGTATGTTGCAGTATATTTCAGTATGTTATAGTGTTTTTCAGTATTTTGCAGTATGTTGCGTTGCGTTTCAGTGTATTTCAGTTTGTCACAGTGTATTTCAGTATGTTGCACCACTTGCAGTATATTTCAGTATGTTGCATTATTTTTCAAGGTGTCGCAGTATATTTCGGTATTTTGCCGTATGTTTCAGTGTGTTGCAGTATATTTCAATGTGTTACAGTGTATATCAATATGTTACAGTGTATTTCAGTATGTTGCAGTTTCTTGCAGTATGTTGCAGTGTATTTCAGTATGTCAAAGTCTATTTCAGTATCTTGCAGTATCTTGCAGTATATTTCAGTATGTTGCAGTATATTTCAATGTGTCGCAGTGTATTACAATATGTTCATGTGTATTTCAGTATGTTGCAGTATGTTGCAGTATAAATCAGTATGTTGCATTAGATTTCAGTGTACTACAGTATACTTCAGTGTGTTGCAGTGTATTTCAGTATGCTACAGCATACTTCAGTATCTTAGAGTGTAATTAAGTATATTGCAGTATATTTCAATACGGTATAGTGTATTTCAGTAAGTTGCAGTATATTTCAGTATGTTGCAGTATGTTTCGGTATGTTGCAGTGTAGTTCAATATGTTACAGTGTATTTTATGATGTTGCAGTATGTTGCAGTATATTTTAGTATGTTGCAGTATATTTCAATGTGTCACAGTATATTTCAGTATTTTGCCTTATGTTTCAGTGTGTTGCAGTGTATTTCAATGCGTTGCAGTGCATATCAAAACGTTCCGGTGTATTTCAGTATGTTGCAGTATATTTCGGCATGTTGCAGTACATTTCCGCTTATTACACTATACTTCAGTGAGTTTTAGTGTCTTTCAGTATGCTACAGCATATTTCAGTATGTTGCAGTCTATTTCGATGTTTTGCAATGTATTTCAATATGTTACAGTGTATTTCAGTGTACTTCAGTATGTTGCAGTGTATTTCAGTGTGTTACAGTGTATTTTGGTATGTTAGAGTATATTTCAGTCTGTTACAGTATATTTCAGTATGTTACAGTACATTTCTGTATATTACATTACATTTCAGTATGTTGCAGTATATTTCAGTATGTTGCAGTATATTTTAATGTGTCGCAGTATACTTCATTGTGTTACTTTATGTTTCAGTCTGTTGCAGTATATTTCAATGTGTTGCAGTGTATTCCATTATGTTCCGGTGCATTTCAGTATGTTGCAGTATGTTGCAGTGTATTTCGATATGTTACAGTGTATTTCAGTATGTTGCAGTATGTTGCAGTATGTTGCAGTGTATTTCGATATGTTACAGTGTATTTCAGTATGTTGCACTATGTTGCATTATGTTTCAGTGTATTTCAGTGTGTCACAGTGTATTTCAGTATGTTGCACCACTTGCAGTATACTTCAGTATGTTGCAGTAATTTTCAACGTGTCGCAGTTTATTTCGGTAAGTTGCCGTATATTTCAATGTGTTGCACTATAGTTTGTTATGTTGCAGTATGTTCCGGCATGTTTCATTGTGTTACAGTAAATTTTACTAGTTTACCATTCATTTTAATATGTTGCAGTATATTTCAATGTGTTGCAGTGTATTTCATTATGTTCAAGTGTTTTTTTTTATGTTGCAGTATGTTCCAGTATATCTCAGTATGTTGCAGTATATTTTAATATGTCGCAGTATATTTCAGTATGTTGCAGTATGTTGCAGTATGTTGCAGTATGTTGCAAAATATTTCAGTGTGTCACCGTGTATTTCAGTTTGTTGCACCACTTGCAGTATATTTCAGTATGTTGCAGTATTTTTCAAGGTGTCGCAGTATATTTCGGTATTTTGCCGTATGTTTCAGTGTATTGCAGTATATTTCAATGTGTTACAGTGTATATCAATATGTTCCAGTGTATTTCAGTATGTTGCAGTATTATGCAGTACATTTCAGTATGTTGCAGTGTATTTCAATGTGTCGCAGTGTATTTCAATATGTTCATGTGTATTTCAGTATGTTGCACCACTTGCAGTATATTTCGGTATGTTGCCGCATATTTCAGTGTGTTACAATATATTTTATTATGTTGCAGTATCTTCCGGTATGTTTCATTATGTTACAGTATATTTTACTAGTTTACCAATCATTCCGAAATGTTGCAGTATGTTTCAATGTGTTGCAGTGTATTTCACTCTGTTCAAGTGTAATTCAGTATGTTGCAGTATGTTGCAGTATATTTCAGTATGTTACAATGTATTTCGGTATGTTAGAGTATATTTCAGTCTGTTACAGTGTATTTCAGGATGTTGCAGTATATTTCAGTATGTTATAGTGTTTTTCAGTATGTTGCAGTGTATTTCAATATGTTACAGTGTTTTCAGTATGTTGCAGTATGTTGCGTTACGTTTCAGTGTATTTCAGTGTGTCACAGTGTATTTCAGTATGTTGCACCACTTGCAGTATATTTCAGTATGTTGCAGTATTATGCAGTGTATTTCAATATGTTACAGTGTATTTCAGTATGTTGCAGTTTCTTGGAGTATGTTGCAGTGTATTTCAGTATGTCAAGGTCTATTTCAGTATCTTGCAGTATTTTGCAGTATATTTCAGTATGTTGCAGTATATTTCAATGTGTCGCAGTGTATTTCAATATGTTCATGTGTATTTCAGTATGTTGCAGTATGTTGCAGTATAAATCAGTTTGTTGCATTAGATTTCAGTGTACTACAGTATACTTCAGTGTGTTGCAGTGTATTTCAGTATGCTATAGCATATTTCAGTATCTTAGAGTGTAATTAAGTATATTGCAGTATATTTCAATACGTTATAGTGTATTTCAGTAAGTTGCAGTATATTTCAGTATGTTGCAGTATGTTTCAGTATGTTGCAGTGTAGTTCAATATGTTACAGTGTATTTTAGGATGTTGCAGTATGTTGCAGTATATTTTAGTATGTTGCAGTATACTTCAATGTGTCAGAGTATATTTCAGTATTTTGCCTTATGTTTCAGTGTGTTGCAATATATTTCAATGTGTTGCAGTACATATCAAATTGTTCCCGTGTATTTCAGTATGTTGCAGTATATTTCGGCATGTTGCAGGACATTTCCGTTTATTACACTATACTTCAGTGAGTTTTAGTGTCTTTCAGTATGCTACAGCATATTTCAGTATGTTGCAGTCTGTTTCGATGTTTTGCAATGTATTTCAATATGTTACAGCGTATTTCAGTGTACTTCAGTACGTTGCAGTGTATTTCAGTGTGTTATAGTCTATTTCAGTATGTTGCAGTATGTTGCAGTATATTTCAGTGTGTTGCAGTGTATTTTATTATGTTCAAGTGTAATTCAGTATAATGCAGTATGTTGCAGTATATTTCAGTATGTTACAGTGTATTTCTGTATATTACACTACATTTCAGTATGTTGCAGTATATTTCAGTATGTTGCAGTATATTGTAATGCGTCGCAGTATATTTCAGTATGTTGCAGTATGTTGCAGTGTATTTCAGTGTGTCACAGTGTATTTCAGTATGTTGCACCACTTGCAGTATATTTCAGTATGTTGCAGTAATTTTCAACGTGTCGCAGTTTATTTCGGTATGTTGCCGTATGTTTCAGTGTGTTGCAGTATGTTTCAGAGTGTTGCAGTGTATTTCAATATGTTCCAGTGTATTTCAGTATGTTGCAGTATGTTGCAGTATATTTCAGTATGTTGCAGTTTTTTTCAACGTTTTGCAGTATATTTCAGTATGTTGCAGTAATTTTCAACGTGTCGCAGTTTATTTCGGTATGTTGCCGTATGTTTCAGTGTGTTGCAGTATGTTTCAGAGTGTTGCAGTGTGTTTCATTATGTTCAAGTGTAATTCAGTATGTTGCAGTATGTTGCAGTATATTTCAGTATGTTGCAGTGTATTTTGGTATGTTAGAGTATATTTCAGTGTTTTACAGTATATTTCAGTAGGTTACAGTGCATTTCTGTATATTACATTACATTTCGGTATGTTGCAGTATATTTCAGTATGTTGCAGTATATTTTAATGTGTCGCAGTATATTTCATTGTGTTACCTCATGTTTCAGTGTGTTGCAGTATATTTCAATGTGTTGCAGTGTATTCCATTATGTTCCAGTGTATTTCGGTATGTTGCAGTGTATTTCGATATGTTACAATGTATTTCAGTATGTTGCATTATGTTGCAGTATGTTGCACTGTATTTCGATATGTTATAGTGTATTTCAGGATGTTGCAGTATGTTGCATTTTGTTTCAGCGTATTTCAGTGTGTCACAGTGTATTTGTGTATGTTGCACCACTTGCAGTATATTTCTGTATGTTGCAGTATTTTTCAACGTGTCGCAGTATATTTCGGTATGTTGCTGTATATTTTGGCATGTTGCAGTACATTTCCGTATATTACACTATACTTCAGTGAGTTGTAGTGTCTTTCAGTATGCTACAGCATATTTCAGTATGTTGCAGTATATTTCGATGTTTTGCAATGTATTTCAAGATGTTACAGTGTATTTCAGTGTACTTCAGTCTGTTGCAGTGTATTTCAGTGTGTTATAGTGTATTTCAGTATGTTGCAGTATTTTGCGGTATATTTAAGTATGTTGCAGCGTATTTCAGTATGTTGCATAGGTTTCAGTATGTTACAGTATATTTCAGTATCTTGCAGTATATTTCAGTGTTTTACAGTATATTTTAATAAGTTGCAGTATGTTCCGGTATGTTTCATCATGTTACAGTATATTTCACTAGTTTACTATTCATTTCGGTAGGTCGCAGTATATTTCAATGTGTTGCAGTGTATTTCATAATGTTCAAGTGTAATTCAGCATAATGCAGTATGTTGCAGTATATTTCAGTATTTTACAGTGTATTTCTGTATATTACACTACATTTCAGTATGCTGCAGTATATTTCAGTATGTTGCAGTATATTTTAATGCGTCGCAGTATATTTCAGTATGTTGCAGTAATTTTCAACGTGTTGCCGTTTATTTCGGTATGTTGCCGTATGTTTCAGTGTGTTGCAGTATTTTTAAGAGTGTTGCAGTGTAGTTCAATATGTTCCAGTGTATTTCAGTATGTTGCAGTGTATTTTAGTATGTTGCAGTATGTTCCAGTATATTTCAGTATGTTGCAGTATATTTTAATGTGTCGCAGTATATTTCGGTGTGTTGCCGTATATTTCAATGTGTTGCACTATATTTTGTTATGTTGCAGTATGTTCCGGTATGTTTCATTATGTTACAGTATATTTCACTAGTTTACCATTCATTGCGATATGTTGCATTATATTTCAGTATGTTGCAGTATATTTTACGGCGTCGCAGTGTATTTCAGTATGTTGCCGTATGTTTCAGTGTGTTGCAGTATATTTCAATGTGTTGCAGTGTATTCCATTATGTTCCAATGTATTTCAGTATGTTGCAGTGTATTTCAATATGCTACAGTGTATTTCAGTATGTTGCAGTATGTTGCAGTGTGTTGCAGTGTATTTCAGTGTATCACAGTGTATCTCAGTATGTTGCACCACTTACAGTATGTTTCAGTATGTTACAGAACATTTCTGTATATTACAGTATACTTCAGTGTGTGGCAGTGTATTTCGGTATGTTAGAGTATATTTCAGTCTGTTAAGCTGTATTTCAGATATGTTGCAGTATATTTCAGTATGTTATAGTGTTTTTCAGTATGTTGCAGTGTATTTCAATATGTTTCAGTGTTTTCAGTATGTTGCAGTATGTTGCGTTACGTTTCAGTGTATTTCAGTGTGTTACAGTGTATTTCGGTATGTTAGAGTTTATTTCAGTCTGTTACAGTATATTTCAGTATGTTACAGTACATTTCTGTATATTACATTACATTTCAGTATGTTGCAGTATATTTCAGTATGTTGCAGTATATTTTAATGTGTCGCAGTATACTTCATTGCGTTACTTTATGTTTCAGTCTGTTGCAGTATATTTCAATGTGTTGCAGTGTATTCCATTATGTTCCGGTGCATTTCAGTATGTTGCAGTATGTTGCAGTGTATTTCGATATGTTACAGTGTATTTCAGTATGTTGCAGTATGTTGCAGTATGTTGCAGTGTATTTCGATATGTTACAGTGTATTTCAGTATGTTGCAGTATGTTGCATTATGTTTCAGTGTATTTCAGTGTGTCACAGTGTATTTCAGTATGTTGCACCACTTGCAGTATATTTCAGTATGTTGCAGTAATTTTCAACGTGTCGCAGTTTATTTCGGTAAGTTGCGTATATTTCAATCTGTTGCACTATAGTTTGTTATGTTGCAGTATGTTCCGGTATGTTTCATTGTGTTACAGTAAATTTTACTAGTTTACCATTCATTTTAATATGTTGCAGTATATTTCAATGTGTTGCAGTGTATTTCATTATGTTCAAGTGTTTTTTTTTATGTTGCAGTATGTTCCAGTATATCTCAGTATGTTGCAGTATATTTTAATATGTCGCAGTATATTTCAGTATGTTGCAGTATGTTGCAGTATGTTGCAGTATGTTGCAAAATATTTCAGTGTGTCACCGTGTATTTCAGTTTGTTGCACCACTTGCAGTATGTTTTAGTATGTTGCAGTATTTTTCAAGGTGTCGCAGTATATTTCGGTATTTTGCCGTATGTTTCAGTGTGTTGCAGTATATTTCAATGTGTTACAGTGTATATCAATATGTTCCAGTGTATTTCAGTATGTTGCAGTATTATGCAGTACATTTCAGTATGTTGCAGTATATTTCAATGTGTCGCAGTGTATTTCAAAATGTTCATGTGTATTTCAGTATGTTGCACCACTTGCAGTATATTTCGGTATGTTGCCGCATATTTCAGTGTGTTACAATATATTTTATTATGTTGCAGTATCTTCCGGTATGTTTCATTATGTTACAGTATATTTTACTAGTTTACCAATCATTCCAAAATGTTGCAGTATGTTTCAATGTGTTGCAGTGTATTTCACTCTGTTCAAGTGTAATTCAGTATGTTGCAGTATGTTGCAGTATATTTCAGTATGTTACAATGTATTTCGGTATGTTAGAGTATATTTCAGTCTGTTACAGTGTATTTCAGGATTTTGCAGTATATTTCAGTATGTTATAGTGTTTTTCAGTATGTTGCAGTGTATTTCAATATGTTACAGTGTTTTCAGTATGTTGCAGTATGTTGCGTTACGTTTCAGTGTATTTCAGTGTGTCACAGTGTATTTCAGTATGTTGCACCACTTGCAGTATATTTCAGTATGTTGCAGTATTATGCAGTGTATTTCAATATGTTACAGTGTATTTCAGTATGTTGCAGTTTCTTGCAGTATGTTGCAGTGTATTTCAGTATGTCAAAGTCTATTTCAGTATCTTGCAGTATTTTGCAGTATATTTCAGTATGTTGCAGTATATTTCAATGTGTCGCAGTGTATTTCAATATGTTCATGTGTATTTCAGTATGTTGCAGTATGTTGCAGTATAAATCAGTTTGTTGCATTAGATTTCAGTGTACTACAGTATACTTCAGTGTGTTGCAGTGTATTTCAGTATGCTATAGCATATTTCAGTATCTTAGAGTGTAATTAAGTATATTGCAGTATATTTCAATACGTTATAGTGTATTTCAGTAAGTTGCAGTATATTTCAGTATGTTGCAGTATGTTTCAGTATGTTGCAGTGTAGTTCAATATGTTACAGTGTATTTTAGGATGTTGCAGTATGTTGCAGTATATTTTAGTATGTTGCAGTATACTTCAATGTGTCACAGTATATTTCAGTATTTTGCCTTAGGTTTCAGTGTGTTGCAATATATTTCAATGTGTTGCAGTACATATCAAATTGTTCCCGTGTATTTCAGTATGTTGCAGTATATTTCGGCATGTTGCAGGACATTTCCGTTTATTACACTATACTTCAGTGAGTTTTAGTGTCTTTCAGTATGCTACAGCATATTTCAGTATGTTGCAGTCTGTTTCGATGTTTTGCAATGTATTTCAATATGTTACAGCGTATTTCAGTGTACTTCAGTACGTTGCAGTGTATTTCAGTGTGTTATAGTGTATTTCAGTATGTTGCAGTATGTTGCAGTATATTTCAGTGTGTTACAGTATATTTTATTAAGTTGCAGTATGTTCCGGTATGTTTCATTATGTTACAGTATATTTGACTAGTTTACCATTCATCTCGGTATGTCGCAGTATATTTCAATGTGTTGCAGTGTATTTCATTATGTTCAAGTGTAATTCAGTATAATGCAGTATGTTGCAGTATATTTCAGTATGTTACAGTGTATTTCTGTATATTACACTACATTTCAGTATGTTGCAGTATATTTCAGTATGTTGCAGTATATTGTAATGCGTCGCAGTATATTTCAGTATGTTGCAGTATGTTGCAGTGTATTTCAGTGTGTCACAGTGTATTTCAGTATGTTGCACCACTTGCAGTATATTTCAGTATGTTGCAGTAATTTTCAACGTGTCGCAGTTTATTTCGGTATGTTGCCGTATGTTTCAGTGTGTTGCAGTATATTTCAGAGTGTTGCAGTGTAGTTCAATATGTTCCAGTGTTTTTCAGTATGTTGCAGTATGTTGCAGTATTTTTCAGTATGTTGCAGTATTTTTCAACGTTTTGCAGTATATTTCGGTATGTTGCCGCATATTTCAGTGTGTTACACTTTATTTTAATATGTTGCAGTATGTTCCGGTATGTTTCATTATGTTACAGTATATTTCAGTATGTTACAGTGTATTTCGGTATGTTAGAGTATATTTCAGTGTGTTACAGTATATTTCAGTATGTTACAGTGCATTTCTGTATATTACATTACATTTCGGTATGTTGCAGTATATTTCAGTATGTTGCAGTATATTTTAATGTGTCGCAGTATATTTCATTGTGTTACCTTATGTTTCAGTGTGTTGCAGTATATTTCAATGTGTTGCAGTGTATTCCATTATGTTCCAGTGTATTTCGGTATGTTTCTGTATGTTGCAATGTATTTCGATATGTTGCTGTATATATCGGCATGTTGCAGTACATTTCCGTATATTACACTATACTTCAGTGAGTTGTTGTGTCTTTCAGTATGCTACAGCATATTTCAGTATGTTGCAGTATATTTCGATGTTTTGCAATGTATTTCAATATGTTACAGTGCATTTCAGTGTACTTCAGCATGTTGCAGTGTGTTTCAGTGTGTTATAGTGTATTTCAGTATGTTGCAGTATCTTGCAGTATATTTCAGTATGTTGCAGCGTATTTCAGTATGTTGCATAGGTTTCAGTATGTTACAGTATATTTCAGTATCTTGCAGTTTATTTCAGTGTTTTACAGTATACTTTATTAAGTTGCAGTATGTTCCGGTATGTTTCATTATGTTACAGTATATTTCACTAGTTTACTATTCATTTCGGTATGTCGCAGTATATTTCAATGTGTTGCAGTGTATTTCATAATGTTCAAGTGTAATTCAGCATAATGCAGTATGTTGCAGTATATTTCAGTATATTACAGTGTATTTCTGTATATTACACTACATTTCTTTATGTTGCAGTATATTTCAGTATGTTGCAGTATATTTTAATGCGTCGCAGTATATTTCAGTATGTTGCAGTAATTTTCAACGTCTCGCAGTTTATTTCGGTATGTTGCCGTATGTTTCAGTGTGTTGAGGTATATTTCAGAGTGTTGCAGTGCAGTTCAATATGTTCCAGTGTATTTCAGTATGTTGCAGTGTATTTTAGTATATTGCAGTATGTTCCAGTATATTTCAGTATGTTGCAGTATATTTTAATGTGTCGCAGTATATTTCGGTATGTTGCCGTATATTTCAATGTGTTGCACTATATTTTGTTATGTTGCAGTATGTTCCGGTATGTTTCATTATGTTACAGTATATTTCACTAGTTTACCATTCATTGCGATATGTTGCATTATATTTCAGTATGTTGCAGTATATTTCAATGTGTCGCAGTATACTTCATTGTGTTACTTTATGTTTCAGTCTGTTGCAGTATATTTCAATGTGTTGCAGTGTATTCCATTATGTTCCGGTGCATTTCAGTATGTTGCAGTATGTTGCAGTGTATTTCGATATGTTACAGTGTATTTCAGTATGTTGCAGTATGTTGCAGTATGTTGCAGTGTATTTCGATATGTTACAGTGTATTTCAGTATGTTGCAGTATGTTGCATTATGTTTCAGTGTATTTCAGTGTGTCACAGTGTATTTCAGTATGTTGCACCACTTGCAGTATATTTCAGTATGTTGCAGTAATTTTCAACGTGTCGCAGTTTATTTCGGTATGTTGCCGTATATTTCAATGTGTTGCACTATAGTTTGTTATGTTGCAGTATGTTCCGGTATGTTTCATTGTGTTACAGTAAATTTTACTAGTTTACCATTCATTTTAATATGTTGCAGTATATTTCAATGTGTTGCAGTGTATTTCATTATGTTCAAGTGTATTTTATTATGTTGCAGTATGTTCCAGTATATCTCAGTATGTTGCAGTATATTTTAATATGTCGCAGTATATTTCAGTATGTTGCAGTATGTTGCAGCATGTTGCAAAATATTTCAGTGTGTCACCGTGTATTTCAGTTTGTTGCACCACTTGCAGTATATTTCAGTATGTTGCAGTATTTTTCAACGTGTCGCAGTATATTTCGGTATGTTTACCGTATATTTCAATGTGTTGCACTATATTTTGCTATGTTGTGGTATGTTCCGGTATGTTTCATTATGTTACAGTATATTTCACTAGTTTACCATTCATTGCGATATGTTGCATTATATTTCAGTATGTTGCAGTATATTTTAAGGCGTCGCAGTATATTTCAGTATGTTGCCGTATGTTTCAGTGTGTTGCAGTATACTTCAATGTGTTGCAGTGTATTCCAATATGTTCCAGTGTATTTCAGTATGTTGCAGTATGTTGCAGTGTATTTCAATATGTTACAGTGTGATTCAGTATGTTGCAGTATGTTGCAGTGTGTTGCAGTGTATTTCAGCGTGTCCCAGTGTATCTCAGTATGTTGCACCACTTACAGTATGTTTCAGTATGTTACAGTACATTTCTGTATATTACAGAATACTTCAGCGTGTGGCAGTGTATTTCAGTATGTTGCAGTATATTTCAATATGTTATAGTGTATTTCAGTATGTTGCAGTATATTTCAGTATGTTGCCGTATGTTTAAGTATGTTGCAGTATTTTTCAAGGTGTTGCAGTGTATTTCAGTATGTTACAGTGTATTTTAGGATGTTGCAGTATGTTGCAGTATGTTTTAGTATGTTGCAAAATATTTCAATGTGTCGCAGTATGTTTCAGTGTTTTGCCTTATGTTTCAGTGTGTTGCAGTATATTTCAATGTGTTGCAGTGCATATCAAAATGTTCCGGTGTATTTCAGCATGTTGCAGTATATTTCGGCATGTTGCAGTACATTTCCGTTTATTACACCATACTTCAGTGAGTTTTAGTGTCTTTCAGTATGCTACAGCATATTTCAGTATCTTGCAGTCTATTTCGATGTTTTGCAATGTATTTCAATATGTTACAGTGTATTTCAGCGTACTTCAGTATGTTGCAGTGTATTTCAGTGTGTTATAGTGTATTTCAGTATGTTGCAGTATCTTGCAGTATATTTCAGTGTGTTACAGTATATTTTATTAAGTTGCAGTATGTTCCGTTATGTTTCATTATGTTACAGTATATTTCACTAGTTTACCATTCATGTCGGTATGTCGCAGTATATTTCAATGTGTTGCAGTGTATTTCATTATGTTCAAGTGTAATTCAGTATAATGCAGTATGTTGCAGTATATTTCAGTATGTTACAGTGTATTTCTGTATATTACACTACATTTCAGTATGTTGCAGTATATTTCAGTATGTTGCAGTATATTTTAATGCGTCGCAGTATATTTCAGTATGTTGCAGTATGTTGCAATGTATTTCAGTGTGTCACAGTGTATTTCAGTATGTTGCACCACTTGCAGTATATTTCAGTATGTTGCAGTAATTTTCAACGTGTCGCAGTTAATTTCGGTATGTTGCCGTATGTTTCAGTGTGTTGCAGTATGTTTCAGAGTGTTGCAGTGTAGTTCAATATGTTCCAGTGTATTTCAGTATGTTGCAGTATGTTGCAGTATATATCAGTATGTTGCAGTGTACTTCGGTATGTTAGAGTATATTTCAGTGTTTTACAGTATATTTCAGTATGTTACAGTGCATTTCTGTATATTACATTACATTTCAGTATGTTGCAGTATATTTCAGTATGTTGCAGTATATTTTAATGTGTCGCAGTATATTTGATTGTGTTACTTCATGTTGCACTGTATTCCATTATCTTCCAGTGTATTTCGGTATGTTGCAGTATGTTGCAGTGTATTTCGATATGTTACAATGTATTTCAGGATGTTGCAGTATGTTGCATTATGTTTCAGCGTATTTCAGTGTGTCACAGTGTATTTGTGTATGTTGCACCACTTGCAGTATATTTCTGTATGTTGCAGTATTTTTCAACGTGTCGCAGTATATTTCGGTATGTTGCTGTATGTTTTGGCATGTTGCAGTACATTTCCGTATATTACACTATACTTCAGTGAGTTGTAGTGTCTTTCAGTATGCTACAGCATATTTCAGTATGTTGCAGTATATTTCGATGTTTTGCAATGTATTTCAATATGTTACAGTGTATTTCAGTGTACTTCAGTATGTTGCAGCGTATTTCAGTGTGTTATAGTGTATTTCAGTATGTTGCAGTATCTTGCAGTATATTTAAGTATGTTGCAGCGTATTTCAGTATGTTGCTTAGGTTTCAGTATGTTACAGTATATTTCAGTATCTTGCAGTATATTTCAGTGTTTTACAGTATATTTTATTAAGTTGCAGTATGTTCCGGTATGTTTCATCATGTTACAGTATATTTCAATAGTTTACTATTCATTTCGGTAGGTCGCAGTATATTTCAATGTGTTGCAGTGTATTTCATAATGTTCAAGTGTAATTCAGCATAATGCAGTATGTTGCAGTATATTTCAGTATTTTACAGTGTATTTCTGTATATTACACTACATTTCAGTATGTTGCAGTATATTTCAGTATGTTGCAGTATGTTTTAATGCGTCGCAGTATATTTCAGTATGTTGCAGTATTTTTCAACGTGTCGCAGTTTATTTCGGTATGTTGCCGTATGTTTCAGTGTGATGCAGTATATTTCAGAGTGTTGCAGTGTAGTTCAATATGTTCCAGTGTATTTCAGTATGTTGCAGTATTATGCAGTGTATTTCAATATGTTACAGTGTATTTCAGTATGCTGCAGTTTCTTGCAGTATGTTGAAGTGTATTTCAGTATGTCAAAGTCTATTTCAGTATCTTGCAGTATCTTGCAGTATATCTCAGTATGTTGCAGTATATTTCAATGTGTCGCAGTGTATTTCAATATGTTCATGTGTATTTCAGTATGTTGCAGTATGTTGCAGTATAAATCAGTATGTTGCGTTAGATTTCAGTGTACTACAGTATACTTCAGTGTGTTGCAGTGTATTTCAGTATGCTACAGTATATTTCAGTATTTTGCCTTATGTTTCAGTGTGTTGCAGTATATTTCAATGTGTTGCAGTGCATATCAAAATGTTCCGGTGTATTTCAGTATGTTGCAGTATATTTCGGCATGTTGCAGTACATTTCCGTTTATTACACTATACTTCAGTGAGTTTTAATGTCTTTCAGTATGTTACAGCATATTTCAGTATGTTGCGGTCTATTTCGATGTTTTGCAATGTATTTCAATATGTTACAGTGTATTTCAGTGTACTTCAGTATGTTGCAGTGTATTTCAGTGTGTCAAAGTCTATTTCAGTATCTTGCAGTATCTTGCAGTATATTTCAGTATGTTGCAGTATATTTCAATGTGTCGCAGTGCATTTCAATATGTTCATGTGTATTTCAGTATGTTGCAGTATGTTGCAGTATAAATCAGTTTGTTGCATTAGATTTCAGTGTACTACAGTATACTTCAGTGTGTTGCAGTATATTTCAATGTGTCACAGTCTATTTCAATATGTTCATGTGTATTTCAGTATGTTGCACCACTTGCAACATATTTCGGTATGTTGCCGCATATTTCAGTGTGTTACGATATATTTTATTATGTTGCAGTATCTTCCGGTATGTTTCATTATTTTACAGTATATTTTACTGGTTTACCATTCATTTCGAAATGTTGCAGTATGGTTCAATGTGTTGCAGTGTATTTCACTATGTTCAAGTGTAATTCAGTATGTTGCAGTATGTTGCAGTATATTTCAGTATGTTACAATGTATTTCGGTATGTTAGAGTGTATTTCAGTCTGTTACAGTGTACTTCCGTATGTTGCAGTATATTTCAGTATGTTATAGTGTTTTTCAGTATGTTGCAGTGTATTTCAATATGTTACAGTGTTTTCAGTATGTTGCAGTATGTTGCGTTACGTTTCAGTGTATTTCAGTGTGTGACAGTGTATTTCAGTATGTTGCACCACTTGCAGTATATTTCAGTATGTTGCAGTATTTTTCAAGGTGTCGCAGTATATTTCGGTATTTTGCCGTATGTTTCAGTTTGTTGCAGTATATTTCAATGTGTTACAGTGTATATCAATATGTTCCAGTGTATTTCAGTATGTTGCAGTATTATGCAGTGTATTTCAATATGTTACAGTGTATTTCAGTATGTTGCAGTTTCTTGCAGTATGTTGCAGTGTATTTTAGTATGTCAAAGTCTATTTCAGTATCTTGCAGTATCTTGCAGTATATTTCAGTATGTTGCAGTATATTTCAATGTGTCGCAGTGTATTTCAATATGTTCATGTGTATTTCAGTATGTTGCAGTATGTTGCAGTATAAATCAGTTTGTTGCATTAGATTTCAGTGTACTACAGTATACTTCAGTATGTTGCAGTGTATTTCAGTATGCTATAGCATATTTCAGTATCTTAGAGTGTAATTAAGTATATTGCAGTATATTTCAATACGTTATAGTGTATTTCAGTAAGTTGCAGTATATTTCAGTATGTTGCAGTATGTTTCAGTATGTTGCAGTGTAGTTCAATATGTTACAGTATATTTTAGGATGTTGCAGTATGTTGCAGTATATTTTAGTATGTTGCAGTATACTTCAATGTGTTGCAGTGCATATCAAAATCTTCCGGTGTATTTCAGTATGTTGCACTATGTTTCAGTATGTTGCAGTGTAGTTCAATATGTTACAGTGTATTTTAGGATGTTGCAGTATGTTGCAGTATATTTTAGTATGTTGCAGTATATTTCAATGTGTTGCAGTGCATATCAAAATCTTCCGGTGTATTTCAGTATGTTGCAGTATATTTCGGCATGTTGCAGTACATTTCCGTTTATTACACTATACTTCAGTGAGTTTTAGTGTCTTTCAGTATGCTACAGCTTATTTCAGTATGTTGCAGTCTATTTCGATGTTTTGCAATGTATTTCAACATGTTACAGTGTATTTCAGTGTACTTCAGTATGTTGCAGTGTATTTCAGTGTGTTATAGTGTATTTCAGTATGTTGCAGTATCTTGCAGTATATTTCAGTGTGTTACAGTATATTTTATTAAGTTGCAGTATGTTCCGGTATCTTTCATTATGTTACAGTATATTTCACTAGTTTACCATTCATCTCGGTATGTCGCAGTATATTTCAATGTGTTTCAGTGTATTTTATTATGTTCAAGTGTAATTCAGTATAATGCAGTATGTTGCAGTATATTTCAGTATGTTACAGTCTATTTCTGTGTATTACACTACATTTCAGTATGTTGCAGTATATTTCAGTATGTTGCAGTATATTTTAATGCGTCGCAGTATATTTCAGTATGTTGCAGTATGTTGCAGTGTATTTCAGTGTGCCACAGTGTATTTCAGTATGTTGCACCACTTGCAGTATATTTCAGTATGTTGCAGTAATTTTCAACGCGTCGCAGTTTATTTCGGTATGTTGCCGTATGTTTCAGTGTGTTGCAGTATATTTCAGAGTGTTGCAGTGTAGTTCAATATGTTCCAGTGTATTTCAGTATGTTGCAGTATGTTGCAGTATTTTTCAGTATGTTGCAGTTTTTTTTAACGTTTTGCAGTATATTTCGGTATGTTGCCGCATATTTCAGTGTGTGACACTTTATTTTATTAGGTTGCAGTATGTTCCGGTATGTTTCATTATGTTACAGTATATTTCACTAGTTTACCATTCATTTCGATATGTTGCAGTATATTTCAATGTCTTGCAGTGTATTTCATTATGTTCGAGTGTAAGTCAGTATGTTGCAGTATGTTGCAGTATATTGCAGTATGTTACAGTGTATTTCGGTATGTTAGAGTATATTTCAGTGTGTTACAGTATATTTCAGTATGTTACAGTGCATTTCTGTATATTACATTACATTTCGGTATGTTGCAGTATATTTCAGTATGTTGCAGTATATTTTAATGTGTCGCAGTATATTTCATTGTGTTACCTTATGTTTCAGTGTGTTGCAGTATATTTCAATGTGTTGCAGTGTATTCCATTATGTTCCAGTGTATTTCGGTATGTTGCAGTATGTTGCAGTGTATTTCGATATGTTGCTGTATATATCGGCATGTTGCAGTACATTTCCGTATATTACACTATACTTCAGTGAGTTGTAGTGTCTTTCAGTATGCTACAGCATATTTCAGTATGTTGCAGTATATTTCGATGTTTTGCAATGTATTTCAATATGTTACAGTGTATTTCAGTGTACTTCAGCATGTTGCAGTGTATTTCAGTGTGTTATAGTGTATTTCAGTATGTTGCAGTATCTTGCAGTATATTTCAGTATGTTGCAGCGTATTTCAGTATGTTGCATAGGTTTCAGTATGTTGCCGTATATTTCAGTGTGTTACACTATACTTTAATACGTTGCAGAATGTTCCGGTATGTTTCATTATGTTACAGTATATTTCACTAGTTTACTATTCATTTCGGTATGTCGCAGTATATTTCAATGTGTTGCAGTGTATTTTATAATGTTCAAGTGTAATTCAGCATAATGCAGTATGTTGCAGTATATTTCGGTATGTTACAGTGTATTTCTGTATATTACACTACATTTCAGTATGTTGCAGTATATTTCAGTATGTTGCAGTATATTTAATGCGTCGCAGTATATTTCAGTATGTTGCAGTAATTTTCAACGTGTCGCAGTTTATTTCGGTATGTTGCCGTATGTTTCAGTGTGTTGTAGTATATTTCAGAGTGTTGCAGCGCAGTTCAATATGTTCCAGTGTATTTCAGTATGTTGCAGTGTATTTTAGTATGTTGCAGTATGTTCCAGTATATTTCAGTATGTTGCAGTATTTTTTAATGCGTCGCAGTATATTTCGGTATGTTGCCGTATATTTCAATGTGTTGCACTATATTTAGTTATGTTGCAGTATGTTCCGGTATGTTTCATTATGTTACAGTATATTTCACTAGTTTACCATTCATTGCGATATGTTGCATTATACTTCAGTATGTTGCAGTATATTTTACGGCGTCGCAGTATATTTCAGTATGTTGCCGTATGTTTCAGTGTGTTGCAGTATATTTCAATGTCTTGCAGTGTATTCCAATATGTTCCAATGTATTTCAGTATGTTGCAGTGTATTTCAATATGTTACAGTGTATTTCAGTATGTTGCAGTATGTTGCAGTGTGTTGCAGTGTATTTCAGTGTATCACAGTGTATCTCAGTATGTTGCACCACTTACAGTATGTTTCAGTATGTTACAGAACATTTCTGTATATTACAGTATACTTCAGTGTGTGGCAGTGTATTTCGGTATGTTAGAGTGTATTTCAGTCTGTTACAGTGTATTTCAGTATGTTGCAGTATATTTCAGTATGTTATAGTGTTTTTCAGTATGTTGCAGTGTATTTCAATATGTTACAGTGTTTTCAGTATGATGCAGTATGATGCGTTACGTTTCAGTGTATTTCAGTGTGTCACAGTGTATTTCAGTATGTTGCACCACTTGCAGTATATTTCAGTATGTTGCAGTATTTTTCAAGGTGTCGCAGTATATTTCGGTATTTTGCCGTATGTTTCAGTGTGTTGCAGTATATTTCAATGTGTTACAGTGTATATCAATATGTTCCAGTGTATTTCAGTATGTTGCAGTATTATGCAGTACATTTCAGTATGTTGCAGTATATTTCAATGTGTCGCAGTGTATTTCAATATGTTCATGTGTATTTCAGTATGTTGCACCACTTGCAGTATATTTCGGTATGTTGCCGCATATTTCAGTGTGTTACAATATATTTTATTATGTTGCAGTATCTTCCGGTATGTTTCATTATGTTACAGTATATTTTACTAGTTTACCATTCATTCCGAAATGTTGCAGTATGTTTCAATGTGTTGCAGTGTATTTCACTATGTTCAAGTGTAATTCAGTATGTTGCAGTATGTTGCAGTATATTTCAGTATGTTACAATGTATTTCGGTATGTTAGAGTATATTTCAGTCTGTTACAGTGTATTTCAGTATGTTGCAGTATATTTCAGTATGTTATAGTGTTTTTCAGTATGTTGCAGTGTATTTCAATATGTTACAGTGTATTTCAGCGTACTTCAGTATGTTGCAGTGTATTTCAGTGTGTTATAGTGTATTTCAGTATGTTGCAGTATCTTGCAGTATATTTCAGTGTGTTACAGTATATTTTATTAAGTTGCAGTATGTTCCGTTATGTTTCATTATGTTACAGTATATTTCACTAGTTTACCATTCATGTCGGTATGTCGCAGTATATTTCAATGTGTTGCAGTGTATTTCATTGTGTTCAAGTGTAATTCAGTATAATGCAGTATGTTGCGGTATATTTCAGTATGTTACAGTGTATTTCTGTATATTACACTACATTTCAGTATGTTGCAGTATATTTCAGTATGTTGCAGTGTATTTTAATGCGTCGCAGTATATTTCAGTATGTTGCAGTATGTTGCAATGTATTTCAGTGTGTCACAGTGTATTTCAGTATGTTGCACCACTTGCAGTATATTTCAGTATGTTGCAGTAATTTTCAACGTGTCGCAGTTAATTTCGGTATGTTGCCGTATGTTTCAGTGTGTTGCAGTATGTTTCAGAGTGTTGCAGTGTAGTTCAATATGTTCCAGTGTATTTCAGTATGTTGCAGTATGTTGCAGTATATATCAGTATGTTGCAGTGTATTTTGGTATGTTAGAGTATATTTCAGTGTTTTACAGTATATTTCAGTATGTTACAGTGCATTTCTGTATATTACATTACATTTCAGTATGTTGCAGTATATTTCAGTATGTTGCAGTATATTTTATTGTGTCGCAGTATATTTCATTGTGTTACCTCATGTTGCACTGTATTCCATTATCTTCCAGTGTATTTCGGTATGTTGCAGTATGTTGCAGTGTATTTCGATATGTTACAATGTATTTCAGTATGTTGCAGTATGTTGCAGTATGTTGCAGTATGTTGCACTGTATTTCGATATGTTATAGTGTATTTCAGGATGTTGCAGTATGTTGCATTATGTTTCAGCGTTTTTCAGTGTGTCACAGTGTATTTGTGTATGTTGCACCACTTGCAGTATATTTCTGTATGTTGCAGTATTTTTCAACGTGTCGCAGTATATTTCGGTATGTTGCTGTATATTTTGGCATGTTGCAGTACATTTCCGTATATTACACTATACTTCAGTGAGTTGTAGTGTCTTTCAGTATGCTACAGCATATTTCAGTATGTTGCAGTATATTTCGATGTTTTGCAATGTATTTCAATATGTTACAGTGTATTTCAGTGTACTTCAGTATGTTGCAGTGTATTTCAGTGTGTTATAGTGTATTTCAGTATGTTGCAGTATCTTGCAGTATATTTAAGTATGTTGCAGCGTATTTCAGTATGTTGCTTAGGTTTCAGTATGTTACAGTATATTTCAGTATCTTGCAGTATATTTCAGTGTTTTACAGTATATTTTATTAAGTTGCAGTATGTTCCGGTATGTTTCATCATGTTACAGTATATTTCAATAGTTTACTATTCATTTCGGTAGGTCGCAGTATATTTCAATGTGTTGCAGTGTATTTCATAATGTTCAAGTGTAATTCAGCATAATGCAGTATGTTGCAGTATATTTCAGTATTTTACAGTGTATTTCTGTATATTACACTACATTTCAGTATGTTGCAGTATATTTCAGTATGTTGCAGTATATTTTAATGCGTCGCAGTATATTTCAGTATGTTGCAGTAATTTTCAACGTGTCGCAGTTTATTTCGGTATGTTGCCGTATGTTTCAGTGTGATGCAGTATATTTCAGAGTGTTGCAGTGTAGTTCAATATGTTCCAGTGTATTTCAGTATGTTGCAGTATTATGCAGTGTATTTCAATATGTTACAGTGTATTTCAGTATGTTGCAGTTTCTTGCAGTATGTTGCAGTGTATTTCAGTATGTCAAAGTCTATTTCAGTATCTTGCAGTATCTTGCAGTATATCTCAGTATGTTGCAGTATATTTCAATGTGTCGCAGTGTATTTCAATATGTTCATGTGTATTTCAGTATGTTGCAGTATGTTGCAGTATAAATCAGTATGTTGCGTTAGATTTTAGTGTACTACAGTATACTTCAGTGTGTTGCAGTGTATTTCAGTATGCTACAGTATATTTCAGTATTTTGCCTTATGTTTCAGTGTGTTGCAGTATATTTTAATGTGTTGCAGTGCATATCAAAATGTTCCGGTGTATTTCAGTATGTTACAGCATATTTCAGTATGTTGCGGTCTATTTCGATGTTTTGCAATGTATTTCAATATGTTACAGTGTATTTCAGTGTACTTCAGTATGTTGCAGTGTATTTCAGTGTGTCAAAGTCTATTTCAGTATCTTGCAGTATCTTGCAGTATATTTCAGTATGTTGCAGTATATTTCAATGTGTCGCAGTGTATTTCAATATGTTCATGTGTATTTCAGTATGTTGCAGTATGTTGCAGTATAAATCAGTTTGTTGCATTAGATTTCAGTGTACTACAGTATACTTCACAGGATAGTTAAGGGCATCCTCACTAAGAATATCATAAATTTCTCTCAAAATGTAGTTCAGGTTCTTGAATAATATTGCTCTGCGGGTGGCATGCGTGTTGCCTACTTGTAATTGTTTAGCCTAAGATTAAACTACAACCAATAAGCAGCAACCTTCGTTAGGGCTGCGTTATCTATCAACATTCCATTATTGGTGCTACATAAACAAAGTACAAAGCAAGCTATTCATTATAGCCTGCCAGCTAGCTAGCCTGTAATTATTATGTAGGCGCCAATATCTTCTCATCCCTACGTGCTCAGTGAAGCGTGAAGTGCTGCGCGCTGCTAGTTTCTTATGAGAAAATATGGCATTTTCAGTGTATAAATCACCAATTTATGAGCAATCTAGCAGAGTTATTGAAAAAAGAAAAAAACTTACACTGGAGAAATATCTCAGGATTCCAGCAGTGCAATTTTTATTCAGATATCATGTTTTGCTGCTGAGATATTTTACTGGTACTGAAAAGTCAGCTTTTCAGGCAAAATTGGCCAAAATTCGGCAGTTTTTTGTCTATAACTTCGCAAAAAAAATGAAAATTGAAATTTCCAGAAAACTTACACTGGAGAAAAAGAAGATCTACAACATAGTTTTTAAATTTTGACTCTAGCACAATTAGGTGAGATTTTATTTTACTGGTACTGAATTCTTATATGATTACAATGCAAACTTCAGCAAGGCAGTTGCAGCTAAAAAGTTGCCCTTAACTATCCTGTGTTCAGTGTGTTGCAGTATATTTCAATGTGTCGCAGTCTATTTCAATATGTTCATGTGTATTTCAGTATGTTGCACCACTTGCAACATATTTCGGTATGTTGCCGCATATTTCAGTGTGTTACAATATATTTTATTATGTTGCAGTATCTTCCGGTATGTTTCATTATTTTACAGTATATTTTACTGGTTTACCATTCATTTCGAAATGTTGCAGTATGTTTCAATGTGTTGCAGTGTATTTCACTATGTTCAAGTGTAATTCAGTATGTTGCAGTATGTTGCAGTATATTTCAGTATGTTATAGTGTTTTTCAGTATGTTGCAGTGTATTTCAATATGTTACAGTGTTTTCAGTATGTTGCAGTATGTTGCGTTACGTTTCAGTGTATTTCAGTGTGTGACAGTGTATTTCAGTATGTTGCACCACTTGCAGTATATTTCAGTATGTTGCAGTATTTTTCAAGGTGTCGCAGTATATTTCGGTATTTTGCCGTATGTTTCAGTTTGTTGCAGTATATTTCAATGTGTTACAGTGTATATCAATATGTTCCAGTGTATTTCAGTATGTTGCAGTATTATGCAGTGTATTTCAATATGTTACAGTGTATTTCAGTATGTTGCAGTTTCTTGCAGTATGTTGCAGTGTATTTCAGTATGTCAAAGTCTATTTCAGTATCTTGCAGTATCTTGCAGTATATTTCAGTATGTTGCAGTATATTTCAATGTGTCGCAGTGTATTTTAATATGTTCATGTGTATTTCAGTATGTTGCAGTATGTTGCAGTATAAATCAGTTTGTTGCATTAGATTTCAGTGTACTACAGTATACTTCAGTATGTTGCAGTGTATTTCAGTATGCTATAGCATATTTCAGTATCTTAGAGTGTAATTAAGTATATTGCAGTATATTTCAATACGTTATAGTGTATTTCAGTAAGTTGCAGTATATTTCAGTATGTTGCAGTATGTTTCAGTATGTTGCAGTGTAGTTCAATATGTTACAGTATATTTTAGGATGTTGCAGTATGTTGCAGTATATTTTAGTATGTTGCAGTATACTTCAATGTGTTGCAGTGCATATCAAAATCTTCCGGTGTATTTCAGTATGTTGCAGTATGTTTCAGTATGTTGCAGTGTAGTTCAATATGTTACAGTGTATTTTAGGATGTTGCAGTATGTTGCAGTATATTTCGGCATGTTGCAGTACATTTCCGTTTATTACACTATACTTCAGTGAGTTTTAGTGTCTTTCAGTATGTTACAGCATATTTCAGTATGTTGCAGTCTATTTCGATGTTTTGCAATGTATTTCAATATGTTACAGTGTATTTCAGTGTACTTCAGTATGTTGCAGTGTATTTCAGTGTGTTATAGTGTATTTCAGTATGTTGCAGTATCTTGCAGTATATTTCAGTGTGTTACAATATATTTTATTAAGTTGCAGTATGTTCCGGTATCTTTCATTATGTTACAGTATATTTCACTAGTTTACAATTCATCTCGGTATGTCGCAGTATATTTCAATGTGTTGCAGTGTATTTCATTATGTTCAAGTGTAATTCCGTATAATGCAGTATGTTGCAGTATATTTCAGTATGTTACAGTCTATTTCTGTGTATTACACTACATTTCAGTATGTTGCAGTATTTTTCAGTATTTTGCAGTATATTTTAATGCGTCGCAGTATATTTCAGTATGTTGCAGTATGTTGCAGTGTATTTCAGTGTGTCACAGTGCATTTCAGTATGTTGCACCACTTGCAGTATATTTCAGTATGTTGCAGTAATTTTCAACGCGTCGCAGTTTATTTCGGTATGTTGCCGTATGTTTCAGTGTGTTGCAGTATATTTCAGAGTGTTGCAGTGTAGTTCAATATGTTCCAGTGTATTTCAGTATGTTGCAGTATGTTGCAGTATTTTTCAGTATGTTGCAGTTTTTTTTAACGTTTTGCAGTATATTTCGGTATGTTGCCGCATATTTCAGTGTGTGACACTTTATTTTATTAGGTTGCAGTATGTTCCGGTATGTTTCATTATGTTACAGTATATTTCACTAGTTTACCATTCATTTCGATATGTTGCAGTATATTTCAATGTCTTGCAGTGTATTTCATTATGTTCAAGTGTAAGTCAGTATGTTGCAGTATGTTGCAGTATATTGCAGTATGTTACAGTGTATTTCGGTATGTTAGAGTATATTTCAGTGTGTTACAGTATATTTCAGTATGTTACAGTGCATTTCTGTATATTACATTACATTTCGGTATGTTGCAGTATATTTCAGTATGTTGCAGTATATTTTAATGTGTCGCAGTATATTTCATTGTGTTACCTTATGTTTCAGTGTGTTGCAGTATATTTCAATGTGTTGCAGTGTATTCCATTATGTTCCAGTGTATTTCGGTATGTTGCAGTATGTTGCAGTGTATTTCGATATGTTGCTGTATATATCGGCATGTTGCAGTACATTTCCGTATATTACACTATACTTCAGTGAGTTGTAGTGTCTTTCAGTATGCTACAGCATATTTCAGTATGTTGCAGTATATTTCGATGTTTTGCAATGTATTTCAATATGTTACAGTGTATTTCAGTGTACTTCAGCATGTTGCAGTGTATTTCAGTGTGTTATAGTGTATTTCAGTATGTTGCAGTATCTTGCAGTATATTTCAGTATGTTGCAGCGTATTTCAGTATGTTGCATAGGTTTCAGTATGTTGCCGTATATTTCAGTGTGTTACACTATACTTTAATTTGTTGCAGAATGTTCCGGTATGTTTCATTATGTTACAGTATATTTCACTAGTTTACTATTCATTTCGGTATGTCGCAGTATATTTCAATGTGTTGCAGTGTATTTCATAATGTTCAAGTGTAATTCAGCATAATGCAGTATGTTGCAGTATATTTCAGTATGTTACAGTGTATTTCTGTATATTACACTACATTTCAGTATGTTGCAGTATATTTCAGTATGTTGCAGTATATTTTAATGCGTCGCAGTATATTTCAGTACGTTGCAGTAATTTTCAACGCGTCGCAGTTTATTTCGGTATGTTGCCGAATGTTTCAGTGTGTTGTAGTATATTTCAGAGTGTTGCAGCGCAGTTCAAAATGTTCCAGTGTATTTCAGTATGTTGCAGTGTATTTTAGTATGTTGCAGTATGTTCCAGTATATTTCAGTATGTTGCAGTATTTTTTAATGTGTCGCAGTATATTTCGGTATGTTGCCGTATATTTCAATGTGTTGCACTATATTTAGTTATGTTGCAGTATGTTCCGGTATGTTTCATTATGTTACAGTATATTTCACTAGTTTACCATTCATTGCGATATGTTGCATTATACTTCAGTATGTTGCAGTATATTGTAATGCGTCGCAGTATATTTCAGTATGTTGCAGTATATTTCAATGTGTTGCAGTGTATTTCAATATGTCACAGTGTATTTTAGTATGTCGCAGTATGTTGCAGTGTGTTGCAGCATATTCCAGTATGTAGCACTGTATTTCAGTATGTTGCAGTATATTTCAGTATGTTACAGTGTATTTCAGTATTTTGCATTGTATTTCAGTATGTTGCAGTATATTTTAGTGTGTTGCAGTATGTTGCAGTGTGTTGCAGTATATTTCAGTATGTAGCAGTGTATTTCAGTATTTTGCAGTATATTTCAATGTGTTGCAGTGTATTTCAATATGTTACAGTGTATTTTAGTATGTCGCAGTATGTTGCAGTGTGTTGCAGTATATTTCACTATGTAGCAGTGTATTTCAGTATGTTGCAGTATATTTCAGTGTGTTACACTGTATTTCAGTATTTTGCAGTGTATTTCAGTATGTTGCAGTATATTTTAGTATGTTGCAGTATGTTGCAGTGTGTTGCAGTATATTTCAGTATGTAGCAGTGTATTTCAGTATTTTGCAGTATATTTCAATGTGTTGCAGTGTATTTCAATATGTTACAGTGTATTTTAGTATGTTGCAGTATGTTGCAGTGTGTTGCAGTATATTTCAGTATGTAGCAGTGTGTTTCAGTATTTTGCAGTATATATCAATGTGTTGCAGTGTATTTCAATATGTTACAGTGTATTTTAGTATGTTGCAGTATGTTGCAGTGTGTTGCAGTATATTTTAGTATTTTGCAGTGTATTTCAGCATGTTGTAGTATATTTTAGTATGTTACAGTGTATTTCAGTATGTTGCAGGATGTTGCAGTATATTTCAGTATGTTACAGTGTATTTCAGTATGTCGCAGTATATTTCAGTGTGTTACAGTATATTCCAGTATGTTACAGTACATTTCCGTATATTACACTATATTTCAGTGAGTTACAGTATGTTTCAGCGGGTTACAGTATATTTCAATGTATTGCAGTGTATTTCAGTATGTTGTGGTATGTTGCAGTGTATTTCAGTATGTTGCACCACTTGCAGTATATTTCAGTATGTTGCAGTAATTTTCAACGCGTCGCAGTTTATTTCGGTATGTTGCCGTATGTTTCAGTGTGTTGCAGTATATTTCAGAGTGTTGCAGTGTAGTTCAATATGTTCCAGTGTATTTCAGTATGTTGCAGTATGTTGCAGTATTTTTCAGTATGTTGCAGTTTTTTTTAACGTTTTGCAGTATATTTCGGTATGTTGCCGCATATTTCAGTGTGTGACACTTTATTTTATTAGGTTGCAGTATGTTCCGGTATGTTTCATTATGTTACAGTATATTTCACTAGTTTACCATTCATTTCGATATGTTGCAGTATATTTCAATGTCTTGCAGTGTATTTCATTATGTTCAAGTGTAAGTCAGTATGTTGCAGTATGTTGCAGTATATTGCAGTATGTTACAGTGTATTTCGGTATGTTAGAGTATATTTCAGTGTGTTACAGTATATTTCAGTATGTTACAGTGCATTTCTGTATATTACATTACATTTCGGTATGTTGCAGTATATTTCAGTATGTTGCAGTATATTTTAATGTGTCGCAGTATATTTCATTGTGTTACCTTATGTTTCAGTGTGTTGCAGTATATTTCAATGTGTTGCAGTGTATTCCATTATGTTCCAGTGTATTTCGGTATGTTGCAGTATGTTGCAGTGTATTTCGATATGTTGCTGTATATATCGGCATGTTGCAGTACATTTCCGTATATTACACTATACTTCAGTGAGTTGTAGTGTCTTTCAGTATGCTACAGCATATTTCAGTATGTTGCAGTATATTTCGATGTTTTGCAATGTATTTCAATATGTTACAGTGTATTTCAGTGTACTTCAGCATGTTGCAGTGTATTTCAGTGTGTTATAGTGTATTTCAGTATGTTGCAGTATCTTGCAGTATATTTCAGTATGTTGCAGCGTATTTCAGTATGTTGCATAGGTTTCAGTATGTTGCCGTATATTTCAGTGTGTTACACTATACTTTAATTTGTTGCAGAATGTTCCGGTATGTTTCATTATGTTACAGTATATTTCACTAGTTTACTATTCATTTCGGTATGTCGCAGTATATTTCAATGTGTTGCAGTGTATTTCATAATGTTCAAGTGTAATTCAGCATAATGCAGTATGTTGCAGTATATTTCAGTATGTTACAGTGTATTTCTGTATATTACACTACATTTCAGTATGTTGCAGTATATTTCAGTATGTTGCAGTATATTTTAATGCGTCGCAGTATATTTCAGTACGTTGCAGTAATTTTCAACGCGTCGCAGTTTATTTCGGTATGTTGCCGAATGTTTCAGTGTGTTGTAGTATATTTCAGAGTGTTGCAGCGCAGTTCAAAATGTTCCAGTGTATTTCAGTATGTTGCAGTGTATTTTAGTATGTTGCAGTATGTTCCAGTATATTTCAGTATGTTGCAGTATTTTTTAATGTGTCGCAGTATATTTCGGTATGTTGCCGTATATTTCAATGTGTTGCACTATATTTAGTTATGTTGCAGTATGTTCCGGTATGTTGCATTATGTTACAGTATATTTCACTAGTTTACCATTCATTGCGATATGTTGCATTATACTTCAGTATGTTGCAGTATATTGTAATGCATCGCAGTATATTTCAGTATGTTGCAGTATATTTCAATGTGTTGCAGTGTATTTCAATATGTCACAGTGTATTTTAGTATGTCGCAGTATGTTGCAGTGTGTTGCAGCATATTCCAGTATGTAGCACTGTATTTCAGTATGTTGCAGTATATTTCAGTATGTTACAGTGTATTTCAGTATTTTGCATTGTATTTCAGTATGTTGCAGTATATTTTAGTGTGTTGCAGTATGTTGCAGTGTGTAGCAGTATATTTCAGTATGTAGCAGTGTATTTCAGTATTTTGCAGTATATTTCAATGTGTTGCAGTGTATTTCAATATGTTACAGTGTATTTTAGTATGTCGCAGTATGTTGCAGTGTGTTGCAGTATATTTCACTATGTAGCAGTGTATTTCAATTTGTTGCAGTATATTTCAGTGTGTTACACTGTATTTCAGTATTTTGCAGTGTATTTCAGTATGTTGCAGTATATTTTAGTATGTTGCAGTATGTTGCAGTGTGTTGCAGTATATTTCAGTATGTAGCAGTGTATTTCAGTATTTTGCAGTATATTTCAATGTGTTGCAGTGTATTTCAATATGTTACAGTGTATTTTAGTATGTTGCAGTATGTTGCAGTGTGTTGCAGTATATTTCAGTATGTAGCAGTGTGTTTCAGTATTTTGCAGTATATTTCAATGTGTTGCAGTGTATTTCAATATGTTACAGTGTATTTTAGTATGTTGCAGTATGTTGCAGTGTGTTGCAGTATATTTTAGTATTTTGCAGTGTATTTCAGCATGTTGTAGTATATTTTAGTATGTTACAGTGTATTTCAGTATGTTGCAGGATGTTGCAGTATATTTCAGTATGTTACAGTGTATTTCAGTATGTCGCAGTATATTTCAGTGTGTTACAGTATATTCCAGTATGTTACAGTACATTTCCGTATATTACACTATATTTCAGTGAGTTACAGCATGTTTCAGCGGGTTACAGTATATTTCAATGTATTGCAGTGTATTTCAGTATGTTGCAGTATATTTCAATGTGTTACAGTATACTTCAGTATATTATGGTATATTTAGGTATGTTGCAGTATATTTCAATGTGTTTCAGTGTATTTCAATATGTTGTAGTATTTTGCAGTGTATTTCAGTATGTTACAGTGTATATCAGTATGTTGCAGTATGTTGCAGTATATTTCAGTATGTAGCAGTGTGTTTCAGTATGTTGCAGTATATTTCAGTATTTTACAGTGTATTTCAGTATGTTGCAGTATATTTCAGTGTGTTACAGTATAATTCTGTATGTTGCAGTATTTTTCAGTCTGTTAAAGTATATTTCAGTCGTTTAATATATATTTTGCTATGTTGCAGTATATTTCAATGTTTTGCAGTGTAATTCAGCATATTACAGTCTATTTCAGTATGTTGCAGTATATTTCAGTATGTAGCAGTGTATTTCAGTATAATGCAGTGTATTTCAGTAGGCTAAAACATATTTCAGTATGCTGCAGTATATTGCAATGTGCCGAAGTATATTTCAGTATGTTGCCGTATGTTTAAGTGTGTTGCATAAGACATCAATGTGTTGCAGTGTAATTCAGCATATTACAGTGTATTTCAGTATGTTACAGTGTATTTCAGTATGTTGCAGGATGTTGCAGTATATTTCAGTATGTTACAGTGTATTTCAGTATGTTGCAGTATGTTGCAGTATATTTCAGTATGTAGCAGTGTATTTCAGTATGTTGCAGTATATTTCAGTATTTTACAGTGTATTTCAGTATGTTGCAGGATGTTGCAGTATATTTCAGTATGTTACAGTGTATTTCAGTATGTTGCAGTATGTTGCAGTATATTTCAGTATGTAGCAGTGTATTTCAGTATGTTGCAGTATGTTTCAGTATTTTACAGTGTATTTCAGTATGTTGCAGTATATTTCAGTGTGTTACAGTATAATTATGTATGTTGCAGTATTTTCAATGTGTTATAGTTTATTTCAGTGTATTACCGCATATTTAGGTATGTTGCAGTATATTCAATGTGTTGCAGTGTATTTCAATATGTTGTAGCATGTTGCAGTGTATTTCAGTATGTTACAGTGTATTTCAGTATGTTGCAGTATGTTGCAGTGTAATTCAGCATATTACAGTGTATTTCAGTATGTTGCAATGTATTTCAGTATGTAGCAGTGTATTTCAGTATGTTGCAGTATATTTCAGTATGTTACAGTGTATTTCAGTATGTTACAGTGTATTTCAGTATGTTGCAGTATTTTGCAGTGTATTTCAATGTGTTGCAGTGTATTTCAATATGTTACAGTGTATTTTAGTATGTTGCAGTATGTTGCAGCGTGTTGCAGTATATTTCAGTATGTAGCAGTGTATTTCAGTATGTTGCAGTATATTTCAGTATGTTACAGTGTATTTCAGTATTATGCAGCGTATTTCAGTATGTTGCAGTATAATTTAGTATGTTGCAGTATGTTGCAGTGTGTCGCAGTATATTTCAGTATGTAGCAGTGTATTTCAGTATTTTGCAGTATATTTCAATGTGTTGCAGTGTATTTCAATATGTTACAGTGTATTTTAGTATGTTGCAGTATGTTGCAGTGTGTTGCAGTATATTTCAGTATGTAGCAGTGTATTTCAGTATGTTGCAGTATATTTCAGTATGTTACAGTGTATTTCAGTATTTTGCAGTGTATTTCAGTATGTTGCACTATATTTTAGTATGTTGCAGTATGTTGCAGTGTGTTGCAGTATATTTCAGTGTGTTACAGTATTTTGCAGTGTATTTCAGTGTGTTGCAGTGTATTTCAGTATGTTGCAGCATTTTTAAATGTGTTACAGTTTATTTTGGTATATTACCATATATTTAGGTATGTTGCAGTATATTTCGGTGAGTTGCAGTGTATTTCAGTGTGCTACAGCATATTTCAGTATGTTACAGTATATTGCAATGTGTGTCAGTATATTTCAGTAGTTTACCATATATTTCGGTACATTGCAGTATATTTCAATGTGTTGCAGTGTATTTCAATATGTTGCAGTGTATTTCAGTATGTTGTAGTATTTTGCGGTGTATTTCAGTGTGTTGCAGTGTATTTCAATATGTTGCAGTGTTTTTCAATGTGTTACAGTATAATTCAGTATATTACCGTATTTTTAGGTATGTTGCAGTATATTTCAATGTGTTGCAGTGTATTTCAATATGTTGTAGTGTGTTGCAGTGTATTTCAGTATAATGCAGTGTATATCAGTATGTTGCACTATGTTGCACTATTTTTCAATATGTTACAGTGTATTTCAGTACATAACCGTATTTTTAGGTATGTTGCAGTATATTTCAATGTGTTGCAGTGTGTTTCAAAATGTTGTAGTATGTTGCAGTGTATTTCAGTATTTTACAGTGTATTTCAGTATGTCGCAGTATATTTCAGTGTGTTACAGTATATTCCAGTATGTTACAGTACATTTCCGTATATTACACTATATTTCAGTGAGTTACAGTATGTTTCAGCGGGTTACAGTATATTTCAATGTGTTGCAGTGTATTTCAGTATGTTGTGGTATGTTGCAGTGTATTTCAGTATGTTGCAGTATTTTTCAATGTGTTACAGTATATTTCAGTATATTATCGTATATTTAGGTATGTTGCAGTATATTTCAATGTGTTGCAGTGTATTTCAATATGTTACAGTGTATTTTAGTATGTCGCAGTATGTTGCAGTGTGTTGCAGTATATTTCACTATGTAGCAGTGTATTTCAGTATGTTGCAGTATATTTCAGTGTGTTACACTGTATTTCAGTATTTTGCAGTGTATTTCAGTATGTTGCAATATACTTTAGTATGTTGCAGTATTTTTCAATGTGTGACAGTATATTTCAGTAGTTTACCTTATATTTCGGTACATAGCAGTAAATTTCAATGTGTTGCTGTGTATTTCAATATGTTACAGTGTATTTTAGTATGTTGCAGTATGTTGCAGTGTGTTGCAGTATATTTCAGTATGTAGCAGTGTATTTCAATATGTTGCAGTGTATTTCAGTATGTTACAGTGTATTTCAGTATTTTGCAGTGTATTTCAGTATGTTGCAGTATATTTTAGTATGTTGCAGTACGTTGCAGTGTGTTGCAGTGTGTTGCAGTATATTTCAGTATCTTACCGTATATTTAGGTATGTTGCAAAATATTTCAATGTGTTACAGTGTGTTTCACTATGTTGTAGTATTTTGCAGTGTATTTCAGTATGTTACAGTGTATTTCAGAATGTTGCACTATGTTGCAGCATTTTTCAATATGTTACAGTGTATTTCAGTATTTTGCAGTATATTTTAGTGAGTTGCAGTGTATTTCAGTGTGCTACAGCATATTTCAGTATGTTACAGTATATTGCAATGTGTCGCAGTAATTTTCAGTATGTTGCAGCATTTTTCAATGTGTTACAGTATATTTCAGTAAGTTACCATATATTTTGGTATGTTGCAGTATATTTATATGTGTTACAGTGTAGTTCAATATGTTACAGTGTATTTCAGTATGTTGTATTATTTTGCAGTATATTTCGGTGTGTTGCAGTTTATTTCAATGTGTTGCAGTGTATTTCAATATGTTGGAGTATGTTGCAGTGTATTTCAGTATGTTACAGTGTATTTCAGTATGTTGCAGTATGTTGCAGTATATTTCAGTATGTAACAGTGTATTTCAGTATTTTGCAGTATATTTCAGTATTTTACAGTGTATTTCAGTATGTTGCAGAAGAATTCAGTGTGTTACAGTATAATTATGTATGTTGCAGTATTTTTCAATGTGTTGCAGTGTAATTCAGCATATTACAATGTATTTCAGTATGTTGCAGTATATTTCAGTATGTAACAGTGTATCTCAGTATAATGCAGTGTATTTCAGTAGGCTACAGCATATTTCAGTATGCTGCACTATATTGCAATGTGCCGAAGTATATTTCAGTATGTTGCCGTATGTTTTAGTGTGTTGCAGTATACTTCAATGTGTTGCAGTGTACTTAAATATGTTACAGTGTATTTCAGTATCTTGTAGGATGTTGCAGTATATTTCAGTATGTTACAGTGTATTTCAGTATGTTGCAGCATTTTTCAGTGTGTTACAGTATATTCCAGAATGTAACTGTACATTTCCGTATATTACACTATATTTCAGTGAGTTACAGTATGTTTCAGCGAGTTACAGTATATTTCAATGTGTTGCAGTGTATTTCAATATGTTACAGCGTATTTCAGTGTGTTGTAGTATGTTGCAGTGTATTTCAGTATGTTGCAGTATTTTTCAATGTGTTACAGTATACTTCAGTATATTACCGTATATTTAGGTATGTTGCAGTATATTTCAATGTGTTGCAGTGTGTTTCAATATGTTACAGTGTATTTTAGTATGTTGCAGTATGTTGCAGTGTGTTGCAGTATATGTCAGTATGTAGCAGTGTTTTTCAGTATGTTGCAGTATATTTCAGTATGTTAGAGTGTATTTCAGTATTTTGCAGTGTATTTCAGTATGTTGCAGTATATTCCAGTATGTTGCAGTATGTTGCAGTGTGTTGCAGTATATTTCATTATGTAGCAGTGTATTTCAGTATTTTGCAGTATATTTCAATGTGTTGCAGTGTATTTCAATATGTTACAGTGTATTTTAGTATGTCGCAGTATGTTGCAGTGTGTTGCAGTATATTTCACTATGTAGCAGTGTATTTCAGTATGTTGCAGTATATTTCAGTGTGTTACACTGTATTTCAGTATTTTGCAGTGTATTTCAGTATGTTGCAGTATATTTTAGTATGTTGCAGTATGTTGCAGTGTGTTGCAGTATATTTCAGTATGTAACAGTGTATTTCAGTATTTTGCAGTATATTTCAATGTGTTGCAGTGTATTTCAATATGTTACAGTGTATTTTAGTATGTTGCAGTATGTTGCAGTGTGTTGCAGTATATTTCAGTATGTAGCAGTGTATTTCAGTATTTTGCAGTATATTTCAATGTGTTGCAGTGTATTTCAATAAGTTACAGTGTATTTTAGTATGTTGCAATATGTTGCAGTGTGTTGCAGTATATTTAAGTATTTTGCAGTGTATTTCAGCATGTTGTAGTATATTTTAGTATGTTACAGTGTATTTCGGTATGTTGCAGGATGTTGCAGTATATTTCAGTATGTTACAGTGTATTTCAGTATGTCGCAGTATATTTCAGTGTGTTACAGTATATTCCAGTATGTTACAGTACATTTCCGTATATTACACTATATTTCAGTGAGTTACAGTATGTTTCAGCGGGTTACAGTATATTTCAATGTGTTGCAGTGTATTTCAGTATGTTGTGGTATGTTGCAGTGTATTTCAGTATGTTGCAGTATTTTTCAATGTGTTACAGTATATTTCAGTATATTATCGTATATTTAGGTATGTTGCAGTATATTTCAATGTGTTGCAGTGTATTTCAATATGTTACAGTGTATTTTAGTATGTCGCAGTATGTTGCAGTGTGTTGCAGTATATTTCACTATGTAGCAGTGTATTTCAGTATGTTGCAGTATATTTCAGTGTGTTACACTGTATTTCAGTATTTTGCAGTGTATTTCAGTATGTTGCAGTATATTTTAGTATGTTGCAGTATTTTTCAATGTGTGACAGTATATTTCAGTAGTTTACCTTATATTTCGGTACATAGCAGTAAATTTCAATGTGTTGCAGTGTATTTCAATATGTTACAGTGTATTTTAGTATGTTGCAGTATGTTGCAGTGTGTTGCAGTATATTTCAGTATGTAGCAGTGTATTTCAATATGTTGCAGTGTATTTCAGTATGTTACAGTGTATTTCAGTATTTTGCAGTGTATTTCAGTATGTTGCAGTATATTTTAGTATGTTGCAGTACGTTGCAGTGTGTTGCAGTGTGTTGCAGTATATTTCAGTATCTTACCGTATATTTAGGTATGTTGCAAAATATTTCAATGTGTTACAGTGTGTTTCACTATGTTGTAGTATTTTGCAGTGTATTTTAGTATGTTACAGTGTATTTCAGAATGTTGCACTATGTTGCAGCATTTTTCAATATGTTACAGTGTATTTCAGTATTTTGCAGTATATTTCAGTGAGTTGCAGTGTATTTCAGTGTGCTACAGCATATTTCAGTATGTTACAGTATATTGCAATGTGTCGCAGTAATTTTCAGTATGTTGCAGCATTTTTCAATGTGTTACAGTATATTTCAGTAAGTTACCATATATTTTGGTATGTTGCAGTATATTTATATGTGTTACAGTGTAGTTCAATATGTTACAGTGTATTTCAGTATGTTGTATTATTTTGCAGTATATTTCGGTGTG
Source organism: Bugula neritina (assembly GCA_964035545.1). NCBI lineage: Eukaryota > Metazoa > Bryozoa > Gymnolaemata > Cheilostomatida > Bugulidae > Bugula > Bugula neritina. The sequence continues at coordinate 700,428 of CAXIUT010000230.1, read as the reverse complement.
TTGCAGTTTATTTCAATGTGTTGCAGTGTATTTCAATATGTTGTAGTATGTTGCAGTGTATTTCAGTATGTTACAGTGTATTTCAGTATGTTGCAGTATGTTGCAGTATATTTCAGTATGTAACAGTGTATTTCAGTATTTTGCAGTATATTTCAGTATTTTACAGTGTATTTCAGTATGTTGCAGAAGAATTCAGTGTGTTACAGTATAATTATGTATGTTGCAGTATTTTTCAATGTGTTGCAGTGTAATTCAGCATATTACAATGTATTTCAGTATGTTGCAGTATATTTCAGTATGTAACAGTGTATCTCAGTATAATGCAGTGTATTTCAGTAGGCTACAGCATATTTCAGTATGCTGCACTATATTGCAATGTGCCGAAGTATATTTCAGTATGTTGCCGTATGTTTTAGTGTGTTGCAGTATACTTCAATGTGTTGCAGTGTACTTAAATATGTTACAGTGTATTTCAGTATCTTGTAGGATGTTGCAGTATATTTCAGTATGTTACAGTGTATTTCAGTATGTTGCAGCATATTTCAGTGTGTTACAGTATATTCCAGAATGTAACTGTACATTTCCGTATATTACACTATATTTCAGTGAGTTACAGTATGTTTCAGCGAGTTACAGTATATTTCAATGTGTTGCAGTGTATTTCAATATGTTACAGCGTATTTCAGTGTGTTGTAGTATGTTGCAGTGTATTTCAGTATGTTGCAGTATTTTTCAATGTGTTGCAGTATATTTCAGTATGTAGCAGTGTATTTCAGTATTTTGCTGTATATTTCAATGTGTTGCAGTGTATTTCAATATGTTACAGTGTATTTTAGTATGTCGCAGTATGTTGCAGTGTGTTGCAGTATATTTCACTATGTAGCAGTGTATTTCAGTATGTTGCAGTATATTTCAGTGTGTTACACTGTATTTCAGTATTTTGCAGTGTATTTCAGTATGTTGCAGTATATTTTAGTATGTTGCAGTATGTTGCAGTGTGTTGCAGTATATTTCAGTATGTAGCAGTGTATTTCAGTATTTTGCAGTATATTTCAATGTGTTGCAGTGTATTTCAATATGTCACAGTGTATTTTAGTATGTCGCAGTATGTTGCAGTGTGTTGCAGCATATTCCAGTATGTAGCACTGTATTTCAGTATGTTGCAGTATATTTCAGTATGTTACAGTGTATTTCAGTATTTTGCATTGTATTTCAGCATGTTGCAGTATATTTTAGTATGTTGCAGTATGTTGCCGTGTGTTGCAGTATATTTCAATGTGTTGCAGTGTATTTCAATATGTTACAGTGTATTTTAGTATGTCGCAATATGTTGCAGTGTGTTGCAGTATATTTCACTATGTAGCAGTGTATTTCAGTATGTTGCAGTATATTTCAGTGTGTTACACTGTATTTCAGTATTTTGCAGTGTATTTCAGTATGTTGCAGTATATTTTAGTATGTTGCAGTATGTTGCAGTGTGTTGCAGTATATTTCAGTATGTAACAGTGTATTTCAGTATTTTGCAGTATATTTCAATGTGTTGCAGTGTATTTCAATATGTTACAGTGTATTTTAGTATGTTGCAGTATGTTGCAGTGTGTTGCAGTATATTTCAGTATGTAGCAGTGTATTTCAGTATTTTGCAGTATATTTCAATGTGTTGCAGTGTATTTCAATAAGTTACAGTGTATTTTAGTATGTTGCAATATGTTGCAGTGTGTTGCAGTATATTTTAGTATTTTGCAGTGTATTTCAGCATGTTGTAGTATATTTTAGTATGTTACAGTGTATTTCGGTATGTTGCAGGATGTTGCAGTATATTTCAGTATGTTACAGTGTATTTCAGTATGTCGCAGTATATTTCAGTGTGTTACAGTATATTCCAGTATGTTACAGTACATTTCCGTATATTACACTATATTTCAGTGAGTTACAGTATGTTTCAGCGGGTTACAGTATATTTCAATGTGTTGCAGTGTATTTCAGTATGTTGTGGTATGTTGCAGTGTATTTCAGTATGTTGCAGTATTTTTCAATGTGTTACAGTATATTTCAGTATATTATCGTATATTTAGGTATGTTGCAGTATATTTCAATGTGTTGCAGTGTATTTCAATATGTTACAGTGTATTTTAGTATGTCGCAGTATGTTGCAGTGTGTTGCAGTATATTTCACTATGTAGCAGTGTATTTCAGTATGTTGCAGTATATTTCAGTGTGTTACACTGTATTTCAGTATTTTGCAGTGTATTTCAGTATGTTGCAGTATATTTTAGTATGTTGCAGTATTTTTCAATGTGTGACAGTATATTTCAGTAGTTTACCTTATATTTCGGTACATAGCAGTAAATTTCAATGTGTTGCTGTGTATTTCAATATGTTACAGTGTATTTTAGTATGTTGCAGTATGTTGCAGTGTGTTGCAGTATCTTTCAGTATGTAGCAGTGTATTTCAATATGTTGCAGTGTATTTCAGTATGTTACAGTGTATTTCAGTATTTTGCAGTGTATTTCAGTATGTTGCAGTATATTTTAGTATGTTGCAGTACGTTGCAGTGTGTTGCAGTGTGTTGCAGTATATTTCAGTATCTTACCGTATATTTAGGTATGTTGCAAAATATTTCAATGTGTTACAGTGCGTTTCACTATGTTGTAGTATTTTGCAGTGTATTTCAGTATGTTACAGTGTATTTCAGAATGTTGCACTATGTTGCAGCATTTTTCAATATGTTACAGTGTATTTCAGTATTTTGCAGTATATTTCAGTGAGTTGCAGTGTATTTCAGTGTGCTACAGCATATTTCAGTATGTTACAGTATATTGCAATGTGTCGCAGTAATTTTCAGTATGTTGCAGCATTTTTCAATGTGTTACAGTATATTTCAGTAAGTTACCATATATTTTGGTATGTTGCAGTATATTTATATGTGTTACAGTGTAGTTCAATATGTTACAGTGTATTTCAGTATGTTGTATTATTTTGCAGTATATTTCGGTGTGTTGCAGTTTATTTCAATGTGTTGCAGTGTATTTCAATATGTTGTAGTATGTTGCAGTGTATTTCAGTATGTTACAGTGTATTTCAGTATGTTGCAGTATGTTGCAGTATATTTCAGTATGTAACAGTGTATTTCAGTATTTTGCAGTATATTTCAGTATTTTACAGTGTATTTCAGTATGTCGCAGTATATTTCAGTGTGTTACAGTATATTCCAGTATGTTACAGTACATTTCCGTATATTACACTATATTTCAGTGAGTTACAGTATGTTTCAGCGGGTTACAGTATATTTCAATGTGTTGCAGTGTATTTCAGTATGTTGTGGTATGTTGCAGTGTATTTCAGTATGTTGCAGTATTTTTCAATGTGTTACAGTATATTTCAGTATATTATCGTATATTTAGGTATGTTGCAGTATATTTCAATGTGTTGCAGTGTATTTCAATATGTTACAGTGTATTTTAGTATGTCGCAGTATGTTGCAGTGTGTTGCAGTATATTTCACTATGTAGCAGTGTATTTCAGTATGTTGCAGTATATTTCAGTGTGTTACACTGTATTTCAGTATTTTGCAGTGTATTTCAGTATGTTGCAATATATTTTAGTATGTTGCAGTATTTTTCAATGTGTGACAGTATATTTCAGTAGTTTACCTTATATTTCGGTACATAGCAGTAAATTTCAATGTGTTGCTGTGTATTTCAATATGTTACAGTGTATTTTAGTATGTTGCAGTATGTTGCAGTGTGTTGCAGTATATTTCAGTATGTAGCAGTGTATTTCAATATGTTGCAGTGTATTTCAGTATGTTACAGTGTATTTCAGTATTTTGCAGTGTATTTCAGTATGTTGCAGTATATTTTAGTATGTTGCAGTACGTTGCAGTGTGTTGCAGTGTGTTGCAGTATATTTCAGTATCTTACCGTATATTTAGGTATGTTGCAAAATATTTCAATGTGTTACAGTGTGTTTCACTATGTTGTAGTATTTTGCAGTGTATTTCAGTATGTTACAGTGTATTTCAGAATGTTGCACTATGTTGCAGCATTTTTCAATATGTTACAGTGTATTTCAGTATTTTGCAGTATATTTCAGTGAGTTGCAGTGTATTTCAGTGTGCTACAGCATATTTCAGTATGTTACAGTATATTGCAATGTGTCGCAGTAATTTTCAGTATGTTGCAGCATTTTTCAATGTGTTACAGTATATTTCAGTAAGTTACCATATATTTTGGTATGTTGCAGTATATTTATATGTGTTACAGTGTAGTTCAATATGTTACAGTGTATTTCAGTATGTTGTATTATTTTGCAGTATATTTCGGTGTGTTGCAGTTTATTTCAATGTGTTGCAGTGTATTTCAATATGTTGTAGTATGTTGCAGTGTATTTCAGTATGTTACAGTGTATTTCAGTATGTTGCAGTATGTTGCAGTATATTTCAGTATGTAACAGTGTATTTCAGTATTTTGCAGTATATTTCAGTATTTTACAGTGTATTTCAGTATGTTGCAGAAGAATTCAGTGTGTTACAGTATAATTATGTATGTTGCAGTATTTTTCAATGTGTTGCAGTGTAATTCAGCATATTACAATGTATTTCAGTATGTTGCAGTATATTTCAGTATGTAACAGTGTATCTCAGTATAATGCAGTGTATTTCAGTAGGCTACAGCATATTTCAGTATGCTGCACTATATTGCAATGTGCCGAAGTATATTTCAGTATGTTGCCGTATGTTTTAGTGTGTTGCAGTATACTTCAATGTGTTGCAGTGTACTTAAATATGTTACAGTGTATTTCAGTATCTTGTAGGATGTTGCAGTATATTTCAGTATGTTACAGTGTATTTCAGTATGTTGCAGCATTTTTCAGTGTGTTACAGTATATTCCAGAATGTAACTGTACATTTCCGTATATTACACTATATTTCAGTGAGTTACAGTATGTTTCAGCGAGTTACAGTATATTTCAATGTGTTGCAGTGTATTTCAATATGTTACAGCGTATTTCAGTGTGTTGTAGTATGTTGCAGTGTATTTCAGTATGTTGCAGTATTTTTCAATGTGTTACAGTATACTTCAGTATATTACCGTATATTTAGGTATGTTGCAGTATATTTCAATGTGTTGCAGTGTGTTTCAATATGTTACAGTGTATTTTAGTATGTTGCAGTATGTTGCAGTGTGTTGCAGTATATGTCAGTATGTAGCAGTGTTTTTCAGTATGTTGCAGTATATTTCAGTACGTTAGAGTGTATTTCAGTATTTTGCAGTGTATTTCAGTATGTTGCAGTATATTCCAGTATGTTGCAGTATGTTGCAGTGTGTTGCAGTATATTTCATTATGTAGCAGTGTATTTCAGTATTTTGCAGTATATTTCAATGTGTTGCAGTGTATTTCAATATGTCACAGTGTATTTTAGTATGTCGCAGTATGTTGCAGTGTGTTGCAGCATATTCCAGTATGTAGCACTGTATTTCAGTATGTTGCAGTATATTTTAGTATGTTACAGTGTATTTCAGTATTTTGCATTGTATTTCAGTATGTTGCAGTATATTTTAGTATGTTGCAGTATGTTGCAGTGTGTTGCAGTATATTTCAGTATGTAGCAGTGTATTTCAGTATTTTGCTGTATATTTCAATGTGTTGCAGTGTATTTCAATATGTTACAGTGTATTTTAGTATGTCGCAGTATGTTGCAGTGTGTTGCAGTATATTTCACTATGTAGCAGTGTATTTCAGTATGTTGCAGTATATTTCAGTGTGTTACACTGTATTTCAGTATTTTGCAGTGTATTTCAGTATGTTGCAGTATATTTTAGTATGTTGCAGTATGTTGCAGTGTGTTGCAGTATATTTCAGTATGTAGCAGTGTATTTCAGTATTTTGCAGTATATTTCAATGTGTTGCAGTGTATTTCAATATGTCACAGTGTATTTTAGTATGTCGCAGTATGTTGCAGTGTGTTGCAGCATATTCCAGTATGTAGCACTGTATTTCAGTATGTTGCAGTATATTTCAGTATGTTACAGTGTATTTCAGTATTTTGCATTGTATTTCAGCATGTTGCAGTATATTTTAGTATGTTGCAGTATGTTGCAGTGTGTTGCAGTATATTTTAGTATGTAGCAGTGTATTTCAGTATTTTGCAGTATATTTCAATGTGTTGCAGTGTATTTCAATATGTTACAGTGTATTTTAGTATGTCGCAGTATGTTGCAGTGTGTTGCAGTATATTTCACTATGTAGCAGTGTATTTCAGTATGTTGCAGTATATTTCAGTGTGTTACACTGTATTTCAGTATTTTGCAGTGTATTTCAGTATGTTGCAGTATATTTTAGTATGTTGCAGTATGTTGCAGTGTGTTGCAGTATATTTCAGTATGTAACAGTGTATTTCAGTATTTTGCAGTATATTTCAATGTGTTGCAGTGTATTTCAATATGATACAGTGTATTTTAGTATGTTGCAGTATGTTGCAGTGTGTTGCAGTATATTTCAGTATGTAGCAGTGTATTTCAGTATTTTGCAGTATATTTCAATGTGTTGCAGTGTATTTCAATAAGTTACAGTGTATTTTAGTATGTTGCAATATGTTGCAGTGTGTTGCAGTATATTTAAGTATTTTGCAGTGTATTTCAGCATGTTGTAGTATATTTTAGTATGTTACAGTGTATTTCGGTATGTTGCAGGATGTTGCAGTATATTTCAGTATGTTACAGTGTATTTCAGTATGTCGCAGTATATTTCAGTGTGTTACAGTATATTCCAGTATGTTACAGTACATTTCCGTATATTACACTATATTTCAGTGAGTTACAGTATGTTTCAGCGGGTTACAGTATATTTCCATGTGTTGCAGTGTATTTCAGTATGTTGTGGTATGTTGCAGTGTATTTCAGTATGTTGCAGTATTTTTCAATGTGTTACAGTATATTTCAGTATATTATCGTATATTTAGGTATGTTGCAGTATATTTCAATGTGTTGCAGTGTATTTCAATATGTTACAGTGTATTTTAGTATGTCGCAGTATGTTGCAGTGTGTTGCAGTATATTTCACTATGTAGCAGTGTATTTCAGTATGTTGCAGTATATTTCAGTGTGTTACACTGTATTTCAGTATTTTGCAGTGTATTTCAGTATGTTGCAGTATATTTTAGTATGTTGCAGTATTTTTCAATGTGTGACAGTATATTTCAGTAGTTTACCTTATATTTCGGTACATAGCAGTAAATTTCAATGTGTTGCTGTGTATTTCAATATGTTACAGTGTATTTTAGTATGTTGCAGTATGTTGCAGTGTGTTGCAGTATCTTTCAGTATGTAGCAGTGTATTTCAATATGTTGCAGTGTATTTCAGTATGTTACAGTGTATTTCAGTATTTTGCAGTGTATTTCAGTATGTTGCAGTATATTTTAGTATGTTGCAGTACGTTGCAGTGTGTTGCAGTGTGTTGCAGTATATTTCAGTATCTTACCGTATATTTAGGTATGTTGCAAAACATTTCAATGTGTTACAGTGTGTTTCACTATGTTGTAGTATTTTGCAGTGTATTTCAGTATGTTACAGTGTATTTCAGAATGTTGCACTATGTTGCAGCATTTTTCAATATGTTACAGTGTATTTCAGTATTTTGCAGTATATTTCAGTGAGTTGCAGTGTATTTCAGTGTGCTACAGCATATTTCAGTATGTTACAGTATATTGCAATGTGTCGCAGTAATTTTCAGTATGTTGCAGCATTTTTCAATGTGTTACAGTATATTTCAGTAAGTTACCATATATTTTGGTATGTTGCAGTATATTTATATGTGTTACAGTGTAGTTCAATATGTTACAGTGTATTTCAGTATGTTGTATTATTTTGCAGTATATTTCGGTGTGTTGCAGTTTATTTCAATGTGTTGCAGTGTATTTCAATATGTTGTAGTATGTTGCAGTGTATTTCAGTATGTTACAGTGTATTTCAGTATGTTGCAGTATGTTGCAGTATATTTCAGTATGTAACAGTGTATTTCAGTATTTTGCAGTATATTTCAGTATTTTACAGTGTATTTCAGTATGTCGCAGTATATTTCAGTGTGTTACAGTATATTCCAGTATGTTACAGTACATTTCCGTATATTACACTATATTTCAGTGAGTTACAGTATGTTTCAGCGGGTTACAGTATATTTCAATGTGTTGCAGTGTATTTCAGTATGTTGTGGTATGTTGCAGTGTATTTCAGTATGTTGCAGTATTTTTCAATGTGTTACAGTATATTTCAGTATATTATCGTATATTTAGGTATGTTGCAGTATATTTCAATGTGTTGCAGTGTATTTCAATATGTTACAGTGTATTTTAGTATGTCGCAGTATGTTGCAGTGTGTTGCAGTATATTTCACTATGTAGCAGTGTATTTCAGTATGTTGCAGTATATTTCAGTGTGTTACACTGTATTTCAGTATTTTGCAGTGTATTTCAGTATGTTGCAATATATTTTAGTATGTTGCAGTATTTTTCAATGTGTGACAGTATATTTCAGTAGTTTACCTTATATTTCGGTACATAGCAGTAAATTTCAATGTGTTGCTGTGTATTTCAATATGTTACAGTGTATTTTAGTATGTTGCAGTATGTTGCAGTGTGTTGCAGTATATTTCAGTATGTAGCAGTGTATTTCAATATGTTGCAGTGTATTTCAGTATGTTACAGTGTATTTCAGTATTTTGCAGTGTATTTCAGTATGTTGCAGTATATTTTAGTATGTTGCAGTACGTTGCAGTGTGTTGCAGTGTGTTGCAGTATATTTCAGTATCTTACCGTATATTTAGGTATGTTGCAAAATATTTCAATGTGTTACAGTGTGTTTCACTATGTTGTAGTATTTTGCAGTGTATTTCAGTATGTTACAGTGTATTTCAGAATGTTGCACTATGTTGCAGCATTTTTCAATATGTTACAGTGTATTTCAGTATTTTGCAGTATATTTCAGTGAGTTGCAGTGTATTTCAGTGTGCTACAGCATATTTCAGTATGTTACAGTATATTGCAATGTGTCGCAGTAATTTTCAGTATGTTGCAGCATTTTTCAATGTGTTACAGTATATTTCAGTAAGTTACCATATATTTTGGTATGTTGCAGTATATTTATATGTGTTACAGTGTAGTTCAATATGTTACAGTGTATTTCAGTATGTTGTATTATTTTGCAGTATATTTCGGTGTGTTGCAGTTTATTTCAATGTGTTGCAGTGTATTTCAATATGTTGTAGTATGTTGCAGTGTATTTCAGTATGTTACAGTGTATTTCAGTATGTTGCAGTATGTTGCAGTATATTTCAGTATGTAACAGTGTATTTCAGTATTTTGCAGTATATTTCAGTATTTTACAGTGTATTTCAGTATGTTGCAGAAGAATTCAGTGTGTTACAGTATAATTATGTATGTTGCAGTATTTTTCAATGTGTTGCAGTGTAATTCAGCATATTACAATGTATTTCAGTATGTTGCAGTATATTTCATTATGTAACAGTGTATCTCAGTATAATGCAGTGTATTTCAGTAGGCTACAGCATATTTCAGTATGCTGCACTATATTGCAATGTGCCGAAGTATATTTCAGTATGTTGCCGTATGTTTTAGTGTGTTGCAGTATACTTCAATGTGTTGCAGTGTACTTAAATATGTTACAGTGTATTTCAGTATCTTGTAGGATGTTGCAGTATATTTCAGTATGTTACAGTGTATTTCAGTATGTTGCAGCATTTTTCAGTGTGTTACAGTATATTCCAGAATGTAACTGTACATTTCCGTATATTACACTATATTTCAGTGAGTTACAGTATGTTTCAGCGAGTTACAGTATATTTCAATGTGTTGCAGTGTATTTCAATATGTTACAGCGTATTTCAGTGTGTTGTAGTATGTTGCAGTGTATTTCAGTATGTTGCAGTATTTTTCAATGTGTTACAGTATACTTCAGTATATTACCGTATATTTAGGTATGTTGCAGTATATTTCAATGTGTTGCAGTGTGTTTCAATATGTTACAGTGTATTTTAGTATGTTGCAGTATGTTGCAGTGTGTTGCAGTATATGTCAGTATGTAGCAGTGTTTTTCAGTATGTTGCAGTATATTTCAGTATGTTAGAGTGTATTTCAGTATTTTGCAGTGTATTTCAGTATGTTGCAGTATATTCCAGTATGTTGCAGTATGTTGCAGTGTGTTGCAGTATATTTCATTATGTAGCAGTGTATTTCAGTATTTTGCAGTATATTTCAATGTGTTGCAGTGTATTTCAATATGTCACAGTGTATTTTAGTATGTCGCAGTATGTTGCAGTGTGTTGCAGCATATTCCAGTATGTAGCACTGTATTTCAGTATGTTGCAGTATATTTTAGTATGTTACAGTGTATTTCAGTATTTTGCATTGTATTTCAGTATGTTGCAGTATATTTTAGTATGTTGCAGTATGTTGCAGTGTGTTGCAGTATATTTCAGTATGTAGCAGTGTATTTCAGTATTTTGCTGTATATTTCAATGTGTTGCAGTGTATTTCAATATGTTACAGTGTATTTTAGTATGTCGCAGTATGTTGCAGTGTGTTGCAGTATATTTCACTATGTAGCAGTGTATTTCAGTATGTTGCAGTATATTTCAGTGTGTTACACTGTATTTCAGTATTTTGCAGTGTATTTCAGTATGTTGCAGTATATTTTAGTATGTTGCAGTATGTTGCAGTGTGTTGCAGTATATTTCAGTATGTAGCAGTGTATTTCAGTATTTTGCAGTATATTTCAATGTGTTGCAGTGTATTTCAATATGTCACAGTGTATTTTAGTATGTCGCAGTATGTTGCAGTGTGTTGCAGCATATTCCAGTATGTAGCACTGTATTTCAGTATGTTGCAGTATATTTCAGTATGTTACAGTGTATTTCAGTATTTTGCATTGTATTTCAGCATGTTGCAGTATATTTTAGTATGTTGCAGTATGTTGCAGTGTGTTGCAGTATATTTCAGTATGTAGCAGTGTATTTCAGTATTTTGCAGTATATTTCAATGTGTTGCAGTGTATTTCAATATGTTACAGTGTATTTTAGTATGTCGCAGTATGTTGCAGTGTGTTGCAGTATATTTCACTATGTAGCAGTGTATTTCAGTATGTTGCAGTATATTTCAGTGTGTTACACTGTATTTCAGTATTTTGCAGTGTATTTCAGTATGTTGCAGTATATTTTAGTATGTTGCAGTATGTTGCAGTGTGTTGCAGTATATTTCAGTATGTAACAGTGTATTTCAGTATTTTGCAGTATATTTCAATGTGTTGCAGTGTATTTCAATATGATACAGTGTATTTTAGTATGTTGCAGTATGTTGCAGTGTGTTGCAGTATATTTCAGTATGTAGCAGTGTATTTCAGTATTTTGCAGTATATTTCAATGTGTTGCAGTGTATTTCAATAAGTTACAGTGTATTTTAGTATGTTGCAATATGTTGCAGTGTGTTGCAGTATATTTAAGTATTTTGCAGTGTATTTCAGCATGTTGTAGTATATTTTAGTATGTTACAGTGTATTTCGGTATGTTGCAGGATGTTGCAGTATATTTCAGTATGTTACAGTGTATTTCAGTATGTCGCAGTATATTTCAGTGTGTTACAGTATATTCCAGTATGTTACAGTACATTTCCGTATATTACACTATATTTCAGTGAGTTACAGTATGTTTCAGCGGGTTACAGTATATTTCAATGTGTTGCAGTGTATTTCAGTATGTTGTGGTATGTTGCAGTGTATTTCAGTATGTTGCAGTATTTTTCAATGTGTTACAGTATATTTCAGTATATTATCGTATATTTAGGTATGTTGCAGTATATTTCAATGTGTTGCAGTGTATTTCAATATGTTACAGTGTATTTTAGTATGTCGCAGTATGTTGCAGTGTGTTGCAGTATATTTCACTATGTAGCAGTGTATTTCAGTATGTTGCAGTATATTTCAGTGTGTTACACTGTATTTCAGTATTTTGCAGTGTATTTCAGTATGTTGCAGTATATTTTAGTATGTTGCAGTATTTTTCAATGTGTGACAGTATATTTCAGTAGTTTACCTTATATTTCGGTACATAGCAGTAAATTTCAATGTGTTGCAGTGTATTTCAATATGTTACAGTGTATTTTAGTATGTTGCAGTATGTTGCAGTGTGTTGCAGTATATTTCAGTATGTAGCAGTGTATTTCAATATGTTGCAGTGTATTTCAGTATGTTACAGTGTATTTCAGTATTTTGCAGTGTATTTCAGTATGTTGCAGTATATTTTAGTATGTTGCAGTACGTTGCAGTGTGTTGCAGTGTGTTGCAGTATATTTCAGTATCTTACCGTATATTTAGGTATGTTGCAAAATATTTCAATGTGTTACAGTGTGTTTCACTATGTTGTAGTATTTTGCAGTGTATTTCAGTATGTTACAGTGTATTTCAGAATGTTGCACTATGTTGCAGCATTTTTCAATATGTTACAGTGTATTTCAGTATTTTGCAGTATATTTCAGTGAGTTGCAGTGTATTTCAGTGTGCTACAGCATATTTCAGTATGTTACAGTATATTGCAATGTGTCGCAGTAATTTTCAGTATGTTGCAGCATTTTTCAATGTGTTACAGTATATTTCAGTAAGTTACCATATATTTTGGTATGTTGCAGTATATTTATATGTGTTACAGTGTAGTTCAATATGTTACAGTGTATTTCAGTATGTTGTATTATTTTGCAGTATATTTCGGTGTGTTGCAGTTTATTTCAATGTGTTGCAGTGTATTTCAATATGTTGTAGTATGTTGCAGTGTATTTCAGTATGTTACAGTGTATTTCAGTATGTTGCAGTATGTTGCAGTATAATTCAGTATGTAACAGTGTATTTCAGTATTTTGCAGTATATTTCAGTATTTTACAGTGTATTTCAGTATGTTGCAGAAGAATTCAGTGTGTTACAGTATAATTATGTATGTTGCAGTATTTTTCAATGTGTTGCAGTGTAATTCAGCATATTACAATGTATTTCAGTATGTTGCAGTATATTTCAGTATGTAACAGTGTATCTCAGTATAATGCAGTGTATTTCAGTAGGCTACAGCATATTTCAGTATGCTGCACTATATTGCAATGTGCCGAAGTATATTTCAGTATGTTGCCGTATGTTTTAGTGTGTTGCAGTATACTTCAATGTGTTGCAGTGTACTTAAATATGTTACAGTGTATTTCAGTATCTTGTAGGATGTTGCAGTATATTTCAGTATGTTACAGTGTATTTCAGTACGTTGCAGCATATTTCAGTGTGTTACAGTATATTCCAGAATGTAACTGTACATTTCCGTATATTACACTATATTTCAGTGAGTTACAGTATGTTTCAGCGAGTTACAGTATATTTCAATGTGTTGCAGTGTATTTCAATATGTTACAGCGTATTTCAGTGTGTTGTAGTATGTTGCAGTGTATTTCAGTATGTTGCAGTATTTTTCAATGTGTTACAGTATACTTCAGTATATTACCGTATATTTAGGTATGTTGCAGTATATTTCAATGTGTTGGAGTGTGTTTCAATATGTTACAGTGTATTTTAGTATGTTGCAGTATGTTGCAGTGTGTTGCAGTATATGTCAGTATGTAGCAGTGTTTTTCAGTATGTTGCAGTATATTTCAGTATGTTAGAGTGTATTTCAGTATTTTGCAGTGTATTTCAGTATGTTGCAGTATATTTCAGTATGTTGCAGTATGTTGCAGTGTGTTGCAGTATATTTCAGTATGTAGCAGTGTATTTCAGTATTTTGCAGTATATTTCAATGTGTTGCAGTGTATTTCAATATGTCACAGTGTATTTTAGTATGTCGCAGTATGTTGCAGTGTGTTGCAGCATATTCCAGTATGTAGCACTGTATTTCAGTATGTTGCAGTATATTTCAGTATGTTACAGTGTATTTCAGTATTTTGCATTGTATTTCAGCATGTTGCAGTATATTTTAGTATGTTGCAGTATGTTGCAGTGTGTTGCAGTATATTTCAGTATGTAGCAGTGTATTTCAGTATTTTGCAGTATATTTCAATGTGTTGCAGTGTATTTCAATATGTTACAGTGTATTTTAGTATGTAGCAGTATGTTGCGGTGTGTTGCAGTATATTTCACTATGTAGCAGTGTATTTCAGTATGTTGCAGTATATTTCAGTGTGTTACACTGTATTTCAGTATTTTGCAGTGTATTTCAGTATGTTGCAGTATATTTTAGTATGTTGCAGTATGTTGCAGTGTGTTGCAGTATATTTCAGTATGTAACAGTGTATTTCAGTATTTTGCAATATATTTCAATGTGTTGCAGTGTATTTCAATATGTTACAGTGTATTTTAGTATGTTGCAGTATGTTGCAGTGTGTTGCAGTATATTTCAGTATGTAGCAGTGTATTTCAGTATTTTGCAGTATATTTCAATATGTTGCAGTGTATTTCAATAAGTTACAGTGTATTTTAGTATGTTGCACTATGTTGCAGTGTGTTGCAGTATATTTTAGTATTTTGCAGTGTATTTCAGCATGTTGTAGTATATTTTAGTATGTTACAGTGTATTTCGGTATGTTGCAGGATGTTGCAGTATATTTCAGTATGTTACAGTGTATTTCAGTATGTCGCAGTATATTTCAGTGTGTTACAGTATATTCCAGTATGTTACAGTACATTTCCGTATATTACACTATATTTCAGTAAGTTACAGTATGTTTCAGCGGGTTACAGTATATTTCAATGTGTTGCAGTGTATTTCAGTATGTTGTGGTATGTTGCAGTGTATTTCAGTATGTTGCAGTATTTTTCAATGTGTTACAGTATCTTTCAGTATATTATCGTATATTTAGGTATGTTGCAGTATATTTCAATGTGTTGCAGTGTATTTCAATATGTTACAGTGTATTTTAGTATGTCGCAGTATGTTGCAGTGTGTTGCAGTATATTTCACTATGTAGCAGTGTATTTCAGTATGTTGCAGTATATTTCAGTGTGTTACACTGTATTTCAGTATTTTGCAGTGTATTTCAGTATGTTGCAGTATATTTTAGTATGTTGCAGTATGTTGCAGTGTGTTGCAGTATATTTCAGTATGTAGCAGTGTATTTCAGTATTTTGCAGTATATTTCAATGTGTTGCAGTGTATTTCAATATGTCACAGTGTATTTTAGTATGTCGCAGTATGTTGCAATGTGTTGCAGCATATTCCAGTATGTAGCACTGTATTTCAGTATGTTGCAGTATATTTCAGTATGTTACAGTGTATTTCAGTATTTTGCATTGTATTTCAGCATGTTGCAGTATATTTTAGTATGTTGCAGTATGTTGCAGTGTGTTGCAGTATATTTCAGTATGTAGCAGTGTATTTCAGTATTTTGCAGTATATTTCAATGTGTTGCAGTGTATTTCAATATGTTACAGTGTATTTTAGTATGTCGCAGTATGTTGCAGTGTGTTGCAGTATATTTCACTATGTAGCAGTGTATTTCAGTATGTTGCAGTATATTTCAGTGTGTTACACTGTCTTTCAGTATTTTGCAGTGTATTTCAGTATGTTGCATTATATTTTAGTATGTTGCAGTATGTTGCAGTGTGTTGCAGTATATTTCAGTATGTAACAGTGTATTTCAGTATTTTGCAGTATATTTCAATATGTTGCAGTGTATTTCAATATGTTACAGTGTATTTTAGTATGTTGCAGTATGTTGCAGTGTGTTGCAGTATATTTCAGTATGTAGCAGTGTATTTCAGTATTTTGAAGTATATTTCAATGTGTTGCAGTGTATTTCAATAAGTTACAGTGTATTTTAGTATGTTGCAGTATGTTGCAGTGTGTTGCAGTATATTTTAGTATTTTGCAGTGTATTTCAGCATGTTGTAGTATATTTTAGTATGTTACAGTGTATTTCGGTATGTTGCAGGATGTTGCAGTATATTTCAGTATGTTACAGTGTATTTCAGTATGTCGCAGTATATTTCAGTGTGTTACAGTATATTCCAGTGTGTTACAGTACATTTCCGTATATTACACTATATTTCAGTGAGTTACAGTATGTTTCAGCGGGTTACAGTATATTTCAATGTGTTGCAGTGTATTTCAGTATGTTGTGGTATGTTGCAGTGAATTTCAGTATGTTGCAGTATTTTTCAATGTGTTACAGTATATTTCAGTATATTATCGTATATTTAGGTATGTTGCAGTATATTTCAATGTGTTGCAGTGTATTTCAATATGTTGTAGTATTTTGCAGTGTATTTCAGTATGTTACAGTGTATTTCAGTATGTTGCAGTATGTTGCAGTATATTTCAGTATGTAGCAGTGTATTTCAGTATGTTGCAGTATATTTCAGTATTTTACAGTGTATTTCAGTATGTTGCAGTATATTTCAGTGTGTTACAGTATAATTGTGTATGTTGCAGTATTTTTCAATCTGTTAAAGTATATTTCAGTCGTTTAATATATATTTTGCTATGTTGCAGTATATTTCAATGTTTTGCAGTGTAATTCAGCATATTACAGTCTATTTCAGTATGTTGCAGTATTTTTCAGTATGTAGCAGTGTATTTCAGTATAATGCAGTGTATTTCAGTAGGCTAAAGCATATTTCAGTATGCTGCAGTATATTGCAATGTGCCGAAGTATATTTCAGTATGTTGCCGTATGTTTAAGTGTGTTGCATAAGACTTCAATGTGTTGCAGTGTAATTCAGCATATTACAGTGTATTTCAGTATGTTACAGTGTATTTCAGTAGGTTGCAGGATGTTGCAGTATATTTCAGTATGTTACAGTGTATTTCAGTATGTTGCAGTATGTTGCAGTATATTTCAGTATGTAGCAGTGTATTTCAGTATGTTGCAGTATATTTCAGTATTTTACAGTGTATTTCAGTATGTTGCAGGATGTTGCAGTATATTTCAGTATGTTACAGTGTATTTCAGTATGTTGCAGTATGTTGCAGTATATTTCAGTATGTAGCAGTGTATTTCAGTATGTTGCAGTATATTTCAGTATTTTACAGTGTATTTCAGTATGTTGCAGGATGTTGCAGTATATTTCAGTATGTTACAGTGTATTTCAGTATGTTGCAGTATGTTGCAGTATATTTCAGTATGTAGCAGTGTATTTCAGTATGTTGCAGTATATTTCAGTATTTTACAGTGTATTTCAGTATGTTGCAGTATATTTCAGTGTGTTACAGTATAATTATGTGTGTTGCAGTATTTTCAATGTGTTATAGTTTATTTCAGTATATTACCGCATATTTAGGTATGTTGCAGTATATTCAATGTGTTGCAGTGTATTTCAATATGTTGTAGCATGTTGCAGTGTATTTCAGTATGTTACAGTGTATTTCAGTATGTTGCAGTATGTTGCAGTGTAATTCAGCATATTACAGTGTATTTCAGTATGTTGCAATATATTTCAGTATGTAGCAGTGTATTTCAGTATGTTGCAGTATATTTCAGTATGTTACAGTGTATTTCAGTATGTTACAGTGTATTTCAGTATGTTGCAGTATTTTGCAGTGTATTTCAATGTGTTGCAGTGTATTTCAATATGTTACAGTGTATTTTAGTATGTTGCAGTATGTTGCAGAGTGTTGCAGTATATTTCAGTATGTAGCAGTAAATTTCAGTATGTTGCAGTATATTTCAGTATGTTACAGTGTATTTCAGTATTATGCAGCGTATTTCAGTATGTTGCAGTATATTTTAGTATGTTGCAGTATGTTGCAGTGTGTTGCAATATATTTCAGTATGTAGCAGTGTATTTAAGTATTTTGCAGTATATTTCAATGTGTTGCAGTGTATTTCATTATGTTACAGTGTATTTTAGTATGTTGCAGTATGTTGCAGTGTGTTGCAGTATATTTCAGTATGTAGCAGTGTATTTCAGTATGTTGCAGTATTTTCAATGTGTTATAGTTTATTTCAGTATATTACCGTATATTTAGGTATGTTGCAGTTTATTTCAATGTGTTGCAGTGTATTTCAATATGTTGTAGTATGTTGCAGTGTATTTTAGTATGTTACAGTGTATTTCAGTATGTTGCAGTATGTTGCAGTATATTTCAGTATGTAGCAGTGTATTTCAGTATCTCGCAGTATATTTCAGTATTTTACAGTGTATTTCAGTATGTTGCAGTATATTTCAGTGTGTTATAGTATAACTAGGTATGTTGCAGTATTTTTCAATGTGTTAAAGTGTTTTTCAGTAGTTTAATATATATTTTGCTATGTTGCAGTATATATCAATGTGTTGCAGTGTAATTCAGCATATTACAGTGCATTTCGGTATGTTGCAGTATATTTCAGTATGTAGCAGTGTATTTCAGTATAATGCAGTGTATTTCAGTAGGCTACAGCACATTTCAGTATGCTGCAGTATAGTGCAATGTGCCGAAGTATATTTCAGTATGTTGCCGTATGTTTAAGTGTGTTGCAGAATACTTCAATGTGTTGCAGTGTACTTCAATATGTTACAGTGTATTTCAGTATCTTGTAGGATGTTGCAGTGTATTTCAGTATGTTACAGTGTATTTCAGTATGTTGCAGGATGTTGCAGTATATTTCAGTATGTTACAGTGTATTTCAGTATGTTGCAGTATATTTCAGTGTGTTACATTATATTCCAGTATTTTACAGTACATTTCCGTATATTACACTATATTTCAGCGAGTTACAGTATGTTTCAGCGAGTTACAGTATATTTCAATGTGTTGCAGTGGATTTCAATGTATTACAGCGTATTTCAGTATGTTGTAGTATGTTGCAGTGTATTTCAGTATTTTGTAGTATTTTTCAATGTGTTACAGTATATTTCAGTATATTACCGTATATTTAGGTATGTTGCAGTATATTTCAATGTGTTGCAGTGTATTTCAATATGTTGTAGTATTTTGCAGTGTATTTCAGTATGTTACAGTGTATTTCAGTATTTTGCAGTGTATTTCAGTATGTTGCAGTATATTTCAGTATGTTGCAGTATGTTGCACTGTGTTGCAGTATATTTCAGTATGTAGCAGTGTATTTCAGTGTTTTGCAGCATATTTCAGTATGTTACAGTATATTGCAATGTGTCGCAGTAAATTTCAGTATGTTGCAGTATTTTTCAATGTGTTACAGTATATTTCAGTAGTTTACAATATATTTCGGTATGTTGCAGTATATTTCAATGTGTTACAGTGTATTTCAATATGTTACAGTTTATTTCAGTATGTTGTTTTAATTTGCAGTATATTTCGGTGTGTTGCAGTGTATTTCAGTATGTTGCAGTATTTTCAATGTGTTATAGTTTATTTCAGTATATTACCGCATATTTAGGTATGTTGCAGTATATTCAATGTGTTGCAGTGTATTTCAGTATGTTGTAGTATGTTGCAGTGTATTTCAGTATGTTACAGTGTATTTCAGTATGTTGCAGTATGTTGCAGTATATTTCAGTATGTAGCAGTGTATTTCAGTATGTTGCAGTATATTTCAGTATTTTACAGTGTATTTCAGTATGTTGCAGTATATTTCAGTGTGTTACAGTATAATTATGTATGTTGCAGTATTTTTCAATGTGTTAAAGTATTTTTCAGTAGTTTAATATATATTTTGCTATGTTGCAGTATATTTCAATGTGTTGCAGTGTAATTCAGCATATTACAGTGCATTTCAGTATGTTGCAGTATATTTCAGTATGTAGCAGTGTATTTCAGTATGTTGCAGTATATTTCAGTATGTTACATTGTATTTCAGTATGTTACAGTGTATTTCAGTATGTTGTAGTATTTTGCAGTGTATTTCAATGTGTTGCAGTGTATTTCAATATGTTACAGTGTATTTCAGTATGTTGCAGTATGTTGCAGTGTGTTGCAGTGTATTTCAGTATGTTACAGTGTATTTCAGTATGTTGCAGTATTTTTCAATATGTTGCAGTATAATTCAGTATGTAGCAGTGTATTTCAGTATAATGCAGTGTATTTCAGTAGGCTACAGCACATTTCAGTATGCTGCAGTATATTGCAATGTGCCGAAGTTTATTTCAAAATGTTGCCGTATGTTGCACTGTGTTGCAGTATATTTCAGTATGTAGCAGTGTATTTCAGTGTTTTGCAGCATATTTCAGTATGTTACAGTATATTGCAATGTGTCGCAGTAAATTTCAGTATCTTGCAGTATTTTTCAATGTGTTACAGTATATTTCAGTAGTTTACAATATATTTCGGTATGTTGCAGTATATTTCAATGTGTTACAGTGTATTTCAATATGTTACAGTTTATTTCAGTATGTTGTTTTTTTTTGCAGTATATTTCGGTGTGTTGCAGTGTATTTCAGTATGTTGCAGTATTTTCAATGTGTTATAGTTAATTTCAGTATATTACAGCATATTTAGGTATGTTGCAGTATATTCAATGTGTTGCAGTGTATTTCAATATGTTGTAGTATGTTGCAGTGTATTTCAGTATGTTACAGTGTATTTCAGTATGTTGCAGTATGTTGCAGTATATTTCAGTATGTAGCAGTGTATTTCAGTATGGTGCAGTATATTTCAGTATTTTACAGTGTATTTCAGTTGTTGCAGTATATTTCAGTGTGTTACAGTATAATTATGTATGTTGCAGTATTTTTCAATGTGTTAAAGTATTTTTCAGTAGTTTAATATATATTTTGCTATGTTGCAGTATATTTCAATGTGTTGCAGTGTAATTCAGCATATTACAGTGTATTTCAGTATGTTGCAGTATATTTCAGTATTTTGCAGTGTATTTCAGTATGTTGCAGTATGTTTCAGTATGTTGCAGTATATTTCAGTGAGTTGCAGTGTATTTCAGTGTGCTACAGCATATTTCAGTATGTTACAGTATATTGCAATGTGTCGCAGTATATTTCAGCATGTTACAGTATATTTTAGTATGTTGCAGTATATTTTAGTGAGTTACAGCATATTTCAATGTGTTGCGGTATATTTCAATATGTTAAGGTGTATTTCAGTATGTTGCAGTATGTTGCAGTATGTTGCAGTGTATCTCAGTATGTCACAGTGTATTTCAATGTGTTCCAGTATATTTCAGTATATTACCGCATATTCAGGTATGTTGCAGTATATTTCAATGTGTTGCAGTCTATTTTAATATGTTGTAGTATCTTGCAGTATGTTGCAGTATATTTCAGTATGTAGTAGTGTATTTCAGTATGTTGCAGTATGTTTCAGTATGTTGTAGTGTTTTGCGGTGTATTTCAGTGTGTTTCAGTATACTTCAATTTGTTGAGGTGTATTTCAATATGTTCCAGTGTATTTCAGTATGTTGCAGTATGTTGCAGTATATTTCAATGTGTTACAGTGTATTTCAGTATGTTGCAGTATATTTCAGTGAGTTGCAGTGTATTTCAGTGTGCTACAGCATATTTCAGTATGTTACAGTATATTGCAATGTGTCGCAGTATATTTCAGTATGTTGCCAAAAGTTGCAGTATGTTGCAGTATATTTCAGTAATATAGCAGTGTATTTCAGTATGTTGAGTATGTTGCAGTGTATTTCAGTATGTTACAGTGTATTTCAGTATGTTGCAGTATGTTGCAGTATATTTCAGTATGTAGCACTGCATTTCAGTATGTTACAGTGTATTTCAGTATATTCCAGTATGTTACAGTACATTTTCGTATATTACACTATACTTCAGCGAGTTACAGTATATTTCAATGTGTTGCAGTGTATTTCAATATATTACAGCGTATTTCAGTATGTTGCAGCATGTTGCAGTGTATTTCAATTTGCTACAGCATAATTCAGTATGTTGCAGTATATTGCATTGTGTCGCTGTATATTTCAGTATGTTGCTGTATATTTCAATCTGTCGCAGTATATTTCAGTATGTTGCCGTATGTTTCAGTGTGTTGCAGTATACTTCAATTTGTTGCAGTGTACTTCAATATGTTCCAGTGTATGTCAGTATAATGCAGTATGTTGCAGTGTGTTTCATTATGTTACAGTGTATTTTAGTATGTTTCAGTATGTTGCAGTGTGTTGCAGTATATTTCAGTATGTAGCAGTGTATTTCAGTATGTTGCAGTATATTTCAGTATGTTGCAATGTATTTCAGTATTTTGTAGTGTATTTCAGTATGTTGCAGTATATTTTAGTATGTTGCTGTGTGTTGCAGTATCTTTCAGTATGTAGCAGTGTATTCCAGCATTTTGCAGTATATTTCAGTGTGTTACAGTATTTTGCAGTGTATTTCAGTGTGTTGCAGTCTATTTCAGTGTGCTACAGCATATTTCAGTATGTTACAGTATATTGCAATGTGTCGCAGTATGTTTCAGTATGTTGCAGCATTTTTCAATGTGTGACAGTATATTTCAGTAGTTTACCATATATTTCGGTACATTTCAGTATATTTCAATGTGTTGCAGTGTATTTCAGTATGTTACAGTGTATTTCAGTATTTTGTAGTATTTTGCAGTGTATTTCAGTGTGTTGCAGTGTACTTCAGTATGTTGCAGTGTTTTCCAATGTGTTACAGTATATTTCTGTATATTACCGTATATTTAGGTATGTTGCAGTATATTTCAATGTGTTGCAGTGTATTTCAATATGTTGTAGTATGTTGCAGTGTATTTCAGTATGTTACAGTGCATTTCAGTATGTTGCAGTATATCTCAGTATGTAGCAGTGTAATTCAGTATGTTGCAGTATATTTCAGTATTGTATAGTGTATTTCAGTATGTTGCAGCATATTTCAGTGTGTTACAGTATAATTCTGTATGTTGCAGTATTTTTCAATGTGTTAAAGTATATTTCAGTAGTTTAATATATATTTTGCATGTTGCAGTATATTTCAATGTGTTGCAGTGTAATTCAGCATATTACAGTGTATTTCAGTATGTTGCCAAATGTCGCAGTGTGTTGCAGTATATTTCAGTATTTAGCAGTGTATTTCAGTATGTTGAGTATGTTGCAGTGTATTTCAGTATGTTACAGTGTATTTCAGTATGTTGCAGTATGTTGCAGTATATTTCAGTATGTAGCACTGCATATCAGTATGTTACAGTG
Organism: Bugula neritina; assembly: GCA_964035545.1. Lineage (NCBI taxonomy): Eukaryota > Metazoa > Bryozoa > Gymnolaemata > Cheilostomatida > Bugulidae > Bugula > Bugula neritina. Next base: position 677,340 of record CAXIUT010000230.1, on the reverse strand, counting down.
TATTTCAGTATATTCCAGTATGTTACAGTACATTTTCGTATATTACACTATACTTCAGCGAGTTACAGTATATTTCAATGTGTTGCAGCATATTTCAATATATTACAGCGTATTTCAGTATGTTGCAGCATGTTGCAGTGTATTTCAATTTGCTACAGCATAATTCAGTATGTTGCAGTATATTGCATTGTGTCGCTGTATATTTCAGTATGTTGCTGTATATTTCAATCTGTCGCAGTAAATTTCAGTATGTTGCCGTATGTTTCAGTGTGTTGCAGTATACTTCAATTTGCTGCAGTGTACTTCAATATGTTCCAGTATATGTCAGTATAATGCAGTATGTTGCAGTGTGTTTCATTATGTTACAGTGTATTTTAGTATGTTGCAGTATGTTGCAGTGTGTTGCGGTATATTTCAGTATGTAGCAGTGTATTTCAGTATGTTACAGTGTATTTCAGTATGTTGTAGTATTTTGCAGTGTATTTCAGTGTGTTGTAGCGTATTTCAGTCTGTTGCAGTGTTTTTCAATGTTTTACAGTATATTTCAGTATATTACCGTATATTTAGGTATGTTGCAGTATATTTCAATGTGTTGCAGTGTATTTCAATATGTTGTAGTAATTTGCAGTGCATTTCATTATGTTACAGTGTATTTCAGTATGGTGCAGTATGTTGCAGTATATTTCAGTATGTAGTAGTGTATTTCAGTATGTTGCAGTGTGTTTCAGTATGTTGTAGTGTTTTGCGGTGTATTTCAGTGTGTTTCAGTATACTTCAATTTGTTGAGGTGTATTTCAATATGTTCCAGTGTATTTCAGTATGTTGCAGTATGTTGCAGTATATTTCAATATGTTACAGTGTATTTCAGTATGTTGCAGTATATTTCAGTGAGTTGCAGTGTATTTCAGTGTGCTACAGCATATTTCAGTATGTTACAGTATATTGCAATGTGTCGCAGTATATTTCAGTATGTTGCCAAAAGTTGCAGTATGTTGCAGTATATTTCAGTAATATAGCAGTGTATTTCAGTATGTTGAGTATGTTGCAGTCTATTTCAGTATGTTACAGTGTGATTCAGTATGTTGCAGTATGTTGCAGTATATTTCAGTATGTAGCACTGCATTTCAGTATGTTACAGTGTATTTCAGTATATTCCAGTATGTTACAGTACATTTTCGTATATCACACTATACTTCAGCGAGTTACAGTATATTTCAATGTGTTGCAGTGTATTTCAATATATTACAGCGTATTTCAGTATGTTTCAGCATGTTGCAGTGTATTTCAATTTGCTACAGCATAATTCAGTATGTTGCAGTATATTGCATTGTGTCGCTGTATATTTCAGTATGTTGCTGTATATTTCAATCTGTCGCAGTATATTTCAGTATGTTGCCGTATGTTTCAGTGTGTTGCAGTATACTTCAATTTGTTGCAGTGTACTTCAATATGTTCCAGTGTATGTCAGTATAATGCAGTATGTTGCAGTGTGTTGCAGTATCTTTCAGTATGTAGCAGTGTATTCCAGTATTTTGCAGTATATTTCAGTGTGTTACAGTATTTTGCAGTGTATTTCAGTGTGTTGCAGTGTATTTCAGTGTGCTACAGCATATTTCAGTATGTTACAGTATATTTCGGTGTGTTGCAGTGTATTTCAGTATGTTGCAGTATTTTCAATGTGTTATAGTTTATTTCAGTATATTACCGCATTTTTAGGTATGTTGCAGTATATTCAATGTGTTGCAGTGTTTTTCAATATGTTGTAGTATCTTGCAGTGTATTTCAGTATGTTACAGTGTTTTTCAGTATGTTGCAGTATGTTGCAGTATATTTCAGTATGTAGCAGTGTATTTCAGTATGTTGCACTATATTCCAGTATTTTACAGTGTATTTCAGTATGTTGCAGTATATTTCAGTGTGTTACAGTATAATTATGTATGTTGCAGTATTTTTCAATATGTTGAAGTATTTTTCAGTAGTTTAATATATATTTTGCTATGTTGCAGTATATTTCAATGTGTTGCAGTGTAATTCAGCATATTACAGTGTATTTCAGTATGTTGCAGTATATTTCAGTATGTAGCAGTGTATTTCAGTATAATGCAGTATATTTTAGAATGTTGCAGTATCTTGCAGTGTGTTGCAGTATATTTCAGTATGTAGCAGTGTATTTCAGTATTTTGCAGTATATTTTAGTGTGTTACAGTATTTTGCAGTGTTTTTCAGTGTGTTGCAGTGTATTTCAGTATGTTGCAGTATTTTTAAATGTGTTACAGTTCATTTTGTTATATTACCGTATATTTAGGTATGTTGCAGTATATTTCAAGGTGTTGCAGTGTCTTTCAATATGTTGTAGTATGTTGCAGTGTATTTCAGTATGTTACAGTGTATTTCAGTATATTGCAGTACGTTGCAGTATATTTCAGTATGTAGCACTGTATTTCAGTATGTTGCAGTATATTTCAACATGTTACAGTGTATTTCAGTATGTTGCGGTATATTTCAGTGAGTTGCAGTGTATTTCAGTATGTTGCAGTATTTTCAATGTGTTATAGTTTATTTCAGTATATTACCGCATTTTTAGGTATGTTGCAGTATATTCAATGTGTTGCAGTGTTTTTCAATATGTTGTAGTATGTTGCAGTGTATTTCAGTATGTTACAGTGTTTTTCAGTATGTTGCAGTATTTTTCAATATGTTTTAGTGTATTTCAGTATTTTGCAGTATATTTCAGTGAGTTGCAGTGTATTTCAGTGTGCTACAGCATATTTCAGTATGTTACAGTATATTGCAAAGTGTCGCAGTAAATTTCAGTATGTTGCAGTATTTTTCAATGTGTTACAGTAGATTTCAGTAGTTTACCATATATTTCGGTACATTGCAGCATATTTCAATATGTTGTAGTATTTTGCAGTGTATTTCAGTATGTTACAGTGTATTTCAGTATGTTGCAGTATTTTTCAATATGTTTTAGTGTATTTCAGTATTTTGCAGTATATTTCAGTGAGTTGCAGTGTATTTCAGTGTGCTACAGCATATTTCAGTATGTTACAGTATATTGCAAAGTGTTGCAGTAAATTTCAGTATGTTGCAGTATTTTTCAATGTGTTACAGTATATTTCAGTAGTTTACAATTTATCTCGGTATGTTGCAGTATATTTCGATGTGTTACAGTGTATTTCAATACGTTACAGTGTATTTCAGTATGTTGTTTTATTTTGCAGTATATTTCGGTGTGTTGCAGTGTATTTCAGTATGTTGCAGTATTTTCAATGTGTTATAGTTTATTTCAGTATATTACCGCATTTTTAGGTATGTTGCAGTATATTCAATGTGTTGCAGTGTTTTTCAATATGTTGTAGTATGTTGCAGTGTATTTCAGTATGTTACAGTGTATTTCAGTATGTTGCAGTATATTTCAATATGTTACAGTGTATTTCAGTATGTTGCGGTATATTTCAGTGAGTTGCAGTGTATTTCAGTGTGCTACAGCATATTTCAGTATGTTACAGTATATTGCAATGTGTCGCAGTATTTTTCAGTATGTGTCAGTATTTTTCAATGTGTGACAGTAGATTTCAGTAGTTTACCATATATTTCGGTACATTGCAGCATATTTCAATGTGTTGCAGTGTATTTCAATATGTTACAGTGTATTTTAGTATGTTGCAGTATGTCGCAGTGTGTTGCAGTATTTTTCAGTATGTAGCAGTGTATTTCAGTATTTTGCAGTATTTTCAATGTGTTATAGTTTATTTCAGTATATTACCGCATTTTTAGGTATGTTGCAGTATATTCAATGTGTTGCAGTGTTTTTCAATATGTTGTAGTATGTTGCAGTGTATTTCAGTATGTTACAGTGTTTTTCAGTATGTTGCAGTATGTTGCAGTATATTTCAGTATGTAGCAGTGTATTTCAGCATGTTGCACTATATTCCAGTATATTACAGTGTATTTCAGTATGTTGCAGTATATTTCAGTGTGTTACAGTATAATTATGTATGTTGCAGTATTTTTCAATGTGTTGAAGTATTTTTCAGTAGTTTAATATATATTTAGCTATGTTGCATTATATTTCAATGTGTTGCAGTGTAATTCAGCATATTACAGTGTATTTCAGTATGTTGCAGTATATTTCAGTATGTAGCAGTGTATTTCAGTATAATGCAGTGTATTTCAGTAGGCTACAGCATATTTCAGTATGCTGCAGTATATTGCAATGTGCCGAAGTATATTTCAGTATGTTGCCATATGTTCCAGTGTGTTGCAGAATACTTCAATGTGTTGCAGTGTACTTCAATACGTTACAGTGTATTTCAGTATCTTGTAGGATGTTGCAGTGTATTTCAGTATGTTACAGTGTATTTCAGTATGTTGCAGGATGTTGCAGTATATTTCAGTATGTTGCAGTATATTTCAGTGTGTTACATTATATTCCAGTATTTTACAGTACATTTCCGTATATTACACTATAGTTCAGTGAGTTACAGTATGTTTCAGCGAGTTACAGTATATTTTAATGTGTTGCAGTGGATTTCAATGTATTACAGCGTATTTCAGTATGTTGTAGTATGTTGCAGTGTATTTCAGTATTTTGTAGTATTTTTCAATGTGTTACAGCATATTTCAGTATATTACCGTATATTTAGGTATGTTGCAGTATATTTCAATGTATTGCAGTGTATTTCAATATGTTGTAGTATTTTGCAGTGTATTTCAGTATGTTACAGTGTATTTCAGTATGGTGCAGTATGTTGCAGTATGTTTCAGTATGTAGTAGTGTATTTCAGTATGTTACAGTATATTGCAATGTGTCGCAGTATATTTCAGTATGTTGCAGTATGTTGCAGTGTGTTGCAGTATATTTCAGTATGTAGCAGTGTATTTCAGTATTTTGCAGTATATTTCAATGTGTTGCAGTGTATTTCAGTATGTTACAGTGTATTTCAGTATGGTGCAGTATGTCGCAGTATATTACAGTATTTCACAGTGTATTTCAGTATGTTGCAGTATATTTCAGTGAGTTGCAGTGTATTTCAGTGTGCTACAGCATATTTCAGTATGTTTCAGTATATTGCAATGTGTCGCAGTATATTTCAGTATGTTGCCAAATGTTGCAGTATGTAGTAGTATATTTCAGTATGTAGCAGTGTATTTCAGTATGTTGTAGTATGTTGCAGTGTATTTCAGTATGTTACAGTGTATTTCAGTATGTCGCAGTATGTTGCAGTATATTTCAGTATGTAGCACTGCATTTCAGTATGTTGCAGTATACTTCAGTGTGTTACAGTATATTCCAGTATGTTACAGTACATTTCCGTATATTAGACTATATTTCAGCGAGTTACAGTATATTTCAATTTGTTGCAGTGTATTTCATTATGTTCCAGTGTATGTCAGTATAATGCAGTATGTTGCAGTGTGTTTCATTATGTTACAGTGTATTTTAGTATGTTGCAGTATCTTGCAGTATCTTTCAGTATGTTGCTGTACTTTTCAATGTGTTACAGTATATTTCAGTATCTTACCGTATATTTAGGTATGTTTCAGTGTATTTCAATATGTTGTAGTATTTTGCAGTGTATTTCAGTATGTTACACTGTATTTCAGTATGTTGCAGTATTTTTCAATGTGTTACAGTATATTTCAGTAGTTTACAACATATCTCGGTATGTTGCAGTATATTTCAATGTGTTACAGTGTATTTCAATACGTTACAGTGTATTTCAGTATGTTGTTTTATTTTGCAGTATATTTCGGTGTGTTGCAGTGTATTTCAGTATGTTGCAGTATTTTCAATGTGTTATAGTTTATTTCAGTATATTACCGCATTTTTAGGTATGTTGCAGTATATTCAATGTGTTGCAGTGTTTTTCAATATGTTGTAGTATGTTGCAGTGTATTTCAGTATGTTACAGTGTTTTTCAGTATGTTGCAGTATGTTGCAGTATATTTCAGTATGTAGCAGTGTATTTCAGTATGTTGCACTATATTCCAGTATTTTACAGTGTATTTCAGTATGTTGCAGTATATTTCAGTGTGTTACAGTATAATTATGTATGTTGCAGTATTTTTCAATATGTTGAAGTATTTTTCAGTAGTTTAATATATATTTTGCTATGTTGCAGTATATTTCAATGTGTTGCAGTGTAATTCAGCATATTACAGTGTATTTCAGTATGTTGCAGTATATTTCAGTATGTAGCAGTGTATTTCAGTATAATGCAGTATATTTTAGAATGTTGCAGTATCTTGCAGTGTGTTGCAGTATATTTCAGTATGTAGCAGTGTATTTCAGTATTTTGCAGTATATTTCAGTGTGTTACAGTATTTTGCAGTGTTTTTCAGTGTGTTGCAGTGTATTTCAGTATGTTGCAGTATTTTTAATTGTGTTACAGTTCATTTTGTTATATTACCGTATATTTAGGTATGTTGCAGTATATTTCAAGGTGTTGCAGTGTCTTTCAATATGTTGTAGTATGTTGCAGTGTATTTCAGTATGTTACAGTGTATTTCAGTATATTGCAGTACGTTGCAGTATATTTCAGTATGTAGCACTGTATTTCAGTATGTTGCAGTATATTTCAATATGTTACAGTGTATTTCAGTATGTTGCGGTATATTTCAGTGAGTTGCAGTGTATTTCAGTGTGCTACAGCATATTTCAGTATGTTACAGTATATTGCAATGTGTCGCAGTATTTTTCAGTATGTGTCAGTATTTTTCAATGTGTGACAGTAGATTTCAGTAGTTTACCATATATTTCGGTACATTGCAGCATATTTCAAATTGTTGCAGTGTATTTCAATATGTTACAGTGTATTTTAGTATGTTGCAGTATGTCGCAGTGTGTTGCAGTATTTTTCAGTATGTAGCAGTGTATTTCAGTATTTTGCAGTATTTTCAATGTGTTATAGTTTATTTCAGTATATTACCGCATTTTTAGGTATGTTGCAGTATATTCAATGTGTTGCAGTGTATTTCAGTATGTTACAGTGTATTTCAGTATGCTGCAGTATGTTGCAGTATGTTTCAGTATGTAGTAGTGTATTTCAGTATGTTACAGTATATTGCAATGTGTCGCAGTATATTTCAGTATGTTGCAGTATGTTGCAGTGTGTTGCAGTATATTTCAGTATGTAGCAGTGTATTTCAGTATTTTGCAGTATATTTCAATGTGTTGCAGTGTATTTCAGTATGTTACAGTGTATTTCAGTATGGTGCAGTATGTCGCAGTATATTACAGTATTTCACAGTGTATTTCAGTATGTTGCAGTATATTTCAGTGAGTTGCAGTGTATTTCAGTGTGCTACAGCATATTTCAGTATGTTTCAGTATATTGCAATGTGTCGCAGTATATTTCAGTATGTTGCCAAATGTTGCAGTATGTAGTAGTATATTTCAGTATGTAGCAGTGTATTTCAGTATGTTGTAGTATGTTGCAGTGTATTTCAGTATGTTACAGTGTATTTCAGTATGTCGCAGTATGTTGCAGTATATTTCAGTATGTAGCACTGCATTTCAGTATGTTGCAGTATACTTCAGTGTGTTACAGTATATTCCAGTATGTTACAGTACATTTCCGTATATTACACTATATTTCAGCGAGTTACAGTATATTTCAATTTGTTGCAGTGTATTTCATTATGTTCCAGTGTATGTCAGTATAATGCAGTATGTTGCAGTGTGTTTCATTATGTTACAGTGTATTTTAGTATGTTGCAGTATCTTGCAGTATCTTTCAGTATGTTGCTGTACTTTTCAATGTGTTACAGTATATTTCAGTATCTTACCGTATATTTAGGTATGTTTCAGTGTATTTCAATATGTTGTAGTATTTTGCAGTGTATTTCAGTATGTTACAGTGTATTTCAGTATGTTGCAGTATTTTTCAATATGTTTTAGTGTATTTCAGTATTTTGCAGTATATTTCAGTGAGTTGCAGTGTATTTCAGTGTGCTACAGCATATTTCAGTATGTTACAGTATATTGCAAAGTGTCGCAGTAAATTTCAGTATGTTGCAGTATTTTTCAATGTGTTACAGTATATTTCAGTAGTTTACAATATATCTCGGTATGTTGCAGTATATTTCAATGTGTTACAGTGTATTTCAATACGTTACAGTGTATTTCAGTATGTTGTTTTATTTTGCAGTATATTTCGGTGTGTTGCAGTGTATTTCAGTATGTTGCAGTATTTTCAATGTGCTATAGTTTATTTCAGTATATTACCGCATTTTTAGGTATGTTGCAGTATATTCAATGTGTTGCAGTGTTTTTCAATATGTTGTAGTATGTTGCAGTGTATTTCAGTATGTTACAGTGTTTTTCAGTATGTTGCAGTATGTTGCAGTATATTTCAGTATGTAGCAGTGTATTTCAGTATGTTGCACTATATTCCAGTATTTTACAGTGTATTTCAGTATGTTGCAGTATATTTCAGTGTGTTACAGTATAATTATGTATGTTGCAGTATTTTTCAATATGTTGAAGTATTTTTCAGTAGTTTAATATATATTTTGCTATGTTGCAGTATATTTCAATGTGTTGCAGTGTAATTCAGCATATTACAGTGTATTTCAGTATGTTGCAGTATATTTCAGTATGTAGCAGTGTATTTCAGTATAATGCAGTATATTTTAGAATGTTGCAGTATCTTGCAGTGTGTTGCAGTATATTTCAGTATGTAGCAGTATATTTCAAGGTGTTGCAGTGTCTTTCAATATGTTGTAGTATGTTGCAGTGTATTTCAGTATGTTACAGTGTATTTCAGTATATTGCAGTACGTTGCAGTATATTTCAGTATGTAGCACTGTATTTCAGTATGTTGCAGTATATTTCAATATGTTACAGTGTATTTCAGTATGTTGCGGTATATTTCAATGAGTTGCAGTGTATTTCAGTGTGCTACAGCATATTTCAGTATGTTACAGTATATTGCAATGTGTCGCAGTATTTTTCAGTGTGTGTCAGTATTTTTCAATGTGTGACAGTAGATTTCAGTAGTTTACCATATATTTCGGTACATTGCAGCATATTTCAATGTGTTGCAGTGTATTTCAATATGTTACAGTGTATTTTAGTATGTTGCAGTATGTCGCAGTGTGTTGCAGTATTTTTCAGTATGTAGCAGTGTATTTCAGTATTTTGCAGTATTTTCAATGTGTTATAGTTTATTTCAGTATATTACCGCATTTTTAGGTATGTTGCAGTATATTCAATGTGTTGCAGTGTTTTTCAATATGTTGTAGTATGTTGCAGTGTATTTCAGTATGTTACAGTGTTTTTCAGTATGTTGCAGTATATTTCAGTATGAAGCAGTGTATTTCAGTATGTTGCACTATATTCCAGTATTTTACAGTGTATTTCAGTATGTTGCAGTATATTTCAGTGTGTTACAGTATAATTATGTATGTTGCAGTATTTTTCAATGTGTTGAAGTATTTTTCAGTAGTTTAATATATATTTAGCTATGTTGCATTATATTTCAATGTGTTGCAGTGTAATTCAGCATATTACAGTGTATTTCAGTATGTTGCAGTATATTTCAGTATGTAGCAGTGTATTTCAGTATAATGCAGTGTATTTCAGTAGGCTACAGCATATTTCAGTATGCTGCAGTATATTGCAATGTGCCGAAGTATATTTCAGTATGTTGCCGTATGTTCCAGTGTGTTGCAGAATACTTCAATGTGTTGCAGTGTACTTCAATACGTTACAGTGTATTTCAGTATCTTGTAGGATGTTGCAGTGTATTTCAGTATGTTACAGTGTATTTCAGTATGTTGCAGGGTGTTGCAGTATATTTCAGTATGTTACAGTGTATTTCAGTATGTTGCAGTATATTTCAGTGTGTTACAGTATATTCCAGTATTTTACAGTACATTTCCGTATATTACACTATAGTTCAGTGAGTTACAGTATGTTTCAGCGAGTTACAGTATATTTTAATGTGTTGCAGTGGATTTCAATGTATTACAGCGTATTTCAGTATGTTGTAGTATGTTGCAGTGTATTTCAGTATTTTGTAGTATTTTTCAATGTGTTACAGCATATTTCAGTATATTACCGTATATTTAGGTATGTTGCAGTATATTTCAATGTATTGCAGTGTATTTCAATATGTTGTAGTATTTTGCAGTGTATTTCAGTATGTTACAGTGTATTTCAGTATGGTGCAGTATGTTGCAGTATGTTTCAGTATGTAGCAGTGTATTTCAGTGTTTTGCAGTATATTTCAGTGTGTTACGATATTTTGCAGTGTTTTTCAGTGTAATGCAGTGTATTTCAGTATGTAGCAGTGTATTTCAGTATAATGCAGTATATTTTAGAATGTTGCAGTATCTTGCAGTGTGTTGCAGTATATTTCAGTATGTAGCAGTGTATTTCAGTATTTTGCAGTATATTTCAGTGTGTTACAGTATTTTGCAGTGTTTTTCAGTGTGTTGCAGTGTATTTCAGTATGTTGCAGTATTTTTAAATGTGTTACAGTTCATTTTGATATATTACCGTATATTTAGGTATGTTGCAGTATATTTCAAGGTGTTGCAGTGTCTTTCAATATGTTGTAGTATGTTGCAGTGTATTTCAGTATGTTACAGTGTATTTCAGTATATTGCGGTACGTTGCAGTATATTTCAGTATGTAGCACTGTATTTCAGTATGTTGCAGTATATTTCAATATGTTACAGTGTATTTCAGTATGTTGCGGTATATTTCAGTGAGTTGCAGTGTATTTCAGTGTGCTACAGCATATTTCAGTATGTTACAGTATATTGCAATGTGTCGCAGTATTTTTCAGTATGTGTCAGTATTTTTCAATGTGTGACAGTAGATTTCAGTAGTTTACCATATAATTCTGTACATTGCAGCATATTTCAATGTGTTGCAGTGTATTTCAATATGTTACAGTGTATTTTAGTATGTTGCAGTATGTCGCAGTGTGTTGCAGTATTTTTCAGTATGTAGCAGTGTATTTCAGTATTTTGCAGTATATTTCAGTATGTTACAGTGTATTTCAGTATTCTGCAGTGTATTTCAGTATGTTGCAGTATATTTTAGTATGTTGCAGTATGTTGCAGTGTGTTGCAGTATATTTCAGTATGTAGCAGTGTATTTCAGTATTTTGCAGTATATTTCAATGTGTTGCAGTGTATTTCAATATGTTAGTGTATTTTAGTATGTTGCAGTATGTTGCAGTATATTTCAGTATGTAGCAGTGTATTTCAGTATGTTGCAGTATATTTCAGTATGTTACAGTGTATTTCAGTATTTTGCAGTGTATTTCAGTATTTTGCAGTATATTTTAGTATGTTGCAGTATGTCGCAGTGTGTTGCAGTATATTTCAGTATATAGCAGTGCATTTCAGTATTTTGCAGTATATTTCAATGTGTTGCAGTGTATTTCATTATGTTACAGTGTGTTTTAGTATGTTGCAGTATGTTGCAGTGAGTTGCAGTATATTTCAGTATGTAGGAGTGTACTTCAGTATGTTGCAGTATATTTCAGTATGTTACAGTGTATTTCAGTATTTTGCAGTGTATTTCAGTAAGTTGCAGTATATTTTAGTATGTTGCAGTATGTTGCAGTGTGTTGTAGTATATTTCAGTATGGAGCAGTGTATTTCAGTATTTTGCAGTGTATTTCAGTGTGTTACAGTATTTTGCAGTGTTTTTCAGTGTGTTGCAGTGTATTTCAGTATGTTGCAGTATTTTTCATGGTGTAACAGTTTATTTTGGTATATTACCGTATGTTTAGGTATGTTGCAGCATATTTCAATGTGTTGCAGTGTCTTTCAATATGTTGTAGTATGTTGCAGTGTATTTCAGTATGTTACAGTGTATTTCAGTATATTGCAGTATGTTGCAGTATATTTCAGTATGTAGCACTGTATTTCAGTATGTTGCAGTATATTTCAATATGTTACAGTGTATTTCAGTATGTTGCAGTATATTTCAGTGAGTTGCAGTGTATTTCAGTGTGCTACAGCATATTTCAGTATGTTTCAGTATATTGCAATGTGTCGCAGTGTATTTCAGTATGTTGCCAAATGTTGCAGTATGTAGTAGTATATTTCAGTATGTAGCAGTGTATTTCGGTATGTTGTAGTATGTTGCAGTGTATTTCAGTATGTTACAGTGTATTTCAGTATGTTGCAGTATGTTGCAGTATATTTCAGTATGTAGCACTGCATTTCAGTATGTGGCAGTATACTTCAGTGTGTTACAGTATATTCCAGTATGTTACAGTACATTTCCGTATATTACACTATATTTCAGCGAGTTACAGTATATTTCAATGTGTTGCAGTGTATTTCAATATATTACCGCGTATTTCAGTATGTTGCAGTATATTGCAATGTGTCGCAGTATATTTCAGTATGTTGCTGTACATTTCAATCTGTCGCAGTATATTTCAGTATGTTGCCGTATGTTGCAGTATATTTCAGTATGTAGCAGTGTATTTCAGTATGTTGCACTATATTCCAGTATTTTACAGTGTATTTCAGTATGTTGCAGTATATTTCAGTGTGTTACAGTATAATTATGTATGTTGCAGTATTTTTCAATATGTTGAAGTATTTTTCAGTAGTTTAATATATATTTTGCTATGTTGCAGTATATTTCAATGTGTTGCAGTGTAATTCAGCATATTACAGTGTATTTCAGTATGTTGCAGTATATTTCAGTATGTAGCAGTGTATTTCAGTATAATGCAGTATATTTTAGAATGTTGCAGTATCTTGCAGTGTGTTGCAGTATATTTCAGTATGTAGCAGTATATTTCAAGGTGTTGCAGTGTCTTTCAATATGTTGTAGTATGTTACAGTGTATTTCAGTATATTGCAGTACGTTGCAGTATATTTCAGTATGTAGCACTGTATTTCAGTATGTTGCAGTATATTTCAATATGTTACAGTGTATTTCAGTATGTTGCGGTATATTTCAATGAGTTGCAGTGTATTTCAGTGTGCTACAGCATATTTCAGTATGTTACAGTATATTGCAATGTGTCGCAGTATTTTTCAGTATGTGTCAGTATTTTTCAATGTGTGACAGTAGATTTCAGTAGTTTACCATATATTTCGGTACATTGCAGCATATTTCAATGTGTTGCAGTGTATTTCAATATGTTACAGTGTATTTTAGTATGTTGCAGTATGTCGCAGTGTGTTGCAGTATTTTTCAGTATGTAGCAGTGTATTTCAGTATTTTGCAGTATTTTCAATGTGTTATAGTTTATTTCAGTATATTACCGCATTTTTAGGTATGTTGCAGTATATTCAATGTGTTGCAGTGTTTTTCAATATGTTGTAGTATGTTGCAGTGTATTTCAGTATGTTACAGTGTTTTTCAGTATGTTGCAGTATGTTGCAGTATATTTCAGTATGTAGCAGTGTATTTCAGTATGTTGCACTATATTCCAGTATTTTACAGTGTATTTCAGTATGTTGCAGTATATTTCAGTGTGTTACAGTATAATTATGTATGTTGCAGTATTTTTCAATGTGTTGAAGTATTTTTCAGTAGTTTAATATATATTTAGCTATGTTGCATTATATTTCAATGTGTTGCAGTGTAATTCAGCATATTACAGTGTATTTCAGTATGTTGCAGTATATTTCAGTATGTAGCAGTGTATTTCAGTATAATGCAGTGTATTTCAGTAGGCTACAGCATATTTCAGTATGCTGCAGTATATTGCAATGTGCCGAAGTATATTTCAGTATGTTGCCGTATGTTCCAGTGTGTTGCAGAATACTTCAATGTGTTGCAGTGTACTTCAATACGTTACAGTGTATTTCAGTATCTTGTAGGATGTTGCAGTGTATTTCAGTATGTTACAGTGTATTTCAGTATGTTGCAGGATGTTGCAGTATATTTCAGTATGTTACAGTGTATTTCAGTATGTTGCAGTATATTTCAGTGTGTTACATTATATTCCAGTATTTTACAGTACATTTCCGTATATTACACTATAGTTCAGTGAGTTACAGTATGTTTCAGCGAGTTACAGTATATTTTAATGTGTTGCAGTGGATTTCAATGTATTACAGCGTATTTCAGTATGTTGTAGTATGTTGCAGTGTATTTCAGTATTTTGTAGTATTTTTCAATGTGTTACAGCATATTTCAGTATATTACCGTATATTTAGGTATGTTGCAGTATATTTCAATGTATTGCAGTGTATTTCAATATGTTGTAGTATTTTGCAGTGTATTTCAGTATGTTACAGTGTATTTCAGTATGGTGCAGTATGTTGCAGTATGTAGCAGTGTATTTCAGTGTTTTGCAGTATATTTCAGTGTGTTACGATATTTTGCAGTGTTTTTCAGTGTAATGCAGTGTATTTCAGTATGTAGCAGTGTATTTCAGTATAATGCAGTATATTTTAGAATGTTGCAGTATCTTGCAGTGTGTTGCAGTATATTTCAGTATGTAGCAGTGTATTTCAGTATTTTGCAGTATATTTCAGTGTGTTACAGTATTTTGCAGTGTTTTTCAGTGTGTTGCAGTGTATTTCAGTATGTTGCAGTATTTTTAAATGTGTTACAGTTCATTTTGATATATTACCGTATATTTAGGTATGTTGCAGTATATTTCAAGGTGTTGCAGTGTCTTTCAATATGTTGTAGTATGTTGCAGTGTATTTCAGTATGTTACAGTGTATTTCAGTATATTGCAGTACGTTGCAGTATATTTCAGTATGTAGCACTGTATTTCAGTATGTTGCAGTATATTTCAATATGTTACAGTGTATTTCAGTATGTTGCGGTATATTTCAGTGAGTTGCAGTGTATTTCAGTGTGCTACAGCATATTTCAGTATGTTACAGTATATTGCAATGTGTCGCAGTATTTTTCAGTATGTGTCAGTATTTTTCAATGTGTGACAGTAGATTTCAGTAGTTTACCATATATTTCTGTACATTGCAGCATATTTCAATGTGTTGCAGTGTATTTCAATATGTTACAGTGTATTTTAGTATGTTGCAGTATGTCGCAGTGTGTTGCAGTATTTTTCAGTATGTAGCAGTGTATTTCAGTATTTTGCAGTATATTTCAGTATGTTACAGTGTATTTCAGTATTCTGCAGTGTATTTCAGTATGTTGCAGTATATTTTAGTATGTTGCAGTATGTTGCAGTGTGTTGCAGTATATTTCAGTATGTAGCAGTGTATTTCAGTATTTTGCAGTATATTTCAATGTGTTGCAGTGTATTTCAATATGTTAGTGTATTTTAGTATGTTGCAGTATGTTGCAGTATATTTCAGTATGTAGCAGTGTATTTCAGTATGTTGCAGTATATTTCAGTATGTTACAGTGTATTTCAGTATTTTGCAGTGTATTTCAGTATTTTGCAGTATATTTTAGTATGTTGCAGTATGTCGCAGTGTGTTGCAGTATATTTCAGTATATAGCGGTGCATTTCAGTATTTTGCAGTATATTTCAATGTGTTGCAGTGTATTTCATTATGTTACAGTGTGTTTTAGTATGTTGCAGTATGTTGCAGTGAGTTGCAGTATATTTCAGTATGTAGGAGTGTACTTCAGTATGTTGCAGTATATTTCAGTATGTTACAGTGTATTTCAGTATTTTGCAGTGCATTTCAGTAAGTTGCAGTATATTTTAGTATGTTGCAGTATGTTGCAGTATGTTGTAGTATATTTCAGTATGGAGCAGTGTATTTCAGTATTTTGCAGTGTATTTCAGTGTGTTACAGTATTTTGCAGTGTTTTTCAGTGTGTTGCAGTGTATTTCAGTATGTTGCAGTATTGTTCAATGTGTAACAGTTTATTTTGGTATATTACCGTATGTTTAGGTATGTTGCACCATATTTCAATGTGTTGCAGTGTCTTTCAATATGTTGTAGTATGTTGCAGTGTATTTCAGTATGTTACAGTGTATTTCAGTATATTGCAGTATGTTGCAGTATATTTCAGTATGTAGCACTGTATTTCAGTATGTTGCAGTATATTTCAATATGTTACAGTGTATTTCAGTATGTTGCAGTATATTTCAGTGAGTTGCAGTGTATTTCAGTGTGCTACAGCATATTTCAGTATGTTACAGTATATTGCAATGTGTCGCAGTATATTTCAGTATGTTGCAGTATTTTTCAATGTGTGACAGTATATTTCAGTAGTTTACCATATATTTCGGTACATTGCAGTATATTTCAATGTGTTGCAGTGTATTTCAATATGTTACAGTGTATTTTAGTATGTTGCAGTATGTCGCAGTGTGTTGCAGTATTTTTCAGTATGTAGCAGTGTATTTCAGTATTTTGCAGTATATTTCAGTATGTTACAGTGTATTTCAGTATTCTGCAGTGTATTTCAGTATGTTGCAGTATATTTTAGTATGTTGCAGTATGTTGCAGTGTGTTGCAGTATATTTCAGTATGTAGCAGTGTATTTCAGTATTTTGCAGTATATTTCAATGTGTTGCAATGTATTTCATTATGTTACAGTGTATTTCAGTATGTTACAGTGTATTTCAGTATGTTGCAGTATGTTGCAGTATATTTCAGTATGTAGCACTGTATTTCAGTATGTTGCAGTATATTTCAATATGTTACAGTGTCTTTCATTATGTTGCGGTATATTTCAGTGAGTTGCAGTGTATTTCTGTGTGCTACAGCATATTTCAGTATGTTACAGTATATTGCAATGTGTCGCAGTATATTTCAGTATGTTGCAGTATTTTTCAATGTGTGTCAGCATATTTCAGTAGTTTACCATATATTTCGGTACATTGCAGTATATTTCAATGTGTTGCAGTGTATTTCACTATGTTACAGTGTATTTCAGTATGTTGTAGTATTTTGCGGTGTATTTCAGTGTGTTGCAGTGTATTTCAGTATGTTGCAGTGTTTTTCAATGTGTTACAGTATATTTCAGTATATTACCGTATATTTAGGTATGTTGCAGTATATTTCAATGTGTTGCAGTATATTTTATTATATTGTATTATGTTGCAGTGTATTTCAGTATGTTACAGTGTATTTCAGTATGGTGCAGTATGTTGCAGTATATTTCAGTATGTAGTAGTGTATTTCAGTATGTTACATATATTGCAGTGTGTCGCAGTATATTTCAGTATGTTGCAGTATGTTGCAGTGTGTTGCAGTATATTTCAGTATGTAGCAGTGTATTTCAGTATTTTGCAGTATATGTCAATGTGTTGCAGTGTGTTTCAGTATGTTACAGTGTATTTCAGTATGGTGCAGTATGTCGCAGTATATTACAGTATGTCACAGTGTATTTCAGTATGTTGCAGTATATTTCAGTGAGTTGCAGTGTGTTTCAGTGTGCTACAGCATATTTCAGTATGTTTCAGTATATTGCAATGTGTCGCAGTGTATTTCAGTATGTTGCCAAATGTTGCAGTATGTAGTAGTATATTTCAGTATGTAGCAGTGTATTTCGGTATGTTGTAGTATGTTGCAGTGTATTTCAGTATGTTACAGTGTATTTCAGTATGTTGCAGTATGTTGCAGTATATTTCAGTATGTAGCACTGCATTTCAGTATGTGGCAGTATACTTCAGTGTGTTACAGTATATTCCAGTATGTTACAGTACATTTCCGTATATTACACTATATTTCAGCGAGTTACAGTATATTTCAATGTGTTGCAGTGTATTTCAATATATTACCGCGTATTTCAGTATGTTGCAGTATATTGCAATGTGTCGCAGTATATTTCAGTATGTTGCTGTACATTTCAATCTGTCGCAGTATATTTCAGTATGTTGCCGTATGTTTCGGTGTGTTGCAGTATACTTCAATTTGTTGCAGTGTATTTCATTATGTTCCAGTGTATGTCAGTATAATGCAGTATGTTGCAGTGTGTTTCATTATGTTACAGTGTATTTTAGTATGTTGCAGTATCTTGCAGTATCTTTCAGTATGTTGCTGTACTTTTCAATGTGTTACAGTATATTTCAGTATCTTACCGTATATTTAGGTATGTTGCAGTGTATTTCAATATGTTGTAGCATTTTGCAGTGTATTTCAGTATGTTACAGCGTATTTCAGTATGTTGCAGTATTTTTCAATATGTTTTAGTGTATTTCAGTATTTTGCAGTATATTTCAGTGAGTTGCAGTGTATTTCAGTGCGCTACAGCATATTTCAGTATGTTACAGTATATTGCAATGTGTCGCAGTAACTTTCAGTATGTTGCAGTATTTTTCAATGTGTTACAGTATATTTCAGTAGTTTACAATATATCTCGGTATGTTGCAGTATATTTCAAAGTGTTACAGTGTATTTCAATATGTTACAGTGTATTTCAGTATGTTGTTTTATTTTGCAGTATATTTCGGTGTGTTGCAGTGTATTTCAGTATGTTGCAGTATTTTCAATGTGTAACAGTTTATTTTGGTACATTACCGTATGTTTAGGTATGTTGCAGCATATTTCAATGTGTTGCAGTGTCTTTCAATATGTTGTAGTATGTTGCAGTGTATTTCAGTATGTTACAGTGTATTTCAGTATATTGCAGTATGTTGCAGTATATTTCAGTATGTAGCACTGTATTTCAGTATGTTGCAGTATATTTCAATATGTTACAGTGTATTTCAGTATGTTGCAGTATATTTCAGTGAGTTGCAGTGTATTTCAGTGTGCTACAGCATATTTCAGTATGTTACAGTATATTGCAATGTGTCGCAGTATATTTCAGTATGTTGCAGTATTTTTCAATGTGTGAAAGTATATTTCAGTAGTTTACCATATATTTCGGTACATTGCAGTATATTTCAATGTGTTGCAGTGTATTTCAATATGTTACAGTGTATTTTAGTATGTTGCAGTATGTCGCAGTGTGTTGCAGTATTTTTCAGTATGTAGCAGTGTATTTCAGTATTTTGCAGTATATTTCAGTATGTTACAGTGTATTTCAGTATTCTGCAGTGTATTTCAGTATGTTGCATTATATTTTAGTATGTTGCAGTATGTTGCAGTGTGTTGCAGTATATTTCAGTATGTAGCAGTGTATTTCAGTATTTTGCAGTATATTTCAATGTGTTGCAATGTATTTCATTATGTTACAGTGTATTTCAGTATGTTACAGTGTATTTCAGTATGTTGCAGTATGTTGCAGTATATTTCAGTATGTAGCACTGTATTTCAGTATGTTGCAGTATATTTCAATATGTTAAAGTGTCTTTCATTATGTTGCAGTATATTTCAGTGAGTTGCAGTGTATTTCTGTGTGCTACAGCATATTTCAGTATGTTACAGTATATTACAATGTGTCGCAGTATATTTCAGTATGTTGCAGTATTTTTCAATGTGTGACAGCATATTTCAGTAGTTTACCATATATTTCGGTACATTGCAGTATATTTCAATGTGTTGCAGTGTATTTCACTATGTTACAGTGTATTTCAGTATGTTGTAGTATTTTGCGGTGTATTTCAGTGTGTTGCAGTGTATTTCAGTATGTTGCAGTGTTTTTCAATGTGTTACAGTATATTTCAGTATATTACCGTATATTTAGGTATGTTGCAGTATATTTCAATGTGTTGTAGTATATTTTATTATATTGTATTATGTTGCAGTGTATTTCAGTATGTTACAGTGTATTTCAGTATGGTGCAGTATGTTGCAGTATATTTCAGTATGTAGTAGTGTATTTCAGTATGTTACAGTATATTGCAGTGTGTCGCAGTATATTTCAGTATGTTGCAGTATGTTGCAGTGTGTTGCAGTATATTTCAGTATGTAGCAGTGTATTTAAGTATTTTGCAGTATATGTCAATGTGTTGCAGTGTGTTTCAGTATGTTACAGTGTATTTCAGTATGGTGCAGTATGTCGCAGTATATTACAGTATGTCACAGTGTATTTCAGTATGTTGCAGTATATTTCAGTGAGTTGCAGTGTGTTTCAGTGTGCTACAGCATATTTCAGTATGTTTCAGTATATTGCAATGTGTCGCAGTATATTTCAGTATGTTGCCAAATGTTGCAGTATGTAGTAGTATATTTCAGTATGTAGCAGTGTATTTCAGTATGTTGTAGTATGTTGCAGTGTATTTCAGTATGTTACAGTGTATTTCAGTATGTTGCAGTATGTTGCAGTATATTTCAGTATGTAGCACTGCATTTCAGTATGTGGCAGTATACTTCAGTGTGTTACAGTATATTCCAGTATGTTACAGTACATTTCCGTATATTACACTATATTTCAGCGAGTTACAGTATATTTCAATGTGTTGCAGTGTATTTCAATATATTACCGCGTATTTCAGTATGTTGCAGTATATTGCAATGTGTCGCAGTATATTTCAGTATGTTGCTGTACATTTCAATCTGTCGCAGTATATTTCAGTATGTTGCCGTATGTTTCGGTGTGTTGCAGTATATTTCAGTATGTAGCAGTGTATTTCAGTATTTTGCAGTATATGTCAATGTGTTGCAGTGTGTTTCAGTATGTTACAGTGTATTTCAGTATGTTGCAGTATGTTGCAGTATATTTCAGTATGTAGCAGTGTATTTCAGTATGTTGCAGTATATTTCAGTATGTTACAGTGTATTTCAGTATTTTGCAGTGTATTTCAGTATGTTGCAGTATATGTTAGTATGTTGCAGAATGTTGCAGTGTGCTGCAGTGTGTTTCAAAATGTTGTAGTATGTTGCAGTGTATTTCAGTTTGTTACAGTGTATTTCAGTATGTTACAGTATATTGCAGTGTGTCGCAGTATATTTCAGTATGTTGCAGTATGTTGCAGTGTGTTGCAGTATATTTCAGTATGTAGTAGTGTATTTCAGTATTTTGCAGTATATTTCAATGTGTTGCAGTGTATTTCAATATGTTAGTGTATTTTAGTATGTTGCAGTATGTTGCAGTATATTTCAGTATGTAGCAGTGTATTTCAGTATGTTGCAGTATATTTCAGTATGTTACAGTGTATTTCAGTATTTTGCAGTGTATTTCAGTATTTTGCAGTATATTTTAGTATGTTGCAGTATGTCGCAGTGTGTTGCAGTATATTTCAGTATATAGCAGTGCATTTCAGTATTTTGCAGTATATTCCAATGTGTTGCAGTGTATTTCATTATGTTACAGTGTGTTTTAGTATGTTGCAGTATGTTGCAGTGAGTTGCAGTATATTTCAGTATGTAGGAGTGTACTTCAGTATGTTGCAGTATATTTCAGTATGTTACAGTGTATTTCAGTATTTTGCAGTGCATTTCAGTAAGTTGCAGTATATTTTAGTATGTTGCAGTATGTTGCAGTGTGTTGTAGTATATTTCAGTATGGAGCAGTGTATTTCAGTATTTTGCAGTGTATTTCAGTGTGTTACAGTATTTTGCAGTGTTTTTCAGTGTGTTGCAGTGTATTTCAGTATGTTGCAGAATTTTTCAATGTGTAACAGTTTATTTTGGTATATTACCGTATGTTTAGGTATGTTGCAGCATATTTCAATGTGTTGCAGTGTCTTTCAATATGTTGTAGTATGTTGCAGTGTATTTCAGTATGTTACAGTGTATTTCAGTATATTGCAGTATGTTGCAGTATATTTCAGTATGTAGCACTGTATTTCAGTATGTTGCAGTATATTTCAATATGTTACAGTGTATTTCAGTATGTTGCGGTATATTTCAGTGAGTTGCAGTGTATTTCAGTGTGCTACAGCATATTTCAGTATGTTACAGTATATTGCAATGTGTCGCAGTATTTTTCAGTATGTGTCAGTATTTTTCAATGTGTGACAGTAGATTTCAGTAGTTTACCATATATTTCTGTACATTGCAGCATATTTCAATGTGTTGCAGTGTAATTCAATATGTTACAGTGTATTTTAGTATGTTGCAGTATGTCGCAGTGTGTTGCAGTATTTTTCAGTATGTAGCAGTGTATTTCAGTATTTTGCAGTATATTTCAGTATGTTACAGTGTATTTCAGTATTCTGCAGTGTGTTTCAGTATGTTGCAGTATATTTTAGTATGTTGCAGTATGTTGCAGTGTGTTGCAGTATATTTCAGTATGTAGCAGTGTATTTCAGTATTTTGCAGTATATTTCAATGTGTTGCAGTGTATTTCAATATGTTAGTGTATTTTAGTATGTTGCAGTATTTTGCAGTATATTTCAGTATGTAGCGGTGTATTTCAGTATGTTGCAGTATATTTCAGTATGTTACAGTGTATTTCAGTATTTTGCAGTGTATTTCAGTATTTTGCAGTATATTTTAGTATGTTGCAGTATGTCGCAGTGTGTTGCAGTATATTTCAGTATATAGCAGTGCATTTCAGTATTTTGCAGTATATTTCGATGTGTTGCAGTGTATTTCATTATGTTACAGTGTGTTTTAGTATGTTGCAGTATGTTGCAGTGAGTTGCAGTATATTTCAGTATGTAGGAGTGTACTTCAGTATGTTGCAGTATATTTCAGTATGTTACAGTGTATTTCAGTATTTTGCAGTGCATTTCAGTAAGTTGCAGTATATTTTAGTATGTTGCAGTATGTTGCAGTATGTTGTAGTATATTTCAGTATGGAGCAGTGTATTTCAGTATTTTGCAGTGTATTTCAGTGTGTTACAGTATTTTGCAGTGTTTTTCAGTGTGTTGCAGTGTATTTCAGTATGTTGCAGTATTTTTCAATGTGTAACAGTTTATTTTGGTATATTACCGTATGTTTAGGTATGTTGCAGCATATTTCAATGTGTTGCAATGTCTTTCAATATGTTGTAGTATGTTGCAGTGTATTTCAGTATGTTACAGTGTATTTCAGTATATTGCAGTATGTTGCAGTATATTTCAGTATGTAGCACTGTATTTCAGTATGTTGCAGTATATTTCAATATGTTACAGTGTATTTCAGTATGTTGCAGTATATTTCAGTGAGTTGCAGTGTATTTCAGTGTGCTACAGCATATTTCAGTATGTTACAGTATATTGCAATGTGTCGCAGTATATTTCAGTATGTTGCAGTATTTTTCAATGTGTGACAGTATATTTCAGTAGTTTACCATATATTTCGGTACATTGCAGTATATTTCAATGTGTTGCAGTGTATTTCAATATGTTACAGTGTATTTTAGTATGTTGCAGTATGTCGCAGTGTGTTGCAGTATTTTTCAGTATGTAGCAGTGTATTTCAGTATTTTGCAGTATATTTCAGTATGTTACAGTGTATTTCAGTATTCTGCAGTGTATTTCAGTATGTTGCAGTATATTTTAGTATGTTGCAGTATGTTGCAGTGTGTTGCAGTATATTTCAGTATGTAGCAGTGTATTTCAGTATTTTGCAGTATATTTCAATGTGTTGCAATGTATTTCATTATGTTACAGTGTATTTCAGTATGTTACAGTGTATTTCAGTATGTTGCAGTATGTTGCAGTATATTTCAGTATGTAGCACTGTATTTCAGTATGTTGCAGTATATTTCAATATGTTAAAGTGTCTTTCATTATGTTGCAGTATATTTCAGTGAGTTGCAGTGTATTTCTGTGTGCTACAGCATATTTCAGTATGTTACAGTATATTGCAATGTGTCGCAGTATATTTCAGTATGTTGCAGTCTTTTTCAATGTGTGTCAGCATATTTCAGTAGTTTACCATATATTTCGGTACATTGCAGTATATTTCAATGTGTTGCAGTGTATTTCACTATGTTACAGTGTATTTCAGTATGTTGTAGTATTTTGCGGTGTATTTCAGTGTGTTGCAGTGTATTTCAGTATGTTGCAGTGTTTTTCAATGTGTTACAGTATATTTCAGTATATTACCGTATATTTAGGTATGTTGCAGTATATTTCAATGTGTTGCAGTATATTTTATTATATTGTATTGTGTTGCAGTGTATTTCAGTATGTTACAGTGTATTTCAGTATGGTGCAGTATGTTGCAGTATATTTCAGTATGTAGTAGTGTATTTCAGTATGTTACAGTATATTGCAGTGTGTCGCAGTATATTTCAGTATGTTGCAGTATGTTGCAGTGTGTTGCAGTATATTTCAGTATGTAGCAGTGTATTTAAGTATTTTGCAGTATATGTCAATGTGTTGCAGTGTGTTTCAGTATGTTACAGTGTATTTCAGTATGGTGCAGTATGTCGCAGTATATTACAGTATGTCACAGTGTATTTCAGTATGTTGCAGTATATTTCAGTGAGTTGCAGTGTGTTTCAGTGTGCTACAGCATATTTCAGTATGTTTCAGTATATTGCAATGTGTCGCAGTATATTTCAGTATGTTGCCAAATGTTGCAGTATGTAGTAGTATATTTCAGTATGTAGCAGTGTATTTCAGTATGTTGTAGTATGTTGCAGTGTATTTCAGTATGTTACAGTGTATTTCAGTATGTTGCAGTATGTTGCAGTATATTTCAGTATGTAGCACTGCATTTCAGTATGTGGCAGTATACTTCAGTGTGTTACAGTATATTCCAGTATGTTACAGTACATTTCCGTATATTACACTATATTTCAGCGAGTTACAGTATATTTCAATGTGTTGCAGTGTATTTCAATATATTACCGCGTATTTCAGTATGTTGCAGTATATTGCAATGTGTCGCAGTATATTTCAGTATGTTGCTGTACATTTCAATCTGTCGCAGTATATTTCGGTATTTTGCCGTATGTTTCAGTTTGTTGCAGTATATTTCAATGTGTTACAGTGTATATCAATATGTTCCAGTGTATTTCAGTATGTTGCAGTATTATGCAGTGTATTTCGATATGTTACGGTGTAATTCAGTGTGTTGCAGTATGTTGCAGTATGTTGCAGTGTATTTCGATATGTTACAGTGTATTTCAGTATGTTGCAGTATGTTGCATTATGTTTCAGTGTATTTCAGTGTGTCACAGTGTATTTCAGTATGTTGCACTATGTTGCAGTATAATTCAGTATGTTGCATTACATTTCAGTGTATTACAGTATACTTCAGTGTGTTGCAGTGTATTTCAGTGTGCTACAGCATATTTCAGTATGTTACAGTATATTGCAATGTGTCGCAGTAACTTTCAGTATGTTGCAGTATTTTTCAATGTGTTACAGTATATTTCAGTAGTTTACAATATATCTCGGTATGTTGCAGTATATTTCAAAGTGTTACAGTGTATTTCAATATGTTACAGTGTATTTCAGTATGTTGTTTTATTTTGCAGTATATTTCGGTGTGTTGCAGTGTATTTCAGTATGTTGCAGTATTTTCAATGTGTAACAGTTTATTTTGGTATATTACCGTATGTTTAGGTATGTTGCAGCATATTTCAATGTGTTGCAGTGTCTTTCAATATGTTGTAGTATGTTGCAGTGTATTTCAGTATGTTACAGTGTATTTCAGTATATTGCAGTATGTTGCAGTATATTTCAGTATGTAGCACTGTATTTCAGTATGTTGCAGTATATTTCAATATGTTACAGTGTATTTCAGTATGTTGCAGTATATTTCAGTGAGTTGCAGTGTATTTCAGTGTGCTACAGCATATTTCAGTATGTTACAGTATATTGCAATGTGTCGCAGTATATTTCAGTATGTTGCAGTATTTTTCAATGTGTGACAGTATATTTCAGTAGTTTACCATATATTTCGGTACATTGCAGTATATTTCAATGTGTTGCAGTGTATTTCAATATGTTACAGTGTATTTTAGTATGTTGCAGTATGTCGCAGTGTGTTGCAGTATTTTTCAGTATGTAGCAGTGTATTTCAGTATTTTGCAGTATATTTCAGTATGTTACAGTGTATTTCAGTATTCTGCAGTGTATTTCAGTATGTTGCAGTATATTTTAGTATGTTGCAGTATGTTGCAGTGTGTTGCAGTATATTTCAGTATGTAGCAGTGTATCTCAGTATTTTGCAGTATATTTCAATGTGTTGCAATGTATTTCATTATGTTACAGTGTATTTCAGTATGTTACAGTGTATTTCAGTATGTTGCAGTATGTTGCAGTATATTTCAGTATGTAGCACTGTATTTCAGTATGTTGCAGTATATTTCAATATGTTAAAGTGTCTTTCATTATGTTGCAGTATATTTCAGTGAGTTGCAGTGTATTTCTGTGTGCTACAGCATATTTCAGTATGTTACAGTATATTGCAATGTGTCGCAGTATATTTCAGTATGTTGCAGTATTTTTCAATGTGTGTCAGCATATTTCAGTAGTTTACCATATATTTCGGTACATTGCAGTATATTTCAATGTGTTGCAGTGTATTTCACTATGTTACAGTGTATTTCAGTATGTTGTAGTATTTTGCGGTGTATTTCAGTGTGTTGCAGTGTATTTCAGTATGTTGCAGTGTTTTTCAATGTGTTACAGTATATTTCAGTATATTACCGTATATTTAGGTATGTTGCAGTATATTTCAATGTGTTGCAGTATATTTTATTATATTGTATTATGTTGCAGTGTATTTCAGTATGTTACAGTGTATTTCAGTATGGTGCAGTATGTTGCAGTATATTTCAGTATGTAGTAGTGTATTTCAGTATGTTACAGTATATTGCAGTGTGTCGCAGTATATTTCAGTATGTTGCAGTATGTTGCAGTGTGTTGCAGTATATTTCAGTATGTAGCAGTGTATTTCAGTATTTTGCAGTATATGTCAATGTGTTGCAGTGTGTTTCAGTATGTTACAGTGTATTTCAGTATGGTGCAGTATGTCGCAGTATATTACAGTATGTCACAGTGTATTTCAGTATGTTGCAGTATATTTCAGTGAGTTGCAGTGTGTTTCAGTGTGCTACAGCATATTTCAGTATGTTTCAGTATATTGCAATGTGTCGCAGTATATTTCAGTATGTTGCCAAATGTTGCAGTATGTAGTAGTATATTTCAGTATGTAGCAGTGTATTTCAGTATGTTGTAGTATGTTGCAGTGTATTTCAGTATGTTACAGTGTAATTCAGTATGTTGCAGTATGTTGCAGTATATTTCAGTATGTAGCACTGCATTTCAGTATGTGGCAGTATACTTCAGTGTGTTACAGTATATTCCAGTATGTTACAGTACATTTCCGTATATTACACTATATTTCAGCGAGTTACAGTATATTTCAATGTGTTGCAGTGTATTTCAATATATTACCGCGTATTTCAGTATGTTGCAGTATATTGCAATGTGTCGCAGTATATTTCAGTATGTTGCTGTACATTTCAATCTGTCGCAGTATATTTCAGTATGTTGCCGTATGTTTCGGTGTGTTGCAGTATATTTCAGTATGTAGCAGTGTATTTCAGTATTTTGCAGTATATGTCAATGTGTTGCAGTGTGTTTCAGTATGTTACAGTGTATTTCAGTATGTTGCAGTATGTTGCAGTATATTTCAGTATGTAGCAGTGTATTTCAGTATGTTGCAGTATATTTCAGTATGTTACAGTGTATTTCAGTATTTTGCAGTGTATTTCAGTATGTTGCAGTATATGTTAGTATGTTGCAGTATGTTGCAGTGTGCTGCAGTGTGTTTCAAAATGTTGTAGTATGTTGCAGTGTATTTCAGTTTGTTACAGTGTATTTCAGTATGTTACAGTATATTGCAGTGTGTCGCAGTATATTTCAGTATGTTGCAGTATGTTGCAGTGTGTTGCAGTATATTTCAGTATGTAGTAGTGTATTTCAGTATTTTGCAGTATATGTCAATGTGTTGCAGTGTGTTTCAGTATGTTACAGTGTATTTCAGTATGGTGCAGTATGTCGCAGTATATTACAGTATGTCACAGTGTATTTCAGTATGTTGCAGTATATTTCAGTGAGTTGCAGTGTGTTTCAGTGTGCTACAGCATATTTCAGTATGTTTCAGTATATTGCAATGTGTCGCAGTGTATTTCAGTATGTTGTAGTATGTTGCAGTGTATTTCAGTATGTTACAGTGTATTTCAGTATGTTGCAGTATGTTGCAGTATATTTCAGTATGTAGCACTGCATTTCAGTATGTGGCAGTATACTTCAGTGTGTTACAGTATATTCCAGTATGTTACAGTACATTTCCGTATATTACACTATATTTCAGCGAGTTACAGTATATTTCAATGTGTTGCAGTGTATTTCAATATATTACCGCGTATTTCAGTATGTTGCAGTATATTGCAATGTGTCGCAGTAAATTTCAGTATGTTGCTGTACATTTCAATCTGTCGCAGTATATTTCAGTATGTTGCCGTATGTTTCGGTGTGTTGCAGTATACTTCAATTTGTTGCAGTGTATTTCATTATGTTCCAGTGTATGTCAGTATAATGCAGTATGTTGCAGTGTGTTTCATTATGTTACAGTGTATTTTAGTATGTTGCAGTATCTTGCAGTATCTTTCAGTATGTTGCTGTACTTTTCAATGTGTTACAGTATATTTCAGTATCTTACCGTATATTTAGGTATGTTGCAGTGTATTTCAATATGTTGTAGTATTTTGCAGTGTATTTCAGTATGTTACAGTGTATTTCAGTATGTTGCAGTATTTTTCAATATGTTTTAGTGTATTTCAGTATTTTGCAGTATATTTCAGTGAGTTGCAGTGTATTTCAGTGTGCTACAGCATATTTCAGTATGTTACAGTATATTGCAATGTGTCGCAGTAACTTTCAGTATGTTGCAGTATTTTTCAATGTGTTACAGTATATTTCAGTAGTTTACAATATATCTCGGTATGTTGCAGTATATTTCAATGTGTTACAGTGTATTTCAATATGTTACAGTGTATTTCAGTATGTTGTTTTATTTTGCAGTGTATTTCGGTGTGTTGCAGTGTATTTCAGTATGTTGCAGTATTTTCAATGTGTTATAGTTTATTTCAGTATATTACCGCATTTTTAGGTATGTTGCAGTATATTCAATGTGTTGCAGTGTTTTTCAATATGTTGTAGTATGTTGCAGTGTATTTCAGTATGTTACAGTGTTTTTCAGTATGTTGCAGTATGTTGCAGTATATTTCAGTATGTAGCAGTGTATTTCAGTATGTTGCACTATATTCCAGTATTTTACAGTGTATTTCAGTATGTTGCAGTATATTTCAGTGTGTTACAGTATAATTATGTATGTTGCAGTATTTTTCAATGTGTTGAAGTATTTTTCAGTAGTTTATTATATATTTTGCTATGTTGCAGTATATTTCAATGTGTTGCAGTGTAATTCAGCATATTACAGTGTATTTCAGTATGTTGCAGTATATTTCAGTATGTAGCAGTGTATTTCAGTATAATGCAGTGTATTTCAGTAGGCTACAGCATATTTCAGTATGCTGCAGTATATTGCAATGTGCCGAAGTATATTTCAGTATGTTGCAGTATATTTCAGTATGTTACAGTGTATTTCAGTATTCTGAAGTGTATTTCAGTATGTTGCAGTAAATTTTAGTATGTTGCAGTAGGTTGCAGTGTGTTGCAGTATATTTCAGTATGTAGCAGTGTATTTCAGTATTTTGCCGTATATTTCAATGTGTTGCAGTGTATTTTAGTATGTTGCAGTATGTTGCAGTATATTTCAGTATGTAGCAGTGTATTTCAGTATGTTGCAGTATATTTCAGTATGTTACAGTGTATTTCAGTATTTTGCAGTGTATTTCAGTATGTTGCAGTATATGTTAGTATGTTGCAGTATGTTGCAGTGTGCTGCAGTGTGTTTCAAAATGTTGTAGTATGTTGCAGTGTATTTTAGTTTGTTACAGTGTATTTCAGTATGTTGCAGTATGTTGCAGTATATTTCAGTATGTAGCACTGTATTTCAGTATGTTGCAGTGTATCTCAATATGTTACAGTGTATTTCAGTATGTTGCAGTATATTTCAGTGAGTTGCAGTGTATTTCAATGTGCTACAGCATATTTCAGTATGTTACAGTATATTGCAATGTGTCGCAGTATATTTCAGTATGTTGCAGTATTTTTCAATATGTGACAGTATATTTCAGTAGTTTACCATATATTTCGGCACATTGCAGTATATTTCACTGTGTTGCAGTGTATTTCAATATGTTACAGTGTATTTTAGTATGTTTCAGTATGTTGCAGTGTGTTGCCAGATATTTCAGTATGTAGCAGTGTATTTCAGTATGTTGCAGTATATTTCAGTATGTTACAGTGTATTTCAGTATTTTGCAGTGTATTTCAGTATGTTGCAGTTTATTTTAGTATGTTGCAGTATGTTGCCGGGTGTTGCAGTATATTTCAGTGTGTAGCAGTGTATTTCAGTATTTTGCAGTATATTTCAATGTGTTGCAGTGTATTTTAATATGTTACAGTGTATTTTAGTATGTTGCAGTATGTTGCAGTGAGTTGCAGTATATTTCAGTATGTAGGAGTGTACTTCAGTATGTTGCAGTATATTTCAGTATGTTACAGTGTATTTCAGTTTTTTGCAGTGTATTTCAGTATGTTGCAGTATATTTTAGCATGTTGCAGTATGTTGCAGTGTGTTGCAGTATATTTCAGTATGTAGCAGTGTATTTCAGTATTTTGCAGTATATTTCAGTGTGTTACAGTATTTTGCAGTGTTTTTCAGTGTGTTGCAGTGTATTTCAGTATGTTGCAGTATTTTTCAATGTGTAACAGTTTATTTTGGTATATTACCGTATATTTAGGTATGTTGCAGCATATTTCAATGTGTTGCAGTGTCTTTCAATATGTTGCAGTATATTTCAGTGAGTTGCAGTGTATTTCAGTGTGCTACAGCATAATTCAGTATGTTACAGTATATTGCACTGTGTCACAGTATATTTCAGTATGTGTCAGTATTTTTCAATGTGTGACAGTATATTTCAGTAGTTTACCATATATTTAGGTACATTGCAGCATATTTCAATGTGTTGCAGTGTATTTCAATATGTTACAGTGTATTTTAGTATGTTGCAGTATGTCGCAGCGTGTTGCAGTATTTTTCAGTATGTAGCAGTGTATTTCAGTATTTTGCAGTATATTTCAGTATGTTACAGTGTATTTCAGTATTCTGCAGTGTATTTCAGTATGTTGCAGTAAATTTTAATATGTTGCAGTATGTTGCAGTGTGTTGCAGTATATTTCAGTATGTAGCAGTGTATTTCAGTATTTGCCGTATATTTCAATGTGTTGCAGTGTATTTCAATATGTTACAGTGTATTTTAGTATGTTGCAGTATGTTGCAGTATATTTCAGTATGTAGCAGTGTATTTCAGTATGTTGCAGTATATTTCAGTATGTTACAGTGTATTTCAGTTTTTTGCAGTGTATTTCAGTATGTTGCAGTATATGTTAGTATGTTGCAGTATGTTGCAGTGTGCTGCAGTGTATTTCAATATGTTGCGGGATGTTGCAGTGTATTTCAGTATGTTACAGTGTATTTCATTATGTTGCAGTATATTTCAGTGTGTTACAGTATATTCCAGTATTTTACAGTATATTTCCGTATATTACACTATATTTCAGTGAGTTACAGTATGTTTCAGCGAGTTACAGTATATTTCAATGTGTTGCAGTGTATTTCAATGTATTACAGCGTATTTCAGTATGTTGCAGTATATTTCAGTGAGTTGCAGTGTATTTCAATGTGCTACAGCATATTTCAGTATGTTACAGTATATTGCAATGTGTCGCAGTATTTTTCAATATGTGACAGTATATTTCAGTAGTTTACCATATATTTCGGCACATTGCAGTATATTTCACTGTGTTGCAGTGTATTTCAATATGTTACAGTGTATTTTAGTATGTTTCAGTATGTTGCAGTGTGTTGCCGTGTATTTCAGTATGTAGCAGTGTATTTCAGTATGTTGCAGTATATTTCAGTATGTTACAGTGTATTTCAGTATTTTGCAGTGTATTTCAGTATGTTGCAGTATATTTTAGTATGTTGCAGTATGTTGCAGTGTGTTGCAGTATATTTAAGTATATAGCAGTGTATTTCAGTATTTTGCAGTATATTCCAATGTGTTGCAGTGTATTTCATTATGTTACAGTGTATTTTAGTATGTTGCAGTATGTTGCAGTGTGTTGCAGTATATTTCAGTATGTAGCAGTATATTTCAGTATGTTGCAGTATATTTCAGTATGTTACAGTGTATTTCAGTATTTTGCAGTGTATTTCAGTATGTTGCAGTTTATTTTAGTATATTGCAGTATGTTGCCGTGTGTTGCAGTATATTTCAGTGTGTAGCAGTGTAGTTCAGTATTTTGCAGTATATTTCAATGTGTTGCAGTGTATTTCAATATGTTACAGTGTATTTTAGTATGTTGCAGTATGTTGCAGTGAGTTGCAGTATATTTCAGTATGTAGGAGTGCACTTCAGTATGTTGCAGTATATTTCAGTATGTTACAGTGTATTTCAGTATTTTGCAGTGTATTTCAGTATGTTGCAGTATATTTTAGCATGTTGCAGTATGTTGCAGTGTGTTGCAGTATATTTCAGTATGTAGCAGTGTATTTCAGTATTTTGCAGTATATTTCAGTGTGTTACAGTATTTTGCAGTGTTTTTCAGTGTGTTGCAGTGTATTTCAGTATGTTGCAGTGTTTTTCAATGTGTAACAGTTTATTTTGGTATATTACCGTATATTTAGGTATGTTGCAGTATATTTCAATGTGTTGCAGTGTCTTTCAATATGTTGTAGTATGTTGCAGTGTATTGCAGTATGTTGCAGTATATTTCAATATGTTACAGTGTATTTCAGTATGTTGCAGTATATTTCAGTGAGTTGCAGTGTATTTCAGTGTGCTACAGCATATTTCAGTATGTTACAGTATATTGCACTGTGTCGCAGTATATTTTAGTATGTGTCAGTGTTTTTCAATGTGTGACAGTATATTTCAGTAGTTTACCATATATTTCGGTACATTGCAGCATACTTCAATGTGTTGCAGTGTATTTCAATATGTTACAGTGTATTTTAGTATGTTGCAGTATGTCTCAGTGTGTTGCAGTATTTTTCAGTATGTAGCAGTGTATTTCAGTATTTTGCAGTATATTTCAGTATGTTACAGTGTATTTCAGTATTCTGCAGTGTATTTCAGTATGTTGCAGTAAATTTTAGTATGTTGCAGTAGGTTGCAGTGTGTTGCAGTATATTTCAGTATGTAGCAGTGTATTTCAGTATTTTGCCGTATATTTCAATGTGTTGCAGTGTATTTCAATATGTTACAGTGTATTTTAGTATGTTGCAGTATGTTGCAGTATATTTCAGTATGTAGCAGTGTATTTCAGTATGTTGCAGTATATTTCAGTATGTTACAGTGTATTTCAGTATTTTGCAGTGTATTTCAGTATGTTGCAGTATATGTTAGTATGTTGCAGTATGTTGCAGTGTGCTGCAGTGTGTTTCAAAATGTTGTAGTATGTTGCAGTGTATTTCAGTTTGTTACAGTGTATTTCAGTATGTTGCAGTATGTTGCAGTATATTTCAGTATGTAGCACTGTATTTCAGTATGTTGCAGTGTATTTCAATATGTTACAGTGTATTTCAGTATGTTGCAGTATATTTCAGTGAGTTGCAGTGTATTTCAATGTGCTACAGCATATTTCAGTATGTTACAGTATATTGCAATGTGTCGCAGTATATTTCAGTATGTTGCAGTATTTTTCAATATGTGACAGTATATTTCAGTAGTTTACCATATATTTCGGCACATTGCAGTATATTTCACTGTGTTGCAGTGTATTTCAGTATGTTACAGTGTATTTTAGTATGTTTCAGTATGTTGCAGTGTGTTGCCGTATATTTCAGTATGTAGCAGTGTATTTCAGTATGTTGCAGTATATTTCAGTATGTTACAGTGTATTTCAGTATTTTGCAGTGTATTTCAGTATGTTGCAGTATATTTTAGTATGTTGCAGTATGTTGCAGTGTGTTGCAGTATATTTCAGTATATAGCAGTGTATTTCTGTATTTTGCAGTATATTTCAATGTGTTGCAGTGTATTTCATTATGTTACAGTGTATTTTAGTTTGTTGCAGTATGTTGCAGTGTGTTGCAGTATATTTCAGTATGTAGCAGTATATTTCAGTATGTTGCAGTATATTTCAGTATGTTACAGTGTATTTCAGTATTTTGCAGTGTATTTCAGTATGTTGCAGTTTATTTTAGCATGTTGCAGTATGTTGCCGTGTGTTGCAGTATATTTCAGTGTGTAGCAGTGTATTTCAGTATTTTGCAGTATATTTCAATGTGTTGCAGTCTATTTCAATATGTTACAGTGTATTTTAGTATGTTGCAGTATGTTGCAGTGAGTTGCAGTATATTTCAGTATGTAGGAGTGTACTTCAGTATGTTGCAGTATATTTCAGTATGTTACAGTGTATTTCAGTATTTTGCAGTGTATTTCAGTATGTTGCAGTATATTTTAGCATGTTGCAGTATGTTGCAGTGTGTTGCAGTATATTTCAGTATGTAGCAGTGTATTTCAGTATTTTGCAGTATATTTCAGTGTGTTACAGTATTTTGCAGTGTTTTTCAGTGTGTTGCAGTGTATTTCAGTATGTTGCAGTATTTTTCAATGTGTAACAGTTTATTTTGGTATATTACCGTATATTTAGGTATGTTGCAGTATATTTCAATGTGTTGCAGTGTCTTTCAATATGTTGTAGTATGTTGCAGTGTATTGCAGTATGTTGCAGTATATTTCAATATGTTGCAGTGTATTTCAGTATGTTGCAGTATATTTCAGTGAGTTGCAGTGTATTTCAGTGTGCTACAGCATAATTCAGTATGTTACAGTATATTGCACTGTGTCGCAGTATATTTCAGTATGTGTCAGTATTTTTCAATGTGTGATAGTATATTTCAGTAGTTTACCATATATTTAGGTACATTGCAGCATATTTCAATGTGTTGCAGTGTATTTCAATATGTTACAGTGTATTTTAGTATGTTGCAGTATGTCGCAGTGTGTTGCAGTATTTTTCAGTATG
This sequence comes from Bugula neritina, assembly GCA_964035545.1. NCBI lineage: Eukaryota > Metazoa > Bryozoa > Gymnolaemata > Cheilostomatida > Bugulidae > Bugula > Bugula neritina. The sequence goes on along the minus strand of CAXIUT010000230.1, from coordinate 642,510 downwards.
TAGCAGTGTATTTCAGTATTTTGCAGTATATTTCAGTATGTTACAGTGTATTTCAGTATTCTGCAGTGTATTTCAGTATGTTGCAGTAAATTTTAGTATGTTGCAGTATGTTGCAGTGTGTTGCAGTATATTTCAGTATGTAGCAGTGTATTTCAGTATTTGCCGTATATTTCAATGTGTTGCAGTGTATTTCAATATGTTACAGTGTATTTTAGTATGTTGCAGTATGTTGCAGTATATTTCAGTATGTAGCAGTGTATTTCAGTATGTTGCAGTATATTTCAGTATGTTACAGTGTATTTCAGTATTTTGCAGTGTATTTCAGTATGTTGCAGTATATGTTAGTATGTTGCAGTATGTTGCAGTGTGCTGCAGTGTATTTCAATATGTTGCGGGATGTTGCAGTGTATTTCAGTATGTTACAGTGTATTTCATTATGTTGCAGTATATTTCAGTGTGTTACAGTATATTCCAGTATTTTACAGTATATTTCCGTATATTACACTATATTTCAGTGAGTTACAGTATGTTTCAGTGAGTTACAGTATATTTCAATGTGTTGCAGTGTATTTCAATGTATTACAGCGTATTTCAGTATGTTGTAGTATGTTGCAGTGTAATTCGGTATTTTGCAGTATTTTTCAATGTGTTACAGTGTATTTCAGTATATTACCGTATATTTAGGTATGTTGCAGTATATTTCAATGTATTGCAGTGTATTTCAATATTTTGTAGTATTTTGCAGTGTATTTCAGTATGTTACAGTGTATTTAAGTATTTTGCAGTGTATTTCAGTATGTTGCAGTATATTTTAGTATGTTGCAGTATGTTGCACTGTGTTGCAGTATATTTCAGTGTGTTACAGTATTTTGCAGTGTTTTTCAGTGTGTTGGAGTGTATTTCAGTCTGTTGCAGTATTTTTCAAGATGTTACAGTATATTTTGGTATATTACCGTATATTTAGGTATGTTTCAGTATATTTCAATGTGTTGCAGTGTATTTCAAAATGTTGTAGTATGTTGCAGTGAATTTCAGTATGTTACAGTGTATTTCAGTATGTTGCAGTATGTTGCAGTATATTTCAGTATGTAGCACTGTGTTTCACTATGTTGCAGTGTATTTCAGTGAGTTGCAGTGTATTTCAATGTGCTACAGCATATTTCAGTATGTTACAGTATGTTGCAATGTGTCGCAGTATATTTCAGTATGTTGCAGTATATTTCAATGTGTCGCAGTGTATTTCAATATATTGTATTATGTTGCAGTGTATTTCAGTATGTTACAGTGTATTTCAGTATGGTGCAGTATGTTGCAGTATATTTCAGTATGTAGTAGTGTATTTCAGTATGTTGCAGTATGTTTCAGTATGTTGTAGTGTTTTGCGGTGTATTTCAGTGTGTTTCAGTGTGTTGCAGTATACTTCAATTTGTTGCAGTGTATTTCAATATGTTCCAGTGTATTTCAGTATATTGCAGTATGTTGCAGTATGTTTCAATATGTTACAGTGTATTTCAGTATGTTGCAGTATATTTCAGTGAGTTTCAGTGTATTTCAGTGTGCTACAGCATATTTCAGTATGTTACAGTATATTGCAATGTGTCGCAGTATTTTTCAATATGTGACAGTATATTTCAGTAGTTTACCATATATTTCGGCACATTGCAGTATATTTCACTGTGTTGCAGTGTATTTCAATATGTTACAGTGTATTTTAGTATGTTTCAGTATGTTGCAGTGTGTTGCCGTGTATTTCAGTATGTAGCAGTGTATTTCAGTATGTTGCAGTATATTTCAGTATGTTACAGTGTATTTCAGTATTTTGCAGTGTATTTCAGTATGTTGCAGTATATTTTAGTATGTTGCAGTATGTTGCAGTGTGTTGCAGTATATTTCAGTATATAGCAGTGTATTTCAGTATTTTGCAGTATATTTCAATGTGTTGCAGTGTATTTCATTATGTTACAGTGTATTTTAGTATGTTGCAGTATGTTGCAGTGTGTTGCAGTATATTTCAGTATGTAGCAGTATATTTCAGTATGTTGCAGTATATTTCAGTATGTTACAGTGTATTTCAGTATTTTGCAGTGTATTTCAGTATGTTGCAGTTTATTTTAGTATGTTGCAGTATGTTGCCGTGTGTTGCAGTATATTTCAATGTGTTGCAGTCTATTTCAATATGTTACAGTGTATTTTAGTATGTTGCAGTATGTTGCAGTGAGTTGCAGTATATTTCAGTATGTAGGAGTGTACTTCAGTATGTTGCAGTATATTTCAGTATGTTACAGTGTATTTCAGTATTTTGCAGTGTATTTCAGTATGTTGCAGTATATTTTAGCATGTTGCAGTATGTTGCAGTGTGTTGCAGTATATTTCAGTATGTAGCAGTGTATTTCAGTATTTTGCAGTATATTTCAGTGTGTTACAGTATTTTGCAGTGTTTTTCAGTGTGTTGCAGTGTATTTCAGTATGTTGCAGTATTTTTCAATGTGTAACAGTTTATTTTGGTATATTACCGTATATTTAGGTATGTTGCAGTATATTTCAATGTGTTGCAGTGTCTTTCAATATGTTGTAGTATGTTGCAGTGTATTGCAGTATGTTGCAGTATATTTCAATATGTTGCAGTGTATTTCAGTATGTTGCAGTATATTTCAGTGAGTTGCAGTGTATTTCAGTGTGCTACAGCATAATTCAGTATGTTACAGTATATTGCACTGTGTCGCAGTATATTTCAGTATGTGTCAGTATTTTTCAATGTGTGACAGTATATTTCAGTAGTTTACCATATATTTAGGTACATTGCAGCATATTTCAATGTGTTGCAGTGTATTTCAATATGTTACAGTGTATTTTAGTATGTTGCAGTATGTCGCAGTGTGTTGCAGTATTTTTCAGTATGTAGCAGTGTATTTCAGTATGTTGCAGTATATTTCAGTATGTTACAGTGTATTTCAGTATTTTGCAGTGTATTTCAGTATGTTGCAGTTTATTTTAGTATGTTGCAGTATGTTGCCGTGTGTTGCAGTATATTTCAGTGTGTAGCAGTGTATTTCAGTATTTTGCAGTATACTTCAATTTGTTGCAGTGTATTTCAATATGTTCCAGTGTATTTCAGTATATTGCAGTATGTTGCAGTATATTTCAATATGTTACAGTGTATTTCAGTATGTTGCAGTATCTTTCAGTGAGTTTCAGTGTATTTCAGTGTGCTACAGCATATTTCAGTATGTTACAGTATATTGCAATGTGTCGCAGTATTTTTCAATATGTGACAGTATATTTCAGTAGTTTACCATATATTTCGGCACATTGCAGTATATTTCACTGTGTTGCAGTGTATTTCAATATGTTACAGTGTATTTTAGTATGTTTCAGTATGTTGCAGTGTGTTGCCGTGTATTTCAGTATGTAGCAGTGTATTTCAGTATGTTGCAGTATATTTCAGTATGTTACAGTGTATTTCAGTATTTTGCAGTGTATTTCAGTATGTTGCAGTATATTTTAGTATGTTGCAGTATGTTGCAGTGTGTTGCAGTATATTTCAGTATATAGCAGTGTATTTCAGTATTTAGCAGTATATTTCAATGTGTTGCAGTGTATTTCATTATGTTACAGTGTATTTTAGTATGTTGCAGTATGTTGCAGTGTGTTGCAGTATATTTCAGTATGTAGCAGTATATTTCAGTATGTTGCAGTATATTTCAGTATGTTACAGTGTATTTCAGTATTTTGCAGTGTATTTCAGTATGTTGCAGTTTATTTTAGTATGTTGCAGTATGTTGCCGTGTGTTGCAGTATATTTCAATGTGTTGCAGTCTATTTCAATATGTTACAGTGTATTTTAGTATGTTGCAGTATGTTGCAGTGAGTTGCAGTATATTTCAGTATGTTACAGTATATTCTAGTATTTTACAGTATATTTCCGTATATTACACTATATTTCAGTGAGTTACAGTATGTTTCAGCGAGTTACAGTATATTTCAATGTGTTGCAGTGTATTTCAATGTATTACAGCGTATTTCAGTATGTTGTAGTATGTTGCAGTGTAATTCGGTATTTTGCAGTATTTTTCAATGTGTTACAGTGTATTTCAGTATATTACCGTATATTTAGGTATGTTGCAGTATATTTCAATGTATTGCAGTGTATTTCAATATTTTGTAGTATTTTGCAGTGTATGTCAGTATGTTACAGTGTATTTAAGTATTTTGCAGTGTATTTCAGTATGTTGCAGTATATTTTAGTATGTTGCAGTATGTTGCACTGTGTTGCAGTATATTTCAGTGTGTTACAGTATTTTGCAGTGTTTTTCAGTGTGTTGGAGTGTATTTCAGTATGTTGCAGTATTTTTCAAGATGTTACAGTATATTTTGGTATATTACCGTATATTTAGGTATGTTGCAGTATATTTCAATGTGTTGCAGTGTATTTCAAAATGTTGTAGTATGTTGCAGTGAATTTCAGTATGTTACAGTGTATTTCAGTATGTTGCAGTATGTTTCAGTATGTAGCACTGTGTTTCACTATGTTGCAGTGTATTTCAGTGAGTTGCAGTGTATTTCAATGTGCTACAGCATATTTCAGTATGTTACAGTATGTTGCAATGTGTCGCAGTATATTTCAGTATGTTGCAGTATATTTCAATGTGTCGCAGTGTATTTCAATATATTGTATTATGTTGCAGTGTATTTCAGTATGTTACAGTGTATTTCAGTATGGTGCAGTATGTTGCAGTATATTTCAGTATGTAGTAGTGTATTTCAGTATGTTGCAGTATGTTTCAGTATGTTGTAGTGTTTTGCGGTGTATTTCAGTGTGTTTCAGTGTGTTGCAGTATACTTCAATTTGTTGCAGTGTATTTCAATATGTTCCAGTGTATTTCAGTATATTGCAGTATGTTGCAGTATATTTCAATATGTTACAGTGTATTTCAGTATGTTGCAGTATATTTCAGTGAGTTTCAGTGTATTTCAGTGTGCTACAGCATATTTCAGTATGTTACAGTATATTGCAATGTGTCGCAGTATTTTTCAATATGTGACAGTATATTTCAGTAGTTTACCATATATTTCGGCACATTGCAGTATATTTCACTGTGTTGCAGTGTATTTCAATATGTTACAGTGTATTTTAGTATGTTTCAGTATGTTGCAGTGTGTTGCCGTGTATTTCATTATGTAGCAGTGTATTTCAGTATGTTGCAGTATATTTCAGTATGTTACAGTGTATTTCAGTATTTTGCAGTGTATTTCAGTATGTTGCAGTATATTTTAGTATGTTGCAGTATGTTGCAGTGTGTTGCAGTATATTTCAGTATATAGCAGTGTATTTCAGCATTTTGCAGTATATTTCAATGTGTTGCAGTGTATTTCATTATGTTACAGTGTATTTTAGTATGTTGCAGTATGTTGCAGTGTGTTGCAGTATATTTCAGTATGTAGCAGTATATTTCAGTATGTTGCAGTATATTTCAGTATGTTACAGTGTATTTCAGTATTTTGCAGTGTATTTCAGTATGTTGCAGTTTATTTTAGTATGTTGCAGTATGTTGCCGTGTGTTGCAGTATATTTCAGTGTGTAGCAGTGTATTTCAGTATTTTGCAGTATATTTCAATGTGTTGCAGTGTATTTCAATATGTTACAGTGTATTTTAGTATGTTGCAGTATGTTGCAGTGAGTTGCGGTATATTTCAGTATGTAGGAGTGCATTTCAGTATGTTGCAGTATATTTCAGTATGTTACAGTGTATTTCAGTATTTTGCAGTGTATTTCAGTATGTTGCAGTATATTTTAGCATGTTGCAGTATGTTGCAGTGTGTTGCAGTATATTTCAGTATGTAGCAGTGTATTTCAGTATTTTGCAGTATATTTCAGTGTGATACAGTATTTTGCAGTGTTTTTCAGTGTGTTGCAGTGTATTTCAGTATGTTGCAGTGTTTTTCAATGTGTAACAGTTTATTTTGGTATATTACCGTATATTTAGGTATGTTGCAGTATATTTCAACGTGTTGCAGTGTCTTTCAATATGTTGTAGTATGTTGCAGTGTATTGCAGTATGTTGCAGTATATTTCAATATGTTACAGTGTATTTCAGTATGTTGCAGTATATTTCAGTGAGTTGCAGTGTATTTCAGTGTGCTACAGCATATTTCAGTATGTTACAGTATATTGCACTGTGTCGCAGTATATTTCAGTATGTGTCAGTATTTTTCAATGTGTGACAGTATATTTCAGTAGTTTACCATATATTTCGGTACATTGCAGCATATTTCAATGTGTTGCAGTGTATTTCAATATGTTACAGTGTATTTTAGTATGTTGCAGTATGTCTCAGTGTGTTGCAGTATTTTTCAGTATGTAGCAGTGTATTTCAGTATTTTGCAGTATATTTCAGTATGTTACAGTGTATTTCAGTATTCTGCAGTGTATTTCAGTATGTTGCAGTAAATTTTAGTATGTTGCAGTAGGTTGCAGTGTGTTGCAGTATATTTCAGTATGTAGCAGTGTATTTCAGTATTTTGCCGTATATTTCAATGTGTTGCAGTGTATTTCAATATGTTACAGTGTATTTTAGTATGTTGCAGTGTGTTGCAGTATATTTCAGTATGTAGCAGTGTATTTCAGTATGTTGCAGTATATTTCAGTATGTTACAGTGTATTTCAGTATTTTGCAGTGTATTTCAGTATGTTGCAGTATATGTTAGTATGTTGCAGTATGTTGCAGTGTGCTGCAGTGTGTTTCAAAATGTTGTAGTATGTTGCAGTGTATTTCAGTTTGTTACAGTGTATTTCAGTATGTTGCAGTATGTTGCAGTATATTTCAGTATGTAGCACTGTATTTCAGTATGTTGCAGTGTATTTCAATATGTTACAGTGTATTTCAGTATGTTGCAGTATATTTCAGTGAGTTGCAGTGTATTTCAATGTGCTACAGCATATTTCAGTATGTTACAGTATATTGCAATGTGTCGCAGTATATTTCAGTATGTTGCAGTATTTTTCAATATGTGACAGTATATTTCAGTAGTTTACCATATATTTCGGCACATTGCAGTATATTTCAATGTGTTGCAGTGTATTTCAATATGTTACAGTGTATTTCAGTATGGTGCAGTATGTTGCAGTATATTTCAGTATGTAGTAGTGTATTTCAGTATGTTGCAGTATGTTTCAGTATGTTGTAGTGTTTTGCGGTGTATTTCAGTGTGTTTCAGTGTGTTGCAGTATACTTCAATTTGTTGCAGTGTAATTCAATATGTTCCAGTGTATTTCAGTATATTGCAGTATGTTGCAGTATATTTCAATATGTTACAGTGTATTTCAGTATGTTGCAGTATATTTCAGTGAGTTTCAGTGTATTTCAGTGTGCTACAGCATATTTCAGTATGTTACAGTATATTGCATTGTGTCGCAGTATATTTCAGTATGTTACAGTGTATTTCAGTATTTTGCAGTGTGTTTCAGTATGTTGCAGTATATTTTAGTATGTTGCAGTATGTTGCAGTGTGTTACAGTATAATTATGTATGTTGCAGTATTTTTCAATGTGTTAAAGTATTTTTCAGTAGTTTAATATATATTTTGCTATGTTGCAGTGAATTTCAGTATGTTACAGTGTATTTCAGTATGTTGCAGTATATTTCAGTATGTAGCACTGTGTTTCACTATGTTGCAGTGTATTTCAGTGAGTTGCAGTGTATTTCAATGTGCTACAGCATATTTCAGTATGTTACAGTATGTTGCAATGTGTCGCAGTATATTTCAGTATGTTGCAGTATATTTCAATGTGTCGCAGTGTATTTCAATATATTGTATTATGTTGCAGTGTATTTCAGTATGTTACAGTGTATTTCAGTATGGTGCAGTATGTTGCAGTATATTTCAGTATGTAGTAGTGTATTTCAGTATGTTGCAGTATGTTTCAGTATGTTGTAGTGTTTTGCGGTGTATTTCAGTGTGTTTCAGTGTGTTGCAGTATACTTCAATTTGTTGCAGTGTATTTCAATATGTTCCAGTGTATTTCAGTATATTGCAGTATGTTGCAGTATATTTCAATATGTTACAGTGTATTTCAGTATGTTGCAGTATATTTCAGTGAGTTTCAGTGTATTTCAGTGTGCTACAGCATATTTCAGTATGTTACAGTATATTGCAATGTGTCGCAGTATTTTTCAATATGTGACAGTATATTTCAGTAGTTTACCATATATTTCGGCACATTGCAGTATATTTCACTGTGTTGCAGTGTATTTCAATATGTTACAGTGTATTTTAGTATGTTTCAGTATGTTGCAGTGTGTTGCCGTGTATTTCATTATGTAGCAGTGTATTTCAGTATGCTGCAGTATATTTCAGTATGTTACAGTGTATTTCAGTATTTTGCAGTGTATTTCAGTATGTTGCAGTATATTTTAGTATGTTGCAGTATGTTGCAGTGTGTTGCAGTATATTTCAGTATATAGCAGTGTATTTCAGCATTTTGCAGTATATTTCAATGTGTTGCAGTGTATTTCATTATGTTACAGTGTATTTTAGTATGTTGCAGTATGTTGCAGTGTGTTGCAGTATATTTCAGTATGTAGCAGTATATTTCAGTATGTTGCAGTATATTTCAGTATGTTACAGTGTATTTCAGTATTTTGCAGTGTATTTCAGTATGTTGCAGTTTATTTTAGTATGTTGCAGTATGTTGCCGTGTGTTGCAGTATATTTCAGTGTGTAGCAGTGTATTTCAGTATTTTGCAGTATATTTCAATGTGTTGCAGTGTATTTCAATATGTTACAGTGTATTTTAGTATGTTGCAGTATGTTGCAGTGAGTTGCGGTATATTTCAGTATGTAGGAGTGCATTTCAGTATGTTGCAGTATATTTCAGTATGTTACAGTGTATTTCAGTATTTTGCAGTGTATTTCAGTATGTTGCAGTATATTTTAGCATGTTGCAGTATGTTGCAGTGTGTTGCAGTATATTTCAGTATGTAGCAGTGTATTTCAGTATTTTGCAGTATATTTCAGTGTGATACAGTATTTTGCAGTGTTTTTCAGTGTGTTGCAGTGTATTTCAGTATGTTGCAGTGTTTTTCAATGTGTAACAGTTTATTTTGGTATATTACCGTATATTTAGGTATGTTGCAGTATATTTCAACGTGTTGCAGTGTCTTTCAATATGTTGTAGTATGTTGCAGTGTATTGCAGTATGTTGCAGTATATTTCAATATGTTACAGTGTATTTCAGTATGTTGCAGTATATTTCAGTGAGTTGCAGTGTATTTCAGTGTGCTACAGCATATTTCAGTATGTTACAGTATATTGCACTGTGTCGCAGTATATTTCAGTATGTGTCAGTATTTTTCAATGTGTGACAGTATATTTCAGTAGTTTACCATATATTTCGGTACATTGCAGCATATTTCAATGTGTTGCAGTGTATTTCAATATGTTACAGTGTATTTTAGTATGTTGCAGTATGTCTCAGTGTGTTGCAGTATTTTTCAGTATGTAGCAGTGTATTTCAGTATTTTGCAGTATATTTCAGTATGTTACAGTGTATTTCAGTATTCTGCAGTGTATTTCAGTATGTTGCAGTAAATTTTAGTATGTTGCAGTAGGTTGCAGTGTGTTGCAGTATATTTCAGTATGTAGCAGTGTATTTCAGTATTTTGCCGTATATTTCAATGTGTTGCAGTGTATTTCAATATGTTACAGTGTATTTTAGTATGTTGCAGTGTGTTGCAGTATATTTCAGTATGTAGCAGTGTATTTCAGTATGTTGCAGTATATTTCAGTATGTTACAGTGTATTTCAGTATTTTGCAGTGTATTTCAGTATGTTGCAGTATATGTTAGTATGTTGCAGTATGTTGCAGTGTGCTGCAGTGTGTTTCAAAATGTTGTAGTATGTTGCAGTGTATTTCAGTTTGTTACAGTGTATTTCAGTATGTTGCAGTATGTTGCAGTATATTTCAGTATGTAGCACTGTATTTCAGTATGTTGCAGTGTATTTCAATATGTTACAGTGTATTTCAGTATGTTGCAGTATATTTCAGTGAGTTGCAGTGTATTTCAATGTGCTACAGCATATTTCAGTATGTTACAGTATATTGCAATGTGTCGCAGTATATTTCAGTATGTTGCAGTATTTTTCAATATGTGACAGTATATTTCAGTAGTTTACCATATATTTCGGCACATTGCAGTATATTTCAATGTGTTGCAGTGTATTTCAATATGTTACAGTGTATTTCAGTATGGTGCAGTATGTTGCAGTATATTTCAGTATGTAGTAGTGTATTTCAGTATGTTGCAGTATGTTTCAGTATGTTGTAGTGTTTTGCGGTGTATTTCAGTGTGTTTCAGTGTGTTGCAGTATACTTCAATTTGTTGCAGTGTAATTCAATATGTTCCAGTGTATTTCAGTATATTGCAGTATGTTGCAGTATATTTCAATATGTTACAGTGTATTTCAGTATGTTGCAGTATATTTCAGTGAGTTTCAGTGTATTTCAGTGTGCTACAGCATATTTCAGTATGTTACAGTATATTGCATTGTGTCGCAGTATATTTCAGTATGTTACAGTGTATTTCAGTATTTTGCAGTGTGTTTCAGTATGTTGCAGTATATTTTAGTATGTTGCAGTATGTTGCAGTGTGTTACAGTATAATTATGTATGTTGCAGTATTTTTCAATGTGTTAAAGTATTTTTCAGTAGTTTAATATATATTTTGCTATGTTGCAGTATATTTCAATGTGTTGCAGTGTAATTCAGCATATTACGGTGTATTTCAGTATGTTGCAGTATATTTCAGTATGTAGCAGTGTATTTCAGTATAATGCAGTGTATTTCATTGTGCTACAGCATATTTCAGTATGTTACAGTATGTTGCAATGTGTCGCAGTATATTTCAGTATGTTGCAGTATATTTCAATGTGTCGCAGTGTATTTCAATATATTGTATTATGTTGCAGTGTATTTCAGTATGTTACAGTGTATTTCAGTATGGTGCAGTATGTTGCAGTATATTTCAGTATGTAGTAGTGTATTTCAGTATGTTGCAGTATGTTTCAGTATGTTGTAGTGTTTTGCGGTGTATTTCAGTGTGTTTCAGTGTGTTGCAGTATACTTCAATTTGTTGCAGTGTATTTCAATATGTTCCAGTGTATTTCAGTATATTGCAGTATGTTGCAGTATATTTCAATATGTTACAGTGTATTTCAGTATGTTGCAGTATATTTCAGTGAGTTTCAGTGTATTTCAGTGTGCTACAGCATATTTCAGTATGTTACAGTATATTGCAATGTGTCGCAGTATTTTTCAATATGTGACAGTATATTTCAGTAGTTTACCATATATTTCGGCACATTGCAGTATATTTCACTGTGTTGCAGTGTATTTCAATATGTTACAGTGTATTTTAGTATGTTTCAGTATGTTGCAGTGTGTTGCCGTGTATTTCAGTATGTAGCAGTGTATTTCAGTATGTTGCAGTATATTTCAGTATGTTACAGTGTATTTCAGTATTTTGCAGTGTATTTCAGTATGTTGCAGTATATTTTAGTATGTTGCAGTATGTTGCAGTGTGTTGCAGTATATTTCAGTATATAGCAGTGTATTTCAGCATTTTGCAGTATATTTCAATGTGTTGCAGTGTATTTCATTATGTTACAGTGTATTTTAGTATGTTGCAGTATGTTGCAGTGTGTTGCAGTATATTTCAGTATGTAGCAGTATATTTCAGTATGTTGCAGTATATTTCAGTATGTTACAGTGTATTTCAGTATTTTGCAGTGTATTTCAGTATGTTGCGGTTTATTTTAGTATGTTGCAGTATGTTGCCGTGTGTTGCAGTATATTTCAGTGTGTAGCAGTGTATTTCAGTATTTTGCAGTATATTTCAATGTGTTGCAGTGTATTTCAATATGTTACAGTGTATTTTAGTATGTTGCAGTATGTTGCAGTGAGTTGCGGTATATTTCAGTATGTAGGAGTGCACTTCAGTATGTTGCAGTATATTTCAGTATGTTACAGTGTATTTCAGTATTTTGCAGTGTATTTCAGTATGTTGCAGTATATTTTAGCATGTTGCAGTATGTTGCAGTGTGTTGCAGTATATTTCAGTATGTAGCAGTGTATTTCAGTATTTTGCAGTATATTTCAGTGTGATACAGTATTTTGCAGTGTTTTTCAGTGTGTTGCAGTGTATTTCAGTATGTTGCAGTGTTTTTCAATGTGTAACAGTTTATTTTGGTATATTACCGTATATTTAGGTATGTTGCAGTATATTTCAATGTGTTGCAGTGTCTTTCAATATGTTGTAGTATGTTGCAGTGTATTGCAGTATGTTGCAGTATATTTCAATATGTTACAGTGTATTTCAGTATGTTGCAGTATATTTCAGTGAGTTGCAGTGTATTTCAGTGTGCTACAGCATATTTCAGTATGTTACAGTATATTGCACTGTGTCGCAGTATATTTCAGTATGTGTCAGTATTTTTCAATGGGTGACAGTATATTTCAGTAGTTTACCATATATTTCGGTACATTGCAGCATATTTCAATGTGTTGCAGTGTATTTCAATATGTTACAGTGTATTTTAGTATGTTGCAGTATGTCTCAGTGTGTTGCAGTATTTTTCAGTATGTAGCAGTGTATTTCAGTATTTTGCAGTATATTTCAGTATGTTACAGTGTATTTCAGTATTCTGCAGTGTATTTCAGTATGTTGCAGTAAATTTTAATATGTTGCAGTAGGTGTCAGTGTGTTGCAGTATATTTCAGTATGTAGCAGTGTATTTCAGTATTTTGCCGTATATTTCAATGTGTTGCAGTGTATTTCAATATGTTACAGTGTATTTTAGTATGTTGCAGTGTGTTGCAGTATATTTCAGTATGTAGCAGTGTATTTCAGTATGTTGCAGTATATTTCAGTATGTTACAGTGTATTTCAGTATTTTGCAGTGTATTTCAGTATGTTGCAGTATATGTTAGTATGTTGCAGTATGTTGCAGTGTGCTGCAGTGTGTTTCAAAATGTTGTAGTATGTTGCAGTGTATTTCAGTTTGTTACAGTGTATTTCAGTATGTTGCAGTATGTTGCAGTATATTTCAGTATGTAGCACTGTATTTCAGTATGTTGCAGTGTATTTCAATATGTTACAGTGTATTTCAGTATGTTGCAGTATATTTCAGTGAGTTGCAGTGTATTTCAATGTGCTACAGCATATTTCAGTATGTTACAGTATATTGCAATGCGTCGCACTATATTTCAGTATGTTGCAGTATTTTTCAATATGTGACAGTATATTTCAGTAGTTTACCATATATTTCGGCACATTGCAGTATATTTCAATGTGTTGCAGTGTATTTCAATATGTTACAGTGTATTTCAGTATGGTGCAGTATGTTGCAGTATATTTCAGTATGTAGTAGTGTATTTCAGTATGTTGCAGTATGTTTCAGTATGTTGTAGTGTTTTGCGGTGTATTTCAGTGTGTTTCAGTGTGTTGCAGTATACTTCAATTTGTTGCAGTGTAATTCAATATGTTCCAGTGTATTTCAGTATATTGCAGTATGTTGCAGTATATTTCAATATGTTACAGTGTATTTCAGTATGTTGCAGTATATTTCAGTGAGTTTCAGTGTATTTCAGTGTGCTACAGCATATTTCAGTATGTTACAGTATATTGCATTGTGTCGCAGTATATTTCAGTATGTTACAGTGTATTTCAGTATTTTGCAGTGTGTTTCAGTATGTTGCAGTATATTTTAGTATGTTGCAGTATGTTGCAGTGTGTTACAGTATAATTATGTATGTTGCAGTATTTTTCAATGTGTTAAAGTATTTTTCAGTAGTTTAATATATATTTTGCTATGTTGCAGTGAATTTCAGTATGTTACAGTGTATTTCAGTATGTTGCAGTATATTTCAGTATGTAGCACTGTGTTTCACTATGTTGCAGTGTATTTCAGTGAGTTGCAGTGTATTTCAATGTGCTACAGCATATTTCAGTATGTTACAGTATGTTGCAATGTGTCGCAGTATATTTCAGTATGTTGCAGTATATTTCAATGTGTCGCAGTGTATTTCAATATATTGTATTATGTTGCAGTGTATTTCAGTATGTTACAGTGTATTTCAGTATGGTGCAGTATGTTGCAGTATATTTCAGTATGTAGTAGTGTATTTCAGTATGTTGCAGTATGTTTCAGTATGTTGTAGTGTTTTGCGGTGTATTTCAGTGTGTTTCAGTGTGTTGCAGTATACTTCAATTTGTTGCAGTGTATTTCAATATGTTCCAGTGTATTTCAGTATATTGCAGTATGTTGCAGTATATTTCAATATGTTACAGTGTATTTCAGTATGTTGCAGTATATTTCAGTGAGTTTCAGTGTATTTCAGTGTGCTACAGCATATTTCAGTATGTTACAGTATATTGCAATGTGTCGCAGTATTTTTCAATATGTGACAGTATATTTCAGTAGTTTACCATATATTTCGGCACATTGCAGTATATTTCACTGTGTTGCAGTGTATTTCAATATGTTACAGTGTATTTTAGTATGTTTCAGTATGTTGCAGTGTGTTGCCGTGTATTTCATTATGTAGCAGTGTATTTCAGTATGTTGCAGTATATTTCAGTATGTTACAGTGTATTTCAGTATTTTGCAGTGTATTTCAGTATGTTGCAGTATATTTTAGTATGTTGCAGTATGTTGCAGTGTGTTGCAGTATATTTCAGTATATAGCAGTGTATTTCAGCATTTTGCAGTATATTTCAATGTGTTGCAGTGTATTTCATTATGTTACAGTGTATTTTAGTATGTTGCAGTATGTTGCAGTGTGTTGCAGTATATTTCAGTATGTAGCAGTATATTTCAGTATGTTGCAGTATATTTCAGTATGTTACAGTGTATTTCAGTATTTTGCAGTGTATTTCAGTATGTTGCAGTTTATTTTAGTATGTTGCAGTATGTTGCCGTGTGTTGCAGTATATTTCAGTGTGTAGCAGTGTATTTCAGTATTTTGCAGTATATTTCAATGTGTTGCAGTGTATTTCAATATGTTACAGTGTATTTTAGTATGTTGCAGTATGTTGCAGTGAGTTGCGGTATATTTCAGTATGTAGGAGTGCATTTCAGTATGTTGCAGTATATTTCAGTATGTTACAGTGTATTTCAGTATTTTGCAGTGTATTTCAGTATGTTGCAGTATATTTTAGCATGTTGCAGTATGTTGCAGTGTGTTGCAGTATATTTCAGTATGTAGCAGTGTATTTCAGTATTTTGCAGTATATTTCAGTGTGATACAGTATTTTGCAGTGTTTTTCAGTGTGTTGCAGTGTATTTCAGTATGTTGCAGTGTTTTTCAATGTGTAACAGTTTATTTTGGTATATTACCGTATATTTAGGTATGTTGCAGTATATTTCAACGTGTTGCAGTGTCTTTCAATATGTTGTAGTATGTTGCAGTGTATTGCAGTATGTTGCAGTATATTTCAATATGTTACAGTGTATTTCAGTATGTTGCAGTATATTTCAGTGAGTTGCAGTGTATTTCAGTGTGCTACAGCATATTTCAGTATGTTACAGTATATTGCACTGTGTCGCAGTATATTTCAGTATGTGTCAGTATTTTTCAATGTGTGACAGTATATTTCAGTAGTTTACCATATATTTCGGTACATTGCAGCATATTTCAATGTGTTGCAGTGTATTTCAATATGTTACAGTGTATTTTAGTATGTTGCAGTATGTCTCAGTGTGTTGCAGTATTTTTCAGTATGTAGCAGTGTATTTCAGTATTTTGCAGTATATTTCAGTATGTTACAGTGTATTTCAGTATTCTGCAGTGTATTTCAGTATGTTGCAGTAAATTTTAGTATGTTGCAGTAGGTTGCAGTGTGTTGCAGTATATTTCAGTATGTAGCAGTGTATTTCAGTATTTTGCCGTATATTTCAATGTGTTGCAGTGTATTTCAATATGTTACAGTGTATTTTAGTATGTTGCAGTGTGTTGCAGTATATTTCAGTATGTAGCAGTGTATTTCAGTATGTTGCAGTATATTTCAGTATGTTACAGTGTATTTCAGTATTTTGCAGTGTATTTCAGTATGTTGCAGTATATGTTAGTATGTTGCAGTATGTTGCAGTGTGCTGCAGTGTGTTTCAAAATGTTGTAGTATGTTGCAGTGTATTTCAGTTTGTTACAGTGTATTTCAGTATGTTGCAGTATGTTGCAGTATATTTCAGTATGTAGCACTGTATTTCAGTATGTTGCAGTGTATTTCAATATGTTACAGTGTATTTCAGTATGTTGCAGTATATTTCAGTGAGTTGCAGTGTATTTCAATGTGCTACAGCATATTTCAGTATGTTACAGTATATTGCAATGTGTCGCAGTATATTTCAGTATGTTGCAGTATTTTTCAATATGTGACAGTATATTTCAGTAGTTTACCATATATTTCGGCACATTGCAGTATATTTCAATGTGTTGCAGTGTATTTCAATATGTTACAGTGTATTTCAGTATGGTGCAGTATGTTGCAGTATATTTCAGTATGTAGTAGTGTATTTCAGTATGTTGCAGTATGTTTCAGTATGTTGTAGTGTTTTGCGGTGTATTTCAGTGTGTTTCAGTGTGTTGCAGTATACTTCAATTTGTTGCAGTGTAATTCAATATGTTCCAGTGTATTTCAGTATATTGCAGTATGTTGCAGTATATTTCAATATGTTACAGTGTATTTCAGTATGTTGCAGTATATTTCAGTGAGTTTCAGTGTATTTCAGTGTGCTACAGCATATTTCAGTATGTTACAGTATATTGCATTGTGTCGCAGTATATTTCAGTATGTTACAGTGTATTTCAGTATTTTGCAGTGTGTTTCAGTATGTTGCAGTATATTTTAGTATGTTGCAGTATGTTGCAGTGTGTTACAGTATAATTATGTATGTTGCAGTATTTTTCAATGTGTTAAAGTATTTTTCAGTAGTTTAATATATATTTTGCTATGTTGCAGTATATTTCAATGTGTTGCAGTGTAATTCAGCATATTACGGTGTATTTCAGTATGTTGCAGTATATTTCAGTATGTAGCAGTGTATTTCAGTATAATGCAGTGTATTTCATTGTGCTACAGCATATTTCAGTATGTTACAGTATGTTGCAATGTGTCGCAGTATATTTCAGTATGTTGCAGTATATTTCAATGTGTCGCAGTGTATTTCAATATATTGTATTATGTTGCAGTGTATTTCAGTATGTTACAGTGTATTTCAGTATGGTGCAGTATGTTGCAGTATATTTCAGTATGTAGTAGTGTATTTCAGTATGTTGCAGTATGTTTCAGTATGTTGTAGTGTTTTGCGGTGTATTTCAGTGTGTTTCAGTGTGTTGCAGTATACTTCAATTTGTTGCAGTGTATTTCAATATGTTCCAGTGTATTTCAGTATATTGCAGTATGTTGCAGTATATTTCAATATGTTACAGTGTATTTCAGTATGTTGCAGTATATTTCAGTGAGTTTCAGTGTATTTCAGTGTGCTACAGCATATTTCAGTATGTTACAGTATATTGCAATGTGTCGCAGTATTTTTCAATATGTGACAGTATATTTCAGTAGTTTACCATATATTTCGGCACATTGCAGTATATTTCACTGTGTTGCAGTGTATTTCAATATGTTACAGTGTATTTTAGTATGTTTCAGTATGTTGCAGTGTGTTGCCGTGTATTTCAGTATGTAGCAGTGTATTTCAGTATGTTGCAGTATATTTCAGTATGTTACAGTGTATTTCAGTATTTTGCAGTGTATTTCAGTATGTTGCAGTATATTTTAGTATGTTGCAGTATGTTGCAGTGTGTTGCAGTATATTTCAGTATATAGCAGTGTATTTCAGCATTTTGCAGTATATTTCAATGTGTTGCAGTGTATTTCATTATGTTACAGTGTATTTTAGTATGTTGCAGTATGTTGCAGTGTGTTGCAGTATATTTCAGTATGTAGCAGTATATTTCAGTATGTTGCAGTATATTTCAGTATGTTACAGTGTATTTCAGTATTTTGCAGTGTATTTCAGTATGTTGCGGTTTATTTTAGTATGTTGCAGTATGTTGCCGTGTGTTGCAGTATATTTCAGTGTGTAGCAGTGTATTTCAGTATTTTGCAGTATATTTCAATGTGTTGCAGTGTATTTCAATATGTTACAGTGTATTTTAGTATGTTGCAGTATGTTGCAGTGAGTTGCGGTATATTTCAGTATGTAGGAGTGCACTTCAGTATGTTGCAGTATATTTCAGTATGTTACAGTGTATTTCAGTATTTTGCAGTGTATTTCAGTATGTTGCAGTATATTTTAGCATGTTGCAGTATGTTGCAGTGTGTTGCAGTATATTTCAGTATGTAGCAGTGTATTTCAGTATTTTGCAGTATATTTCAGTGTGATACAGTATTTTGCAGTGTTTTTCAGTGTGTTGCAGTGTATTTCAGTATGTTGCAGTGTTTTTCAATGTGTAACAGTTTATTTTGGTATATTACCGTATATTTAGGTATGTTGCAGTATATTTCAATGTGTTGCAGTGTCTTTCAATATGTTGTAGTATGTTGCAGTGTATTGCAGTATGTTGCAGTATATTTCAATATGTTACAGTGTATTTCAGTATGTTGCAGTATATTTCAGTGAGTTGCAGTGTATTTCAGTGTGCTACAGCATATTTCAGTATGTTACAGTATATTGCACTGTGTCGCAGTATATTTCAGTATGTGTCAGTATTTTTCAATGGGTGACAGTATATTTCAGTAGTTTACCATATATTTCGGTACATTGCAGCATATTTCAATGTGTTGCAGTGTATTTCAATATGTTACAGTGTATTTTAGTATGTTGCAGTATGTCTCAGTGTGTTGCAGTATTTTTCAGTATGTAGCAGTGTATTTCAGTATTTTGCAGTATATTTCAGTATGTTACAGTGTATTTCAGTATTCTGCAGTGTATTTCAGTATGTTGCAGTAAATTTTAATATGTTGCAGTAGGTGTCAGTGTGTTGCAGTATATTTCAGTATGTAGCAGTGTATTTCAGTATTTTGCCGTATATTTCAATGTGTTGCAGTGTATTTCAATATGTTACAGTGTATTTTAGTATGTTGCAGTGTGTTGCAGTATATTTCAGTATGTAGCAGTGTATTTCAGTATGTTGCAGTATATTTCAGTATGTTACAGTGTATTTCAGTATTTTGCAGTGTATTTCAGTATGTTGCAGTATATGTTAGTATGTTGCAGTATGTTGCAGTGTGCTGCAGTGTGTTTCAAAATGTTGTAGTATGTTGCAGTGTATTTCAGTTTGTTACAGTGTATTTCAGTATGTTGCAGTATGTTGCAGTATATTTCAGTATGTAGCACTGTATTTCAGTATGTTGCAGTGTATTTCAATATGTTACAGTGTATTTCAGTATGTTGCAGTATATTTCAGTGAGTTGCAGTGTATTTCAATGTGCTACAGCATATTTCAGTATGTTACAGTATATTGCAATGCGTCGCACTATATTTCAGTATGTTGCAGTATTTTTCAATATGTGACAGTATATTTCAGTAGTTTACCATATATTTCGGCACATTGCAGTATATTTCAATGTGTTGCAGTGTATTTCAATATGTTACAGTGTATTTCAGTATGGTGCAGTATGTTGCAGTATATTTCAGTATGTAGTAGTGTATTTCAGTATGTTGCAGTATGTTTCAGTATGTTGTAGTGTTTTGCGGTGTATTTCAGTGTGTTTCAGTGTGTTGCAGTATACTTCAATTTGTTGCAGTGTAATTCAATATGTTCCAGTGTATTTCAGTATATTGCAGTATGTTGCAGTATATTTCAATATGTTACAGTGTATTTCAGTATGTTGCAGTATATTTCAGTGAGTTTCAGTGTATTTCAGTGTGCTACAGCATATTTCAGTATGTTACAGTATATTGCATTGTGTCGCAGTATATTTCAGTATGTTACAGTGTATTTCAGTATTTTGCAGTGTATTTCAGTATGTTGCAGTATATTTTAGTATGTTGCAGTATGTTGCAGTGTGTTACAGTATAATTATGTATGTTGCAGTATTTTTCAATGTGTTAAAGTATTTTTCAGTAGTTTAATATATATTTTGCTATGTTGCAGTATATTTCAATGTGTTGCAGTGTAATTCAGCATATTACGGTGTATTTCAGTATGTTGCAGTATATTTCAGTATGTAGCAGTGTATTTCAGTATAATGCAGTGTATTTCAGTAGGCTACAGCATATTTCAGTATGCTGCAGTATATTGCAATGTGCCGAAGTATATTTCAGTATGTTGCCGTATGTTTAAGTGTGTTGCAGGATACTTCAATGTGTTGCAGTGTACTTCAATATGTTACAGTGTATTTCAGTATCTTGTAGGATGTTGCAGTGTATTTCAGTATGTTACAGTGTATTTCAGTATGTTGCAGGATGTTGCAGTATATTTCAGTATGTAGCAGTGTATTTCAGTATGTTGCAGTATATTTCAGTATGTTACAGTGTATTTCAGTATTTTGCAGTGTATTTCAGTATGTTGCAGTATATTTTAGTATGTTGCAGTATGTTGCAGTGTGTTGCAGTATATTTCAGTATATAGCAGTGTATTTCTGTATTTTGCAGTATATTTCAATGTGTTGCAGTGTATTTCATTATGTTACAGTGTATTTTAGTTTGTTGCAGTATGTTGCAGTGTGTTGCAGTATATTTCAGTATGTAGCAGTATATTTCAGTATGTTGCAGTATATTTCAGTATGTTACAGTGTATTTCAGTATTTTGCAGTGTATTTCAGTATGTTGCAGTTTATTTTAGTATGTTGCAGTATGTTGCCGTGTGTTGCAGTATATTTCAGTGTGTAGCAGTGTATTTCAGTATTTTGCAGTATATTTCAATGTGTTGCAGTCTATTTCAATATGTTACAGTGTATTTTAGTATGTTGCAGTATGTTGCAGTGAGTTGCAGTATATTTCAGTATGTAGGAGTGTACTTCAGTATGTTGCAGTATATTTCAGTATGTTACAGTGTATTTCAGTATTTTGCAGTGTATTTCAGTATGTTGCAGTATATTTTAGCATGTTGCAGTATGTTGCAGTGTGTTGCAGTATATTTCAGTATGTAGCAGTGTATTTCAGTATTTTGCAGTATATTTCAGTGTGTTACAGTATTTTGCAGTGTTTTTCAGTGTGTTGCAGTGTATTTCAGTATGTTGCAGTATTTTTCAATGTGTAACAGTTTATTTTGGTATATTGCCGTATATTTAGGTATGTTGCAGTATATTTCAATTTGTTGCAGTGTCTTTCAATATGTTGTAGTATGTTGCAGTGTATTGCAGTATGTTGCAGTATATTTCAATATGTTACAGTGTATTTTAGTATGTTGCAGTATGTCTCAGTGTGTTGCAGTATTTTTCAGTATGTAGCAGTGTATTTCAGTATTTTGCAGTATATTTCAGTATGTTACAGTGTATTTCAGTATTCTGCAGTGTATTTCAGTATGTTGCAGTAAATTTTAGTATGTTGCAGTAGGTTGCAGTGTGTTGCAGTATATTTCAGTATGTAGCAGTGTATTTCAGTATTTTGCCGTATATTTCAATGTGTTGCAGTGTATTTCAATATGTTACAGTGTATTTTAGTATGTTGCAGTGTGTTGCAGTATATTTCAGTATGTAGCAGTGTATTTCAGTATGTTGCAGTATATTTCAGTATGTTACAGTGTATTTCAGTATTTTGCAGTGTATTTCAGTATGTTGCAGTATATGTTAGTATGTTGCAGTATGTTGCAGTGTGCTGCAGTGTGTTTCAAAATGTTGTAGTATGTTGCAGTGTATTTCAGTTTGTTACAGTGTATTTCAGTATGTTGCAGTATGTTGCAGTATATTTCAGTATGTAGCACTGTATTTCAGTATGTTGCAGTGTATTTCAATATGTTACAGTGTATTTCAGTATGTTGCAGTATATTTCAGTGAGTTGCAGTGTATTTCAATGTGCTACAGCATATTTCAGTATGTTACAGTATATTGCAATGTGTCGCAGTATATTTCAGTATGTTGCAGTATTTTTCAATATGTGACAGTATATTTCAGTAGTTTACCATATATTTCGGCACATTGCAGTATATTTCAATGTGTTGCAGTGTATTTCAATATGTTACAGTGTATTTCAGTATGGTGCAGTATGTTGCAGTATATTTCAGTATGTAGTAGTGTATTTCAGTATGTTGCAGTATGTTTCAGTATGTTGTAGTGTTTTGCGGTGTATTTCAGTGTGTTTCAGTGTGTTGCAGTATACTTCAATTTGTTGCAGTGTAATTCAATATGTTCCAGTGTATTTCAGTATATTGCAGTATGTTGCAGTATATTTCAATATGTTACAGTGTATTTCAGTATGTTGCAGTATATTTCAGTGAGTTTCAGTGTATTTCAGTGTGCTACAGCATATTTCAGTATGTTACAGTATATTGCATTGTGTCGCAGTATATTTCAGTATGTTACAGTGTATTTCAGTATTTTGCAGTGTATTTCAGTATGTTGCAGTATATTTTAGTATGTTGCAGTATGTTGCAGTGTGTTACAGTATAATTATGTATGTTGCAGTATTTTTCAATGTGTTAAAGTATTTTTCAGTAGTTTAATATATATTTTGCTATGTTGCAGTATATTTCAATGTGTTGCAGTGTAATTCAGCATATTACGGTGTATTTCAGTATGTTGCAGTATATTTCAGTATGTAGCAGTGTATTTCAGTATAATGCAGTGTATTTCAGTAGGCTACAGCATAATTCAGTATGCTGCAGTATATTGCAATGTGCCGAAGTATATTTCAGTATGTTGCCGTATGTTTAAGTGTGTTGCAGGATACTTCAATGTGTTGCAGTGTACTTCAATATGTTACAGTGTATTTCAGTATCTTGTAGGATGTTGCAGTGTATTTCAGTATGTTACAGTGTATTTCAGTATGTTGCAGGATGTTGCAGTATATTTCAGTATGTAGCAGTGTATTTCAGTATGTTGCAGTATATTTCAGTGTGTTACATTATATTCCAGTATTTTACAGTACATTTCCGTATATTACACTATATTTCAGTGAGTTACAGTATGTTTCAGCGAGTTACAGTATATTTCAATGTGTTGCAGTGTATTTCAAAATGTTGTAGTATGTTGCAGTGAATTTCAGTATGTTACAGTGTATTTTAGTATGTTGCAGTATGTCGCAGTGTGTTGCAGTATTTTTCAGGATGTAGCAGTGTATTTCAGTATTTTGCAGTATATTTCAGTATGTTACAGTGTATTTCAGTATTCTGCAGTGTATTTCAGTATGTTGCAGTAATTTTTAGTATGTTGCAGTATGTTGCAGTGTGTTGCAGTATATTTCAGTATGTAGCAGTGTATTTCAGTATTTGCCGTATATTTCAATGTGTTGCAGTGTATTTCAATATGTTACAGTGTATTTTAGTATGTTGCAGTATGTTGCAGTATATTTCAGTATGTAGCAGTGTATTTCAGTATGTTGCAGTATATTTCAGTATGTTACAGTGTATTTCAGTATTTTGCAGTGTATTTCAGTATGTTGCAGTATATGTTAGTATGTTGCAGTATGTTGCAGTGTGCTGCAGTGTATTTCAATATGTTGCGGGATGTTGCAGTGTATTTCAGTATGTTACAGTGTATTTCATTATGTTGCAGTATATTTCAGTGTGTTACAGTATATTCCAGTATTTTACAGTATATTTCCGTATATTACACTATATTTCAGTGAGTTACAGTATGTTTCAGCGAGTTACAGTATATTTCAATGTGTTGCAGTGTATTTCAATGTATTACAGCGTATTTCAGTATGTTGTAGTATGTTGCAGTGTAATTCGGTATTTTGCAGTATTTTTCAATGTGTTACAGTGTATTTCAGTATACTACCGTATATTTAGGTATGTTGCAGTATATTTCAATGTATTGCAGTGTATTTCAATATTTTGTAGTATTTTGCAGTGTATTTCAGTATGTTACAGTGTATTTAAGTATTTTGCAGTGTATTTCAGTATGTTGCAGTATATTTTAGTATGTTGCAGTATGTTGCACTGTGTTGCAGTATATTTCAGTGTGTTACAGTATTTTGCAGTGTTTTTCAGTGTGTTGGAGTGTATTTCAGTATGTTGCAGTATTTTTCAAGATGTTACAGTATATTTTGGTATATTACCGTATATTTAGGTATGTTGCAGTATATTTCAATGTGTTGCAGTGTATTTCAAAATGTTGTAGTATGTTGCAGTGAATTTCAGTATGTTACAGTGTATTTCAGTATGTTGCAGTATGTTGCAGTATATTTCAGTATGTAGCACTGTGTTTGACTATGTTGCAGTGTATTTCAGTGAGTTGCAGCGTATTTCAATGTGCTACAGCATATTTCAGTATGTTACAGTATGTTGCAATGTGTCGCAGTATATTTCAGTATGTTGCAGTATATTTCAATGTGTCGCAGTGTATTTCAATATATTGTATTATGTTGCAGTGTATTTCAGTATGTTACAGTGTATTTCAGTATGGTGCAGTATGTTGCAGTATATTTCAGTATGTAGTAGTGTATTTCAGTATGTTGCAGTATGTTTCAGTATGTTGTAGTGTTTTGCGGTGTATTTCAGTGTGTTTCAGTGTGTTGCAGTATACTTCAATTTGTTGCAGTGTATTTCAATATGTTCCAGTGTATTTCAGTATATTGCAGTATGTTGCAGTATATTTCAATATGTTACAGTGTATTTCAGTATGTTGCAGTATATTTCAGTGAGTTTCAGTGTATTTCAGTGTGCTACAGCATATTTCAGTATGTTACAGTATATTGCAATGTGTCGCAGTATATTTCAGTATGTTACAGTGTATTTCAGTATTTTGCAGTGTATTTCAGTATGTTGCAGTATATTTTAGTATGTTGCAGTATGTTGCAGTGTGTTACAGTATAATTATGTATGTTGCAGTATTTTTCAATGTGTTAAAGTATTTTTCAGTAGTTTAATATATATTTTGCTATGTTGCAGTATATTTCAATGTGTTGCAGTGTAATTCAGCATATTACGGTGTATTTCAGTATGTTGCAGTATATTTCAGTATGTAGCAGTGTATTTCAGTATAATGCAGTGTATTTCAGTAGGCTACAGCATATTTCAGTATGCTGCAGTATATTGCAATGTGCCGAAGTATATTTCAGTATGTTGCCGTATGTTTGAGTGTGTTGCAGGATACTTCAATGTGTTGCAGTGTACTTCAATATGTTACAGTGTATTTCAGTATCTTGTAGGATGTTGCAGTGTATTTCAGTATGTTACAGTGTATTTCAGTATGTTGCAGGATGTTGCAGTATATTTCAGTATGTTACAGTGTATTTCAGTATGTTGCAGTATATTTCAGTGTGTTACATTATATTCCAGTATTTTACAGTACATTTCCGTATATTACACTATATTTCAGTGAGTTACAGTATGTTTCAGCGAGTTACAGTATATTTCAATGTGTTGCAGTGTATTTCAAAATGTTGTAGTATGTTGCAGTGAATTTCAGTATGTTACAGTGTATTTTAGTATGTTGCAGTATGTCGCAGTGTGTTGCAGTATTTTTCAGTATGTAGCAGTGTATTTCAGTATTTTGCAGTATATTTCAGTATGTTACAGTGTATTTCAGTATTCTGCAGTGTATTTCAGTATGTTGCAGTAATTTTTAGTATGTTGCAGTATGTTGCAGTGTGTTGCAGTATATTTCAGTATGTAGCAGTGTATTTCAGTATTTGCCGTATATTTCAATGTGTTGCCGTGTATTTCAATATGTTACAGTGTATTTTAGTATGTTGCAGTATGTTGCAGTATATTTCAGTATGTAGCAGTGTATTTCAGTATGTTGCAGTATATTTCAGTATGTTACAGTGTATTTCAGTATTTTGCAGTGTATTTCAGTATGTTGCAGTATATGTTAGTATGTTGCAGTATGTTGCAGTGTGCTGCAGTGTATTTCAATATGTTGCGGGATGTTGCAGTGTATTTCAGTATGTTACAGTGTATTTCATTATGTTGCAGTATATTTCAGTGTGTTACAGTATATTCCAGTATTTTACAGTATATTTCCGTATATTACACTATATTTCAGTGAGTTACAGTATATTTCAATGTGTTGCAGTGTATTTCAATGTATTACAGCGTATTTCAGTATGTTGTAGTATGTTGCAGTGTAATTCGGTATTTTGCAGTATTTTTCAATGTGTTACAGTGTATTTCAGTATACTACCGTATATTTAGGTATGTTGCAGTATATTTCAATGTATTGCAGTGTATTTCAATATTTTGTAGTATTTTGCAGTGTATTTCAGTATGTTACAGTGTATTTAAGTATTTTGCAGTGTATTTCAGTATGTTGCAGTATATTTTAGTATAATGCAGTATGTTGCACTGTGTTGCAGTATATTTCAGTGTGTTACAGTATTTTGCAGTGTTTTTCAGTGTGTTGGAGTGTATTTCAGTATGTTGCAGTATTTTTCAAGATGTTACAGTATATTTTGGTATATTACCGTATATTTAGGTATGTTGCAGTATATTTCAATGTGTTGCAGTGTATTTCAAAATGTTGTAGTATGTTGCAGTGAATTTCAGTATGTTACAGTGTATTTCAGTATGTTGCAGTATGTTGCAGTATATTTCAGTATGTAGCACTGTGTTTGACTATGTTGCAGTGTATTTCAGTGAGTTGCAGCGTATTTCAATGTGCTACAGCATATTTCAGTATGTTACAGTATGTTGCAATGTGTCGCAGTATATTTCAGTATGTTGCAGTATATTTCAATGTGTCGCAGTGTATTTCAATATATTGTATTATGTTGCAGTGTATTTCAGTATGTTACAGTGTATTTCAGTATGGTGCACTATGTTGCAGTATATTTCAGTATGTAGTAGTGTATTTCAGTATGTTGCAGTATGTTTCAGTATGTTGTAGTGTTTTGCGGTGTATTTCAGTGTGTTTCAGTGTGTTGCAGTATACTTCAATTTGTTGCAGTGTATTTCAATATGTTCCAGTGTATTTCAGTATATTGCAGTATGTTGCAGTATATTTCAATATGTTACAGTGTATTTCAGTATGTTGCAGTATATTTCAGTGAGTTTCAGTGTATTTCAGTGTGCTACAGCATATTTCAGTATGTTACAGTATATTGCAATGTGTCGCAGTATATTTCAGTATGTTACAGTGTATTTCAGTATTTTGCAGTGTATTTCAGTATGTTGCAGTATATTTTAGTATGTTGCAGTATGTTGCAGTGTGTTACAGTATAATTATGTATGTTGCAGTATTTTTCAATGTGTTAAAGTATTTTTCAGTAGTTTAATATATATTTTGCTATGTTGCAGTATATTTCAATGTGTTGCAGTGTAATTCAGCATATTACGGTGTATTTCAGTATGTTGCAGTATATTTCAGTATGTAGCAGTGTATTTCAGTATAATGCAGTGTATTTCAGTAGGCTACAGCATATTTCAGTATGCTGCAGTATATTGCAATGTGCCGAAGTATATTTCAGTATGTTGCCGTATGTTTAAGTGTGTTGCAGGATACTTCAATGTGTTGCAGTGTACTTCAATATGTTACAGTGTATTTCAGTATCTTGTAGGATGTTGCAGTGTATTTCAGTATGTTACAGTGTATTTCAGTATGTTGCAGGATGTTGCAGTATATTTCAGTATGTTACAGTGTATTTCAGTATGTTGCAGTATATTTCAGTGTGTTACATTATATTCCAGTATTTTACAGTACATTTCCGTATATTACACTATATTTCAGTGAGTTACAGTATGTTTCAGCGAGTTACAGTATATTTCAATGTGTTGCAGTGTATTTCAAAATGTTGTAGTATGTTGCAGTGAATTTCAGTATGTTACAGTGTATTTTAGTATGTTGCAGTATGTCGCAGTGTGTTGCAGTATTTTTCAGTATGTAGCAGTGTATTTCAGTATTTTGCAGTATATTTCAGTATGTTACAGTGTATTTCAGTATTCTGCAGTGTATTTCAGTATGTTGCAGTAATTTTTAGTATGTTGCAGTATGTTGCAGTGTGTTGCAGTATATTTCAGTATGTAGCAGTGTATTTCAGTATTTGCCGTATATTTCAATGTGTTGCAGTGTATTTCAATATGTTACAGTGTATTTTAGTATGTTGCAGTATGTTGCAGTATATTTCAGTATGTAGCAGTGTATTTCAGTATGTTGCAGTATATTTCAGTATGTTACAGTGTATTTCAGTATTTTGCAGTGTATTTCAGTATGTTGCAGTATATGTTAGTATGTTGCAGTATGTTGCAGTGTGCTGCAGTGTATTTCAATATGTTGCGGGATGTTGCAGTGTATTTCAGTATGTTACAGTGTATTTCATTATGTTGCAGTATATTTCAGTGTGTTACAGTATATTCCAGTATTTTACAGTATATTTCCGTATATTACACTATATTTCAGTGAGTTACAGTATATTTCAATGTGTTGCAGTGTATTTCAATGTATTACAGCGTATTTCAGTATGTTGTAGTATGTTGCAGTGTAATTCGGTATTTTGCAGTATTTTTCAATGTGTTACAGTGTATTTCAGTATACTACCGTATATTTAGGTATGTTGCAGTATATTTCAATGTATTGCAGTGTATTTCAATATTTTGTAGTATTTTGCAGTGTATTTCAGTATGTTACAGTGTATTTAAGTATTTTGCAGTGTATTTCAGTATGTTGCAGTATATTTTAGTATGTTGCAGTATGTTGCACTGTGTTGCAGTATATTTCAGTGTGTTACAGTATTTTGCAGTGTTTTTCAGTGTGTTGGAGTGTATTTCAGTATGTTGCAGTATTTTTCAAGATGTTACAGTATATTTTGGTATATTACCGTATATTTAGGTATGTTGCAGTATATTTCAATGTGTTGCAGTGTATTTCAAAATGTTGTAGTATGTTGCAGTGAATTTCAGTATGTTACAGTGTATTTCAGTATGTTGCAGTATGTTGCAGTATATTTCAGTATGTAGCACTGTGTTTGACTATGTTGCAGTGTATTTCAGTGAGTTGCAGCGTATTTCAATGTGCTACAGCATATTTCAGTATGTTACAGTATGTTGCAATGTGTCGCAGTATATTTCAGTATGTTGCAGTATATTTCAATGTGTCGCAGTGTATTTCAATATATTGTATTATGTTGCAGTGTATTTCAGTATGTTACAGTGTATTTCAGTATGGTGCACTATGTTGCAGTATATTTCAGTATGTAGTAGTGTATTTCAGTATGTTGCAGTATGTTTCAGTATGTTGTAGTGTTTTGCGGTGTATTTCAGTGTGTTTCAGTGTGTTGCAGTATACTTCAATTTGTTGCAGTGTATTTCAATATGTTCCAGTGTATTTCAGTATATTGCAGTATGTTGCAGTATATTTCAATATGTTACAGTGTATTTCAGTATGTTGCAGTATATTTCAGTGAGTTTCAGTGTATTTCAGTGTGCTACAGCATATTTCAGTATGTTACAGTATATTGCAATGTGTCGCAGTATATTTCAGTATGTTACAGTGTATTTCAGTATTTTGCAGTGTATTTCAGTATGTTGCAGTATATTTTAGTATGTTGCAGTATGTTGCAGTGTGTTACAGTATAATTATGTATGTTGCAGTATTTTTCAATGTGTTAAAGTATTTTTCAGTAGTTTAATATATATTTTGCTATGTTGCAGTATATTTCAATGTGTTGCAGTGTAATTCAGCATATTACGGTGTATTTCAGTATGTTGCAGTATATTTCAGTATGTAGCAGTGTATTTCAGTATAATGCAGTGTATTTCAGTAGGCTACAGCATATTTCAGTATGCTGCAGTATATTGCAATGTGCCGAAGTATATTTCAGTATGTTGCCGTATGTTTAAGTGTGTTGCAGGATACTTCAATGTGTTGCAGTGTACTTCAATATGTTACAGTGTATTTCAGTATCTTGTAGGATGTTGCAGTGTATTTCAGTATGTTACAGTGTATTTCAGTATGTTGCAGGATGTTGCAGTATATTTCAGTATGTTACAGTGTATTTCAGTATGTTGCAGTATATTTCAGTGTGTTACATTATATTCCAGTATTTTACAGTACATTTCCGTATATTACACTATATTTCAGTGAGTTACAGTATGTTTCAGCGAGTTACAGTATATTTCAATGTGTTGCAGTGTATTTCAAAATGTTGTAGTATGTTGCAGTGAATTTCAGTATGTTACAGTGTATTTTAGTATGTTGCAGTATGTCGCAGTGTGTTGCAGTATTTTTCAGTATGTAGCAGTGTATTTCAGTATTTTGCAGTATATTTCAGTATGTTACAGTGTATTTCAGTATTCTGCAGTGTATTTCAGTATGTTGCAGTAATTTTTAGTATGTTGCAGTATGTTGCAGTATATTTCAGTATGTAGCAGTGTATTTCAGTATTTGCTGTATATTTCAATGTGTTGCAGTGTATTTCAATATGTTACAGTGTATTTTAGTATGTTGCAGTATGTTGCAGTATATTTCAGTATGTAGCAGTGTATTTCAGTATGTTGCAGTATATTTCAGTATGTTACAGTGTATTTCAGTATTTTGCAGTGTATTTCAGTATGTTGCAGTATATGTTAGTATGTTGCAGTATGTTGCAGTGTGCTGCAGTGTATTTCAATATGTTGCGGGATGTTGCAGTGTATTTCAGTATGTTACAGTGTATTTCATTATGTTGCAGTATATTTCAGTGTGTTACAGTATATTCCAGTATTTTACAGTATATTTCCGTATATTACACTATATTTCAGTGAGTTACAGTATGTTTCAGCGAGTTACAGTATATTTCAATGTGTTGCAGTGTATTTCAATGTATTACAGCGTATTTCAGTATGTTGTAGTATGTTGCAGTGTAATTCGGTATTTTGCAGTATTTTTCAATGTGTTACAGTGTATTTCAGTATACTACCGTATATTTAGGTATGTTGCAGTATATTTCAATGTATTGCAGTGTATTTCAATATTTTGTAGTATTTTGCAGTGTATTTCAGTATGTTACAGTGTATTTAAGTATTTTGCAGTGTATTTCAGTATGTTGCAGTATATTTTAGTATGTTGCAGTATGTTGCACTGTGTTGCAGTATATTTCAGTGTGTTACAGTATTTTGCAGTGTTTTTCAGTGTGTTGGAGTGTATTTCAGTATGTTGCAGTATTTTTCAAGATGTTACAGTATATTTTGGTATATTACCGTATATTTAGGTATGTTGCAGTATATTTCAATGTGTTGCAGTGTATTTCAAAATGTTGTAGTATGTTGCAGTGAATTTCAGTATGTTACAGTGTATTTCAGTATGTTGCAGTATGTTGCAGTATATTTCAGTATGTAGCACTGTGTTTGACTATGTTGCAGTGTATTTCAGTGAGTTGCAGCGTATTTCAATGTGCTACAGCATATTTCAGTATGTTACAGTATGTTGCAATGTGTCGCAGTATATTTCAGTATGTTGCAGTATATTTCAATGTGTCGCAGTGTATTTCAATATATTGTATTATGTTGCAGTGTATTTCAGTATGTTACAGTGTATTTCAGTATGTTGCAGGATGTTGCAGTATATTTCAGTATGTTACAGTGTATTTCAGTATGTTGCAGTATATTTCAGTGTGTTACATTATATTCCAGTATTTTACAGTACATTTCCGTATATTACACTATATTTCAGTGAGTTACAGTATGTTTCAGCGAGTTACAGTATATTTCAATGTGTTGCAGTGTATTTCAAAATGTTGTAGTATGTTGCAGTGAATTTCAGTATGTTACAGTGTATTTTAGTATGTTGCAGTATGTCGCAGTGTGTTGCAGTATTTTTCAGTATGTAGCAGTGTATTTCAGTATTTTGCAGTATATTTCAGTATGTTACAGTGTATTTCAGTATTCTGCAGTGTATTTCAGTATGTTGCAGTAATTTTTAGTATGTTTCAGTATGTTGCAGTGTGTTGCCTTATATTTCAGTATGTAGCAGTGTATTTCAGTATGTTGCAGTATATTTCAGTATGTTACAGTGTATTTCAGTATTTTGCAGTGTATTTCAGTATGTTGCAGTATATGTTAGTATGTTGCAGTATGTTGCAGTGTGCTGCAGTGTATTTCAATATGTTGCGGGATGTTGCAGTGTATTTCAGTATGTTACAGTGTATTTCATTATGTTGCAGTATATTTCAGTGTGTTACAGTATATTCCAGTATTTTACAGTATATTTCCGTATATTACACTATATTTCAGTGAGTTACAGTATATTTCAATGTGTTGCAGTGTATTTCAATGTATTACAGCGTATTTCAGTATGTTGTAGTATGTTGCAGTGTAATTCGGTATTTTGCAGTATTTTTCAATGTGTTACAGTGTATTTCAGTATACTACCGTATATTTAGGTATGTTGCAGTATATTTCAATGTATTGCAGTGTATTTCAATATTTTGTAGTATTTTGCAGTGTATTTCAGTATGTTACAGTGTATTTAAGTATTTTGCAGTGTATTTCAGTATGTTGCAGTATATTTTAGTATGTTGCAGTATGTTGCACTGTGTTGCAGTATATTTCAGTGTGTTACAGTATTTTGCAGTGTTTTTCAGTGTGTTGGAGTGTATTTCAGTATGTTGCAGTATTTTTCAAGATGTTACAGTATATTTTGGTATATTACCGTATATTTAGGTATGTTGCAGTATATTTCAATGTGTTGCAGTGTATTTCAAAATGTTGTAGTATGTTGCAGTGAACTTCAGTATGTTACAGTGTATTTCAGTATGTTGCAGTATGTTGCAGTATATTTCAGTATGTAGCACTGTGTTTGACTATGTTGCAGTGTATTTCAGTGAGTTGCAGCGTATTTCAATGTGCTACAGCATATTTCAGTATGTTACAGTATGTTGCAATGTGTCGCAGTATATTTCAGTATGTTGCAGTATATTTCAATGTGTCGCAGTGTATTTCAATATATTGTATTATGTTGCAGTGTATTTCAGTATGTTACAGTGTATTTCAGTATGGTGCACTATGTTGCAGTATATTTCAGTATGTAGTAGTGTATTTCAGTATGTTGCAGTATGTTTCAGTATGTTGTAGTGTTTTGCGGTGTATTTTAGTGTGTTTCAGTGTGTTGCAGTATACTTCAATTTGTTGCAGTGTATTTCAATATGTTCCAGTGTATTTCAGTATATTGCAGTATGTTGCAGTATATTTCAATATGTTACAGTGTATTTCAGTATGTTGCAGTATATTTCAGTGAGTTTCAGTGTATTTCAGTGTGCTACAGCATATTTCAGTATGTTACAGTATATTGCAATGTGTCGCAGTATATTTCAGTATGTTACAGTGTATTTCAGTATTTTGCAGTGTATTTCAGTATGTTGCAGTATATTTTAGTATGTTGCAGTATGTTGCAGTGTGTTACAGTATAATTATGTATGTTGCAGTATTTTTCAATGTGTTAAAGTATTTTTCAGTAGTTTAATATATATTTTGCTATGTTGCAGTATATTTCAATGTGTTGCAGTGTAATTCAGCATATTACGGTGTATTTCAGTATGTTGCAGTATATTTCAGTATGTAGCAGTGTATTTCAGTATAATGCAGTGTATTTCAGTAGGCTACAGCATATTTCAGTATGCTGCAGTATACTGCAATGTGCCGAAGTATATTTCAGTATGTTGCTGTATGTTTAAGTGTGTTGCAGGATACTTCAATGTGTTGCAGTGTACTTCAATATGTTACAGTGTATTTCAGTATCTTGTAGGATGTTGCAGTGTATTTCAGTATGTTACAGTGTATTTCAGTATGTTGCAGGATGTTGCAGTATATTTCAGTATGTTACAGTGTATTTCAGTATGTTGCAGTATATTTCAGTGTGTTACATTATATTCCAGTATTTTACAGTACATTTCCGTATATTACACTATATTTCAGTGAGTTACAGTATGTTTCAGCGAGTTACAGTATATTTCAATGTGTTGCAGTGTATTTCAAAATGTTGTAGTATGTTGCAGTGAATTTCAGTATGTTACAGTGTATTTTAGTATGTTGCAGTATGTCGCAGTGTGTTGCAGTATTTTTCAGTATGTAGCAGTGTATTTCAGTATTTTGCAGTATATTTCAGTATGTTACAGTGTATTTCAGTATTCTGCAGTGTATTTCAGTATGTTGCAGTAATTTTTAGTATGTTGCAGTATGTTGCAGTGTGTTGCAGTATATTTCAGTATGTAGCAGTGTATTTCAGTATTTGCCGTATATTTCAATGTGTTGCAGTGTATTTCAATATGTTACAGTGTATTTTAGTATGTTGCAGTATGTTGCAGTATATTTCAGTATGTAGCAGTGTATTTCAGTATGTTGCAGTATATTTTAGTATGTTGCAGTATGTTGCACTGTGTTGCAGTATATTTCAGTGTGTTACAGTATTTTGCAGTGTTTTTCAGTGTGTTGGAGTGTATTTCAGTATGTTGCAGTATTTTTCAAGATGTTACAGTATATTTTGGTATATTACCGTATATTTAGGTATGTTGCAGTATATTTCAATGTGTTGCAGTGTATTTCAAAATGTTGTAGTATGTTGCAGTGAATTTCAGTATGTTACAGTGTATTTCAGTATGTTGCAGTATGTTGCAGTATATTTCAGTATGTAGCACTGTGTTTGACTATGTTGCAGTGTATTTCAGTGAGTTGCAGCGTATTTCAATGTGCTACAGCATATTTCAGTATGTTACAGTATGTTGCAATGTGTCGCAGTATATTTCAGTATGTTGCAGTATATTTCAATGTGTCGCAGTGTATTTCAATATATTGTATTATGTTGCAGTGTATTTCAGTATGTTACAGTGTATTTCAGTATGGTGCAGTATGTTGCAGTATATTTCAGTATGTAGTAGTGTATTTCAGTATGTTGCAGTATGTTTCAGTATGTTGTAGTGTTTTGCGGTGTATTTCAGTGTGTTTCAGTGTGTTGCAGTATACTTCAATTTGTTGCAGTGTATTTCAATATGTTCCAGTGTATTTCAGTATATTGCAGTATGTTGCAGTATATTTCAATATGTTACAGTGTATTTCAGTATGTTGCAGTATATTTCAGTGAGTTTCAGTGTATTTCAGTGTGCTACAGCATATTTCAGTATGTTACAGTATATTGCAATGTGTCGCAGTATATTTCAGTATGTTACAGTGTATTTCAGTATTTTGCAGTGTATTTCAGTATGTTGCAGTATATTTTAGTATGTTGCAGTATGTTGCAGTGTGTTACAGTATAATTATGTATGTTGCAGTATTTTTCAATGTGTTAAAGTATTTTTCAGTAGTTTAATATATATTTTGCTATGTTGCAGTATATTTCAATGTGTTGCAGTGTACTTCAATATGTTACAGTGTATTTCAGTATCTTGTAGGATGTTGCAGTGTATTTCAGCATGTTACAGTGTATTTCAGTATGTTGCAGGATGTTGCAGTATATTTCAGTATGTTACAGTGTATTTCAGTATGTTGCAGTATATTTCAGTGTGTTACATTATATTCCAGTATTTTACAGTACATTTCCGTATATTACACTATATTTCAGTGAGTTACAGTATGTTTCAGCGAGTTACAGTACATTTCAATGTGTTGCAATGGATTTCAATGTATTACAGCGTATTTCAGTATGTTGTAGTATGTTGCAGTGTATTTCAGTATTTTGTAGTGTTTTTCAATGTGTTACAGTATATTTCAGTATATTACCGTATATTTAGGTATGTTGCAGTATATTTCAATGTATTGCAGTGTATTTCAAAATGTTGTAGTATTTTGCAGTGTATTTCAGTATGTTACAGTGTATATCAGTATTTTGCAGTGTTTTTCAGTATGTTGCAGTATATTTTAGTATGTTGCAGTATGTTGCATTGTGTTGCAATATATTTCAGTATGTAGCAGTGTATTTCAGTGTTTTGCAGTATATTTCAGTGTGTTACAGTATTTTGCAGTGTTTTTCAGTGTGTTGCAGTGTATTTCAGTATGTTGCAGTATTTTTCAATGTGTTACAGTATATTTTGGTATATTACCGTACATTTAGTTATGTTGCAGTATATTTCAATGTGTTGCAGTGTGTTTTAAAATGTTGTAGTATGTTGCAGTGTATTTCAGTTTGTTACAGTGTATTTCAGTATGTTGCAGTATGTTGCAGTATATTTCAGTATGTAGCACTGTATTTCAGTATGTTGCAGTGTATTTCAATATGTTACAGTGTATTTCAGTATGTTGCAGTATATTTCAGTGAGTTGCAGTGTATTTCAATGTGCTACAGCATATTTCAGTATGTTACAGTATATTGCAATGTGTCGCAGTATATTTCAGTATGTTGCAGTATTTTTCAATATGTGACAGTATATTTCAGTAGTTTACCATATATTTCGGCACATTGCAGTAGATTTCACTGTGTTGCAGTGTATTTCAATATGTTACAGTGTATTTTAGTATGTTTCAGTATGTTGCAGTGTGTTGCCGTATATTTCAGTATGTAGCAGTGTATTTCCGTATGTTGCAGTATGTTTCAGTATGTTACAGTGTATTTCAGTATTTTGCAGTGTATTTCAGTATGTTGCAGTATATTTTAGTATGTTGCAGTATGTTGCAGTGTGTTGCAGTATATTTCAGTATATAGCAGTGTATTTCTGTATTTTGCAGTATATTTCAATGTGTTGCAGTGTATTTCATTATGTTACAGTGTATTTTAGTTTGTTGCAGTATGTTGCAGTGTGTTGCAGTATATTTCAGTATGTAGCAGTATATTTCAGTATGTTGCAGTATATTTCAGTATGTTACAGTGTATTTCAGTATTTTGCAGTGTATTTCAGTATGTTGCAGTTTATTTTAGTATGTTGCATTATGTTGCCGTGTGTTGCAGTATATTTCAGTGTGTAGCAGTGTATTTCAGTATTTTGCAGTATATTTCAATGCGTTGCAGTGTATTTCAATATGTTACAGTGTATTTTAGTATGTTGCAGTATGTTGCAGTGAGTTGCAGTATATTTCAGTATGTAGGAGTGTACTTCAGTATGTTGCAGTATATTTCAGTATGTTACAGTGTATTTCAGTATTTTGCAGTGTATTTCACTATGTTGCAGTATATTTTAGCATGTTGCAGTATGTTGCAGTGTGTTGCAGTATATTTCAGTATGTAGCAGTGTATTTCAGTATTTTGCAGTATATTTCAGTGTGTTACAGTATTTTGCAGTGTTTTTCAGTGTGTTGCAGTGTATTTCAGTATGTTGCAGTATTTTTCAATGTGGAACAGTTTATTTTGGTATATTACCGTATATTTAGGTATGTTGCAGTATATTTCAATGTGTTGCAGTGTCTTTCAATATGTTGTAGTATGTTGCAGTGTATTGCAGTATGTTGCAGTATATTTCAATATGTTACAGTGTATTTCAGTATGTTGCAGTATATTTCAGTGAGTTGCAGTGTATTTCAGTGTGCTACAGCATATTTCAGTATGTTACAGTATATTGCACTGTGTCGCAGTATATTTCAGTATGTGTCAGTATTTTTCAATGTGTGACAGTATATTTCAGTAGTTTACCATATATTTCGGTACATTGCAGCATATTTCAATGTGTTGCAGTGTATTTCAATATGTTACAGTGTATTTTAGTATGTTGCAGTATATCGCAGTGTGTTGCAGTATTTTTCAGTATGTAGCAGTGTATTTCAGTATTTTGCAGTATATTTCAGTATGTTACAGTGTATTTCAGTATTCTGCAGTGTATTTCAGTATGTTGCAGTAAATTTTAGTATGTTGCAGTATGTTGCAGTGTGTTGCAGTATATTTCAGTATGTAGCAGTGTATTTCAGTATTTTGCCGTATATTTCAATGTGTTGCAGTGTATTTCAATATGTTACAGTGTATTTTAGTATGTTGCAGTATGTTGCAGTATATTTCAGTATGTTACAGTGTATTTCAGTATTTTGCAGTGTATTTCAGTATGTTGCAGTATATGTTAGTATGTTGCAGTATGTTGCAGTGTGCTGCAGTGTATTTCAATATGTTGCGGGATGTTGCAGTGTATTTCAGTATGTTACAGTGTATTTCATTATGTTGCAGTATATTTCAGTGTGTTACAGTATATTCCAGTATTTTACAGTATATTTCCGTATATTACACTATATTTCAGTGAGTTACAGTATGTTTCAGCGAGTTAGAGTATATTTCAATGTGTTGCAGTGTATTTCAATGTATTACAGCGTATTTCAGTATGTTGTAGTATGTTGCAGTGTATTTCGGTATTTTGCAGTATTTTTCAATGTATTGCAGTGTATTTCAGTATGTTGTAGTATTTTGCAGTGTATTTCAGTATGTTACAGTGTATTTCAGTATTTTGCAGTGTATTTCAGTATGTTGCAGTATATTTTAGTATGTTGCAGTATGTTGCACTGTGTTGCAGTATATTTCAGTATGTAGCAGTGTATTTCAGTTTTTTGCAGTATATTTCAGTGTGTTACAGTATTTTGCAGTGTTTTTCAGTGTGTTGAAGTGTATTTCAGTATGTTGCAGTAATTTTCAAGATGTTACAGTATATTTTGGTATATTACCGTATATTTAGGTATGTTGCAGTATATTTCAATGTGCTGCAGTGTATTTCAAAATGTTGTAGTATGTTGCAGTGAATTTCAGTATGTTACAGTGTATTTCAGTATGTTGCAGTGTATTTCAGTATGGTGCAGTATGTTGCAGTATATTCCAGTATGTAGTAGTGTATTTCAGTATGTTGCAGTATGTTTCAGTATGTTGTAGTGTTTTGCGGTGTATTTCAGTGTGTTTCAGTGTGTTGCAGTATACTTCAATTTGTTGCAGTGTATTTCAATATGTTCCAGTGTATTTCAGTATGTTGCAGTATGTTGCAGTATATTTCAATATGTTACAGTGTATTTCAGTATGTTGCAGTATATTTCAGTGAGTTTCAGTGTATTTCAGTGTGCTACAGCATATTTCAGTATGTTACAGTATATTGCAATGTGTCGCAGTATATTTCAGTATGTTACAGTGTATTTCAGTATTTTGCAGTGTATTTCAGTATGTTGCAGTATATTTTAGTATGTTGCAGTATGTTGCAGTGTGTTGCAGTATATTTCAGTATGTAGCAGTGTATTTCGGTGTTTTGCAGTATATTTGAGTGTGTTACAGTATTTTGCAGTGTTTTTCAGAGGTTGCAGTGTATTTCAGTATGTTGCAGTATTTTTCAATGTGTTACAGTATATTTTGGTATATTACCGTATATTTAGGTATGTTGCAGTATATTTCAACATGTTACAGTGTATTTTGGTATGTTGCAGTATATTTCAGTATGTAGCACTGTATTTCAGTATGTTAGAGTATATTGCAATGTGTCGCAGTATATTTCAGTATGTTGCAGTATGTTGCAGTGTGTTGCAGTATATTTCAGTATGTAGCAGTGTATTTCAGTATTTTGCAGTATATTTTAATGTGTTGCAGTGTATTTCAGTATGTTACAGTGTATTTCAGTATGGTGCAGTATGTCGCAGTATATTTCAGTATGTCACAGTGTATTTCAGTATGTTGCAGTATATTTCAGTGAGTTGCAGTGTATTTCAGTGTGCTACAGCATATTTCAGTATGTTTCAGTATATTGCAATGTGTCGCAGTATATTTCAGTATGTTGCCAAATGTTGCAGTATGTAGTAGTATATTTCAGTATGTAGCAGTGTATTTCAGTATGTTGTAGTATGTTGCAGTGTATTTCAGTATGTTACAGTGTATTTCAGTATGTTGCAGTATGTTGCAGTATATTTCAGTATGTAGCACTGCATTTCAGTATGTTGCAGTATACTTCAGTGTGTTACAGTATGTTCCAGTATGTTACAGTACATTTCCGTATATTACACTATATTTCAGCGAGTTACAGTATATTTCAATGTGTTGCAGTGTATTTCAATATATTACCGCGTATTTCAGTATGTTGCAGTATATTGCAATGTGTCGCAGTATATTTCAGTATGTTGCTGTACATTTCAATCTGTCGCAGTATATTTCAGTATGTTGCCGTATGTTTCGGTGTGTTGCAGTATACTTCAATTTGTTGCAGTGTATTTCATTATGTTCCAGTGTATGTCAGTATAATGCAGTATGTTGCAGTGTGTTTCATTATGTTACAGTGTATTTTAGTATGTTGCAGTATCTTGCAGTATCTTTCAGTATGTTGCTGTACTTTTTAATGTGTTACAGTATATTTCAGTATCTTACCGTACATTTAGGTTCGTTGCAGTGTATTTCAATATGTTGTAGTATTTGGCAGTGTATTTCAGTATGTTACAGTGTATTTCAGTATGTTGCAGTATTTTTCAATATGTTTTAGTGTATTTCAGTATTTTGCAGTATATTTCAGTGAGTTGCAGTGTATTTCAGTGTGCTACAGCATATTTCAGTATGTTACAGTATATTGCAATGTGTCGCAGTAAATTTCAGTATGTTGCAGTATTTTTCAATGTGTTACAGTATATTTCAGTAGTTTACAATATATCTCGGTATGTTGCAGTATATTTCAATGTGTTACAGTGTATTTCAATATGTTACAGTGTATTTCAGTATGTTGTTTTATTTTGCAGTATATTTCGGTGTGTTGCAGTGTATTTCAGTATGTTGCAGTATTTTCAATGTGTTATAGTTTATTTCAGTATATTACCGCATATTTAGATATGTTGCAGTATATTCAATGTATTACAGCGTATTTCAGTATTTTGTAGTATGTTGCAGTGTATTTCAGTATTTTGTAGTATTTTTCAATGTGTTACAGTATATTTCAGTATGTTGTAGTATTTTGCAGTGTATTTCAGTATGTTGCAGTATATTTTAGTATGTTACAGTATATTGCAATGTGTCGCAGTATATTTCAGTATGTTGCAGTATATTTCAATGTGTCGCAGTGTATTTCAATATATTGTATTATGTTGCAGTGTATTTCAGTATGTTACAGTGTATTTCAGTATGGTGCAGTATGTTGCAGTATATTTCAGTATGTAGTAGTGTATTTCAGTATGTTGCAGTATGTTTCAGTATGTTGTAGTGTTTTGCGGTGTATTTCAGTGTGTTTCAGTGTGTTGCAGTATACTTCAATTTGTTGCAGTGTATTTCAATATGTTCCAGTGTATTTCAGTATGTTGCAGTATGTTGCAGCATATTTCAATATGTTACAGTGTATTTCAGTATGTTGCAGTATATTTCAGTGAGTTTCAGTGTATTTCAGTGTGCTACAGCATATTTCAGTATGTTACAGTATATTGCAATGTGTCGCAGTATATTTCAGTATGTTACAGTGTATTTCAGTATTTTGCAGTGTATTTCAGTATGTTGCAGTATATTTTAGTATGTTGCAGTATGTTGCAGTGTGTTGCAGTATATTTCAGTATGTAGCAGTGTATTTCGGTGTTTTGCAGTATATTTGAGTGTGTTACAGTATTTGGCAGTGTTTTTCAGAGGTTGCAGTGTATTTCAGTATGTTGCAGTATTTTTCAATGTGTTACAGTATATTTTGGTATATTACCGTATATTTAGGTATGTTGCAGTATATTTCAACATGTTACAGTGTATTTCGGTATGTTGCAGTATATTTCAGTATGTAGCACTGTATTTCAGTATGTTAGAGTATATTGCAATGTGTCGCAGTATATTTCAGTATGTTGCAGTATGTTGCAGTGTGTTGCAGTATATTTCAGTATGTAGCAGTGTATTTCAGTATTTTGCAGTATATTTCAATGTGTTGCAGTGTATTTCAGTATGTTACAGTGTATTTCAGTATGGTGCAGTATGTCGCAGTATATTTCAGTATGTCACAGTGTATTTCAGTATGTTGCAGTATATTTCAGTGAGTTGCAGTGTATTTCAGTGTGCTACAGCATATTTCAGTATGTTTCAGTATATTGCAATGTGTCGCAGTATATTTCAGTATGTTGCCAAATGTTGCAGTATGTAGTAGTATATTTCAGTATGTAGCAGTGTATTTCAGTATGTTGTAGTATGTTGCAGTGTATTTCAGTATGTTACAGTGTATTTCAGTATGTTGCAGTATGTTGCACTATATTTCAGTATGTAGCACTGCATTTCAGTATGTTGCAGTATACTTCAGTGTGTTACAGTATAT
This sequence comes from Bugula neritina, assembly GCA_964035545.1. Taxonomy (NCBI): domain Eukaryota; kingdom Metazoa; phylum Bryozoa; class Gymnolaemata; order Cheilostomatida; family Bugulidae; genus Bugula; species Bugula neritina. Next base: position 600,309 of record CAXIUT010000230.1, on the reverse strand, counting down.
TCCAGTATGTTACAGTACATTTCCGTATATTACACTATTTTTCAGCGAATTACAGTATATTTCAATGTGTTGCAGTGTATTTTAATATATTACCGCGTATTTCAGTATGTTGCAGTATATTGCAATGTGTCGCAGTATATTTCAGTATGTTGCTGTACATTTCAATCTGTCGCAGTATATTTCAGTATGTTGCCGTATGTTTCGGTGTGTTGCAGTATACTTCAATTTGTTGCAGTGTATTTCATTATGTTCCAGTGTATGTCAGTATAATGCAGTATGTTGCAGTGTGTTTCATTATGTTACAGTGTATTTTAGTATGTTGCAGTATCTTGCAGTATCTTTCAGTATGTTGCTGTACTTTTTAATGTGTTACAGTATATTTCAGTATCTTACCGTACATTTAGGTTCGTTGCAGTGTATTTCAATATATTGTAGTATTTGGCAGTGTATTTCAGTATGTTACAGTGGATTTCAGTATGTTGCAGTATTTTTCAATATGTTTTAGTGTATTTCAGTATTTTGCAGTATATTTCAGTGAGTTGCAGTGTATTTCAGTGTGCTACAGCATATTTCAATATGTTACAGTATATTGCAATGTGTCGCAGTAAATTTCAGTATGTTGCAGTATTTTTCAATGTGTTACAGTATATTTCAGTAGTTTACAATATATCTCGGTATGTTGCAGTATATTTCAATGTGTTACAGTGTATTTCAATATGTTACAGTGTATTTCAGTATGTTGTTTTATTTTGCAGTATATTTCGGTGTGTTGCAGTGTATTTCAGTATGTTGCAGTATTTTCAATGTGTTATAGTTTATTTCAGTATATTACCGCATATTTAGGTATGTTGCAGTATATTCAATGTATTACAGCGTATTTCAGTATGTTGTAGTATGTTGCAGTGTATTTCAGTATTTTGTAGTATTTTTCAATGTGTTACAGTATATTTCAGTATATTACCGTATATTTAGGTAAGTTGCAGTATATTTCAATGTATTGCAGTGTATTTCAAAATGTTGTAGTATTTTGCAGTGTATTTCAGTATGTTACAGTGTATATCAGTATTCTGCAGTGTATTTCAGTATGTTGCAGTATATTTTAGTATGTTGTAGTATGTTGCACTGTGTTGCAGTATATTTCAGTATGTAGCAGTGTATTTCAGTGTTTTGCAGTATATTTCAGTGTGTTACAGTATTTTGCAATGTTTTTCAGTGTAATGCAGTGTATTTCAGTATGTTGCAGTATTGTTCAATGTGTTACAGTATATTTTGATATATTACCGTATATTTAGAAATGTTGCAGTATATTTCAATGTGTTGCAGTGTGTTTCAAAATGTTGTAGTATGTTGCAGTGTATTTCAGTTTGTTACAGTGTATTTCAGTATGTTGCAGTATGTTGCAGTATATTTCAGTATGTAGCACTGTATTTCAGTATGTTGCAGTGTATTTCAATATGTTACAGTGTATTTCAGTATGTTGCAGTATATTTCAGTGAGTTGCAGTGTATTTCAATGTGCTACAGCATATTTCAGTATGTTACAGTATATTGCAATGTGTCGCAGTATATTTCAGTATGTTACAGTGTATTTCAGTATTCTGCAGTGTATTTCAGTATGTTGCAGTAAATTTTAGTATGTTGCAGTATGTTGCAGTGTGTTGCAGTATATTTCAGTATGTAGCAGTGTATTTCAGTATTTTGCCGTATATTTCAATGTGTTGCAGTGTATTTCAATATGTTACAGTGTATTTTAGTATGTTGCAGTATGTTGCAGTATATTTCAGTATTTTGCAGTGTATTTCAGTATGTTGCAGTATATTTTAGTATGTTGCAGTGTGCTGCAGTGTATTTCAATATGTTGCGGGATGTTGCAGTGTATTTCAGTATGTTACAGTGTATTTCATTATGTTGCAGTATATTTCAGTATGTTACAGTATATTCCATTATTTTACAGTACATTTCCGTATATTACACTATATTTCAGTGAGTTACAGTATGTTTCAGCGAGTTACAGTTTATTTCAATGTGTTGCAGTGTATTTCAATGTATTACAGCGTATTTCAGTATGTTGTAGTATGTTGCAGTGTATTTCAGTATTTTGCAGTATTTTTCAATGTGTTACAGTATATTTCAGTATATTACCGTATATTTAGGTATGTTGCAGTATACTTCAATGTATTGCAGTGTATTTCAATATGTTGTAGTATTTTGCAGTGTATTTCAGTATGTTACAGTGTATTTCAGTATTTTGCAGTGTATTTCAGTATGTTGCAGCATATTTTAGTATGTTGCAGTATGTTGCAGTGTGTTGCAGTATATTTCAGTATGTAGCAGTGTATTTCAGTATTTTGCAGTATCATTCAGTGTGTTACAGTATTTTGCAGTGTTTTTCAGTGTGTTGAAGTGTATTTCAGTATGTTGCAGTATTTTTCATTATGTTACAGTGTATTTTGGTATATTACCGTATATTTAGGTATGTTGCAGTATATTTCAATGTGTTGCAGTGTATTTCAAAATGTTGTAGTATGTTGCAGTGAATTTCAGTATGTTACAGTGTATTTCAGTATGTTTCAGTATGTTGCAGTGTGTTGCCGTATATTTCAGTATGTAGCAGTGTATTTCAGTATGTTGCAGTATATTTCAGTATGTTACAGTGTATTTCAGTATTTTGCAGTGTATTTCAGTATGTTGCAGTGTATTTCATTATGTTACAGTGTATTTTAGTATGTTGCAGTATGTTGCAGTGTGTTGCTGTATATTTCAGTATGTAGCAGTATATTTCAGTATGTTGCAGTATATTTCAGTATGTTACAGTGTATTTCAATGTGTTGCAGTGTCTTTCAATATGTTGTAGTATGTTGCAGTGTATTGCAGTATGTTGCAGTATATTTCAATATGTTACAGTGTATTTCAGTATGTTACAGTATATTGCAATGTGTCGCAGTAAATTTCAGTATGTTGCAGTATTTTTCAATGTGTTACAGTATATTTCAGTAGTTTACAATATATCTCGGTATGTTGCAGTATATTTCAATGTGTTACAGTGTATTTCAATATGTTACAGTGTATTTCAGTATGTTGTTTTATTTTGCAGTATATTTCGGTGTGTTGCAGTGTATTTCAGTATGTTGCAGTATTTTCAATGTGTTATAGTTTATTTCAGTATATTACCGCATATTTAGGTATGTTGCAGTATATTCAATGTATTACAGCGTATTTCAGTATGTTGTAGTATGTTGCAGTGTATTTCAGTATTTTGTAGTATTTTTCAATGTGTTACAGTATATTTCAGTATATTACCGTATATTTAGGTAAGTTGCAGTATATTTCAATGTATTGCAGTGTATTTCAAAGTGTTGTAGTATTTTGCAGTGTATTTCAGTATGTTACAGTGTATATCAGTATTCTGCAGTGTATTTCAGTATGTTGCAGTATATTTTAGTATGTTGTAGTATGTTGCACTGTGTTGCAGTATATTTCAGTATGTAGCAGTGTATTTCAGTGTTTTGCAGTATATTTCAGTGTGTTACAGTATTTTGCAATGTTTTTCAGTGTAATGCAGTGTATTTCAGTATGTTGCAGTATTTTTCAATGTGTTACAGTATATTTTGATATATTATCGTATATTTAGGAATGTTGCAGTATATTTCAATGTGTTGCAGTGTGTTTCAAAATGTTGTAGTATGTTGCAGTGTATTTCAGTTTGTTACAGTGTATTTCAGTATGTTGCAGTATGTTGCAGTATATTTCAGTATGTAGCACTGTATTTCAGTATGTTGCAGTGTATTTCAATATGTTACAGTGTATTTCAGTATGTTGCAGTATATTTCAGTGAGTTGCAGTGTATTTCAATGTGCTACAGCATATTTCAGTATGTTACAGTATATTGCAATGTGTCGCAGTATATTTCAGTATGTTACAGTGTATTTCAGTATTCTGCAGTGTATTTCAGTATGTTGCAGTAAATTTTAGTATGTTGCAGTATGTTGCAGTGTGTTGCAGTATATTTCAGTATGTAGCAGTGTATTTCAGTATTTTGCCGTATATTTCAATGTGTTGCAGTGTATTTCAATATGTTACAGTGTATTTTAGTATGTTGCAGTATGTTGCAGTATATTTCAGTATTTTGCAGTGTATTTCAGTATGTTGCAGTATATTTTAGTATGTTGCAGTGTGCTGCAGTGTATTTCAATATGTTGCGGGATGTTGCAGTGTATTTCAGTATGTTACAGTGTATTTCATTATGTTGCAGTATATTTCAGTGTGTTACAGTATATTCCATTATTTTACAGTACATTTCCGTATATTACACTATATTTCAGTGAGTTACAGTATGTTTCAGCGAGTTACAGTTTATTTCAATGTGTTGCAGTGTATTTCAATGTATTACAGCGTATTTCAGTATGTTGTAGTATGTTGCAGTGTATTTCAGTATTTTGCAGTATTTTTCAATGTGTTACAGTATATTTCAGTATATTACCGTATATTTAGGTATGTTGCAGTATACTTCAATGTATTGCAGTGTATTTCAATATGTTGTAGTATTTTGCAGTGTATTTCAGTATGTTACAGTGTATTTCAGTATTTTGCAGTGTATTTCAGTATGTTGCAGTATATTTCAGTATGTTACAGTGTATTTCAATGTGTTGCAGTGTCTTTCAATATGTTGTAGTATGTTGCAGTGTATTGCAGTATGTTGCAGTATATTTCAATATGTTACAGTGTATTTCAGTATGTTGCAGTATATTTCAGTGAGTTGCAGTGTATTTCAGTGTGCTACAGCATATTTCAGTATGTTACAGTATATTGCACTGTGTCGCAGTATATTTCAGTATGTGTCAGTATTTTTCAATGTGTGACAGTATATTTCAGTAGTTTACCATATATTTCGGTACATTGCAGCATATTTCAATGTGTTGCAGTGTATTTCAATATGTTACAGTGTATTTTAGTATGTTGCAGTATGTCGCAGTGTGTTGCAGTATTTTTCAGTATGTAGCAGTGTATTTCAGTATTTTGCAGTATATTTCAGTATGTTACAGTGTATTTCAGTATTCTGCAGTGTATTTCAGTATGTTGCAGTAAATTTTAGTATGTTGCAGTATGTTGCAGTGTGTTGCAGTATATTTCAGTATGTAGCAGTGTATTTCAGTATTTTGCCGTATATTTCAATGTGTTGCAGTGTATTTCAATATGTTACAGTGTATTTTAGTATGTTGCAGTATGTTGCAGTATATTTCAGTACGTAGCAGTGTATTTCAGTATGTTGCAGTATATTTCAGTATGTTACAGTGTATTTCAGTATTTTGCAGTATTTTTCAATGTGTTACAGTATATTTCAGTATATTACCGTATATTTAGGTATGTTGCAGTATACTTCAATGTATTGCAGTGTATTTCAATATGTTGTAGTATTTTGCAGTGTATTTCAGTATGTTACAGTGTATTTCAGTCTTTTGCAGTGTATTTCAGTATGTTGCAGCATATTTTAGTATGTTGCAGTATGTTGCAGTGTGTTGCAGTATATTTCAGTCTGTAGCAGTGTATTTCAGTATTTTGCAGTATCATTCAGTGTGTTACAGTATTTTGCAGTGTTTTTCAGTGTGTTGAAGTGTATTTCAGTATGTTGCAGTATTTTTCATTATGTTACAGTGTATTTTGGTATATTACCGTATATTTAGGTATGTTGCAGTATATTTCAATGTGTTGCAGTGTATTTCAAAATGTTGTAGTATGTTGCAGTGAATTTCAGTATGTTACAGTGTATTTCAGTATGTTTCAGTATGTTGCAGTGTGTTGCCGTATATTTCAGTATGTAGCAGTGTATTTCAGTATGTTGCAGTATATTTCAGTATGTTACAGTGTATTTCAGTATTTTGCAGTGTATTTCAGTATGTTGCAGTGTATTTCATTATGTTACAGTGTATTTTAGTATGTTGCAGTATGTTGCAGTGTGTTGCTGTATATTTCAGTATGTAGCAGTATATTTCAGTATGTTGCAGTATATTTCAGTATGTTACAGTGTATTTCAATGTGTTGCAGTGTCTTTCAATATGTTGTAGTATGTTGCAGTGTATTGCAGTATGTTGCAGTATATTTCAATATGTTACAGTGTATTTCAGTATGTTACAGTATATTGCAATGTGTCGCAGTAAATTTCAGTATGTTGCAGTATTTTTCAATGTGTTACAGTATATTTCAGTAGTTTACAATATATCTCGGTATGTTGCAGTATATTTCAATGTGTTACAGTGTATTTCAATATGTTACAGTGTATTTCAGTATGTTGTTTTATTTTGCAGTATATTTCGGTGTGTTGCAGTGTATTTCAGTATGTTGCAGTATTTTCAATGTGTTATAGTTTATTTCAGTATATTACCGCATATTTAGGTATGTTGCAGTATATTCAATGTATTACAGCGTATTTCAGTATGTTGTAGTATGTTGCAGTGTATTTCAGTATTTTGTAGTATTTTTCAATGTGTTACAGTATATTTCAGTATATTACCGTATATTTAGGTAAGTTGCAGTATATTTCAATGTATTGCAGTGTATTTCAAAGTGTTGTAGTATTTTGCAGTGTATTTCAGTATGTTACAGTGTATATCAGTATTCTGCAGTGTATTTCAGTATGTTGCAGTATATTTTAGTATGTTGTAGTATGTTGCACTGTGTTGCAGTATATTTCAGTATGTAGCAGTGTATTTCAGTGTTTTGCAGTATATTTCAGTGTGTTACAGTATTTTGCAATGTTTTTCAGTGTAATGCAGTGTATTTCAGTATGTTGCAGTATTTTTCAATGTGTTACAGTATATTTTGATATATTATCGTATATTTAGGAATGTTGCAGTATATTTCAATGTGTTGCAGTGTGTTTCAAAATGTTGTAGTATGTTGCAGTGTATTTCAGTTTGTTACAGTGTATTTCAGTATGTTGCAGTATGTTGCAGTATATTTCAGTATGTAGCACTGTATTTCAGTATGTTGCAGTGTATTTCAATATGTTACAGTGTATTTCAGTATGTTGCAGTATATTTCAGTGAGTTGCAGTGTATTTCAATGTGCTACAGCATATTTCAGTATGTTACAGTATATTGCAATGTGTCGCAGTATATTTCAGTATGTTACAGTGTATTTCAGTATTCTGCAGTGTATTTCAGTATGTTGCAGTAAATTTTAGTATGTTGCAGTATGTTGCAGTGTGTTGCAGTATATTTCAGTATGTAGCAGTGTATTTCAGTATTTTGCCGTATATTTCAATGTGTTGCAGTGTATTTCAATATGTTACAGTGTATTTTAGTATGTTGCAGTATGTTGCAGTATATTTCAGTATTTTGCAGTGTATTTCAGTATGTTGCAGTATATTTTAGTATGTTGCAGTGTGCTGCAGTGTATTTCAATATGTTGCGGGATGTTGCAGTGTATTTCAGTATGTTACAGTGTATTTCATTATGTTGCAGTATATTTCAGTGTGTTACAGTATATTCCATTATTTTACAGTACATTTCCGTATATTACACTATATTTCAGTGAGTTACAGTATGTTTCAGCGAGTTACAGTTTATTTCAATGTGTTGCAGTGTATTTCAATGTATTACAGCGTATTTCAGTATGTTGTAGTATGTTGCAGTGTATTTCAGTATTTTGCAGTATTTTTCAATGTGTTACAGTATATTTCAGTATATTACCGTATATTTAGGTATGTTGCAGTATACTTCAATGTATTGCAGTGTATTTCAATATGTTGTAGTATTTTGCAGTGTATTTCAGTATGTTACAGTGTATTTCAGTATTTTGCAGTGTATTTCAGTATGTTGCAGTATATTTCAGTATGTTACAGTGTATTTCAATGTGTTGCAGTGTCTTTCAATATGTTGTAGTATGTTGCAGTGTATTGCAGTATGTTGCAGTATATTTCAATATGTTACAGTGTATTTCAGTATGTTGCAGTATATTTCAGTGAGTTGCAGTGTATTTCAGTGTGCTACAGCATATTTCAGTATGTTACAGTATATTGCACTGTGTCGCAGTATATTTCAGTATGTGTCAGTATTTTTCAATGTGTGACAGTATATTTCAGTAGTTTACCATATATTTCGGTACATTGCAGCATATTTCAATGTGTTGCAGTGTATTTCAATATGTTACAGTGTATTTTAGTATGTTGCAGTATGTCGCAGTGTGTTGCAGTATTTTTCAGTATGTAGCAGTGTATTTCAGTATTTTGCAGTATATTTCAGTATGTTACAGTGTATTTCAGTATTCTGCAGTGTATTTCAGTATGTTGCAGTAAATTTTAGTATGTTGCAGTATGTTGCAGTGTGTTGCAGTATATTTCAGTATGTAGCAGTGTATTTCAGTATTTTGCCGTATATTTCAATGTGTTGCAGTGTATTTCAATATGTTACAGTGTATTTTAGTATGTTGCAGTATGTTGCAGTATATTTCAGTACGTAGCAGTGTATTTCAGTATGTTGCAGTATATTTCAGTATGTTACAGTGTATTTCAGTATTTTGCAGTATTTTTCAATGTGTTACAGTATATTTCAGTATATTACCGTATATTTAGGTATGTTGCAGTATACTTCAATGTATTGCAGTGTATTTCAATATGTTGTAGTATTTTGCAGTGTATTTCAGTATGTTACAGTGTATTTCAGTCTTTTGCAGTGTATTTCAGTATGTTGCAGCATATTTTAGTATGTTGCAGTATGTTGCAGTGTGTTGCAGTATATTTCAGTCTGTAGCAGTGTATTTCAGTATTTTGCAGTATCATTCAGTGTGTTACAGTATTTTGCAGTGTTTTTCAGTGTGTTGAAGTGTATTTCAGTATGTTGCAGTATTTTTCATTATGTTACAGTGTATTTTGGTATATTACCGTATATTTAGGTATGTTGCAGTATATTTCAATGTGTTGCAGTGTATTTCAAAATGTTGTAGTATGTTGCAGTGAATTTCAGTATGTTACAGTGTATTTCAGTATGTTTCAGTATGTTGCAGTGTGTTGCCGTATATTTCAGTATGTAGCAGTGTATTTCAGTATGTTGCAGTATATTTCAGTATGTTACAGTGTATTTCAGTATTTTGCAGTGTATTTCAGTATGTTGCAGTGTATTTCATTATGTTACAGTGTATTTTAGTATGTTGCAGTATGTTGCAGTGTGTTGCTGTATATTTCAGTATGTAGCAGTATATTTCAGTATGTTGCAGTATATTTCAGTATGTTACAGTGTATTTCAATGTGTTGCAGTGTCTTTCAATATGTTGTAGTATGTTGCAGTGTATTGCAGTATGTTGCAGTATATTTCAATATGTTACAGTGTATTTCAGTATGTTACAGTATATTGCAATGTGTCGCAGTAAATTTCAGTATGTTGCAGTATTTTTCAATGTGTTACAGTATATTTCAGTAGTTTACAATATATCTCGGTATGTTGCAGTATATTTCAATGTGTTACAGTGTATTTCAATATGTTACAGTGTATTTCAGTATGTTGTTTTATTTTGCAGTATATTTCGGTGTGTTGCAGTGTATTTCAGTATGTTGCAGTATTTTCAATGTGTTATAGTTTATTTCAGTATATTACCGCATATTTAGGTATGTTGCAGTATATTCAATGTATTACAGCGTATTTCAGTATGTTGTAGTATGTTGCAGTGTATTTCAGTATTTTGTAGTATTTTTCAATGTGTTACAGTATATTTCAGTATATTACCGTATATTTAGGTAAGTTGCAGTATATTTCAATGTATTGCAGTGTATTTCAAAATGTTGTAGTATTTTGCAGTGTATTTCAGTATGTTACAGTGTATATCAGTATTCTGCAGTGTATTTCAGTATGTTGCAGTATATTTTAGTATGTTGTAGTATGTTGCACTGTGTTGCAGTATATTTCAGTATGTAGCAGTGTATTTCAGTGTTTTGCAGTATATTTCAGTGTGTTACAGTATTTTGCAATGTTTTTCAGTGTAATGCAGTGTATTTCAGTATGTTGCAGTATTTTTCAATGTGTTACAGTATATTTTGATATATTACCGTATATTTAGGAATGTTGCAGTATATTTCAATGTGTTGCAGTGTGTTTCAAAATGTTGTAGTATGTTGCAGTGTATTTCAGTTTGTTACAGTGTATTTCAGTATGTTGCAGTATGTTGCAGTATATTTCAGTATGTAGCACTGTATTTCAGTATGTTGCAGTAAATTTTAGTATGTTGCAGTATGTTGCAGTGTGTTGCAGTATATTTCAGTGAGTTGCAGATTATTTCAATGTGCTACAGCATATTTCAGTATGTTACAGTATATTGCAATGTGTCGCAGTATATTTCAGTATGTTACAGTGTATTTCAGTATTCTGCAGTGTATTTCAGTATGTTGCAGTAAATTTTAGTATGTTGCAGTATGTTGCAGTGTGTTGCAGTATATTTCAGTATGTAGCAGTGTATTTCAGTATTTTGCCGTATATTTCAATGTGTTGCAGTGTATTTCAATATGTTACAGTGTATTTTAGTATGTTGCAGTATGTTGCAGTATATTTCAGTATTTTGCAGTGTATTTCAGTATGTTGCAGTATATTTTAGTATGTTGCAGTGTGCTGCAGTGTATTTCAATATGTTGCGGGATGTTGCAGTGTATTTCAGTATGTTACAGTGTATTTCATTATGTTGCAGTATATTTCAGTGTGTTACAGTATATTCCATTATTTTACAGTACATTTCCGTATATTACACTATATTTCAGTGAGTTACAGTATGTTTCAGCGAGTTACAGTTTATTTCAATGTGTTGCAGTGTATTTCAATGTATTACAGCGTATTTCAGTATGTTGTAGTATGTTGCAGTGTATTTCAGTATTTTGCAGTATTTTTCAATGTGTTACAGTATATTTCAGTATATTACCGTATATTTAGGTATGTTGCAGTATACTTCATTGTATTGCAGTGTATTTCAATATGTTGTAGTATTTTGCAGTGTATTTCAGTATGTTACAGTGTATTTCAGTATTTTGCAGTGTATTTCAGTATGTTGCAGCATATTTTAGTATGTTGCAGTATGTTGCAGTGTGTTGCAGTATATTTCAGTATGTAGCAGTGTATTTCAGTATTTTGCAGTATCATTCAGTGTGTTACAGTATTTTGCAGTGTTTTTCAGTGTGTTGAAGTGTATTTCAGTATGTTGCAGTATTTTTCATTATGTTACAGTGTATTTTGGTATATTACCGTATATTTAGGTATGTTGCAGTATATTTCAATGTATTGCAGTGTATTTCAAAATGTTGTAGTATGTTGCAGTGAATTTCAGTATGTTACAGTGTATTTCAGTATGTTTCAGTATGTTGCAGTGTGTTGCCGTATATTTCAGTATGTAGCAGTGTATTTCAGTATGTTGCAGTATATTTCAGTATGTTACAGTGTATTTCAGTATTTTGCAGTGTATTTCAGTATGTTGCAGTGTATTTCATTATGTTACAGTGTATTTTAGTATGTTGCAGTATGTTGCAGTGTGTTGCTGTATATTTCAGTATGTAGCAGTATATTTCAGTATGTTGCAGTATATTTCAGTATGTTACAGTGTATTTCAATGTGTTGCAGTGTCTTTCAATATGTTGTAGTATGTTGCAGTGTATTGCAGTATGTTGCAGTATATTTCAATATGTTACAGTGTATTTCAGTATGTTGCAGTATATTTCAGTGAGTTGCAGTGTATTTCAGTGTGCTACAGCATATTTCAGTATGTTACAGTATATTGCACTGTGTCGCAGTATATTTCAGTATGTGTCAGTATTTTTCAATGTGTGACAGTATATTTCAGTAGTTTACCATATATTTCGGTACATTGCAGCATATTTCAATGTGTTGCAGTGTATTTCAATATGTTACAGTGTATTTTAGTATGTTGCAGTATGTCGCAGTGTGTCGCAGTATTTTTCAGTATGTAGCAGTGTATTTCAGTATTTTGCAGTATATTTCAGTATGTTACAGTGTATTTCAGTATTCTGCAGTGTATTTCAGTATGTTGCAGTAAATTTTAGTATGTTGCAGTATGTTGCAGTGTGTTGCAGTATATTTCAGTATGTAGCAGTGTATTTCAGTATTTTGCCGTATATTTCAATGTGTTGCAGTGTATTTCAATATGTTACAGTGTATTTTAGTATGTTGCAGTATGTTGCAGTATATTTCAGTACGTAGCAGTGTATTTCAGTATGTTGCAGTATATTTCAGTATGTTACAGTGTATTTCAGTATTTTGCAGTGTATTTCAGTATGTTGCAGTATATGTTAGTATGTTGCAGTATGTTGCAGTGTGCTGCAGTGTATTTCAATATGTTGCGGGATGTTGCAGTGTATTTCAGTATGTTACAGTGTATTTCATTATGTTGCAGTATATTTCAGTGTGTTACAGTATATTCCAGTGTTTTACAGTATATTTCCGTATATTACACTATATTTCAGTGAGTTACAGTATGTTTCAGCGAGTTAGAGTATATTTCAATGTGTTGCAGTGTATTTGAATGTATTACAGCGTATTTCAGTATGTTGTAGTATGTTGCAGTGTATTTCGGTATTTTGCAGTATTTTTCAATGTATTGCAGTGTATTTCAGTATGTTGTAGTATTTTGCAGTGTATTTCAGTATGTTACAGTGTATTTCAGTATTTTGCAGTGTATTTCAGTATGTTGCAGTATATTTCAGTATGTTGCAGTATGTTGCACTGTGTTGCAGTATATTTCAGTATGTAGCAGTGTATTTCAGTGTTTTGCAGTATATTTCAGTGTGTTACAGTATTTTGCAGTGTTTTTCAGTGTGTTGAAGTGTATTTCAGTATGTTGCAGTATTTTTCAAGATGTTACAGTATATTTTGGTCTATTACCGTATATTTAGGTATGTTGCAGTATATTTCAAGGTGCTGCAGTGTATTTCAAAATGTTGTAGTATGTTGCAGTGAATTTCAGTATGTTACAGTGTATTTCAGTTTGTTGCAGTATGTTGCAGTATATTTCAGTATGTAGCACTGTGTTTCAGTATGTTGCAGTGTATTTCAGTGAGTTGCAGTGTATTTCAATGTGCTACAGCATATTTCAGTATGTTACAGTATATTGCAATGTGTCGCAGTATATTTCAGTATGTTGCAGTATATTTCAATGTGTCGCAGTGTATTTCAATATATTGTATTATGTTGCAGTGTATTTCAGTATGTTACAGTGTATTTCAGTATGGTGCAGTATGTTGCAGTATATTCCAGTATGTAGTAGTGTATTTCAGTATGTTGCAGTATGTTTCAGTATGTTGTAGTGTTTTGCGGTGTATTTCAGTGTGTTTCAGTGTGTTGCAGTATACTTCAATTTGTTGCAGTGTATTTCAATATGTTCCAGTGTATTTCAGTATGTTGCAGTATGTTGCAGTATATTTCAATATGTTACAGTGCATTTCAGTATGTTGCAGTATATTTCAGTGAGTTTCAGTGTATTTCAGTGTGCTACAGCATATTTCAGTATGTTACAGTATATTGCAATGTGTCGCAGTATATTTCAGTATGTTACAGTGTATTTCAGTATTTTGCAGTGTATTTCAGTATGTTGCAGTATATTTCAGTATGTTGCAGTATGTTGCAGTGTGTTGCAGTATATTTCAGTATGTAGCAGTGTATTTCGGTGTTTTGCAGTATATTTGAGTGTGTTACAGTATTTTGCAGTGTTTTTCAGAGGTTGCAGTGTATTTCAGTATGTTGCAGTATTTTTCAATGTGTTACAGTATATTTTGGTATATTACTGTATATTTAGGTATGTTGCAGTATATTTCAACATGTTACAGTGTATTTCGGTATGTTGCAGTATATTTCAGTATGTAGCACTGTATTTCAGTATGTTAGAGTATATTTCAGTGAGTTGCAGTGTATTTCAGTGTGCTACAGCATATTTCAGTATGTTTCAGTATATTGCAATGTGTCGCAGTATATTTCAGTATGTTGCCAAATGTTGCAGTATGTAGTAGTATATTTCAGTATGTAGCAGTGTATTTCAGTATGTTGTAGTATGTTGCAGTGTATTTCAGTATGTTACAGTGTATTTCAGTATGTTGCAGTATGTTGCAGTATATTTCAGTATGTAGCACTGCATTTCAGTATGTTGCAGTATACTTCAGTGTGTTACAGTATGTTCCAGTATGTTACAGTACATTTCCGTATATTACACTATATTTCAGCGAGTTACAGTATATTTCAATGTGTTGCAGTGTATTTCAATATATTACCGCGTATTTCAGTATGTTGCAGTATATTGCAATGTGTCGCAGTATATTTCAGTATGTTGCTGTACATTTCAATCTGTCGCAGTATATTTCAGTATGTTGCCGTATGTTTCGTTGTGTTGCAGTACACTTCAATTTGTTGCAGTGTATTTCATTATGTTCCAGTGTATGTCAGTATAATGCAGGATGTTGCAGTGTGTTTCATTATGTTACAGTGTATTTTAGTATGTTGCAGTATCTTGCAGTATCTTTCAGTATGTTGCTGTACTTTTTAATGTGTTACAGTATATTTCAGTATCTTACCGTACATTTAGGTTCGTTGCAGTGTATTTCAATATGTTGTAGTATTTGGCAGTGTATTTCAGTATGTTACAGTGTATTTCAGTATGTTGCAGTATTTTTCAATATGTTTTAGTGTATTTCAGTATTTTGCAGTATATTTCAGTGAGTTGCAGTGTATTTCAGTGTGCTACAGCATATTTCAGTATGTTACAGTATATTGCAATGTGTCGCAGTAAATTTCAGTATGTTGCAGTATTTTTCAATGTGTTACAGTATATTTCAGTAGTTTACAATATATCTCGGTATGTTGCAGTATATTTCAATGTGTTACAGTGTATTTCAATATGTTACAGTGTATTACAGTATGTTGTTTTATTTTGCAGTATATTTCGGTGTGTTGCAGTGTATTTCAGTATGTTGCAGTATTTTCAATGTGTTATAGTTTATTTCAGTATATTACCGCATATTTAGATATGTTGCAGTATATTCAATGTATTACAGCGTATTTCAGTATGTTGTAGTATGTTGCAGTGTATTTCAGTATTTTGTAGTATTTTTCAATGTGTTACAGTATATTTCAGTATATTACCGTATATTTAGGTAAGTTGCAGTATATTTCAATGTATTGCAGTGTATTTCAAAATGTTGTAGTATTTTGCAGTGTATTTCAGTATGTTACAGTGTATATCAGTATTCTGCAGTGTATTTCAGTATGTTGCAGTATATTTTAGTATGTTGCAGTATGTTGCACTGTGTTGCAGTATATTTCAGTATGTAGCAGTGTATTTCAGTGTTTTGCAGTATATTTCAGTGTGTTACAGTATTTTGCAATGTTTTTCAGTGTAATGCAGTGTATTTCAGTATGTTGCAGTATTTTTCAATGTGTTACAGTATATTTTGATATATTACCGTATATTTAGGAATGTTGCAGTATATTTCAATGTGTTGCAGTGTGTTTCAAAATGTTGTAGTATGTTGCAGTGTATTTCAGTTTGTTACAGTGTATTTCAGTATGTTGCAGTATGTTGCAGTATATTTCAGTATGTAGCACTGTATTTCAGTATGTTGCAGTGTATTTCAATATGTTACAGTGTATTTCAGTATGTTGCAGTATATTTCAGTGAGTTGCAGTGTATTTCAATGTGCTACAGCATATTTCAGTATGTTACAGTATATTGCAATGTGTCGCAGTATATTTCAGTATGTTACAGTGTATTTCAGTATTCTGCAGTGTATTTCAGTATGTTGCAGTAAATGTTAGTATGTTGCAGTATGTTGCAGTGTGTTGCAGTATATTTCAGTATGTAGCAGTGTATTTCAGTATTTTGCCATATATTTCAATGTGTTGCAGTGTATTTCAATATGTTACAGTGTATTTTAGTATGTTGCAGTATGTTGCAGTATATTTCAGTATTTTGCAGTGTATTTCAGTATGTTGCAGTATATTTTAGTATGTTGCAGTGTGCTGCAGTGTATTTCAATATGTTGTGGGATGTTGCAGTGTATTTCAGTATGTTACAGTGTATTTAATTATGTTGCAGTATATTTCAGTGTGTTACAGTATATTCCTTTATTTTACAGTACATTTCCGTATATTACACTATATTTCAGTGAGTTACAGTATGTTTCAGCGAGTTATAGTATATTTCAATGTGTTGCAGTGTATTTCAATGTATTACAGCGTATTTCAGTATGTTGTAGTATGTTGCAGTGTATTTCAGTATTTTGCAGTATTTTTCAATGTGTTACAGTATATTTCAGTATATTACCGTATATTTAGGTATGTTGCAGTATACTTCAATGTATTGCAGTGTATTTCAATATGTTGTAGTATTTTGCAGTGTATTTCAGTATGTTACAGTGTATTTCAGTATTTTGCAGTGTATTTCAGTATGTTGCAGTATATTTTAGTATGTTGCAGTATGTTGCAGTGTGTTGCAGTATATTTCAGTATGTAGCAGTGTATTTCAGTATTTTGCAGTATCATTCAGTGTGTTACAGTATTTTGCAGTGTTTTTCAGTGTGTTGAAGTGTGTTTCAGTATGTTGCAGTATTTTTCATTATGTTACAGTGTATTTTGGTATATTACCGTATATTTAGGTATGTTGCAGTACATTTCAATGTGTCGCAGTGTATTTCAAAATGTTGTAGTATGTTGCAGTGAATTTCAGTATGTTACAGTGTATTTCAGTATGTTTCAGTATGTTGCAGTGTGTTGCCGTATATTTCAGTATGTAGCAGTGTATTTCAGTATGTTGCAGTATATTTCAGTATGTTACAGTGTATTTCAGTATTTTGCAGTGTATTTCAGTATGTTGCAGTGTATTTCATTATGTTACAGTGTATTTTAGTATGTTGCAGTATGTTGCAGTGTGTTGCTGTATATTTCAGTATGTAGCAGTATATTTCAGTATGTTGCAGTATATTTCAGTATGTTACAGTGTATTTCAGTATTTTGCAGTGTATTTCAGTATGTTGCAGTATATTTTAGTATGTTGCAGTATGTTGCCGTGTGTTGCAGTATATTTCAGTGTGTAGCAGTGTATTTCAGTATTTTGCAGTATATTTCAATGTGTTGCAGTGTATTTCAATATGTTACAGTGTATTTTAGTATGTTGCAGTATGTTGCAGTGAGTTGCAGTATATTTCAGTATGTAGGAGTGTACTTCAGTATGTTGCAGTATATTTCAGTATGTTACAGTGTATTTCAGTATTTTGCAGTGTATTTCAGTATGTTGCAGTATATTTTAGCATGTTGCAGTATGTTGCAGTGTGTTGCAGTGTATTTCAGTATGTAGCAGTGTATTTCAGTATTTTGCCGTATATTTCAATGTGTTGCAGTGTATTTCAATATGTTGCAGTGTATTTTAGTATGTTGCAGTATGTTGCAGTATATTTCAGTATGTAGCAGTGTATTTCAGTATGTTGCAGTATATTTCAGTATGTTACAGTGTATTTCAGTATTTTGCAGTGTATTTCAGTATGTTGCAGTATATTTTAGTATGTTGCAGTATGTTGCAGTGTGCTGCAGTGTATTTCAATATGTTGCAGGATGGTGCAGTGTATTTCAGTATGTTACAGTGTATTTCATTATGTTGCAGTATATTTCAGTGTGTTACAGTATATTCCAGTATTTTACAGTACATTTCCGTATATTACACTATATTTCAGTGAGTTACAGTATGTTTCAGCGAGTTACAGTATATTTCAATGTGTTGCAGTGTATTTCAATGTATTACAGCGTATTTCAGTATGTTGTAGTATGTTGCAGTGTATTTCGGTATTTTGCAGTATTTTTCAATGTGTTACAGTGTATTGCAGTATATTACCGTATATTTAGGTATGTTGCAGTATATTTCAATGTATTGCAGTGTATTTCAATATGTTGTAGTATTTTGCAGTGTATTTCAGTATGTTGCAGTATATTTTAGTATGTTGCAGTATGTTGCACTGTGTTGCAGTATATTTCAGTATGTAGCAGTGTATTTCAGTGTTTTGCAGTATATTTCAGTGTGTTACAGTATTTTGCAATGTTTTTCAGTGTAATGCAGTGTATTTCAGTATGTTGCAGTATTTTTCAATGTGTAACAGTTTATTTTGGTATATTACCGTATATTTAGGTATGTTGCAGTATATTTCAATGTGTTGCAGTGTCTTTCAATATGTTGTAGTATGTTGCAGTGTATTGCAGTGTGTTGCAGTATATTTCAATATGTTACAGTGTATTTCAGTATGTTGCAGTATATTTCAGTGAGTTGCAGTGTATTTCAGTGTGCTACAGCATATTTCAGTATGTTACAGTATATTGCACTGTGTCGCAGTATATTTCAGTATGTGTCAGTATTTTTCAATGTGTGACAGTATATTGCAGTAGTTTACCATATATTTCAGTACATTGCAGTATATTTCAATGTATTGCAGTGTATTTCAAAATGTTGTAGTATTTTGCAGTGTATTTCAGTATGTTACAGTGTATATCAGTATTCTGCAGTGTATTTCAGTATGTTGCAGTATATTTTAGTATGTTGTAGTATGTTGCACTGTGTTGCAGTATATTTCAGTATGTAGCAGTGTATTTCAGTGTTTTGCAGTATATTTCAGTGTGTTACAGTATTTTGCAATGTTTTTCAGTGTAATGCAGTGTATTTCAGTATGTTGCAGTATTTTTCAATGTGTTACAGTATATTTTGATATATTACCGTATATTTAGGAATGTTGCAGTATATTTCAATGTGTTGCAGTGTGTTTCAAAATGTTGTAGTATGTTGCAGTGTATTTCAGTTTGTTACAGTGTATTTCAGTATGTTGCAGTATGTTGCAGTATATTTCAGTATGTAGCACTGTATTTCAGTATGTTGCAGTGTATTTCAATATGTTACAGTGTATTTCAGTATGTTGCAGTATATTTCAGTGAGTTGCAGTGTATTTCAATGTGCTACAGCATATTTCAGTATGTTACAGTATATTGCAATGTGTCGCAGTATATTTCAGTATGTTACAGTGTATTTCAGTATTCTGCAGTGTATTTCAGTATGTTGCAGTAAATTTTAGTATGTTGCAGTGTATTTCAGTATGTTGCAGTATATTTTAGTATGTTGCAGTGTATTTCAGTATTTTGCCGTATATTTCAATGTGTTGCAGTGTATTTCAATATGTTACAGTGTATTTTAGTATGTTGCAGTATGTTGCAGTATATTTCAGTATTTTGCAGTGTATTTCAGTATGTTGCAGTATATTTTAGTATGTTGCAGTGTGCTGCAGTGTATTTCAATATGTTGCGGGATGTTGCAGTGTATTTCAGTATGTTACAGTGTATTTCATTATGTTGCAGTATATTTCAGTGTGTTACAGTATATTCCATTATTTTACAGTACATTTCCGTATATTACACTATATTTCAGTGAGTTACAGTATGTTTCAGCGAGTTACAGTTTATTTCAATGTGTTGCAGTGTAATTCAATGTATTACAGCGTATTTCAGTATGTTGTAGTATGTTGCAGTGTATTTCAGTATTTTGCAGTATTTTTCAATGTGTTACAGTATATTTCAGTATATTACCGTATATTTAGGTATGTTGCAGTATACTTCAATGTATTGCAGTGTATTTCAATATGTTGTAGTATTTTGCAGTGTATTTCAGTATGTTACAGTGTATTTCAGTATTTTGCAGTGTATTTCAGTATGTTGCAGCATATTTTAGTATGTTGCAGTATGTTGCAGTGTGTTGCAGTATATTTCAGTATGTAGCAGTGTATTTCAGTATTTTGCAGTATCATTCAGTGTGTTACAGTATTTTGCAGTGTTTTTCAGTGTGTTGAAGTGTATTTCAGTATGTTGCAGTATTTTTCATTATGTTACAGTGTATTTTGGTATATTACCGTATATTTAGGTATGTTGCAGTATATTTCAAT
The DNA here is from genome assembly GCA_964035545.1 of Bugula neritina. Taxonomy (NCBI): domain Eukaryota; kingdom Metazoa; phylum Bryozoa; class Gymnolaemata; order Cheilostomatida; family Bugulidae; genus Bugula; species Bugula neritina. The sequence goes on along the minus strand of CAXIUT010000230.1, from coordinate 580,374 downwards.
GTGTTGCAGTGTATTTCAAAATGTTGTAGTATGTTGCAGTGAATTTCAGTATGTTACAGTGTATTTCAGTATGTTTCAGTATGTTGCAGTGTGTTGCCGTATATTTCAGTATGTAGCAGTGTATTTCAGTATGTTGCAGTATATTTCAGTATGTTACAGTGTATTTCAGTATTTTGCAGTGTATTTCAGTATGTTGCAGTGTATTTCATTATGTTACAGTGTATTTTAGTATGTTGCAGTATGTTGCAGTGTGTTGCTGTATATTTCAGTATGTAGCAGTATATTTCAGTATGTTGCAGTATATTTCAGTATGTTACAGTGTATTTCAATGTGTTGCAGTGTCTTTCAATATGTTGTAGTATGTTGCAGTATGTCGCAGTGTGTTGCAGTATTTTTCAGTATGTAGCAGTGTATTTCAGTATTTTGCAGTATATTTCAGTATGTTACAGTGTATTTCAGTATTCTGCAGTGTATTTCAGTATGTTGCAGTAAATTTTAGTATGTTGCAGTATGTTGCAGTGTGTTGCAGTATATTTCAGTATGTAGCAGTGTATTTCAGTATTTTGCCGTATATTTCAATGTGTTGCAGTGTATTTCAATATGTTACAGTGTATTTTAGTATGTTGCAGTATGTTGCAGTATATTTCAGTACGTAGCAGTGTATTTCAGTATGTTGCAGTATATTTCAGTATGTTACAGTGTATTTCAGTATTTTGCAGTGTATTTCAGTATGTTGCAGTATATGTTAGTATGTTGCAGTATGTTGCAGTGTGCTGCAGTGTATTTCAATATGTTGCGGGATGTTGCAGTGTATTTCAGTATGTTACAGTGTATTTCATTATGTTGCAGTATATTTCAGTGTGTTACAGTATATTCCAGTATTTTACAGTATATTTCCGTATATTACACTATATTTCAGTGAGTTACAGTATGTTTCAGCGAGTTAGAGTATATTTCAATGTGTTGCAGTGTATTTCAATGTATTACAGCGTATTTCAGTATGTTGTAGTATGTTGCAGTGTATTTCGGTATTTTGCAGTATTTTTCAATGTATTGCAGTGTATTTCAGTATGTTGTAGTATTTTGCAGTGTATTTCAGTATTTTACAGTGTATTTCAGTATTTTGCAGTGTATTTCAGTATGTTGCAGTATATTTCAGTATGTTGCAGTATGTTGCACTGTGTTGCAGTATATTTCAGTATGTAGCAGTGTATTTCAGTGTTTTGCAGTATATTTCAGTGTGTTACAGTATTTTGCAGTGTTTTTCAGTGTGTTGAAGTGTATTTCAGTATGTTGCAGTATTTTTCAAGATGTTACAGTATATTTTGGTCTATTACCGTATATTTAGGTATGTTGCAGTATATTTCAAGGTGCTGCAGTGTATTTCAAAATGTTGTAGTATGTTGCAGTGAATTTCAGTATGTTACAGTGTATTTCAGTATGTTGCAGTATGTTGCAGTATATTTCAGTATGTAGCACTGTGTTTCAGTATGTTGCAGTGTATTTCAGTGAGTTGCAGTGTATTTCAATGTGCTACAGCATATTTCAGTATGTTACAGTATATTGCAATTTGTCGCAGTATATTTCAGTATGTTGCAGTATATTTCAATGTGTCGCAGTGTATTTCAATATATTGTATTATGTTGCAGTGTATTTCAGTATGTTACAGTGTATTTCAGTATGGTGCAGTATGTTGCAGTATATTCCAGTATGTAGTAGTGTATTTCAGTATGTTGCAGTATGTTTCAGTATGTTGTAGTGTTTTGCGGTGTATTTCAGTGTGTTTCAGTGTGTTGCAGTATACTTCAATTTGTTGCAGTGTATTTCAATATGTTCCAGTGTATTTCAGTATGTTGCAGTATGTTGCAGTATATTTCAATATGTTACAGTGCATTTCAGTATGTTGCAGTATATTTCAGTGAGTTTCAGTGTATTTCAGTGTGCTACAGCATATTTCAGTATGTTACAGTATATTGCAATGTGTCGCAGTATATTTCAGTATGTTACAGTGTATTTCAGTATTTTGCAGTGTATTTCAGTATGTTGCAGTATATTTCAGTATGTTGCAGTATGTTGCAGTGTGTTGCAGTATATTTCAGTATGTAGCAGTGTATTTCGGTGTTTTGCAGTATATTTGAGTGTGTTAAAGTATTTTGCAGTGTTTTTCAGAGGTTGCAGTGTATTTCAGTATGTTGCAGTATTTTTCAATGTGTTACAGTATATTTTGGTATATTACCGTATATTTAGGTATGTTGCAGTATATTTCAACATGTTACAATGTATTTCGGTATGTTGCAGTATATTTCAGTATGTAGCACTGTATTTCAGTATGTTAGAGTATATTGCAATGTGTCGCAGTATATTTCAGTATGTTGCAGTATGTTGCAGTGTGTTGCAGTATATTTCAGTATGTAGCAGTGTATTTCAGTATTTTGCAGTATATTTTAATGTGTTGCAGTGTATTTCAGTATGTTACAGTGTATTTCAGTATGGTGCAGTATGTCGCAGTATATTTCAGTATGTCACAGTGTATTTCAGTATGTTGCAGTATATTTCAGTGAGTTGCAGTGTATTTCAGTGTGCTACAGCATATTTCAGTATGTTTCAGTATATTGCAATGTGTCGCAGTATATTTCAGTATGTTGCCAAATGTTGCAGTATGTAGTAGTATATTTCAGTATGTAGCAGTGTATTTCAGTATGTTGTAGTATGTTGCAGTGTATTTCAGTATGTTACAGTGTATTTCAGTATGTTGCAGTATGTTGCAGTATATTTCAGTATGTAGCACTGCATTTCAGTATGTTGCAGTATACTTCAGTGTGTTACAGTATGTTCCAGTATGTTACAGTACATTTCCGTATATTACACTATATTTCAGCGAGTTACAGTATATTTCAATGTGTTGCAGTGTATTTCAATATATTACCGCGTATTTCAGTATGTTGCAGTATATTGCAATGTGTCGCAGTATATTTCAGTATGTTGCTGTACATTTCAATCTGTCGCAGTATATTTCAGTATGTTGCCGTATGTTTCGGTGTGTTGCAGTATACTTCAATTTGTTGCAGTGTATTTCATTATGTTCCAGTGTATGTCAGTATAATGCAGTATGTTGCAGTGTGTTTCATTATGTTACAGTGTATTTTAGTATGTTGCAGTATCTTGCAGTATCTTTCAGTATGTTGCTGTACTTTTTAATGTGTTACAGTATATTTCAGTATCTTACCGTACATTTAGGTTCGTTGCAGTGTATTTCAATATGTTGTAGTATTTGGCAGTGTATTTCAGTATGTTACAGTGTATTTCAGTATGTTGCATTATTTTTCAATATGTTTTAGTGTATTTCAGTATTTTGCAGTATATTTCAGTGAGTTGCAGTGTATTTCAGTGTGCTACAGCATATTTCAGTATGTTACAGTATATTGCAATGTGTCGCAGTAAATTTCAGTATGTTGCAGTATTTTTCAATGTGTTACAGTATATTTCAGTAGTTTACAATATATCTCGGTATGTTGCAGTATATTTCAATGTGTTACAGTGTATTTCAATATGTTACAGTGTATTTCAGTATGTTGTTTTATTTTGCAGTATATTTCGGTGTGTTGCAGTGTATTTCAGTATGTTGCAGTATTTTCAATGTGTTATAGTTTATTTCAGTATATTACCGCATATTTAGATATGTTGCAGTATATTCAATGTATTACAGCGTATTTCAGTATGTTGTAGTATGTTGCAGTGTATTTCAGTATTTTGTAGTATTTTTCAATGTATTACAGTATATTTCAGTATATTACCGTATATTTAGGTAAGTTGCAGTATATTTCAATGTATTGCAGTGTATTTCAAAATGTTGTAGTATTTTGCAGTGTATTTCAGTATGTTACAGTGTATATCAGTATTCTGCAGTGTATTTCAGTATGTTGCAGTATATTTTAGTATGTTGCAGTATGTTGCACTGTGTTGCAGTATATTTCAGTATGTAGCAGTGTATTTCAGTGTTTTGCAGTATATTTCAGTGTGTTACAGTATTTTGCAATGTTTTTCAGTGTAATGCAGTGTATTTCAGTATGTTGCAGTATTTTTCAATGTGTTACAGTATATTTTGATATATTACCGTATATTTAGGAATGTTGCAGTATATTTCAATGTGTTGCAGTGTGTTTCAAAATGTTGTAGTATGTTGCAGTGTATTTCAGTTTGTTACAGTGTATTTCAGTATGTTGCAGTATGTTGCAGTATATTTCAGTATGTAGCACTGTATTTCAGTATGTTGCAGTGTATTTCAATATGTTACAGTGTATTTCAGTATGTTGCAGTATATTTCAGTGAGTTGCAGTGTATTTCAATGTGCTACAGCATATTTCAGTATGTTACAGTATATTGCAATGTGTCGCAGTATATTTCAGTATGTTACAGTGTATTTCAGTATTCTGCAGTGTATTTCAGTATGTTGCAGTAAATGTTAGTATGTTGCAGTATGTTGCAGTGTGTTGCAGTATATTTCAGTATGTAGCAGTGTATTTCAGTATTTTGCCATATATTTCAATGTGTTGCAGTGTATTTCAATATGTTACAGTGTATTTTAGTATGTTGCAGTATGTTGCAGTATATTTCAGTATTTTGCAGTGTATTTCAGTATGTTGCAGTATATTTTAGTATGTTGCAGTGTGCTGCAGTGTATTTCAATATGTTGTGGGATGTTGCAGTGTATTTCAGTATGTTACAGTGTATTTAATTATGTTGCAGTATATTTCAGTGTGTTACAGTATATTCCTTTATTTTACAGTACATTTCCGTATATTACACTATATTTCAGTGAGTTACAGTATGTTTCAGCGAGTTACAGTATATTTCAATGTGTTGCAGTGTATTTCAATATATTACAGCGTATTTCAGTATGTTGTAGTATGTTGCAGTGTATTTCAGTATTTTGCAGTATTTTTCAATGTGTTACAGTATATTTCAGTATATTACCGTATATTTAGGTATGTTGCAGTATACTTCAATGTATTGCAGTGTATTTCAATATGTTGTAGTATTTTGCAGTGTATTTCAGTATGTTACAGTGTATTTCAGTATTTTGCAGTGTATTTCAGTATGTTGCAGTATATTTTAGTATGTTGCAGTATGTTGCAGTGTGTTGCAGTATATTTCAGTATGTAGCAGTGTATTTCAGTATTTTGCAGTATCATTCAGTGTGTTACAGTATTTTGCAGTGTTTTTCAGTGTGTTGAAGTGTGTTTCAGTATGTTGCAGTATTTTTCATTATGTTACAGTGTATTTTGGTATATTACCGTATATTTAGGTATGTTGCAGTACATTTCAATGTGTTGCAGTGTATTTCAAAATGTTGTAGTATGTTGCAGTGAATTTCAGTATGTTACAGTGTATTTCAGTATGTTTCAGTATGTTGCAGTGTGTTGCCGTATATTTCAGTATGTAGCAGTGTATTTCAGTATGTTGCAGTATATTTCAGTATGTTACAGTGTATTTCAGTATTTTGCAGTGTATTTCAGTATGTTGCAGTGTATTTCATTATGTTACAGTGTATTTTAGTATGTTGCAGTATGTTGCAGTGTGTTGCTGTATATTTCAGTATGTAGCAGTATATTTCAGTATGTTGCAGTATATTTCAGTATGTTACAGTGTATTTCAGTATTTTGCAGTGTATTTCAGTATGTTGCAGTATATTTTAGTATGTTGCAGTATGTTGCCGTGTGTTGCAGTATATTTCAGTGTGTAGCAGTGTATTTCAGTATTTTGCAGTATATTTCAATGTGTTGCAGTGTATTTCAATATGTTACAGTGTATTTTAGTATGTTGCAGTATGTTGCAGTGAGTTGCAGTATATTTCAGTATGTAGGAGTGTACTTCAGTATGTTGCAGTATATTTCAGTATGTTACAGTGTATTTCAGTATTTTGCAGTGTATTTCAGTATGTTGCAGTATATTTTAGTATGTTGCAGTATGTTGCAGTGTGTTGCAGTGTATTTCAGTATGTAGCAGTGTATTTCAGTATTTTGCCGTATATTTCAATGTGTTGCAGTGTATTTCAATATGTTGCAGTGTATTTTAGTATGTTGCAGTATGTTGCAGTATATTTCAGTATGTAGCAGTGTATTTCAGTATGTTGCAGTATATTTCAGTATGTTACAGTGTATTTCAGTATTTTGCAGTGTATTTCAGTATGTTGCAGTATATTTTAGTATGTTGCAGTATGTTGCAGTGTGCTGCAGTGTATTTCAATATGTTGCGGGATGTTGCAGTGTATTTCAGTATGTTACAGTGTATTTCATTATGTTGCAGTATATTTCAGTGTGTTACAGTATATTCCAGTATTTTACAGTACATTTCCGTATATTACACTATATTTCAGTGAGTTACAGTATGTTTCAGCGAGTTACAGTATATTTCAATGTGTTGCAGTGTATTTCAATGTATTACAGCGTATTTCAGTATGTTGTAGTATGTTGCAGTGTATTTCGGTATTTTGCAGTATTTTTCAATGTGTTACAGTGTATTGCAGTATATTACCGTATATTTAGGTATGTTGCAGTATATTTCAATGTATTGCAGTGTATTTCAATATGTTGTAGTATTTTGCAGTGTATTTCAGTATGTTGCAGTATATTTCAGTGAGTTTCAGTGTATTTCAGTGTGCTACAGCATATTTCAGTATGTTACAGTATATTGCAATGTGTCGCAGTATATTTCAGTATGTTACAGTGTATTTCAGTATTTTGCAGTGTATTTCAGTATGTTGCAGTATATTTTAGTATGTTGCAGTATGTTGCAGTGTGTTGCAGTATATTTCAGTATGTAGCAGTGTATTTCGGTGTTTTGCAGTATATTTGAGTGTGTTACAGTATTTTGCAGTGTTTTTCAGAGGTTGCAGTGTATTTCAGTATGTTGCAGTATTTTTCAATGTGTTACAGTATATTTTGGTATATTACCGTATATTTAGGTATGTTGCAGTATATTTCAACATGTTACAGTGTATTTCGGTATGTTGCAGTATATTTCAGTATGTAGCACTGTATTTCAGTATGTTAGAGTATATTGCAATGTGTCGCAGTATATTTCAGTATGTTGCAGTATGTTGCAGTGTGTTGCAGTATATTTCAGTATGTAGCAGTGTATTTCAGTATTTTGCAGTATATTTCAATGTGTTGCAGTGTATTTCAGTATGTTACAGTGTATTTCAGTATGGAGCAGTATGTCGCAGTATATTTCAGTATGTCACAGTGTATTTCAGTATGTTGCAGTATATTTCAGTGAGTTGCAGTGTATTTCAGTGTGCTACAGCATATTTCAGTATGTTTCAGTATATTGCAATGTGTCGCAGTATATTTCAGTATGTTGCCAAATGTTGCAGTATGTAGTAGTATATTTCAGTATGTAGCAGTGTATTTCAGTATGTTGTAGTATGTTGCAGTGTATTTCAGTATGTTACAGTGTATTTCAGTGTGTTGCAGTATGTTGCAGTATATTTCAGTATGTAGCACTGCATTTCAGTATGTTGCAGTATACTTCAGTGTGTTACAGTATGTTCCAGTATGTTACAATACATTTCCGTATATTACACTATATTTCAGCGAGTCACAGTATATTTCAATGTGTTGCAGTGTATTTCAATATATTACCGCGTATTTCAGTATGTTGCAGTATATTGCAATGTGTCGCAGTATATTTCAGTATGTTGCTGTACATTTCAATCTGTCGCAGTATATTTCAGTATGTTGCCGTATGTTTCGGTGTGTTGCAGTATACTTCAATTTGTTGCAGTGTATTTCATTATGTTCCAGTGTATTTTAGTATGTTGCAGTATCTTGCAGTATCTTTCAGTATGTTGCTGTACTTTTTAATGTGTTACAGTATATTTCAGTATCTTACCGTACATTTAGGTTCGTTGCAGTGTATTTCAATATGTTGTAGTATTTGGCAGTGTATTTCAGTATGTTACAGTGTATTTCAGTATGTTGCAGTATTTTTCAATATGTTTTAGTGTATTTCAGTATTTTGCAGTATATTTCAGTGAGTTGCAGTGTATTTCAGTGTGCTACAGCATATTTCAGTATGTTACAGTATATTGCAATGTGTCGCAGTAAATTTCAGTATGTTGCAGTATTTTTCAATGTGTTACAGTATATTTCAGTAGTTTACAATATATCTCGGTATGTTGCAGTATATTTCAATGTGTTACAGTGTATTTCAATATGTTACAGTGTATTTCAGTATGTTGTTTTATTTTGCAGTATATTTGGGTGTGTTGCAGTGTATTTCAGTATGTTGCAGTATTTTCAATGTGTTATAGTTTATTTCAGTATATTACCGCATATTTAGGTATGTTGCAGTATATTCAATGTATAACAGCGTATTTCAGTATGTTGTAGTATGTTGCAGTGTATTTCAGTATTTTGTAGTATTTTTCAATGTGTTACAGTATATTTCAGTATATTACTGTATATTTAGGTAAGTTGCAGTATATTTCAATGTATTGCAGTGTATTTCAAAATGTTGTAGTATTTTGCAGTGTATTTCAGTATGTTACAGTGTATATCAGTATTCTGCAGTGTATTTCAGTATGTTGCAGTATATTTTAGTATGTTGCAGTATGTTGCACTGTGTTGCAGTATATTTCAGTATGTAGCAGTGTATTTCAGTGTTTTGCAGTATATTTCAGTGTGTTACAGTATTTTGCAATGTTTTTCAGTGTAATGCAGTGTATTTCAGTATGTTGCAGTATTTTTCAATGTGTAACAGTTTATTTTGGTATATTACCATATATTTAGGTATGTTGCAGTATATTTCAATGTGTTGCAGTGTCTTTCAATATGTTGTAGTATGTTGCAGTGTATTGCAGTATGTTGCAGTATATTTCGATATGTTACAGTGTATTTCAGTATGTTGCAGTATATTTCAGTGAGTTGCAGTGTATTTCAGTGTGCTACAGCATATTTCAGTATGTTACAGTATATTGCACTGTGTCGCAGTATATTTCAGTATGTGTCAGTATTTTTCAATGTGTGACAGTATATTTCAGTAGTTTACCATATATTTCGGTACATTGCAGCATATTTCAATGTGTTGCAGTGTATTTCAATATGTTACAGTGTATTTTAGTATGTTGCAGTATGTCGCAGTGTGTTGCAGTATTTTTCAGTATGTAGCAGTGTATTTCAGTATTTTGCAGTATATTTCAATGTGTTGCAGTGTATTTCAATATGTTACAGTGTATTTTAGTATGTTGCAGTATGTTGCAGTGAGTTGCAGTATTTTTCAGTATGTAGGAGTGTACTTCAGTATGTTGCAGTATATTTCAGAATGTTACAGTGTATTTCAGTATTTTGCAGTGTATTTCAGTATGTTGCAGTATATGTTAGCATGTTGCAGTATGTTGCAGTGTGTTGCAGTATATTTCAGTATGTAGCAGTGTATTTCAGTATTTTGCAGTATATTTCAGTGTGTTACAGTATTTTGCAGTGTTTTTCGGTGTGTTGCAGTGTATTTCAGTATGTTGCAGTATTTTTCAATGTGTAACAGTCTATTTTGGTAAATTACCGTATATTTAGGTATGTTGCAGTATATTTCAATGTGTTGCAGTGTCTTTCAATATGTTGTAGTATGTTGCAGTGTATTGCAGTATGTTGCAGTATATTTCAATATGTTACAGTGTATTTTAGTATGTTGCAGTATGTCGCAGTGTGTTGCAGTATTTTTCAGTATGTAGCAGTGTATTTCAGTATTTTGCAGTATATTTCAGTATGTTACAGTGTATTTCAGTATTCTGCAGTGTATTTCAGTATGTTGCAGTAAATTTTAGTATGTTGCAGTAAGTTGCAGTGTGTTGCAGTATATTTCAGTATGTAGCAGTGTATTTCAGTATGTTGCAGTATTTTTCAATGTGTTACAGTATATTTTGATATATTACCGTATATTTAGGAATGTTGCAGTATATTTCAATGTGTTGCAGTGTGTTTCAAAATGTTGTAGTATGTTGCAGTGTATTTCAGTTTGTTACAGTGTATTTCAGTATGTTGCAGTATGTTGCAGTATATTTCAGTATGTAGCACTGTATTTCAGTATGTTGCAGTGTATTTCAATATGTTACAGTGTATTTCAGTATGTTGCAGTATATTTCAGTGAGTTGCAGTGTATTTCAATGTGCTACAGCATATTTCAGTATGTTACAGTATATTGCAATGTGTCGCAGTATATTTCAGTATGTTACAGTGTATTTCAGTATTCTGCAGTGTATTTCAGTATGTTGCAGTAAATTTTAGTATGTTGCAGTATGTTGCAGTGTGTTGCAGTATATTTCAGTATGTAGCAGTGTATTTCAGTATTTTGCCATATATTTCAATGTGTTGCAGTGTATTTCAATATGTTACAGTGTATTTTAGTATGTTGCAGTATGTTGCAGTATATTTCAGTATTTTGCAGTGTATTTCAGTATGTTGCAGTATATTTTAGTATGTTGCAGTGTGCTGCAGTGTGTTTCAATATGTTGCGGGATGTTGCAGTGTATTTCAGTATGTTACAGTGTATTTCATTATGTTGCAGTATATTTCAGTGTGTTACAGTATATTCCTTTATTTTACAGTACATTTCCGTATATTACACTATATTTCAGTGAGTTACAGTATGTTTCAGCGAGTTACAGTATATTTCAATGTGTTGCAGTGTATTTCAATGTATTACAGCGTATTTCGGTATGTTGTAGTATGTTGCAGTGTATTTGAGTATTTTGCAGTATTTTTCAATGTGTTACAGTATATTTCAGTATATTACCGTATATTTAGGTATGTTGCAGTATACTTCAATGTATTGCAGTGTATTTCAATATGTTGTAGTATTTTGCAGTGTATTTCAGTATGTTACAGTGTATTTCAGTATTTTGCAGTGTATTTCAGTATGTTGCAGTATATTTTAGTATGTTGCAGTATGTTGCAGTGTGTTGCAGTATATTTCAGTATGTAGCAGTGTATTTCAGTATTTTGCAGTGTCATTCAGTGTGTTACAGTATTTTGCAGTGTTTTTCAGTGTGTTGAAGTGTATTTCAGTATGTTGCAGTATTTTTCATTATGTTACAGTGTATTTTGGTATATTACCGTATATTTAGGTATGTTGCAGTATATTTCAATGTGTTGCAGTGTATTTCAAAATGTTGTAGTATGTTGCAGTGAATTTCAGTATGTTACAGTGTATTTCAGTATGTTTCAGTATGTTGCAGTGTGTTGCCATATATTTCAGTATGTAGCAGTGTATTTCAGTATGTTGCAGTATATTTCAGTATGTTACAGTGTATTTCAGTATTTTGCAGTGTATTTCAGTATGTTGCAGTGTATTTCATTATGTTACAGTGTATTTTAGTATGTTGCAGTATGTTGCAGTGTGTTGCTGTATATTTCAGTATGTAGCAGTATATTTCAGTATGTTGCAGTATATTTCAGTATGTTACAGTGTATTTCAGTATTTTGCAGTGTATTTCAGCATGTTGCAGTATATTTTAGTATGTTGCAGTATGTTGCCGTGTGTTGCAGTATATTTCAGTGTGTAGCAGTGTATTTCAGTATTTTGCAGTATATTTCAATGTGTTGCAGTGTATTTCAATATGTTACAGTGTATTTTAGTATGTTGCAGTATGTTGCAGTGAGTTGCAGTATATTTCAGTATGTAGGAGTGTACTTCAGTATGTTGCAGTATATTTCAGTATGTTACAGTGTATTTCAGTATTTTGCAGTGTATTTCAGTATGTTGCAGTATATTTTAGTATGTTGCAGTATGTTGCAGTGTGTTGCAGTATATTTCAGTATGTAGCAGAGTATTTCAGTATTTTGCAGTATATTTCAGTGTGTTACAGTATTTTGCAGAGTTTTTCAGTGTGTTGCTGTGTATTTCAGTATGTTGCAGTATTTTTCAATGTGTAACAGTTTATTTTGGTATATTACCGTATATTTAGGTATGTTGCAGTATATTTCAATGTGTTGCAGTGTCTTTCAATATGTTGTAGTATGTTGCAGTGTATTGCAGTATGTTGCAGTATATTTCAACATGTTACAGTGTATTTCAGTATGTTGCAGTATATTTCAGTGAGTTACAGTGTATTTCAGTGTGCTACAGCATATTTCAGTATGTTACAGTATATTGCAATGTGTCGCAGTATATTTCAGTATGTGTCAGTATTTTTCAATGTGTGACAGTATATTTCAGTAGTTTACCATATATTTCGGTACATTGCAGCATATTTCAATGTGTTGCAGTGTATTTCAATATGTTACAGTGTATTTTAGTATGTTGCAGTATGTCGCAGTGTGTTGCAGTATTTTTCAGTGTGTAACAGTGTATTTCAGTATTTTGCAGTATATTTCAGTATGTTACAGTTTATTTCAGTATTCTGCACTGTATTTCAGTATGTTGCAGTATATTTTAGTATGTTGCAGTATGTTGCAGTGTGTTGCAGTATATTTCAGTATGTAGCAGTATATTTCAGTATTTTGCCGTATATTTCAATGTGTTGCAGTGTATTTCAATATGTTGCAGTGTATTTTAGTATGTTGCAGTATGTTGCAGTATATTTCAGTATGTAGCAGTGTATTTCAGTATGTTGCAGTATATTTCAGTATGTTACAGTGTATTTCAGTATTTTGCAGTGTATTTCAGTATGTTGCAGTATATTTTAGTATGTTGCAGTATGTTGCAGTGTGCTGCAGTGTATTTCAATATGTTGCGGGATGTTGCAGTGTATTTCAGTATGTTACAGTGTATTTCATTATGTTGCAGTATATTTCAGTGTGTTACAGTATATTCCAGTATTTTACAGTACATTTCCGTATATTACACTATATTTCAGTGAGTTACAGTATGTTTCAGCGAGTTACAGTATATTTCAATGTGTTGCAGTGTATTTCAATGTATTACAGCGTATTTCAGTATGTTGTAGTATGTTGCAGTGTATTTCGGTATTTTGCAGTATTTTTCAATGTGTTACAGTGTATTGCAGTATATTACCGTATATTTAGGTATGTTGCAGTATATTTCAATGTATTGCAGTGTATTTCAATATGTTGTAGTATTTTGCAGTGTATTTCAGTATGTTGCAGTATATTTCAGTGAGTTTCAGTGTATTTCAGTGTGCTACAGCATATTTCAGTATGTTACAGTATATTGCAATGTGTTGCAGTATATTTCAGTATGTTACAGTGTATTTCAGTATTTTGCAGTGTATTTCAGTATGTTGCAGTATATTTTAGTATGTTGCAGTATGTTGCAGTGTGTTGCAGTATATTTCAGTATGTAGCAGTGTATTTTGGTGTTTTGCAGTATATTTGAGTGTGTTACAGTATTTTGCAGTGTTTTTCAGAGGTTGCAGTGTATTTCAGTATGTTGCAGTATTTTTCAATGTGTTACAGTATATTTTGGTATATTACCGTATATTTAGGTATGTTGCAGTATATTTCAACATGTTACAGTGTATTTCGGTATGTTGCAGTATATTTCAGTATGTAGCACTGTATTTCAGTATGTTAGAGTATATTGCAATGTGTCGCAGTATATTTCAGTATGTTGCAGTATGTTGCAGTGTGTTGCAGTATATTTCAGTATATAGCAGTGTATTTCAGTATTTTGCAGTCTATTTCAATGTGTTGCAGTGTATTTCAGTATGTTACAGTGTATTTCAGTATGGTGCAGTATGTCGCAGTATATTTCAGTATGTCACAGTGTATTTCAGTATGTTGCAGTATATTTCAGTGAGTTGCAGTGTATTTCAGTGTGCTACAGCATATTTCAGTATGTTTCAGTATATTGCAATGTGTCGCAGTATATTTCAGTATGTTGCCAAATGTTGCAGTATGTAGTAGTATATTTCAGTATGTAGCAGTGTATTTCAGTATGTTGTAGTATGTTGCAGTGTGTTTCAGTATGTTACAGTGTCTTTCAGTATGTTGCAGTATGTTGCAGTATATTTCAGTATGTAGCACTGCATTTCAGTATGTTGCAGTATACTTCAGTGTGTTACAGTATGTTCCAGTATGTTACAGTACATTTCCGTATATTACACTATATTTCAGCGAGTTACAGTATATTTCAACGTGTTGCAGTGTATTTCAATATATTACCGCGTATTTCAGTATGTTGCAGTATATTGCAATGTGTCGCAGTATATTTCAGTATGTTGCTGTACATTTCAATCTGTCGCAGTATATTTCAGTATGTTGCCGTATGTTTCGGTGTGTTGCAGTATACTTCAATATGTTGCAGTGTATTTCATTATGTTCCAGTGTATGTCAGTATAATGCAGTATGTTGCAGTGTGTTTCATTATGTTACAGTGTATTTTAGTATGTTGCAGTATCTTGCAGTATCTTTCAGTATGTTGCTGTACTTTTTAATATGTTACAGTATATTTCAGTATCTTACCGTACATTTAGGTTCGTTGCAGTGTATTTCAATATGTTGTAGTATTTGGCAGTGTATTTCAGTATGTTACAGTGTATTTCAGTATGTTGCAGTATTTTTCAATATGTTTTAGTGTGTTTCAGTATTTTGCAGTATATTTCAGTGAGTTGCAGTGTATTTCAGTGTGCTACAGCATATTTCAGTATGTTACAGTATATTGCAATGTGTCGCAGTAAATTTCAGTATGTTGCAGTATTTTTCAATGTGTTACAGTATATTTCAGTAGTTTACAATATATCTCGGTATGTTGCAGTATATTTCAATGTGTTACAGTGTATTTCAATATGTTACAGTGTATTTCAGTATGTTGTTTTATTTTGCAGTATATTTCGTTGTGTTGCAGTGTATTTCAGTATGTTGCAGTATTTTCAATGTGTTATAGTTTATTTCAGTATATTACCGCATATTTAGGTATGTTGCAGTATATTCAATGTATTACAGTGTATTTCAGTATGTTGTAGTATGTTGCAGTGTATTTCAGTATTTTGTAGTATTTTTCAATGTGTTACAGTATATTTCAGTATATTACCGTATATTTAGGTAAGTTGCAGTATATTTCAATGTATTGCAGTGTATTTCAAAATGTTGTAGTATTTTGCAGTGTATTTCAGTATGTTACAGTGTATATCAGTATTCTGCAGTGTATTTCAGCATGTTGCAGTATATTTTAGTATGTTGCAGCATGTTGCACTGTGTTGCAGTATATTTCAGTATGTAGCAGTGTAATTCAGTGTTTTGCAGTATATTTCAGTGTGTTACAGTATTTTGCAATGTTTTTCAGTGTAATGCAGTGTATTTCAGTATGTTGCAGTATTTTTCAATGTGTTACAGTATATTTCAGTAGTTTACCATATATTTCGGTACATTGCAGCATATTTCAATGTGTTGCAGTGTATTTCAATATGTTACAGTGTATTTTAGTATGTTGCAGTATGTCGCAGTGTGTTGCAGTATTTTTCAGTATGTAGCAGTGTATTTCAGTATTTTGCAGTATATTTCAGTATGTTACAGTGTATTTCAGTATTCTGCAGTGTATTTCAGTATGTTGCAGTAAATTTTAGTATGTTGCAGTATGTTGCAGTGTGTTGCAGTATATTTCAGTATGTAGCAGTGTATTTCAGTATGTTGCAGTATTTTTCAATGTGTTACAGTATATTTTGATATATTACCGTATATTTAGGAATGTTGCAGTATATTTCAATGTGTTGCAGTGTGTTTCAAAATGTTGTAGTATGTTGCAGTGTATTTCAGTTTGTTACAGTGTATTTCAGTATGTTGCAGTATGTTGCAGTATATTTCAGTATGTTGCACTGTATTTCAGTATGTTGCAGTGTATTTCAATATGTTACAGTGTATTTCAGTATGTTGCAGTATATTTCAGTGAGTTGCAGTGTATTTCAATGTGCTACAGCATATTTCAGTATGTTACAGTATATTGCAATGTGTCGCAGTATATTTCAGTATGTTACAGTGTATTTCAGTATTCTGCAGTGTAATTCAGTATGTTGCAGTAAATTTTAGTATGTTGCAGTATGTTGCAGTGTGTTGCAGTATATTTCAGTATGTAGCAGTGTATTTCAGTATTTTGCCATATATTTCAATGTGTTGCAGTGTATTTCAATATGTTACAGTGTATTTTAGTATGTTGCAGTATGTTGCAGTATATTTCAGTATTTTGCAGTGTATTTCAGTATGTTGCAGTATATTTTAGTATGTTGCAGTGTGCTGCAGTGTATTTCAATATGTTGCCGGATGTTGCAGTGTATTTCAGTATGTTACAGTGTATTTCATCATGTTGCAGTATATTTCAGTGTGTTACAGTATATTCCTTTATTTTACAGTACATTTCCGTATATTACACTATATTTCAGTGAGTTACAGTATGTTTCAGCGAGTTACAGTATATTTCAATGTGTTGCAGTGTATTTCAATGTATTACAGCGTATTTCGGTATGTTGTAGTATGTTGCAGTGTATTTGAGTATTTTGCAGTATTTTTCAATGTGTTACAGTATATTTCAGTATATTACCGTATATTTAGGTATGTTGCAGTATACTTCAATGTATTGCAGTGTATTTCAATATGTTGTAGTATTTTGCAGTGTATTTCATTATGTTACAGTGTATTTCAGTATTTTGCAGTGTATTTCAGTATGTTGCAGTATATTTTAGTATGTTGCAGTATGTTGCAGTGTGTTGCAGTATATTTCAGTATGTAGCAGTGTATATCGGTATTTTGCAGTATCATTCAGTGTGTTACAGTATTTTGCAGTGTTTTTCAGTGTGTTGAAGTGTATTTCAGTATGTTGCAGTATTTTTCATTATGTTACAGTGTATTTTGGTATATTACCGTATATTTAGGTATGTTGCAGTATATTTCAATGTGTTGCAGTGTATTTCAAAATGTTGTAGTATGTTGCAGTGAATTTCAGTATGTTACAGTGTATTTCAGTATGTTTCAGTATGTTGCAGTGTGTTGCCATATATTTCAGTATATAGCAGTGTATTTCAGTATGTTGCAGTATATTTCAGTATGTTACAGTGTATTTCAGTATTTTGCAGTGTATTTCAGTATGTTGCAGTGTATTTCATTATGTTACAGTGTATTTTAGTATGTTGCAGTATGTTGCAGTGTGTTGCTGTATATTTCAGTATGTAGCAGTATATTTCAGTATGTTGCAGTATATTTCAGTATGTTACAGTGTATTTCAGTATTTTGCAGTGTATTTCAGTATGTTGCAGTATATTTTAGTATGTTGCAGTATGTTGCCGTGTGTTGCAGTATATTTCAGTGTGTAGCAGTGTATTTCAGTATTTTGCAGTATATTTCAATGTGTTGCAGTGTATTTCAATATGTTACAGTGTATTTTAGTATGTTGCAGTATGTTGCAGTGAGTTGCAGTATATTTCAGTATGTAGGAGTGTACTTCAGTATGTTGCAGTATATTTCAGTATGTTACAGTGTATTTCAGTATTTTGCAGTGTATTTCAGTATGTTGCAGTATATTTTAGTATGTTGCAGTATGTTGCAGTGTGTTGCAGTATATTTCAGTATGTAGCAGAGTATTTCAGTATTTTGCAGTATATTTCAGTGTGTTACAGTATTTTGCAGAGTTTTTCAGTGTGTTGCTGTGTATTTCAGTATGTTGCAGTATTTTTCAATGTGTTACAGTTTATTTTGGTATATTACCGTATATTTAGGTATGTTGCAGTATATTTCAATGTGTTGCAGTGTCTTTCAATATGTTGTAGTATGTTGCAGTGTATTGCAGTATGTTGCAGTATATTTCAACATGTTACAGTGTATTTCAGTATGTTGCAGTATATTTCAGTGAGTTACAGTGTATTTCAGTGTGCTACAGCATATTTCAGTATGTTACAGTATATTGCAATGTGTCGCAGTATATTTCAGTATGTGTCAGTATTTTTCAATGTGTGACAGTATATTTCAGTAGTTTACCATATATTTCGGTACATTGCAGCATATTTCAATGTGTTGCAGTGTATTTCAATATGTTACAGTGTATTTTAGTATGTTGCAGTATGTCGCAGTGTGTTGCAGTATTTTTCAGTGTGTAGCAGTGTATTTCAGTATTTTGCAGTATATTTCAGTATGTTACAGTTTATTTCAGTATTCTGCACTGTATTTCAGTATGTTGCAGTAAATTTTAGTATGTTGCAGTATGTTGCAGTGTGTTGCAGTATATTTCAGTATGTAGCAGTGTATTTCAGTATTTTGCCGTATATTTCAATGTGTTGCAGTGTATTTCAATATGTTGCAGTGTATTTTAGTATGTTGCAGTATGTTGCAGTATATTTCAGTATGTAGCAGTGTATTTCAGTATGTTGCAGTATATTTCAGTATGTTACAGTGTATTTCAGTATTTTGCAGTGTATTTCAGTATGTTGCAGTATATTTTAGTATGTTGCAGTATGTTGCAGTGTGCTGCAGTGTATTTCAATATGTTGCGGGATGTTGCAGTGTATTTCAGTATGTTACAGTGTATTTCATTATGTTGCAGTATATTTCAGTGTGTTACAGTATATTCCAGTATTTTACAGTACATTTCCGTATATTACACTATATTTCAGTGAGTTACAGTATGTTTCAGCGAGTTACAGTATATTTCAATGTGTTGCAGTGTATTTCAATGTATTACAGCGTATTTCAGTATGTTGTAGTATGTTGCAGTGTATTTCGGTATTTTGCAGTATTTTTCAATGTGTTACAGTGTATTGCAGTATATTACCGTATATTTAGGTATGTTGCAGTATATTTCAATGTATTGCAGTGTATTTCAATATGTTGTAGTATTTTGCAGTGTATTTCAGTATGTTGCAGTATATTTCAGTGAGTTACAGTGTATTTCAGTGTGCTACAGCATATTTCAGTATGTTACAGTATATTGCAATGTGTTGCAGTATATTTCAGTATGTTACCGTGTATTTCAGTATTTTGCAGTGTATTTCAGTATGTTGCAGTATATTTTAGTATGTTGCAGTATGTTGCAGTGTGTTGCAGTATATTTCAGTATGTAGCAGTGTATTTCGGTGTTTTGCAGTATATTTGAGTGTGTTACAGTATTTTGCAGTGTTTTTCAGAGGTTGCAGTGTATTTCAGTATGTTGCAGTATTTTTCAATGTGTTACAGTATATTTTGGTATATTACCGTATATTTAGGTATGTTGCAGTATATTTCAACATGTTACAGTGTATTTCGGTATGTTGCAGTATATTTCAGTATGTAGCACTGTATTTCAGTATGTTAGAGTATATTGCAATGTGTCGCAGTATATTTCAGTATGTTGCAGTATGTTGCAGTGTGTTGCAGTATATTTCAGTATGTAGCAGTGTATTTCAGTATTTTGCAGTCTATTTCAATGTGTTGCAGTGTATTTCAGTATGTTACAGTGTATTTCAGTATGGTGCAGTATGTCGCAGTATATTTCAGTATGTCACAGTGTATTTCAGTATGTTGCAGTATATTTCAGTGAGTTGCAGTGTATTTCAGTGTGCTACAGCATATTTCAGTATGTTTCAGTATATTGCAATGTGTCGCAGTATATTTCAGTATGTTGCCAAATGTTGCAGTATGTAGTAGTATATTTCAGTATGTAGCAGTGTATTTCAGTATGTTGTAGTATGTTGCAGTGTGTTTCAGTATGTTACAGTGTATTTCAGTATGTTGCAGTATGTTGCAGTATATTTCAGTATGTAGCACTGCATTTCAGTATGTTGCAGTATACTTCAGTGTGTTACAGTATGTTCCAGTATGTTACAGTACATTTCCGTATATTACACTATATTTCAGCGAGTTACAGTATATTTCAACGTGTTGCAGTGTATTTCAATATATTACCGCGTATTTCAGTATGTTGCAGTATATTGCAATGTGTAGCAGTATATTTCAGTATGTTGCTGTACATTTCAATCTGTCGCAGTATATTTCAGTATGTTGCCGTCTGTTTCGGTGTGTTGCAGTATACTTCAATTTGTTGCAGTGTATTTCATTATGTTCCAGTGTATGTCAGTATAATGCAGTATGTTGCAGTGTGTTTCATTATGTTACAGTGTATTTTAGTATGTTGCAGTATCTTGCAGTATCTTTCAGTATGTTGCTGTACTTTTTAATATGTTACAGTATATTTCAGTATCTTACCGTACATTTAGGTTCGTTGCAGTGTATTTCAATATGTTGTAGTATTTGGCAGTGTATTTCAGTATGTTACAGTGTATTTCAGTATGTTGCAGTATTTTTCAATATGTTTTAGTGTGTTTCAGTATTTTGCAGTATATTTCAGTGAGTTGCAGTGTATTTCAGTGTGCTACAGCATATTTCAGTATGTTACAGTATATTGCAATGTGTCGCAGTAAATTTCAGTATGTTGCAGTATTTTTCAATGTGTTACAGTATATTTCAGTAGTTTACAATATATCTCGGTATGTTGCAGTATATTTCAATGTGTTACAGTGTATTTCAATATGTTACAGTGTATTTCAGTATGTTGTTTTATTTTGCAGTATATTTCGTTGTGTTGCAGTGTATTTCAGTATGTTGCAGTATTTTCAATGTGTTATAGTTTATTTCAGTATATTACCAATGTATTACAGCGTATTTCAGTATGTTGTAGTATGTTGCAGTGTATTTCAGTATTTTGTAGTATTTTTCAATGTGTTACACTATATTTCAGTATATTACCGTATATTTAGAATGTTGCAGTATATTTCAATGTATTGCAGTGTATTTCAAAATGTTGTAGTATTTTGCAGTGTATTTCAGTATGTTACAGTGTATTTCAGTATTTTGCAGTGTATTTCAGTATGTTGCAGTATGTTTTAGTATGTTGCAACACATAAAAATACCATGTATAGTAAATTTCAATGGATTTTGAGCACACTTTAATGTTAGGTCATAATTTGCTGGTGTGTACTAAATGAAGTAAACTGACACATGTTGCAGTGTATTTCAGTGTGTTACAGTATATTCCAGTATTTTACAGTACATTTCCGTATATTACACTATATTTCAGTGAGTTACAGTATGTTTCAGCGAGTTACAGTATATTTCAATGTGTTGCAGTGTATTTCAATGTATTACAGCGTATTTCAGTATGTTGTAGTATGTTGCAGTGTATTTCAGTATTTTGCAGTATTTTTCAATGTGTTACAGTATATTTCAGTATATTACCGTATATTTAGGTATGTTGCAGTATATTTCAATGTATTGCAGTGTATTTCAATATGTTGTAATATTTTGCAGTGTATTTCAGTATGTTACAGTGTATTTCAGTATTTTGCAGTGTATTTCAGTATGTTGCAGTATATTTTAGTATGTTGCAGTATGTTGCACTGTGTTGCAGTATATTTCAGTATGTAGCAGTGTATTTCAGTGTTTTGCAGTATATTTCAGTGTGTTACAGTATTTTGCAGTGTTTTTCAGTGTGTTGAAGTGTATTTCAGTATGTTGCAGTATTTTTCATTATGTTACAGTATATTTTGGTATATTACCGTACATTTAGGTATGTTGCAGTATATTTTAGTATGTTGCAGTATGTTGCACTGTGTTGCAGTATATTTCAGTATGTAGCAGTGTATTTCAGTGTTTTGCAGTATATTTCAGTGTGTTACAGTATTTTGCAGTGTTTTTCAGTGTGTTGAAGTGTATTTCAGTATGTTGCAGTATGTTGCAGTATATTTCAGTATGTAGCACTGTGTTTCAGTATGTTGCAGTATATTTCAGTGAGTTGCAGTGTATTTCAATGTGCTACAGCATATTTCATTATGTTACAGTATATTTTGGTATATTACCGTATATTTAGGTATGTTGCAGTATATTTCAATGTGTTGCAGTGTATTTCAAAATGTTGTATTATGTTGCAGTGTTTTTCAGTATGTTACAGTGTATTTCAGTATGGTGCAGTATGTTGCAGTATATTTCAGTATGTAGTAGTGTATTTCAGTATGTTGCAGTATGTTTCAGTATTTTGTAGTGTTTTGCGGTGTATTTCAGTGTGTTTCAGTGTGTTGCAGTATACTCCAATTTGTTGCAGTGTATTTCAATATGTTCCAGTGTATTTCAGTATGGTGCAGTATGTTGCAGTATATTTCAATATGTTACAGTGTATTTCAGTATGTTGCAGTATATTTCAGTGAGTTGCAGTGTATTTCAGTGTGCTACAGCATATTTCAGTATGTTACAGTATATTGCAATGTGTCGCAGTAAATTTCAGTATGTTGCAGTATTTTTCAATGTGTTACAGTATATTTCAGTAGTTTACAATATATCTCGGTATGTTGCAGTATATTTCAATGTGTTACAGTGTATTTCAATATGTTACAGTGTATTTCAGTATGTTGTTTTATTTTGCAGTATATTTCGGTGTGTTGCAGTGTATTTCAGTATGTTGCAGTATTTTCAATGTGTTCTAGTTTATTTCAGTATATTACCGCATATTTAGGTATGTTGCAGTATATTCAATGTATTACAGCGTATTTCAGTATGTTGTAGTATGTTGCAGTGTATTTCAGTATTTTGTAGTATTTTTCAATGTGTTACAGTATATTTCAGTATATTACCGTATATTTAGGTATGTTGCAGTATATTTCAATGTATTGCAGTGTATTTCAAAATGTTGTAGTATTTTGCAGTGTATTTCAGTATGTTACAGTGTATATCAGTATTCTGCAGTGTATTTCAGTATGTTGCAGTATATTTTAGTATGTTGCAGTATGTTGCACTGTGTTGCAGTATATTTCAGTATGTAGCAGTGTATTTCAGTGTTTTGCAGTATATTTCAGTGTGTTACAGTATTTTGCAGTGTTTTTCAGTGTAATGCAGTGTATTTCAGTATGTTGCAGTATTTGTCAATGTTTTACAGTATATTTTGGTAAATTACCGTATATTTAGGAATGTTGCAGTATATTTCAATGTGTTGCAGTGTGTTTCAAAATGTTGTAGTATGTTGCAGTGTATTTCAGTTTGTTACAGTGTATTTCAGTATGTTGCAGTATGTTGCAGTATATTTCAGTATGTAGCACTGTATTTCAGTATGTTGCAGTGTATTTCAATATGTTACAGTGTATTTCAGTATGTTGCAGTATATTTCAGTGAGTTGCAGTGTATTTCAATGTGCTACAGCATATTTCAGTATGTTACAGTATATTGCAATGTGTCGCAGTATATTTCAGTATGTTACAGTGTATTTCAGTATTTTGCAGTGTATTTCAGTATGTTGCAGTAAATTTTAGTATGTTGCAGTATGTTGCAGTGTGTTGCAGTATATTTCAGTATGTAGCAGTGTATTTCAGTATTTTGCCGTATATTTCAATGTGTTGCAGTGTATTTCAATATGTTACAGTGTATTTTAGTATGTTGCAGTATGTTGCAGTATATTTCAGTATTTTGCAGTGTATTTCAAGATGTTGCAGTATATTTTAGTATGTTGCAGTATGTTGCAGTGTGCTGCAGTGTATTTCAATATGTTGCGGGATGTTGCAGTGTATTTCAGTATGTTACAGTGTATTTCATTATGTTGCAGTATATTTCAGTGTGTTACAGTATATTCCAGTATTTTACAGTACATTTCCGTATATTACACTATATTTCAGTGAGTTACAGTATGTTTCAGCGAGTTACAGTATAGTTCAATGTGTTGCAGTGTATTTCAATGTATTACAGCGTATTTCAGTATGTTGTAGTATGTTGCAGTGTATTTCAGTATGTTGCAGTGTGTTGCATTGTGTTGCAGTATATTTCAGTATGTAGCAGTGTATTTCAGTGTTTTGCAGTATATTTCAGTGTGTTACAGTATTTTGCAGTGTTTTTCAGTGTGTTGAAGTGTATTTCAGTATGTTGCAGTATTTTTCATTATGTTACAGTATATTTTGGTATATTACCGTATATTTAGGTATGTTGCAGTATATTTCAATGTGTTGCAGTGTATTTCAAAATGTTGTAGTATGTTGCAGTGAATTTCAGTATGTTACAGTGTATTTCAGTATGTTGCAGTATGTTGCAGTATATTTCAGCATGTAGCACTGTGTTTCAGTATGTTGCGGTATATTTCAGTGAGTTGCAGTGTATTTCAATGTGCTACAGCATATTTCATTATGTTACAGTATATTTTGGTATATTACCGTATATTTAGGTATGTTGCAGTATATTTCAATGTGTTGCAGTGTATTTCAAAATGTTGTATTATGTTGCAGTGTATTTCAGTATGTTACAGTGTATTTCAGTATGGTGCAGTGTGTTGCAGTATATTTCAGTGAGTTGCAGTGTATTTCAGTGTGCTACGGCATATTTCAGTATGTTACAGTATATTGCAGTGTTTTTCAGTGTGTTGAAGTGTATTTCAGTATGTTGCAGTATACTTCAATTTGTTGCAGTGTATTTCAATATGTTCCGGTGTATTTAAGTATATTTCAGTATGTTACAGTGTATTTCAGTATTTTGCAGTGTATTTCAGTATGTTGCAGTATATTTTAGTATGTTGCAGTATGTTGCAGTGTGTTGCAGTATATTTCAGTATGTAGCAGTGTATTTCGGTGTTTTGCAGTATATTTGAGTGTGTTACAGTATTTTGCAGTGTTTTTCAGAGGTTGCAGTGTATTTCAGTATGTTGCAGTATTTTTCAATGTGTTACAGTATATTTTGGTATATTACCGTATATTTAGGTATGTTGCAGTATATTTCAACATGTTACAGTGTATTTCGGTATGTTGCAGTATATTTCAGTATGTAGCACTGTATTTCAGTATGTTAGAACATATTGCAATGTGTCGCAGTATATTTCAGTATGTTGCCGTATGTTGCAGTGTGTTGCAGTATATTTCAGTATGTAGCAGTGTATTTCAGTATTTTGCAGTATATTTCAATGTGTTGCAGTGTATTTCAGTATGTTACAGTGTATTTCAGTATGGTGCAGTATGTCGCAGTATATTTCAGTATGTCACCGTGTATTTCAGTATGTTGCAGTATATTTCAGTGAGTTGCAGTGTATTTCAGTGTGCTACAGCATATTTCAGTATGTTTCAGTATACTGCAATGTGTCGCAGTATATTTCAGTATGTTGCCAAATGTTGCAGTATGTAGTAGTATATTTCAGTATGTAGCAGTGTATTTCAGTATGTTGGAGTATTTTGCAGTGTATTTCAGTATGTTACAGTGTATTTCAGTATTTTGCAGTGTATTTCAGTATGTTGCAGTATATTTTAGTATG
This sequence comes from Bugula neritina, assembly GCA_964035545.1. Taxonomy (NCBI): domain Eukaryota; kingdom Metazoa; phylum Bryozoa; class Gymnolaemata; order Cheilostomatida; family Bugulidae; genus Bugula; species Bugula neritina. The sequence continues at coordinate 555,195 of CAXIUT010000230.1, read as the reverse complement.
TTGCAGTATGTTGCACTGTGTTGCAGTATATTTCGGTATGTAGCAGTGTATTTCAGTGTTTTGCAGTATATTTCAGTGTGTTACAGTATTTTGCAGTGTTTTTCAGTGTGTTGAAGTGTATTTCAGTATGTTGCAGTATTTTTCATTATGTTACAGTATATTTTGGTATATTACCGTATATTTAGGTATGTTGCAGTATATTTCAATGTGTTGCAGTGTATTTCAAAATGTTGTAGTATGTTGCAGTGAATTTCAGTATGTTACAGTGTATTTCAGTATGTTGCAGTATGTTGCAGTATATTTCAGTATGTAGCACTGTGTTTCAGTATGTTGCAGTATATTTCAGTGAGTTGCAGTGTATTTCAATGTGCTACAGCATATTTCATTATGTTACAGTATATTTTGGTATATTACCGTATATTTAGGTATGTTGCAGTATATTTCAATGTGTTGCAGTGTATTTCAAAATGTTGTATTATGTTGCAGTGTATTTCAGTATGTTACAGTGTATTTCAGTATGGTGCAGTATGTTGCAGTATATTTCAGTATGTAGTAGTATATTTCAGTATGTTGCAGTATGTTTCAGTATGTTGTAGTGTTTTGCGGTGTATTTCAGTGTGTTTCAGTGTGTTGCAGTATACTTCAATTTGTTGCAGTGTATTTCAATATGTTCCAGTGTATTTCAGTATGTTGCAGTATGTTGCAGTACATTTCAATATGTTACAGTGTATTTCAGTATGTTGCAGTATATTTCAGTGAGTTGCAGTGTATTTCAGTGTGCTACGGCATATTTCAGTATGTTACAGTATATTGCAGTGTTTTTCAGTGTGTTGAAGTGTATTTCAGTATGTTGCAGTATACTTCAATTTGTTGCAGTGTATTTCAATATGTTCCAGTGTATTTCAGTATATTTCAGTATGTTACAGTGTATTTCAGTATTTTGCAGTGTATTTCAGTATGTTGCAGTATATTTTAGTATGTTGCAGTATGTTGCAGTGTGTTGCAGTATATTTCAGTATGTAGCAGTGTATTTCGGTGTTTTGCAGTATATTTGAGTGTGTTAAAGTATTTTGCAGTGTTTTTCAGAGGTTGCAGTGTATTTCAGTATGTTGCAGTATTTTTCAATGTGTTACAGTATATTTTGGTATATTACCGTATATTTAGGTATGTTGCAGTATATTTCAACATGTTACAGTGTATTTCGGTATGTTGCAGTATATTTCAGTATGTAGCACTGTATTTCAGTATGTTAGAATATATTGCAATGTGTCGCAGTATATTTCAGTATGTTGCCGTATGTTGCAGTGTGTTGCAGTATATTTCAGTATGTAGCAGTGTATTTCAGTATTTTGCAGTATGTTTCAATGTGTTGCAGTGTATTTCAGTATGTTACAGTGTATTTCAGTATGGTGCAGTACGTCGCAGTATATTTCAGTATGTCACATTGTATTTCAGTATGTTGCAGTATATTTCAGTGAGTTGCAGTGTATTTCAGTGTGCTACAGCATATTTCAGTATGTTTCAGTATACTGCAATGTGTCGCAGTATATTTCAGTATGTTGCCAAATGTTGCAGTATGTAGTAGTATATTTCAGTATGTAGCAGTGTATTTCAGTATGTTGGAGTATTTTGCAGTGTATTTCAGTATGTTACAGTGTATTTCAGTATTTTGGAGTGTATTTCAGTATGTTGCAGTATATTTTAGTATGTTGCAGTATGTTGCACTGTGTTGCAGTATATTTCGGTATGTAGCAGTGTATTTCAGTGTTTTGCAGTATATTTCAGTGTGTTACAGTATTTTGCAGTGTTTTTCAGTGTGTTGAAGTGTATTTCAGTATGTTGCAGTATTTTTCATTATGTTACAGTATATTTTGGTATATTACCGTATATTTAGGTATGTTGCAGTATATTTCAATGTGTTGCAGTGTATTTCAAAATGTTGTAGTATGTTGCAGTGAATTTCAGTATGTTACAGTGTATTTCAGTATGTTGCAGTATGTTGCAGTGTATTTCAGTATGTAGCACTGTGTTTCAGTATGTTGCAGTATATTTCAGTGAGTTGCAGTGTATTTCAATGTGCTACAGCATATTTCATTATGTTACAGTATATTTTGGTATATTACCGTATATTTAGGTATGTTGCAGTATACTTCAATTTGTTGCAGTGTATTTCAATATGTTCCAGTGTATTTCAGTATATTTCAGTATGTTACAGTGTATTTCAGTATTTTGCAGTGTATTTCAGTATGTTGCAGTATATTTTAGTATGTTGCAGTATGTTGCAGTGTGTTGCAGTATATTTCAGTATGTAGCAGTGTATTTCGGTGTTTTGCAGTATATTTGAGTGTGTTACAGTATTTTGCAGTGTTTTTCAGAGGTTGCAGTGTATTTCAGTATGTTGCGGGTATTTTTCAATGTGTTACAGTATATTTTGGTATATTACCGTATATTTAGGTATGTTGCAGTATATTTCAACATGTTACAGTGTATTTCGGTATGTTGCAGTATATTTCAGTATGTAGCACTGTATTTCAGTATGTTAGAATATATTGCAATGTGTCGCAGTATATTTCAGTATGTTGCCGTATGTTGCAGTGTGTTGCAGTATATTTCAGTATGTAGCAGTGTATTTCAGTATTTTGCAGTATGTTTCAATGTGTTGCAGTGTATTTCAGTATGTTACAGTGTATTTCAGTATGGTGCAGTACGTCGCAGTATATTTCAGTATGTCACAGTGTATTTCAGTATGTTGCAGTATATTTCAGTGAGTTGCAGTGTATTTCAGTGTGCTACAGCATATTTCAGTATGTTTCAGTATACTGCAATGTGTCGCAGTATATTTCAGTATGTTGCCAAATGTTGCAGTATGTAGTAGTATATTTCAGTATGTAGCAGCGTATTTCAGTATGTTGGAGTATTTTGCAGTGTATTTCAGTATGTTACAGTGTATTTCAGTATTTTGCAGTGTATTTCAGTATGTTGCAGTATATTTTAGTATGTTGCAGTATGTTGCACTGTGTTGCAGTATATTTCGGTATGTAGCAGTGTATTTCAGTGTTTTGCAGTATATTTCAGTGTGTTACAGTATTTTGCAGTGTTTTTCAGTGTGTTGAAGTGTATTTCAGTATGTTGCAGTATTTTTCATTATGTTACAGTATATTTTGGTATATTACCGTATATTTAGGTATGTTGCAGTATATTTCAATGTGTTGCAGTGTATTTCAAAATGTTGTAGTATGTTGCAGTGAATTTCAGTATGTTACAGTGTATTTCAGTATGTTGCAGTATGTTGCAGTGTATTTCAGTATGTAGCACTGTGTTTCAGTATGTTGCAGTATATTTCAGTATGTAGCAGTGTATTTCAGTATTTTGCAGTATATTTCAATGTGTTGCAGTGTATTTCGGTATGTTACAGTGTATTTCAGTATGGTGCAGTACGTCGCAGTATATTTCAGTATGTCACAGTGTATTTCAGTATGTTGCAGTATATTTCAGTGAGTTGCAGTGTATTTCAGTGTGCTACAGCATATTTCAGTATGTTTCAGTATACTGCAATGTGTCGCAGTATATTTCAGTATGTTGCCAAATGTTGCAGTATGCAGTAGTATATTTCGGTATGTAGCAGTGTATTTCAGTATGTTGGAGTTTTTTGCAGTGTATTTCAGTATGTTACAGTGTATTTCAGTATTTTGCAGTGTATTTCAGTATGTTGCAGTATATTTTAGTATGTTGCAGTATGTTGCACTGTGTTGCAGTATATTTCGGTATGTAGCAGTGTATTTCAGTGTTTTGCAGTATATTTCAGTGTGTTACAGTATTTTGCAGTGTTTTTCAGTGTGTTGAAGTGTATTTCAGTATGTTGCAGTATTTTTCATTATGTTACAGTATATTTTGGTATATTACCGTATATTTAGGTATGTTGCAGTATATTTCAATGTGTTGCAGTGTATTTCAAAATGTTGTAGTATGTTGCAGTGAATTTCAGTATGTTACAGTGTATTTCATTATGTTGCAGTATGTTGCAGTATATTTCAGTATGTAGCACTGTGTTTCAGTATGTTGCAGTATATTTCAGTGAGTTGCAGTGTATTTCAATGTGCTACAGCATATTTCATTATGTTACAGTATATTTTGGTCTATTACCGTATATTTAGGTATGTTGCAGTATATTTCAATGTGTTGCAGGGTATTTCAAAATGTTGTATTATGTTGCAGTGTATTTCAGTATGTTACAGTGTATTTCAGTATGGTGCAGTATGTTGCAGTATATTTCAGTATGTAGTAGTGTATTTCAGTATGTTGCAGTATGTTTCAGTATGTTGTAGTGTTTTGCGGTGTATTTCAGTGTGTTTCAGTGTGTTGCAGTATACTTCAATTTGTTGCAGTGTATTTCAATATGTTCCAGTGTATTTCAGTATGTTGCAGTATGTTGCAGTACATTTCAATATGTTACAGTGTATTTCAGTATGTTGCAGTATATTTCAGTGAGTTGCAGTGTATTTCAGTGTGCTACGGCATATTTCAGTATGTTACAGTATATTGCAGTGTTTTTCAGTGTGTTGAAGTGTATTTCAGTATGTTGCAGTATACTTCAATTTGTTGCAGTGTATTTCAATATGTTCCAGTGTATTTCAGTATATTTCAGTATGTTACAGTGTATTTCAGTATTTTGCAGTGTATTTCAGTATGTTGCAGTATATTTTAGTATGTTGCAGTATGTTGCAGTGTGTTGCAGTATATTTCAGTATGTAGCAGTGTATTTCGGTGTTTTGCAGTATATTTGAGTGTGTTACAGTATTTTGCAGTGTTTTTCAGAGGTTGCAGTGTATTTCAGTATGTTGCAGTATTTTTCAATGTGTTACAGTATATTTTGGTATATTACCGTATATTTAGGTATGTTGCAGTATACTTCAACATGTTACAGTGTACTTCGGTATGTTGCAGTATATTTCAGTATGTAGCACTGTATTTCAGTATGTTAGAATATATTGCAATGTGTCGCAGTATATTTCAGTATGTTGCCGTATGTTGCAGTGTGTTGCAGTATATTTCAGTATGTAGCAGTGTATTTCAGTATTTTGCAGTATATTTCAATGTGTTGCAGTGTATTTCAGTATGTTACAGTGTATTTCAGTATGGTGCAGTATGTCGCAGTATATTTCAGTATGTCACAGTGTATTTCAGTATGTTGCAGTATATTTCAGTGAGTTGCAGTGTATTTCAGTGTGCTACAGCATATTTCAGTATGTTTCAGTATACTGCAATGTGTCGCAGTATATTTCAGTATGTTGCCAAATGTTGCAGTATGTAGTAGTATATTTCAGTATGTAGCAGTGTATTTCAGTATGTTGGAGTATTTTGCAGTGTATTTCAGTATGTTACAGTGTATTTCAGTATTTTGCAGTGTATTTCAGTATGTTGCAGTATATTTTAGTATGTTGCAGTATGTTGCACTGTGTTGCAGGATATTTCGGTATGTAGCAGTGTATTTCAGTGTTTTGCAGTATATTTCAGTGTGTTACAGTATTTTGCAGTGTTTTTCAGTGTGTTGAAGTGTATTTCAGTATGTTGCAGTATTTTTCATTATGTTACAGTATATTTTGGTATATTACCGTATATTTAGGTATGTTGCAGTATATTTCAATTTGTTGCAGTGTATTTCAAAATGTTGTAGTATGTTGCAGTGAATTTCAGTATGTTACAGTGTATTTCAGTATGTTGCAGTATGTTGCAGTATATTTCAGTATGTAGCACTGTGTTTCAGTATGTTGCAGTATATTTCAGTGAGTTGCAGTGTATTTCAATGTGCTACAGCATATTTCATTATGTTACAGTATATTTTGGTATATTACCGTATATTTAGGTATGTTGCAATATATTTCAATGTGTTGCAGTGTATTTCAAAATGTTGTATTATGTTGCAGTGTATTTCAGTATGTTACAGTGTATTTCAGTATGGTGCACTATGTTGCAGTATATTCCAGTATGTAGTAGTGTATTTCAGTATGTTGCAGTATGTTTCAGTATGTTGTAGTGTTTTGCGGTGTATTTCAGTGTGTTTCAGTGTGTTGCAGTATACTTCAATTTGTTGCAGTGTATTTCAATATGTTCCAGTGTATTTCAGTATGTTGCAGTATGTTGCAGTACATTTCAATATGTTACAGTGTATTTCAGTATGTTGCAGTATATTTCAGTGAGTTGCAGTGTATTTCAGTGTGCTACGGCATATTTCAGTATGTTACAGTATATTGCAGTGTTTTTCAGTGTGTTGAAGTGTATTTCAGTATGTTGCAGTATACTTCAATTTGTTGCAGTGTATTTCAATATGTTCCAGTGTATTTCAGTATATTTCAGTATGTTACAGTGTATTTCAGTATTTTGCAGTGTATTTCAGTATGTTGCAGTATATTTTAGTATGTTGCAGTATGTTGCAGTGTGTTGCAGTATATTTCAGTATGTAGCAGTGTATTTCGGTGTTTTGCAGTATATTTGAGTGTGTTACAGTATTTTGCAGTGTTTTTCAGAGGTTGCAGTGTATTTCAGTATGTTGCAGTATTTTTCAATGTGTTACAGTATATTTTGGTATATTACCGTATATTTAGGTATGTTGCAGTATATTTCAACATGTTACAGTGTATTTCGGTATGTTGCAGTATATTTCAGTATGTAGCACTGTATTTCAGTATGTTAGAATATATTGCAATGTGTCGCAGTATATTTCAGTATGTTGCCGTATGTTGCTGTGTGTTGCAGTATATTTCAGTATGTAGCAGTGTATTTCAGTATTTTGCAGTATATTTCAGTGAGTTGCAGTGTATTTCAGTGTGCTACAGCATATTTCAGTATGTTACAGTATATTGCAATGTGTCGCAGTAAATTTCAGTATGTTGCAGTATTTTTCAATGTGTTACAGTATATTTCAGTAGTTTACAATATATCTCGGTATGTTGCAGTATATTTCAATGTGTTACAGTGTATTTCAATATGTTACAGTGTATTTCAGTATGTTGTTTTATTTTGCAGTATATTTCGGTGTGTTGCAGTGTATTTCAGTATGTTGCAGTATTTTCAATGTGTTCTAGTTTATTTCAGTATATTACCGCATATTTAGGTATGTTGCAGTATATTCAATGTATTACAGCGTATTTCAGTATGTTGTAGTATGTTGCAGTGTATTTCAGTATTTTGTAGTATTTTTCAATGTGTTACAGTATATTTCAGTATATTACCGTATATTTAGGTATGATGCAGTATATTTCAATGTATTGCAGTGTATTTCAAAATGTTGTAGTGTTTTGCAGTGTATTTCAACATGTTACAGTGTATTTCGGTATGTTGCAGTATATTTCAGTATGTAGCACTGTATTTCAGTATGTTAGAATATATTGCAATGTGTCGCAGTATATTTCAGTATGTTGCCGTATGTTGCTGTGTGTTGCAGTATATTTCAGTATGTAGCAGTGTATTTCAGTATTTTGCAGTATATTTCAATGTGTTGCAGTGTATTTCAGTATGTTACAGTGTATTTCAGTATGGTGCAGTATGTCGCAGTATATTTCAGTATGTCACAGTGTATTTCAGTATGTTGCAGTATATTTCAGTGAGTTGCAGTGTATTTCAGTGTGCTACAGCATATTTCAGTATGTTTCAGTATACTGCAATGTGTCGCAGTATATTTCAGTATGTTGCCAAATGTTGCAGTATGTAGTAGTATATTTCAGTATGTAGCAGTGTATTTCAGTATGTTGGAGTATTTTGCAGTGTATTTCAGTATGTTACAGTGTATTTCAGTATTTTGCAGTGTATTTCAGTATGTTGCAGTATATTTTAGTATGTTGCAGTATGTTGCACTGTGTTGCAGTATATTTCGGTATGTAGCAGTGTATTTCAGTGTTTTGCAGTATATTTCAGTGTGTTGCAGTATATTTTAGTATGTTGCAGTATGTTGCACTGTGTTGCAGTATATTTCGGTATGTAGCAGTGTATTTCAGTGTTTTGCAGTATATTTCAGTGTGTTACAGTATTTTGCAGTGTTTTTCAGTGTGTTGAAGTGTATTTCAGTATGTTGCAGTATTTTTCATTATGTTACAGTATATTTTGGTATATTACCGTATATTTAGGTATGTTGCAGTATATTTCAATTTGTTGCAGTGTATTTCAAAATGTTGTAGTATGTTGCAGTGAATTTCAGTATGTTACAGTGTATTTCAGTATGTTGCAGTATGTTGCAGTATATTTCAGTATGTAGCACTGTGTTTCAGTATGTTGCAGTATATTTCAGTGAGTTGCAGTGTATTTCAATGTGCTACAGCATATTTCATTATGTTACAGTATATTTTGGTATATTACCGTATATTTAGGTATGTTGCAATATATTTCAATGTGTTGCAGTGTATTTCAAAATGTTGTATTATGTTGCAGTGTATTTCAGTATGTTACAGTGTATTTCAGTATGGTGCACTATGTTGCAGTATATTTCAGTATGTAGTAGTGTATTTCAGTATGTTGCAGTATGTTTCAGTATGTTGTAGTGTTTTGCGGTGTATTTCAGTGTGTTTCAGTGTGTTGCAGTATACTTCAATTTGTTGCAGTGTATTTCAATATGTTCCAGTGTATTTCAGTATGTTGCAGTATGTTGCAGTACATTTCAATATGTTACAGTGTATTTCAGTATGTTGCAGTATATTTCAGTGAGTTGCAGTGTATTTCAGTGTGCTACGGCATATTTCAGTATGTTACAGTATATTGCAGTGTTTTTCAGTGTGTTGAAGTGTATTTCAGTATGTTGCAGTATACTTCAATTTGTTGCAGTGTATTTCAATATGTTCCAGTGTATTTCAGTATATTTCAGTATGTTACAGTGTATTTCAGTATTTTGCAGTGTATTTCAGTATGTTGCAGTATATTTTAGTATGTTGCAGTATGTTGCAGTGTGTTGCAGTATATTTCAGTATGTAGCAGTGTATTTCGGTGTTTTGCAGTATATTTGAGTGTGTTACAGTATTTTGCAGTGTTTTTCAGAGGTTGCAGTGTATTTCAGTATGTTGCAGTATTTTTCAATGTGTTACAGTATATTTTGGTATATTACCGTATATTTAGGTATGTTGCAGTATATTTCAACATGTTACAGTGTATTTCGGTATGTTGCAGTATATTTCAGTATGTAGCACTGTATTTCAGTATGTTAGAATATATTGCAATGTGTCGCAGTATATTTCAGTATGTTGCCGTATGTTGCTGTGTGTTGCAGTATATTTCAGTATGTAGCAGTGTATTTCAGTATTTTGCAGTATATTTCAGTGAGTTGCAGTGTATTTCAGTGTGCTACAGCATATTTCAGTATGTTACAGTATATTGCAATGTGTCGCAGTAAATTTCAGTATGTTGCAGTATTTTTCAATGTGTTACAGTATATTTCAGTAGTTTACAATATATCTCGGTATGTTGCAGTATATTTCAATGTGTTACAGTGTATTTCAATATGTTACAGTGTATTTCAGTATGTTGTTTTATTTTGCAGTATATTTCGGTGTGTTGCAGTGTATTTCAGTATGTTGCAGTATTTTCAATGTGTTCTAGTTTATTTCAGTATATTACCGCATATTTAGGTATGTTGCAGTATATTCAATGTATTACAGCGTATTTCAGTATGTTGTAGTATGTTGCAGTGTATTTCAGTATTTTGTAGTATTTTTCAATGTGTTACAGTATATTTCAGTATATTACCGTATATTTAGGTATGATGCAGTATATTTCAATGTATTGCAGTGTATTTCAAAATGTTGTAGTATTTTGCAGTGTATTTCAGTATGTTACAGTGTATATCAGTATTCTGCAGTGTATTTCAGTATGTTGCAGTATATTTTAGTATGTTGCAGTATGTTGCACTGTGTTGCAGTATATTTCAGTATGTAGCAGTGTATTTCAGTGTTTTGCAGTATATTTCAGTGTGTTACACACAGTTAGTTTAAGGTCACACTTTTCATTTTCTGGCTCTTTGCCAGGTGCTTTATGTTCTATATGAACAATGTTCCACTGATAGCTCGAACAGGTTGAATGTCACAGGAACAAAAAAAATATGAAAAGATAAAGAAACTTATGTTCTCCAATATACTTTTTTATTTTTTTCAAAAGCCAATTCATGTTTAAGTTATAGCTTGTTGAAAAACATAGTCCCCCTTCCACATTCTTTTCAATTTATACGCTCCTGACTTGTTATTGTGTCTCAATATGCCTTGTATTTGAGTGCTTGTTAGTCTCGCTTCACTAACTTTGCCTATACTTCACAAGTGCCAGTGCTGCTGGCTCAAAAGCTAAATGTTATAAACTGTCAGCTAAAACCCAATCTTGTATTCCTAGGTTGGTTGGCCTAAATAAAACAATAGTCAAATCATGATTTCATGTTTTAAAAATTTACTCTATTCTAACCTGCTGCCTAGCTATAGTTCTATTTTTGATGTATAATTACAAAATTTGTGATACATTTTTTTGGCAACCATGTGATTTATAAAATGCAGTAATGGTACTTATAATATTATATTATTATCATTATAATATATTATATAGTATTATGTGTGTTTTTATTATACTGCATAATATCTATTTTATTATTGTTGTTGTGCAAACAAGTGCAATTAACCTAGTTTTCAAAATGTACCTCTAAATTATCAGAATATCAGTTTAGATATGTTCATGCTTTGTAAGGTAAACCTAAAAAAAGAGGCTGTATTCCCAAAGTAAAGGGTGTTGAACTATGAACTATATTAGATTAGCCACTCTGCTACCAAGTGCATCAGTATAATATTATATGAATAGCTCTGATGCTTTGTCTCCGGTGGCTGGCTGCGATATGATAACTTGGCCAACTTCCAAGAGTTTAAAATTGGCGCAATTATTCAAGAGGTTACATACTGCACAGAGCTAGCAGTGATAGTAACCTTGCTATCGGCTGTACTTATTACAACTGCCAGCATATAAGCTGCATTGTAGAATGCCGTTGGGGTAGGCTAGTAAAACCAAATTCTGCTCTCTAATATACCTTAGACACAATGCAGCAACATAATTGTTCGTTTCAAATTACATTGCCACCCTTACATGAGCTGTGGGCTTCATAAAGATTCATATGATTAGAGATTTATGCTATAGGCTAGCTATGATGAAAAGAAAACACCATTGTCAAAGTTAACTTCAAGTATGTTGTTTTCCAGAAACTCAGTAATGTCCATTTATATCTCTCGCATACAAATACTTATGTAATAGCATACAGTTTAAGTTTTATTTTAGAGCACATCTGCAAACTCTACAATAAGAGCTTGCTTTACCAGTCTATTTCAGACCTGTTTTTGTAGTTAGTAATACGCAAGCTACTTATTTTTAAACTTTTGGGTTATTTGTTCAAAACCATTAGCTTTGCTAGTAACCCGAGACTATTGCAACAGTTGACTGCTATCAACATGAATTGACAGCCTAATAATTATAACCCATTTGCACGCAAAATATTTATGTACTCATAGTTACTCATATAGTTGGCAATTTATTAACGATGACTGCGTGGTCCAGAGGTTAAAGGCGTCAGCGAGAAGCTGGTTGGTCATGGTTCAATCCTATTATGCTGCATTTTTTTTTGTCAATTTATGCAAATCCTACGCATGTATAATAAATATGGCTATAATTGTAAAGTTTTTTTTAACTTTTGTTCAACAGTAAGACAACATACATGCATAATACTTAGCTACTGAACACTGGGCTAAACTTTAAATTGATCTTATAGAATACAATGTACTTAAAATAATCATATGTGAATTAGAGAAACTGGAAGTACAACTGCTGCACTATAGACAGACCTTTACTGACAAGACTGCAAAGTGAAGTGATTTAGCTGAAGAAATTAACTCTGCCAAACAAACAAAGAATTATGTTGTGCTGAGGCATTGTCAATAGATTGTAACATAGTGAGATGATTCAGCTAAGTGCTAATGTAAAACAGGGAACATTATATTGGCAGAAATCCAATAGATTGCCAATTTGTGCGAGAGGGTACTATATGTTATTGTGATAGCGCAGAGCGGCAAACGTACTAGGAATGTTATAATTAGTCACAGGAGCGTAGCTAGAACCACCATATGAAGAATTTAGATAATTGCAGTGAAACTTGCAAAATGGTGTATGTTTTTACCAAATTGTGAAGAGCATAAACAGAATTTCAAAAAACAAAGAAAGTATATTAGAGAAAACATATTAAGGAATGTCAAGTTTAACTTTTAGACTTTATAAAATGAATCCCCTGTGCTACAGCAGTGGAACATGGAGGGTGTAAAATTTTACTTATTATGCAACAACTTTCTCAGAAAATTTTTTATTGAAAAATTAAAAAAGTATATGAAAGAGGAATGCAAGAGCTATCTTTTCATGTAAAATTTGTTAATGTGAGACAAAAACTGTTCGAGCTATCCCCTGGAAACCGTTTATATATAACATAAAGCAGTGCCTGAATGTGGAAAGTAATGACCTTAAACTAACTGTGCAGTATTTTGCAGTGTTTTTCAGTGTAATGCAGTGTATTTCAGTATGTTGCAGTATTTGTCAATGTTTTACAGTATATTTTGGTAAATTACCGTATATTTAGAAATGTTGCAGTATATTTCAATGTGTTGCAGTGTGTTTCAAAATGTTGTAGTATGTTGCAGTGTATTTCAGTTTGTTACAGTGTATTTCAGTATGTTGCAGTATGTTGCAGTATATTTCAGTATGTAGCACTGTATTTCAGTATGTTGCAGTGTATTTCAATATGTTACAGTGTATTTCAGTATGTTGCAGTATATTTCAGTGAGTTGCAGTGTATTTCAATGTGCTACAGCATATTTCAGTATGTTACAGTATATTGCAATGTGTCGCAGTATATTTCAGTATGTTACAGTGTATTTCAGTATTTTGCAGTGTATTTCAGTATGTTGCAGTAAATTTTAGTATGTTGCAGTATGTTGCAGTGTGTTGCAGTATATTTCAGTATGTAGCAGTGTATTTCAGTATTTTGCCGTATATTTCAATGTGTTGCAGTGTATTTCAATATGTTACAGTGTATTTTAGTATGTTGCAGTATGTTGCAGTATATTTCAGTATTTTGCAGTGTATTTTGCAGTATATTTTAGTATGTTGCAGTATGTTGCAGTGTGCTGCAGTGTATTTCAATATGTTGCGGGATGTTGCAGTGTATTTCAGTATGTTACAGTGTATTTCATTATGTTGCAGTATATTTCAGTGTGTTACAGTATATTCCAGTATTTTACAGTACATTTCCGTATATTACACTATATTTCAGCGAGTTACAGTATATTTCAATGTGTTGCAGTGTATTTCAATATATTACCGCGTATTTCAGTATGTTGCAGTATATTGCAATGTGTCGCAGTATATTTCAGTATGTTGCTGTACATTTCAATCTGTCGCAGTATATTTCAGTATGTTGCCGTATGTTTCGGTGTGTTGCAGTATACTTCAATTTGTTGCAGTGTATTTCATTATGTTCCAGTGTATGTTAGTATAATGCAGTATGTTGCAGTGTGTTTCATTATGTTACAGTGTATTTTAGTATGTTGCAGTATCTTGCAGTATCTTTCAGTATGTTGCTGTACTTTTTAATGTGTTACAGTATATTTCAGTATCTTACCGTATATTTAGGTATGTTGCAGTGTATTTCAATATGTTGTAGTATTTTGCAGTGTATTTCAGTATGTTACAGTGTATTTCAGTATGTTGCAGTATTTTTCAATATGTTTTAGTGTATTTCAGTATTTTGCAGTATATTTCAGTGAGTTGCAGTGTATTTCAGTGTGCTACAGCATATTTCAAGATGTTACAGTATATTGCAATGTGTCGCAGTAAATTTCAGTATGTTGCAGTATTTTTCAATGTGTTACAGGATATTTCAGTAGTTGACAATATATCTCGGTATGCTGCAGTATATTTCAATGTGTTACAGTGTATTTCAATATGTTACAGTGTATTTCAGTATGTTGTTTTATTTTGCAGTATATTTCGGTGTGTTGCAGTGTATTTCAGTATGTTGCAGTATTTTCAATGTGTTATAGTTTATTTCAGTATATTACCAATGTATTACAGCGTATTTCAGTATGTTGTAGTATGTTGCAGTGTATTTCAGTATTTTGTAGTATTTTTCAATGTGTTACACTATATTTCAGTATATTACCGTATATTTAGAATGTTGCAGTATATTTCAATGTATTGCAGTGTATTTCAAAATGTTGTAGTATTTTGCAGTGTATTTCAGTATGTTACAGTGTATTTCAGTATTTTGCAGTGTATTTCAGTATGTTGCAGTATGTTTTAGTATGTTGCAACACATAAAAATACCATGTATAGTAAATTTCAATGGATTTTGAGCACACTTTAATGTTAGGTCATAATTTGCTGGTGTGTACTAAATGAAGTAAACTGACACATGTTGCAGTGTATTTCAGTGTGTTACAGTATATTCCAGTATTTTACAGTACATTTCCGTATATTACACTATATTTCAGTGAGTTACAGTATGTTTCAGCGAGTTACAGTATATTTCAATGTGTTGCAGTGTATTTCAATGTATTACAGCGTATTTCAGTATGTTGTAGTATGTTGCAGTGTATTTCAGTATTTTGCAGTATTTTTCAATGTGTTACAGTATATTTCAGTATATTACCGTATATTTAGGTATGTTGCAGTATATTTCAATGTATTGCAGTGTATTTCAATATGTTGTAATATTTTGCAGTGTATTTCAGTATGTTACAGTGTATTTCAGTATTTTGCAGTGTATTTCAGTATGTTGCAGTATATTTTAGTATGTTGCAGTATGTTGCACTGTGTTGCAGTATATTTCAGTATGTAGCAGTGTATTTCAGTGTTTTGCAGTATATTTCAGTGTGTTACAGTATTTTGCAGTGTTTTTCAGTGTGTTGAAGTGTATTTCAGTATGTTGCAGTATTTTTCATTATGTTACAGTATATTTTGGTATATTACCGTATATTTAGGTATGTTGCAGTATATTTTAGTATGTTGCAGTATGTTGCACTGTGTTGCAGTATATTTCAGTATGTAGCAGTGTATTTCAGTGTTTTGCAGTATATTTCAGTGTGTTACAGTATTTTGCAGTGTTTTTCAGTGTGTTGAAGTGTATTTCAGTATGTTGCAGTATGTTGCAGTATATTTCAGTATGTAGCACTGTGTTTCAGTATGTTGCAGTATATTTCAGTGAGTTGCAGTGTATTTCAATGTGCTACAGCATATTTCATTATGTTACAGTATATTTTGGTATATTACCGTATATTTAGGTATGTTGCAGTATATTTCAATGTGTTGCAGTGTATTTCAAAATGTTGTATTATGTTGCAGTGTTTTTCAGTATGTTACAGTGTATTTCAGTATGGTGCAGTATGTTGCAGTATATTTCAGTATGTAGTAGTGTATTTCAGTATGTTGCAGTATGTTTCAGTATTTTGTAGTGTTTTGCGGTGTATTTCAGTGTGTTTCAGTGTGTTGCAGTATACTCCAATTTGTTGCAGTGTATTTCAATATGTTCCAGTGTATTTCAGTATGGTGCAGTATGTTGCAGTATATTTCAATATGTTACAGTGTATTTCAGTATGTTGCAGTATATTTCAGTGAGTTGCAGTGTATTTCAGTGTGCTACAGCATATTTCAGTATGTTACAGTATATTGCAATGTGTCGCAGTAAATTTCAGTATGTTGCAGTATTTTTCAATGTGTTACAGTATATTTCAGTAGTTTACAATATATCTCGGTATGTTGCAGTATATTTCAATGTGTTACAGTGTATTTCAATATGTTACAGTGTATTTCAGTATGTTGTTTTATTTTGCAGTATATTTCGGTGTGTTGCAGTGTATTTCAGTATGTTGCAGTATTTTCAATGTGTTCTAGTTTATTTCAGTATATTACCGCATATTTAGGTATGTTGCAGTATATTCAATGTATTACAGCGTATTTCAGTATGTTGTAGTATGTTGCAGTGTATTTCAGTATTTTGTAGTATTTTTCAATGTGTTACAGTATATTTCAGTATATTACCGTATATTTAGGTATGTTGCAGTATATTTCAATGTATTGCAGTGTATTTCAAAATGTTGTAGTATTTTGCAGTGTATTTCAGTATGTTACAGTGTATATCAGTATTCTGCAGTGTATTTCAGTATGTTGCAGTATATTTTAGTATGTTGCAGTATGTTGCACTGTGTTGCAGTATATTTCAGTATGTAGCAGTGTATTTCAGTGTTTTGCAGTATATTTCAGTGTGTTACAGTATTTTGCAGTGTTTTTCAGTGTAATGCAGTGTATTTCAGTATGTTGCAGTATTTGTCAATGTTTTACAGTATATTTTGGTAAATTACCGTATATTTAGGAATGTTGCAGTATATTTCAATGTGTTGCAGTGTGTTTCAAAATGTTGTTGTATGTTGCAGTGTATTTCAGTTTGTTACAGTGTATTTCAGTATGTTGCAGTATGTTGCAGTATATTTCAGTATGTAGCACTGTATTTCAGTATGTTGCAGTGTATTTCAATATGTTACAGTGTATTTCAGTATGTTGCAGTATATTTCAGTGAGTTGCAGTGTATTTCAATGTGCTACAGCATATTTCAGTATGTTACAGTATATTGCAATGTGTCGCAGTATATTTCAGTATGTTACAGTGTATTTCAGTATTTTGCAGTGTATTTCAGTATGTTGCAGTAAATTTTAGTATGTTGCAGTATGTTGCAGTGTGTTGCAGTATATTTCAGTATGTAGCAGTGTATTTCAGTATTTTGCCGTATATTTCAATGTGTTGCAGTGTATTTCAATATGTTACAGTGTATTTTAGTATGTTGCAGTATGTTGCAGTATATTTCAGTATTTTGCAGTGTATTTCAAGATGTTGCAGTATATTTTAGTATGTTGCAGTATGTTGCAGTGTGCTGCAGTGTATTTCAATATGTTGCGGGATGTTGCAGTGTATTTCAGTATGTTACAGTGTATTTCATTATGTTGCAGTATATTTCAGTGTGTTACAGTATATTCCAGTATTTTACAGTACATTTCCGTATATTACACTATATTTCAGTGAGTTACAGTATGTTTCAGCGAGTTACAGTATAGTTCAATGTGTTGCAGTGTATTTCAATGTATTACAGCGTATTTCAGTATGTTGTAGTATGTTGCAGTGTATTTCAGTATGTTGCTGTACATTTCAATCTGTCGCAGTATATTTCAGTATGTTGCCGTATGTTTCGGTGTGTTGCAGTATACTTCAATTTGTTGCAGTGTATTTCATTATGTTCCAGTGTATGTTAGTATAATGCAGTATGTTGCAGTGTGTTTCATTATGTTACAGTGTATTTTAGTATGTTGCAGTATCTTGCAGTATCTTTCAGTATGTTGCTGTACTTTTTAATGTGTTACAGTATATTTCAGTATCTTACCGTATATTTAGGTATGTTGCAGTGTATTTCAATATGTTGTAGTATTTTGCAGTGTATTTCAGTATGTTACAGTGTATTTCAGTATGTTGCAGTATTTTTCAATATGTTTTAGTGTATTTCAGTATTTTGCAGTATATTTCAGTGAGTTGCAGTGTATTTCAGTGTGCTACAGCATATTTCAAGATGTTACAGTATATTGCAATGTGTCGCAGTAAATTTCAGTATGTTGCAGTATTTTTCAATGTGTTACAGGATATTTCAGTAGTTTACAATATATCTCGGTATGCTGCAGTATATTTCAATGTGTTACAGTGTATTTCAATATGTTACAGTGTATTTCAGTATGTTGTTTTATTTTGCAGTATATTTCGGTGTGTTGCAGTGTATTTCAGTATGTTGCAGTATTTTCAATGTGTTATAGTTTATTTCAGTATATTACCAATGTATTACAGCGTATTTCAGTATGTTGTAGTATGTTGCAGTGTATTTCAGTATTTTGTAGTATTTTTCAATGTGTTACACTATATTTCAGTATATTACCGTATATTTAGAATGTTGCAGTATATTTCAATGTATTGCAGTGTATTTCAAAATGTTGTAGTATTTTGCAGTGTATTTCAGTATGTTACAGTGTATTTCAGTATTTTGCAGTGTATTTCAGTATGTTGCAGTATGTTTTAGTATGTTGCAACACATAAAAATACCATGTATAGTAAATTTCAATGGATTTTGAGCACACTTTAATGTTAGGTCATAATTTGCTGGTGTGTACTAAATGAAGTAAACTGACACATGTTGCAGTGTATTTCAGTGTGTTACAGTATATTCCAGTATTTTACAGTACATTTCCGTATATTACACTATATTTCAGTGAGTTACAGTATGTTTCAGCGAGTTACAGTATATTTCAATGTGTTGCAGTGTATTTCAATATGTTACAGTGTATTTCAGTATGTTGTTTTATTTTGCAGTATATTTCGGTGTGTTGCAGTGTATTTCAGTATGTTGCAGTATTTTCAATGTGTTCTAGTTTATTTCAGTATATTACCGCATATTTAGGTATGTTGCAGTATATTCAATGTATTACAGCGTATTTCAGTATGTTGTAGTATGTTGCAGTGTATTTCAGTATTTTGTAGTATTTTTCAATGTGTTACAGTATATTTCAGTATATTACCGTATATTTAGGTATGTTGCAGTATATTTCAATGTATTGCAGTGTATTTCAAAATGTTGTAGTATTTTGCAGTGTATTTCAGTATGTTACAGTGTATATCAGTATTCTGCAGTGTATTTCAGTATGTTGCAGTATATTTTAGTATGTTGCAGTATGTTGCACTGTGTTGCAGTATATTTCAGTATGTAGCAGTGTATTTCAGTGTTTTGCAGTATATTTCAGTGTGTTACAGTATTTTGCAGTGTTTTTCAGTGTAATGCAGTGTATTTCAGTATGTTGCAGTATTTGTCAATGTTTTACAGTATATTTTGGTAAATTACCGTATATTTAGGAATGTTGCAGTATATTTCAATGTGTTGCAGTGTGTTTCAAAATGTTGTTGTATGTTGCAGTGTATTTCAGTTTGTTACAGTGTATTTCAGTATGTTGCAGTATGTTGCAGTATATTTCAGTATGTAGCACTGTATTTCAGTATGTTGCAGTGTATTTCAATATGTTACAGTGTATTTCAGTATGTTGCAGTATATTTCAGTGAGTTGCAGTGTATTTCAATGTGCTACAGCATATTTCAGTATGTTACAGTATATTGCAATGTGTCGCAGTATATTTCAGTATGTTACAGTGTATTTCAGTATTTTGCAGTGTATTTCAGTATGTTGCAGTAAATTTTAGTATGTTGCAGTATGTTGCAGTGTGTTGCAGTATATTTCAGTATGTAGCAGTGTATTTCAGTATTTTGCCGTATATTTCAATGTGTTGCAGTGTATTTCAATATGTTACAGTGTATTTTAGTATGTTGCAGTATGTTGCAGTATATTTCAGTATTTTGCAGTGTATTTCAAGATGTTGCAGTATATTTTAGTATGTTGCAGTATGTTGCAGTGTGCTGCAGTGTATTTCAATATGTTGCGGGATGTTGCAGTGTATTTCAGTATGTTACAGTGTATTTCATTATGTTGCAGTATATTTCAGTGTGTTACAGTATATTCCAGTATTTTACAGTACATTTCCGTATATTACACTATATTTCAGTGAGTTACAGTATGTTTCAGCGAGTTACAGTATAGTTCAATGTGTTGCAGTGTATTTCAATGTATTACAGCGTATTTCAGTATGTTGTAGTATGTTGCAGTGTATTTCAGTATGTTGCTGTACATTTCAATCTGTCGCAGTATATTTCAGTATGTTGCCGTATGTTTCGGTGTGTTGCAGTATACTTCAATTTGTTGCAGTGTATTTCATTATGTTCCAGTGTATGTTAGTATAATGCAGTATGTTGCAGTGTGTTTCATTATGTTACAGTGTATTTTAGTATGTTGCAGTATCTTGCAGTATCTTTCAGTATGTTGCTGTACTTTTTAATGTGTTACAGTATATTTCAGTATCTTACCGTATATTTAGGTATGTTGCAGTGTATTTCAATATGTTGTAGTATTTTGCAGTGTATTTCAGTATGTTACAGTGTATTTCAGTATGTTGCAGTATTTTTCAATATGTTTTAGTGTATTTCAGTATTTTGCAGTATATTTCAGTGAGTTGCAGTGTATTTCAGTGTGCTACAGCATATTTCAAGATGTTACAGTATATTGCAATGTGTCGCAGTAAATTTCAGTATGTTGCAGTATTTTTCAATGTGTTACAGGATATTTCAGTAGTTTACAATATATCTCGGTATGCTGCAGTATATTTCAATGTGTTACAGTGTATTTCAATATGTTACAGTGTATTTCAGTATGTTGTTTTATTTTGCAGTATATTTCGGTGTGTTGCAGTGTATTTCAGTATGTTGCAGTATTTTCAATGTGTTATAGTTTATTTCAGTATATTACCAATGTATTACAGCGTATTTCAGTATGTTGTAGTATGTTGCAGTGTATTTCAGTATTTTGTAGTATTTTTCAATGTGTTACACTATATTTCAGTATATTACCGTATATTTAGAATGTTGCAGTATATTTCAATGTATTGCAGTGTATTTCAAAATGTTGTAGTATTTTGCAGTGTATTTCAGTATGTTACAGTGTATTTCAGTATTTTGCAGTGTATTTCAGTATGTTGCAGTATGTTTTAGTATGTTGCAACACATAAAAATACCATGTATAGTAAATTTCAATGGATTTTGAGCACACTTTAATGTTAGGTCATAATTTGCTGGTGTGTACTAAATGAAGTAAACTGACACATGTTGCAGTGTATTTCAGTGTGTTACAGTATATTCCAGTATTTTACAGTACATTTCCGTATATTACACTATATTTCAGTGAGTTACAGTATGTTTCAGCGAGTTACAGTATATTTCAATGTGTTGCAGTGTATTTCAATGTATTACAGCGTATTTCAGTATGTTGTAGTATGTTGCAGTGTATTTCAGTATTTTGCAGTATTTTTCAATGTGTTACAGTATATTTCAGTATATTACCGTATATTTAGGTATGTTGCAGTATATTTCAATGTATTGCAGTGTATTTCAATATGTTGTAATATTTTGCAGTGTATTTCAGTATGTTACAGTGTATTTCAGTATTTTGCAGTGTATTTCAGTATGTTGCAGTATATTTTAGTATGTTGCAGTATGTTGCACTGTGTTGCAGTATATTTCAGTATGTAGCAGTGTATTTCAGTGTTTTGCAGTATATTTCAGTGTGTTACAGTATTTTGCAGTGTTTTTCAGTGTGTTGAAGTGTATTTCAGTATGTTGCAGTATTTTTCATTATGTTACAGTATATTTTGGTATATTACCGTATATTTAGGTATGTTGCAGTATATTTTAGTATGTTGCAGTATGTTGCACTGTGTTGCAGTATATTTCAGTATGTAGCAGTGTATTTCAGTGTTTTGCAGTATATTTCAGTGTGTTACAGTATTTTGCAGTGTTTTTCAGTGTGTTGAAGTGTATTTCAGTATGTTGCAGTATGTTGCAGTATATTTCAGTATGTAGCACTGTGTTTCAGTATGTTGCAGTATATTTCAGTGAGTTGCAGTGTATTTCAATGTGCTACAGCATATTTCATTATGTTACAGTATATTTTGGTATATTACCGTATATTTAGGTATGTTGCAGTATATTTCAATGTGTTGCAGTGTATTTCAAAATGTTGTATTATGTTGCAGTGTTTTTCAGTATGTTACAGTGTATTTCAGTATGGTGCAGTATGTTGCAGTATATTTCAGTATGTAGTAGTGTATTTCAGTATGTTGCAGTATGTTTCAGTATTTTGTAGTGTTTTGCGGTGTATTTCAGTGTGTTTCAGTGTGTTGCAGTATACTCCAATTTGTTGCAGTGTATTTCAATATGTTCCAGTGTATTTCAGTATGGTGCAGTATGTTGCAGTATATTTCAATATGTTACAGTGTATTTCAGTATGTTGCAGTATATTTCAGTGAGTTGCAGTGTATTTCAGTGTGCTACAGCATATTTCAGTATGTTACAGTATATTGCAATGTGTCGCAGTAAATTTCAGTATGTTGCAGTATTTTTCAATGTGTTACAGTATATTTCAGTAGTTTACAATATATCTCGGTATGTTGCAGTATATTTCAATGTGTTACAGTGTATTTCAATATGTTACAGTGTATTTCAGTATGTTGTTTTATTTTGCAGTATATTTCGGTGTGTTGCAGTGTATTTCAGTATGTTGCAGTATTTTCAATGTGTTCTAGTTTATTTCAGTATATTACCGCATATTTAGGTATGTTGCAGTATATTCAATGTATTACAGCGTATTTCAGTATGTTGTAGTATGTTGCAGTGTATTTCAGTATTTTGTAGTATTTTTCAATGTGTTACAGTATATTTCAGTATATTACCGTATATTTAGGTATGTTGCAGTATATTTCAATGTATTGCAGTGTATTTCAAAATGTTGTAGTATTTTGCAGTGTATTTCAGTATGTTACAGTGTATATCAGTATTCTGCAGTGTATTTCAGTATGTTGCAGTATATTTTAGTATGTTGCAGTATGTTGCACTGTGTTGCAGTATATTTCAGTATGTAGCAGTGTATTTCAGTGTTTTGCAGTATATTTCAGTGTGTTACAGTATTTTGCAGTGTTTTTCAGTGTAATGCAGTGTATTTCAGTATGTTGCAGTATTTGTCAATGTTTTACAGTATATTTTGGTAAATTACCGTATATTTAGGAATGTTGCAGTATATTTCAATGTGTTGCAGTGTGTTTCAAAATGTTGTAGTATGTTGCAGTGTATTTCAGTTTGTTACAGTGTATTTCAGTATGTTGCAGTATGTTGCAGTATATTTCAGTATGTAGCACTGTATTTCAGTATGTTGCAGTGTATTTCAATATGTTACAGTGTATTTCAGTATGTTGCAGTATATTTCAGTGAGTTGCAGTGTATTTCAATGTGCTACAGCATATTTCAGTATGTTACAGTATATTGCAATGTGTCGCAGTATATTTCAGTATGTTACAGTGTATTTCAGTATTTTGCAGTGTATTTCAGTATGTTGCAGTAAATTTTAGTATGTTGCAGTATGTTGCAGTGTGTTGCAGTATATTTCAGTATGTAGCAGTGTATTTCAGTATTTTGCCGTATATTTCAATGTGTTGCAGTGTATTTCAATATGTTACAGTGTATTTTAGTATGTTGCAGTATGTTGCAGTATATTTCAGTATTTTGCAGTGTATTTCAAGATGTTGCAGTATATTTTAGTATGTTGCAGTATGTTGCAGTGTGCTGCAGTGTATTTCAATATGTTGCGGGATGTTGCAGTGTATTTCAGTATGTTACAGTGTATTTCATTATGTTGCAGTATATTTCAGTGTGTTACAGTATATTCCAGTATTTTACAGTACATTTCCGTATATTACACTATATTTCAGTGAGTTACAGTATGTTTCAGCGAGTTACAGTATAGTTCAATGTGTTGCAGTGTATTTCAATGTATTACAGCGTATTTCAGTATGTTGTAGTATGTTGCAGTGTATTTCAGTATGTTGCAGTATGTTGCATTGTGTTGCAGTATATTTCAGTATGTAGCAGTGTATTTCAGTGTTTTGCAGTATATTTCAGTGTGTTACAGTATTTTGCAGTGTTTTTCAGTGTGTTGAAGTGTATTTCAGTATGTTGCAGTATTTTTCATTATGTTACAGTATATTTTGGTATATTACCGTATATTTAGGTATGTTGCAGTATATTTCAATGTGTTGCAGTGTATTTCAAAATGTTGTAGTATGTTGCAGTGAATTTCAGTATGTTACAGTGTATTTCAGTATGTTGCAGTATGTTGCAGTATATTTCAGCATGTAGCACTGTGTTTCAGTATGTTGCGGTATATTTCAGTGAGTTGCAGTGTATTTCAATGTGCTACAGCATATTTCATTATGTTACAGTATATTTTGGTATATTACCGTATATTTAGGTATGTTGCAGTATATTTCAATGTGTTGCAGTGTATTTCAAAATGTTGTATTATGTTGCAGTGTATTTCAGTATGTTACAGTGTATTTCAGTATGGTGCAGTGTGTTGCAGTATATTTCAGTGAGTTGCAGTGTATTTCAGTGTGCTACGGCATATTTCAGTATGTTACAGTATATTGCAGTGTTTTTCAGTGTGTTGAAGTGTATTTCAGTATGTTGCAGTATACTTCAATTTGTTGCAGTGTATTTCAATATGTTCCGGTGTATTTAAGTATATTTCAGTATGTTACAGTGTATTTCAGTATTTTGCAGTGTATTTCAGTATGTTGCAGTATATTTTAGTATGTTGCAGTATGTTGCAGTGTGTTGCAGTATATTTCAGTATGTAGCAGTGTATTTCGGTGTTTTGCAGTATATTTGAGTGTGTTACAGTATTTTGCAGTGTTTTTCAGAGGTTGCAGTGTATTTCAGTATGTTGCAGTATTTTTCAATGTGTTACAGTATATTTTGGTATATTACCGTATATTTAGGTATGTTGCAGTATATTTCAACATGTTACAGTGTATTTCGGTATGTTGCAGTATATTTCAGTATGTAGCACTGTATTTCAGTATGTTAGAACATATTGCAATGTGTCGCAGTATATTTCAGTATGTTGCCGTATGTTGCAGTGTGTTGCAGTATATTTCAGTATGTAGCAGTGTATTTCAGTATTTTGCAGTATATTTCAATGTGTTGCAGTGTATTTCAGTATGTTACAGTGTATTTCAGTATGGTGCAGTATGTCGCAGTATATTTCAGTATGTCACCGTGTATTTCAGTATGTTGCAGTATATTTCAGTGAGTTGCAGTGTATTTCAGTGTGCTACAGCATATTTCAGTATGTTTCAGTATACTGCAATGTGTCGCAGTATATTTCAGTATGTTGCCAAATGTTGCAGTATGTAGTAGTATATTTCAGTATGTAGCAGTGTATTTCAGTATGTTGGAGTATTTTGCAGTGTATTTCAGTATGTTACAGTGTATTTCAGTATTTTGCAGTGTATTTCAGTATGTTGCAGTATATTTTAGTATGTTGCAGTATGTTGCACTGTGTTGCAGTATATTTCGGTATGTAGCAGTGTATTTCAGTGTTTTGCAGTATATTTCAGTGTGTTACAGTATTTTGCAGTGTTTTTCAGTGTGTTGAAGTGTATTTCAGTATGTTGCAGTATTTTTCATTATGTTACAGTATATTTTGGTATATTACCGTATATTTAGGTATGTTGCAGTATATTTTAATGTGTTGCAGTGTATTTCAAAATGTTGTAGTATGTTGCAGTGAATTTCAGTATGTTACAGTGTATTTCAGTATGTTGCAGTATGTTGCAGTATATTTCAGTATGTAGCACTGTGTTTCAGTATGTTGCAGTATATTTCAGTGAGTTGCAGTGTATTTCAATGTGCTACAGCATATTTCATTATGTTACAGTATATTTTGGTATATTACCGTATATTTAGGTATGTTGCAGTATATTTCAATGTGTTGCAGTGTATTTCAAAATGTTGTATTATGTTGCAGTGTATTTCAGTATGTTACAGTGTATTTCAGTATGGTGCAGTATGTTGCAGTATATTTCAGTATGTAGTAGTGTATTTCAGTATGTTGCAGTATGTTTCAGTATGTTGTAGTGTTTTGCGGTGTATTTCAGTGTGTTTCAGTGTGTTGCAGTATACTTCAATTTGTTGCAGTGTATTTCAATATGTTCCAGTGTATTTCAGTATGTTGCAGTATGTTGCAGTACATTTCAATATGTTACAGTGTATTTCAGTATGTTGCAGTATATTTCAGTGAGTTGCAGTGTATTTCAGTGTGCTACGGCATATTTCAGTATGTTACAGTATATTGCAGTGTTTTTCAGTGTGTTGAAGTGTATTTCAGTATGTTGCAGTATACTTCAATTTGTTGCAGTGTATTTCAATATGTTCCAGTGTATTTCAGTATATTTCAGTATGTTACAGTGTATTTCAGTATTTTGCAGTGTATTTCAGTATGTTGCAGTATATTTTAGTATGTTGCAGTATGTTGCAGTGTGTTGCAGTATATTTCAGTATGTAGCAGTGTATTTCGGTGTTTTGCAGTATATTTGAGTGTGTTAAAGTATTTTGCAGTGTTTTTCAGAGGTTGCAGTGTATTTCAGTATGTTGCAGTATTTTTCAATGTGTTACAGTATATTTTGGTATATTACCGTATATTTAGGTATGTTGCAGTATATTTCAACATGTTACAGTGTATTTCGGTATGTTGCAGTATATTTCAGTATGTAGCACTGTATTTCAGTATGTTAGAATATATTGCAATGTGTCGCAGTATATTTCAGTATGTTGCCGTATGTTGCAGTGTGTTGCAGTATATTTCAGTATGTAGCAGTGTATTTCAGTATTTTGCAGTATGTTTCAATGTGTTGCAGTGTATTTCAGTATGTTACAGTGTATTTCAGTATGGTGCAGTACGTCGCAGTATATTTCAGTATGTCACATTGTATTTCAGTATGTTGCAGTATATTTCAGTGAGTTGCAGTGTATTTCAGTGTGCTACAGCATATTTCAGTATGTTTCAGTATACTGCAATGTGTCGCAGTATATTTCAGTATGTTGCCAAATGTTGCAGTATGTAGTAGTATATTTCAGTATGTAGCAGTGTATTTCAGTATGTTGGAGTATTTTGCAGTGTATTTCAGTATGTTACAGTGTATTTCAGTATTTTGGAGTGTATTTCAGTATGTTGCAGTATATTTTAGTATGTTGCAGTATGTTGCACTGTGTTGCAGTATATTTCGGTATGTAGCAGTGTATTTCAGTGTTTTGCAGTATATTTCAGTGTGTTACAGTATTTTGCAGTGTTTTTCAGTGTGTTGAAGTGTATTTCAGTATGTTGCAGTATTTTTCATTATGTTACAGTATATTTTGGTATATTACCGTATATTTAGGTATGTTGCAGTATATTTCAATGTGTTGCAGTGTATTTCAAAATGTTGTAGTATGTTGCAGTGAATTTCAGTATGTTACAGTGTATTTCAGTATGTTGCAGTATGTTGCAGTGTATTTCAGTATGTAGCACTGTGTTTCAGTATGTTGCAGTATATTTCAGTGAGTTGCAGTGTATTTCAATGTGCTACAGCATATTTCATTATGTTACAGTATATTTTGGTATATTACCGTATATTTAGGTATGTTGCAGTATACTTCAATTTGTTGCAGTGTATTTCAATATGTTCCAGTGTATTTCAGTATATTTCAGTATGTTACAGTGTATTTCAGTATTTTGCAGTGTATTTCAGTATGTTGCAGTATATTTTAGTATGTTGCAGTATGTTGCAGTGTGTTGCAGTATATTTCAGTATGTAGCAGTGTATTTCGGTGTTTTGCAGTATATTTGAGTGTGTTACAGTATTTTGCAGTGTTTTTCAGAGGTTGCAGTGTATTTCAGTATGTTGCAGTATTTTTCAATGTGTTACAGTATATTTTGGTATATTACCGTATATTTAGGTATGTTGCAGTATATTTCAACATGTTACAGTGTATTTCGGTATGTTGCAGTATATTTCAGTATGTAGCACTGTATTTCAGTATGTTAGAATATATTGCAATGTGTCGCAGTATATTTCAGTATGTTGCCGTATGTTGCAGTGTGTTGCAGTATATTTCGGTATGTAGCAGTGTATTTCAGTATTTTGCAGTATGTTTCAATGTGTTGCAGTGTATTTCAGTATGTTGCCGTATGTTGCAGTGTGTTGCAGTATATTTCGGTATGTAGCAGTGTATTTCAGTGTTTTGCAGTATATTTCAGTGTGTTACAGTATTTTGCAGTGTTTTTCAGTGTGTTGAAGTGTATTTCAGTATGTTGCAGTATTTTTCATTATGTTACAGTATATTTTGGTATATTACCGTATATTTAGGTATGTTGCAGTATATTTCAATGTGTTGCAGTGTATTTCAAAATGTTGTAGTATGTTGCAGTGAATTTCAGTATGTTACAGTGTATTTCAGTATGTTGCAGTATGTTGCAGTATATTTCAGCATGTAGCACTGTGTTTCAGTATGTTGCGGTATATTTCAGTGAGTTGCAGTGTATTTCAATGTGCTACAGCATATTTCATTATGTTACAGTATATTTTGGTATATTACCGTATATTTAGGTATGTTGCAGTATATTTCAATGTGGTGCAGTGTATTTCAAAATGTTGTATTATGTTGCAGTGTATTTCAGTATGTTACAGTGTATTTCAGTATGGTGCAGTATGTTGCAGTATATTTCAGTGAGTTGCAGTGTATTTCAGTGTGCTACGGCATATTTCAGTATGTTACAGTATATTGCAGTGTTTTTCAGTGTGTTGAAGTGTATTTCAGTATGTTGCAGTATACTTCAATTTGTTGCAGTGTATTTCAATATGTTCCAGTGTATTTCAGTATATTTCAGTATGTTACAGTGTATTTCAGTATTTTGCAGTGTATTTCAGTATGTTGCAGTATATTTTAGTATGTTGCAGTATGTTGCAGTGTGTTGCAGTATATTTCAGTATGTAGCAGTGTATTTCGGTGTTTTGCAGTATATTTGAGTGTGTTACAGTATTTTGCAGTGTTTTTCAGAGGTTGCAGTGTATTTCAGTATGTTGCAGTATTTTCAATGTGTTATAGTTTATTTCAGTATATTACCAATGTATTACAGCGTATTTCAGTATGTTGTAGTATGTTGCAGTGTATTTCAGTATTTTGTAGTATTTTTCAATGTGTTACACTATATTTCAGTATATTACCGTATATTTAGAATGTTGCAGTATATTTCAATGTATTGCAGTGTATTTCAAAATGTTGTAGTATTTTGCAGTGTATTTCAGTATGTTACAGTGTATTTCAGTATTTTGCAGTGTATTTCAGTATGTTGCAGTATGTTTTAGTATGTTGCAACACATAAAAATACCATGTATAGTAAATTTCAATGGATTTTGAGCACACTTTAATGTTAGGTCATAATTTGCTGGTGTGTACTAAATGAAGTAAACTGACACATGTTGCAGTGTATTTCAGTGTGTTACAGTATATTCCAGTATTTTACAGTACATTTCCGTATATTACACTATATTTCAGTGAGTTACAGTATGTTTCAGCGAGTTACAGTATATTTCAATGTGTTGCAGTGTATTTCAATGTATTACAGCGTATTTCAGTATGTTGTAGTATGTTGCAGTGTATTTCAGTATTTTGCAGTATTTTTCAATGTGTTACAGTATATTTCAGTATATTACCGTATATTTAGGTATGTTGCAGTATATTTCAATGTATTGCAGTGTATTTCAATATGTTGTAATATTTTGCAGTGTATTTCAGTATGTTACAGTGTATTTCAGTATTTTGCAGTGTATTTCAGTATGTTGCAGTATATTTTAGTATGTTGCAGTATGTTGCACTGTGTTGCAGTATATTTCAGTATGTAGCAGTGTATTTCAGTGTTTTGCAGTATATTTCAGTGTGTTACAGTATTTTGCAGTGTTTTTCAGTGTGTTGAAGTGTATTTCAGTATGTTGCAGTATTTTTCATTATGTTACAGTATATTTTGGTATATTACCGTATATTTAGGTATGTTGCAGTATATTTTAGTATGTTGCAGTATGTTGCACTGTGTTGCAGTATATTTCAGTATGTAGCAGTGTATTTCAGTGTTTTGCAGTATATTTCAGTGTGTTACAGTATTTTGCAGTGTTTTTCAGTGTGTTGAAGTGTATTTCAGTATGTTGCAGTATGTTGCAGTATATTTCAGTATGTAGCACTGTGTTTCAGTATGTTGCAGTATATTTCAGTGAGTTGCAGTGTATTTCAATGTGCTACAGCATATTTCATTATGTTACAGTATATTTTGGTATATTACCGTATATTTAGGTATGTTGCAGTATATTTCAATGTGTTGCAGTGTATTTCAAAATGTTGTATTATGTTGCAGTGTTTTTCAGTATGTTACAGTGTATTTCAGTATGGTGCAGTATGTTGCAGTATATTTCAGTATGTAGTAGTGTATTTCAGTATGTTGCAGTATGTTTCAGTATTTTGTAGTGTTTTGCGGTGTATTTCAGTGTGTTTCAGTGTGTTGCAGTATACTCCAATTTGTTGCAGTGTATTTCAATATGTTCCAGTGTATTTCAGTATGGTGCAGTATGTTGCAGTATATTTCAATATGTTACAGTGTATTTCAGTATGTTGCAGTATATTTCAGTGAGTTGCAGTGTATTTCAGTGTGCTACAGCATATTTCAGTATGTTACAGTATATTGCAATGTGTCGCAGTAAATTTCAGTATGTTGCAGTATTTTTCAATGTGTTACAGTATATTTCAGTAGTTTACAATATATCTCGGTATGTTGCAGTATATTTCAATGTGTTACAGTGTATTTCAATATGTTACAGTGTATTTCAGTATGTTGTTTTATTTTGCAGTATATTTCGGTGTGTTGCAGTGTATTTCAGTATGTTGCAGTATTTTCAATGTGTTCTAGTTTATTTCAGTATATTACCGCATATTTAGGTATGTTGCAGTATATTCAATGTATTACAGCGTATTTCAGTATGTTGTAGTATGTTGCAGTGTATTTCAGTATTTTGTAGTATTTTTCAATGTGTTACAGTATATTTCAGTATATTACCGTATATTTAGGTATGTTGCAGTATATTTCAATGTATTGCAGTGTATTTCAAAATGTTGTAGTATTTTGCAGTGTATTTCAGTATGTTACAGTGTATATCAGTATTCTGCAGTGTATTTCAGTATGTTGCAGTATATTTTAGTATGTTGCAGTATGTTGCACTGTGTTGCAGTATATTTCAGTATGTAGCAGTGTATTTCAGTGTTTTGCAGTATATTTCAGTGTGTTACAGTATTTTGCAGTGTTTTTCAGTGTAATGCAGTGTATTTCAGTATGTTGCAGTATTTGTCAATGTTTTACAGTATATTTTGGTAAATTACCGTATATTTAGGAATGTTGCAGTATATTTCAATGTGTTGCAGTGTGTTTCAAAATGTTGTTGTATGTTGCAGTGTATTTCAGTTTGTTACAGTGTATTTCAGTATGTTGCAGTATGTTGCAGTATATTTCAGTATGTAGCACTGTATTTCAGTATGTTGCAGTGTATTTCAATATGTTACAGTGTATTTCAGTATGTTGCAGTATATTTCAGTGAGTTGCAGTGTATTTCAATGTGCTACAGCATATTTCAGTATGTTACAGTATATTGCAATGTGTCGCAGTATATTTCAGTATGTTACAGTGTATTTCAGTATTTTGCAGTGTATTTCAGTATGTTGCAGTAAATTTTAGTATGTTGCAGTATGTTGCAGTGTGTTGCAGTATATTTCAGTATGTAGCAGTGTATTTCAGTATTTTGCCGTATATTTCAATGTGTTGCAGTGTATTTCAATATGTTACAGTGTATTTTAGTATGTTGCAGTATGTTGCAGTATATTTCAGTATTTTGCAGTGTATTTCAAGATGTTGCAGTATATTTTAGTATGTTGCAGTATGTTGCAGTGTGCTGCAGTGTATTTCAATATGTTGCGGGATGTTGCAGTGTATTTCAGTATGTTACAGTGTATTTCATTATGTTGCAGTATATTTCAGTGTGTTACAGTATATTCCAGTATTTTACAGTACATTTCCGTATATTACACTATATTTCAGTGAGTTACAGTATGTTTCAGCGAGTTACAGTATAGTTCAATGTGTTGCAGTGTATTTCAATGTATTACAGCGTATTTCAGTATGTTGTAGTATGTTGCAGTGTATTTCAGTATGTTGCTGTACATTTCAATCTGTCGCAGTATATTTCAGTATGTTGCCGTATGTTTCGGTGTGTTGCAGTATACTTCAATTTGTTGCAGTGTATTTCATTATGTTCCAGTGTATGTTAGTATAATGCAGTATGTTGCAGTGTGTTTCATTATGTTACAGTGTATTTTAGTATGTTGCAGTATCTTGCAGTATCTTTCAGTATGTTGCTGTACTTTTTAATGTGTTACAGTATATTTCAGTATCTTACCGTATATTTAGGTATGTTGCAGTGTATTTCAATATGTTGTAGTATTTTGCAGTGTATTTCAGTATGTTACAGTGTATTTCAGTATGTTGCAGTATTTTTCAATATGTTTTAGTGTATTTCAGTATTTTGCAGTATATTTCAGTGAGTTGCAGTGTATTTCAGTGTGCTACAGCATATTTCAAGATGTTACAGTATATTGCAATGTGTCGCAGTAAATTTCAGTATGTTGCAGTATTTTTCAATGTGTTACAGGATATTTCAGTAGTTTACAATATATCTCGGTATGCTGCAGTATATTTCAATGTGTTACAGTGTATTTCAATATGTTACAGTGTATTTCAGTATGTTGTTTTATTTTGCAGTATATTTCGGTGTGTTGCAGTGTATTTCAGTATGTTGCAGTATTTTCAATGTGTTATAGTTTATTTCAGTATATTACCAATGTATTACAGCGTATTTCAGTATGTTGTAGTATGTTGCAGTGTATTTCAGTATTTTGTAGTATTTTTCAATGTGTTACACTATATTTCAGTATATTACCGTATATTTAGAATGTTGCAGTATATTTCAATGTATTGCAGTGTATTTCAAAATGTTGTAGTATTTTGCAGTGTATTTCAGTATGTTACAGTGTATTTCAGTATTTTGCAGTGTATTTCAGTATGTTGCAGTATGTTTTAGTATGTTGCAACACATAAAAATACCATGTATAGTAAATTTCAATGGATTTTGAGCACACTTTAATGTTAGGTCATAATTTGCTGGTGTGTACTAAATGAAGTAAACTGACACATGTTGCAGTGTATTTCAGTGTGTTACAGTATATTCCAGTATTTTACAGTACATTTCCGTATATTACACTATATTTCAGTGAGTTACAGTATGTTTCAGCGAGTTACAGTATATTTCAATGTGTTGCAGTGTATTTCAATGTATTACAGCGTATTTCAGTATGTTGTAGTATGTTGCAGTGTATTTCAGTATTTTGCAGTATTTTTCAATGTGTTACAGTATATTTCAGTATATTACCGTATATTTAGGTATGTTGCAGTATATTTCAATGTATTGCAGTGTATTTCAATATGTTGTAATATTTTGCAGTGTATTTCAGTATGTTACAGTGTATTTCAGTATTTTGCAGTGTATTTCAGTATGTTGCAGTATATTTTAGTATGTTGCAGTATGTTGCACTGTGTTGCAGTATATTTCAGTATGTAGCAGTGTATTTCAGTGTTTTGCAGTATATTTCAGTGTGTTACAGTATTTTGCAGTGTTTTTCAGTGTGTTGAAGTGTATTTCAGTATGTTGCAGTATTTTTCATTATGTTACAGTATATTTTGGTATATTACCGTATATTTAGGTATGTTGCAGTATATTTTAGTATGTTGCAGTATGTTGCACTGTGTTGCAGTATATTTCAGTATGTAGCAGTGTATTTCAGTGTTTTGCAGTATATTTCAGTGTGTTACAGTATTTTGCAGTGTTTTTCAGTGTGTTGAAGTGTATTTCAGTATGTTGCAGTATGTTGCAGTATATTTCAGTATGTAGCACTGTGTTTCAGTATGTTGCAGTATATTTCAGTGAGTTGCAGTGTATTTCAATGTGCTACAGCATATTTCATTATGTTACAGTATATTTTGGTATATTACCGTATATTTAGGTATGTTGCAGTATATTTCAATGTGTTGCAGTGTATTTCAAAATGTTGTATTATGTTGCAGTGTTTTTCAGTATGTTACAGTGTATTTCAGTATGGTGCAGTATGTTGCAGTATATTTCAGTATGTAGTAGTGTATTTCAGTATGTTGCAGTATGTTTCAGTATTTTGTAGTGTTTTGCGGTGTATTTCAGTGTGTTTCAGTGTGTTGCAGTATACTCCAATTTGTTGCAGTGTATTTCAATATGTTCCAGTGTATTTCAGTATGGTGCAGTATGTTGCAGTATATTTCAATATGTTACAGTGTATTTCAGTATGTTGCAGTATATTTCAGTGAGTTGCAGTGTATTTCAGTGTGCTACAGCATATTTCAGTATGTTACAGTATATTGCAATGTGTCGCAGTAAATTTCAGTATGTTGCAGTATTTTTCAATGTGTTACAGTATATTTCAGTAGTTTACAATATATCTCGGTATGTTGCAGTATATTTCAATGTGTTACAGTGTATTTCAATATGTTACAGTGTATTTCAGTATGTTGTTTTATTTTGCAGTATATTTCGGTGTGTTGCAGTGTATTTCAGTATGTTGCAGTATTTTCAATGTGTTCTAGTTTATTTCAGTATATTACCGCATATTTAGGTATGTTGCAGTATATTCAATGTATTACAGCGTATTTCAGTATGTTGTAGTATGTTGCAGTGTATTTCAGTATTTTGTAGTATTTTTCAATGTGTTACAGTATATTTCAGTATATTACCGTATATTTAGGTATGTTGCAGTATATTTCAATGTATTGCAGTGTATTTCAAAATGTTGTAGTATTTTGCAGTGTATTTCAGTATGTTACAGTGTATATCAGTATTCTGCAGTGTATTTCAGTATGTTGCAGTATATTTTAGTATGTTGCAGTATGTTGCACTGTGTTGCAGTATATTTCAGTATGTAGCAGTGTATTTCAGTGTTTTGCAGTATATTTCAGTGTGTTACAGTATTTTGCAGTGTTTTTCAGTGTAATGCAGTGTATTTCAGTATGTTGCAGTATTTGTCAATGTTTTACAGTATATTTTGGTAAATTACCGTATATTTAGGAATGTTGCAGTATATTTCAATGTGTTGCAGTGTGTTTCAAAATGTTGTAGTATGTTGCAGTGTATTTCAGTTTGTTACAGTGTATTTCAGTATGTTGCAGTATGTTGCAGTATATTTCAGTATGTAGCACTGTATTTCAGTATGTTGCAGTGTATTTCAATATGTTACAGTGTATTTCAGTATGTTGCAGTATATTTCAGTGAGTTGCAGTGTATTTCAATGTGCTACGGCATATTTCAGTATGTTACAGTATATTGCAATGTGTCGCAGTATATTTCAGTATGTTACAGTGTATTTCAGTATTTTGCAGTGTATTTCAGTATGTTGCAGTAAATTTTAGTATGTTGCAGTATGTTGCAGTGTGTTGCAGTATATTTCAGTATGTAGCAGTGTATTTCAGTATTTTGCCGTATATTTCAATGTGTTGCAGTGTATTTCAATATGTTACAGTGTATTTTAGTATGTTGCAGTATGTTGCAGTATATTTCAGTATTTTGCAGTGTATTTCAAGATGTTGCAGTATATTTTAGTATGTTGCAGTATGTTGCAGTGTGCTGCAGTGTATTTCAATATGTTGCGGGATGTTGCAGTGTATTTCAGTATGTTACAGTGTATTTCATTATGTTGCAGTATATTTCAGTGTGTTACAGTATATTCCAGTATTTTACAGTACATTTCCGTATATTACACTATATTTCAGTGAGTTACAGTATGTTTCAGCGAGTTACAGTATAGTTCAATGTGTTGCAGTGTATTTCAATGTATTACAGCGTATTTCAGTATGTTGTAGTATGTTGCAGTGTATTTCAGTATGTTGCAGTATGTTGCATTGTGTTGCAGTATATTTCAGTATGTAGCAGTGTATTTCAGTGTTTTGCAGTATATTTCAGTGTGTTACAGTATTTTGCAGTGTTTTTCAGTGTGTTGAAGTGTATTTCAGTATGTTGCAGTATTTTTCATTATGTTACAGTATATTTTGGTATATTACCGTATATTTAGGTATGTTGCAGTATATTTCAATGTGTTGCAGTGTATTTCAAAATGTTGTAGTATGTTGCAGTGAATTTCAGTATGTTACAGTGTATTTCAGTATGTTGCAGTATGTTGCAGTATATTTCAGCATGTAGCACTGTGTTTCAGTATGTTGCGGTATATTTCAGTGAGTTGCAGTGTATTTCAATGTGCTACAGCATATTTCATTATGTTACAGTATATTTTGGTATATTACCGTATATTTAGGTATGTTGCAGTATATTTCAATGTGTTGCAGTGTATTTCAAAATGTTGTATTATGTTGCAGTGTATTTCAGTATGTTACAGTGTATTTCAGTATGGTGCAGTGTGTTGCAGTATATTTCAGTGAGTTGCAGTGTATTTCAGTGTGCTACGGCATATTTCAGTATGTTACAGTATATTGCAGTGTTTTTCAGTGTGTTGAAGTGTATTTCAGTATGTTGCAGTATACTTCAATTTGTTGCAGTGTATTTCAATATGTTCCGGTGTATTTAAGTATATTTCAGTATGTTACAGTGTATTTCAGTATTTTGCAGTGTATTTCAGTATGTTGCAGTATATTTTAGTATGTTGCAGTATGTTGCAGTGTGTTGCAGTATATTTCAGTATGTAGCAGTGTATTTCGGTGTTTTGCAGTATATTTGAGTGTGTTACAGTATTTTGCAGTGTTTTTCAGAGGTTGCAGTGTATTTCAGTATGTTGCAGTATTTTTCAATGTGTTACAGTATATTTTGGTATATTACCGTATATTTAGGTATGTTGCAGTATATTTCAACATGTTACAGTGTATTTCGGTATGTTGCAGTATATTTCAGTATGTAGCACTGTATTTCAGTATGTTAGAACATATTGCAATGTGTCGCAGTATATTTCAGTATGTTGCCGTATGTTGCAGTGTGTTGCAGTATATTTCAGTATATAGCAGTGTATTTCAGTATTTTGCAGTATATTTCAATGTGTTGCAGTGTATTTCAGTATGTTACAGTGTATTTCAGTATGGTGCAGTATGTCGCAGTATATTTCAGTATGTCACCGTGTATTTCAGTATGTTGCAGTATATTTCAGTGAGTTGCAGTGTATTTCAGTGTGCTACAGCATATTTCAGTATGTTTCAGTATACTGCAATGTGTCGCAGTATATTTCAGTATGTTGCCAAATGTTGCAGTATGTAGTAGTATATTTCAGTATGTAGCAGTGTATTTCAGTATGTTGGAGTATTTTGCAGTGTATTTCAGTATGTTACAGTGTATTTCAGTATTTTGCAGTGTATTTCAGTATGTTGCAGTATATTTTAGTATGTTGCAGTATGTTGCACTGTGTTGCAGTATATTTCGGTATGTAGCAGTGTATTTCAGTGTTTTGCAGTATATTTCAGTGTGTTACAGTATTTTGCAGTGTTTTTCAGTGTGTTGAAGTGTATTTCAGTATGTTGCAGTATTTTTCATTATGTTACAGTATATTTTGGTATATTACCGTATATTTAGGTATGTTGCAGTATATTTTAATGTGTTGCAGTGTATTTCAAAATGTTGTAGTATGTTGCAGTGAATTTCAGTATGTTACAGTGTATTTCAGTATGTTGCAGTATGTTGCAGTATATTTCAGTATGTAGCACTGTGTTTCAGTATGTTGCAGTATATTTCAGTGAGTTGCAGTGTATTTCAATGTGCTACAGCATATTTCATTATGTTACAGTATATTTTGGTATATTACCGTATATTTAGGTATGTTGCAGTATATTTCAATGTGTTGCAGTGTATTTCAAAATGTTGTATTATGTTGCAGTGTATTTCAGTATGTTACAGTGTATTTCAGT
Organism: Bugula neritina; assembly: GCA_964035545.1. Classification (NCBI taxonomy): domain Eukaryota; kingdom Metazoa; phylum Bryozoa; class Gymnolaemata; order Cheilostomatida; family Bugulidae; genus Bugula; species Bugula neritina. The sequence continues at coordinate 517,526 of CAXIUT010000230.1, read as the reverse complement.
ATGGTGCAGTATGTTGCAGTATATTTCAGTATGTAGTAGTGTATTTCAGTATGTTGCAGTATGTTTCAGTATGTTGTAGTGTTTTGCGGTGTATTTCAGTGTGTTTCAGTGTGTTGCAGTATACTTCAATTTGTTGCAGTGTATTTCAATATGTTCCAGTGTATTTCAGTATGTTGCAGTATGTTGCAGTACATTTCAATATGTTACAGTGTATTTCAGTATGTTGCAGTATATTTCAGTGAGTTGCAGTGTATTTCAGTGTGCTACGGCATATTTCAGTATGTTACAGTATATTGCAGTGTTTTTCAGTGTGTTGAAGTGTATTTCAGTATGTTGCAGTATACTTCAATTTGTTGCAGTGTATTTCAATATGTTCCAGTGTATTTCAGTATATTTCAGTATGTTACAGTGTATTTCAGTATTTTGCAGTGTATTTCAGTATGTTGCAGTATATTTTAGTATGTTGCAGTATGTTGCAGTGTGTTGCAGTATATTTCAGTATGTAGCAGTGTATTTCGGTGTTTTGCAGTATATTTGAGTGTGTTAAAGTATTTTGCAGTGTTTTTCAGAGGTTGCAGTGTATTTCAGTATGTTGCAGTATTTTTCAATGTGTTACAGTATATTTTGGTATATTACCGTATATTTAGGTATGTTGCAGTATATTTCAACATGTTACAGTGTATTTCGGTATGTTGCAGTATATTTCAGTATGTAGCACTGTATTTCAGTATGTTAGAATATATTGCAATGTGTCGCAGTATATTTCAGTATGTTGCCGTATGTTGCAGTGTGTTGCAGTATATTTCAGTATGTAGCAGTGTATTTCAGTATTTTGCAGTATGTTTCAATGTGTTGCAGTGTATTTCAGTATGTTACAGTGTATTTCAGTATGGTGCAGTACGTCGCAGTATATTTCAGTATGTCACATTGTATTTCAGTATGTTGCAGTATATTTCAGTGAGTTGCAGTGTATTTCAGTGTGCTACAGCATATTTCAGTATGTTTCAGTATACTGCAATGTGTCGCAGTATATTTCAGTATGTTGCCAAATGTTGCAGTATGTAGTAGTATATTTCAGTATGTAGCAGTGTATTTCAGTATGTTGGAGTATTTTGCAGTGTATTTCAGTATGTTACAGTGTATTTCAGTATTTTGGAGTGTATTTCAGTATGTTGCAGTATATTTTAGTATGTTGCAGTATGTTGCACTGTGTTGCAGTATATTTCGGTATGTAGCAGTGTATTTCAGTGTTTTGCAGTATATTTCAGTGTGTTACAGTATTTTGCAGTGTTTTTCAGTGTGTTGAAGTGTATTTCAGTATGTTGCAGTATTTTTCATTATGTTACAGTATATTTTGGTATATTACCGTATATTTAGGTATGTTGCAGTATATTTCAATGTGTTGCAGTGTATTTCAAAATGTTGTAGTATGTTGCAGTGAATTTCAGTATGTTACAGTGTATTTCAGTATGTTGCAGTATGTTGCAGTGTATTTCAGTATGTAGCACTGTGTTTCAGTATGTTGCAGTATATTTCAGTGAGTTGCAGTGTATTTCAATGTGCTACAGCATATTTCATTATGTTACAGTATATTTTGGTATATTACCGTATATTTAGGTATGTTGCAGTATACTTCAATTTGTTGCAGTGTATTTCAATATGTTCCAGTGTATTTCAGTATATTTCAGTATGTTACAGTGTATTTCAGTATTTTGCAGTGTATTTCAGTATGTTGCAGTATATTTTAGTATGTTGCAGTATGTTGCAGTGTGTTGCAGTATATTTCAGTATGTAGCAGTGTATTTCGGTGTTTTGCAGTATATTTGAGTGTGTTACAGTATTTTGCAGTGTTTTTCAGAGGTTGCAGTGTATTTCAGTATGTTGCAGTATTTTTCAATGTGTTACAGTATATTTTGGTATATTACCGTATATTTAGGTATGTTGCAGTATATTTCAACATGTTACAGTGTATTTCGGTATGTTGCAGTATATTTCAGTATGTAGCACTGTATTTCAGTATGTTAGAATATATTGCAATGTGTCGCAGTATATTTCAGTATGTTGCCGTATGTTGCAGTGTGTTGCAGTATATTTCGGTATGTAGCAGTGTATTTCAGTATTTTGCAGTATGTTTCAATGTGTTGCAGTGTATTTCAGTATGTTGCCGTATGTTGCAGTGTGTTGCAGTATATTTCGGTATGTAGCAGTGTATTTCAGTGTTTTGCAGTATATTTCAGTGTGTTACAGTATTTTGCAGTGTTTTTCAGTGTGTTGAAGTGTATTTCAGTATGTTGCAGTATTTTTCATTATGTTACAGTATATTTTGGTATATTACCGTATATTTAGGTATGTTGCAGTATATTTCAATGTGTTGCAGTGTATTTCAAAATGTTGTAGTATGTTGCAGTGAATTTCAGTATGTTACAGTGTATTTCAGTATGTTGCAGTATGTTGCAGTATATTTCAGCATGTAGCACTGTGTTTCAGTATGTTGCGGTATATTTCAGTGAGTTGCAGTGTATTTCAATGTGCTACAGCATATTTCATTATGTTACAGTATATTTTGGTATATTACCGTATATTTAGGTATGTTGCAGTATATTTCAATGTGGTGCAGTGTATTTCAAAATGTTGTATTATGTTGCAGTGTATTTCAGTATGTTACAGTGTATTTCAGTATGGTGCAGTATGTTGCAGTATATTTCAGTGAGTTGCAGTGTATTTCAGTGTGCTACGGCATATTTCAGTATGTTACAGTATATTGCAGTGTTTTTCAGTGTGTTGAAGTGTATTTCAGTATGTTGCAGTATACTTCAATTTGTTGCAGTGTATTTCAATATGTTCCAGTGTATTTCAGTATATTTCAGTATGTTACAGTGTATTTCAGTATTTTGCAGTGTATTTCAGTATGTTGCAGTATATTTTAGTATGTTGCAGTATGTTGCAGTGTGTTGCAGTATATTTCAGTATGTAGCAGTGTATTTCGGTGTTTTGCAGTATATTTGAGTGTGTTACAGTATTTTGCAGTGTTTTTCAGAGGTTGCAGTGTATTTCAGTATGTTGCAGTATTTTTCAATGTGTTACAGTATATTTTGGTATATTACCGTATATTTAGGTATGTTGCAGTATATTTCAACATGTTACAGTGTATTTCGGTATGTTGCAGTATATTTCAGTATGTAGCACTGTATTTCAGTATGTTAGAACATATTGCAATGTGTCGCAGTATATTTCAGTATGTTGCCGTATGTTGCAGTGTGTTGCAGTATATTTCAGTATGTAGCAGTGTATTTCAGTATTTTGCAGTATATTTCAATGTGTTGCAGTGTATTTCAGTATGTTACAGTGTATTTCAGTATGGTGCAGTATGTCGCAGTATATTTCAGTATGTCACCGTGTATTTCAGTATGTTGCAGTATATTTCACTGAGTTGCAGTGTATTTCAGTGTGCTACAGCATATTTCAGTATGTTTCAGTATACTGCAATGTGTCGCAGTATATTTCAGTATGTTGCCAAATGTTGCAGTATGTAGTAGTATATTTCAGTATGTAGCAGTGTATTTCAGTATGTGGGAGTATTTTGCAGTGTATTTCAGTATGTTACAGTGTATTTCAGTATTTTGCAGTGTATTTCAGTATGTTGCAGTATATTTTAGTATGTTGCAGTATGTTGCACTGTGTTGCAGTATATTTCGGTATGTAGCAGTGTATTTCAGTGTTTTGCAGTATATTTCAGTGTGTTACAGTATTTTGCAGTGTTTTTCAGTGTGTTGAAGTGTATTTCAGTATGTTGCAGTATTTTTCATTATGTTACAGTATATTTTGGTATATTACCGTATATTTAGGTATGTTGCAGTATATTTCAATGTGTTGCAGTGTATTTCAAAATGTTGTAGTATGTTGCAGTGAATTTCAGTATGTTACAGTGTATTTCAGTATGTTGCAGTATGTTGCAGTATATTTCAGTATGTAGCACTGTGTTTCAGTATGTTGCAGTATATTTCAGTGAGTTGCAGTGTATTTCAATGTGCTACAGCATATTTCATTATGTTACAGTATATTTTGGTATATTACCGTATATTTAGGTATGTTGCAGTATATTTCAATGTGTTGCAGTGTATTTCAAAATGTTGTATTATGTTGCAGTGTATTTCAGTATGTTACAGTGTATTTCAGTATGGTGCAGTATGTTGCAGTATATTTCAGTATGTAGTAGTGTATTTCAGTATGTTGCAGTATGTTTCAGTATGTTGTAGTGTTTTGCGGTGTATTTCAGTGTGTTTCAGTGTGTTGCAGTATACTTCAATTTGTTGCAGTGTATTTCAATATGTTCCAGTGTATTTCAGTATGTTGCAGTATGTTGCAGTACATTTCAATATGTTACAGTGTATTTCAGTATGTTGCAGTATATTTCAGTGAGTTGCAGTGTATTTCAGTGTGCTACGGCATATTTCAGTATGTTACAGTATATTGCAGTGTTTTTCAGTGTGTTGAATTGTATTTCAGTATGTTGCAGTATACTTCAATTTGTTGCAGTGTATTTCAATATGTTCCAGTGTATTTCAGTATATTTCAGTATGTTACAGTGTATTTCAGTATTTTGCAGTGTATTTCAGTATGTTGCAGTATATTTTAGTATGTTGCAGTATGTTGCAGTGTGTTGCAGTATATTTCAGTATGTAGCAGTGTATTTCGGTGTTTTGCAGTATATTTGAGTGTGTTAAAGTATTTTGCAGTGTTTTTCAGAGGTTGCAGTGTATTTCAGTATGTTGCAGTATTTTTCAATGTGTTACAGTACATTTTGGTATATTACCGTATATTTAGGTATGTTGCAGTATATTTCAACATGTTACAGTGTATTTCGGTATGTTGCAGTATATTTCAGTATGTAGCACTGTATTTCAGTATGTTAGAATATATTGCAATGTGTCGCAGTATATTTCAGTATGTTGCCGTATGTTGCAGTGTGTTGCAGTATATTTCAGTATGTAGCAGTGTATTTCACTATTTTGCAGTATGTTTCAATGTGTTGCAGTGTATTTCAGTATGTTACAGTGTATTTCAGTATGGTGCAGTACGTCGCAGTATATTTCAGTATGTCACAGTGTATTTCAGTATGTTGCAGTATATTTCAGTGAGTTGCAGTGTATTTCAGTGTGCTACAGCATATTTCAGTATGTTTCAGTATACTGCAATGTGTCGCAGTATATTTCAGTATGTTGCCAAATGTTGCAGTATGTAGTAGTATATTTCAGTATGTAGCAGTGTATTTCAGTATGTTGGAGTATTTTGCAGTGTATTTCAGTATGTTACAGTGTATTTCAGTATTTTGGAGTGTATTTCAGTATGTTGCAGTATATTTTAGTATGTTGCAGTATGTTGCACTGTGTTGCAGTATATTTCGGTATGTAGCAGTGTATTTCAGTGTTTTGCAGTATATTTCAGTGTGTTACAGTATTTTGCAGTGTTTTTCAGTGTGTTGAAGTGTATTTCAGTATGTTGCACTATTTTTCATTATGTTACAGTATATTTTGGTATATTACCGTATATTTAGGTATGTTGCAGTATATTTCAATGTGTTGCAGTGTATTTCAAAATGTTGTAGTATGTTGCAGTGAATTTCAGTATGTTACAGTGTATTTCAGTATGTTGCAGTATGTTGCAGTGTATTTCAGTATGTAGCACTGTGTTTCAGTATGTTGCAGTATATTTCAGTGAGTTGCAGTGTATTTCAATGTGCTACAGCATATTTCATTATGTTACAGTATATTTTGGTATATTACCGTATATTTAGGTATGTTGCAGTATACTTCAATTTGTTGCAGTGTATTTCAATATGTTCCAGTGTATTTCAGTATATTTCAGTATGTTACAGTGTATTTCAGTATTTTGCAGTGTATTTCAGTATGTTGCAGTATATTTTAGTATGTTGCAGTATGTTGCAGTGTGTTGCAGTATATTTCAGTATGTAGCAGTGTATTTCGGTGTTTTGCAGTATATTTGAGTGTGTTACAGTATTTTGCAGTGTTTTTCAGAGGTTGCAGTGTATTTCAGTATGTTGCAGTATTTTTCAATGTGTTACAGTATATTTTGGTATATTACCGTATATTTAGGTATGTTGCAGTATATTTCAACATGTTACAGTGTATTTCGGTATGTTGCAGTATATTTCAGTATGTAGCACTGTATTTCAGTATGTTAGCATATATTGCAATGTGTCGCAGTATATTTCAGTATGTTGCCGTATGTTGCAGTGTGTTGCAGTATATTTCAGTATGTAGCAGTGTATTTCAGTATTTTGCAGTATGTTTCAATGTGTTGCAGTGTATTTCAGTATGTTACAGTGTATTTCAGTATGGTGCAGTACGTCGCAGTATATTTCAGTATGTCACAGTGTATTTCAGTATGTTGCAGTATATTTCAGTGAGTTGCAGTGTATTTCAGTGTGCTACAGCATATTTCAGTATGTTTCAGTATACTGCAATGTGTCGCAGTATATTTCAGTATGTTGCCAAATGTTGCAGTATGTAGTAGTATATTTCAGTATGTAGCAGCGTATTTCAGTATGTTGGAGTATTTTGCAGTGTATTTCAGTATGTTACAGTGTATTTCAGTATTTTGCAGTGTATTTCAGTATGTTGCAGTATATTTTAGTATGTTGCAGTATGTTGCACTGTGTTGCAGTATATTTCGGTATGTAGCAGTGTATTTCAGTGTTTTGCAGTATATTTCAGTGTGTTACAGTATTTTGCAGTGTTTTTCAGTGTGTTGAAGTGTATTTCAGTATGTTGCAGTATTTTTCATTATGTTACAGTATATTTTGGTATATTACCGTATATTTAGGTATGTTGCAGTATATTTCAATGTGTTGCAGTGTATTTCAAAATGTTGTAGTATGTTGCAGTGAATTTCAGTATGTTACAGTGTATTTCAGTATGTTGCAGTATGTTGCAGTGTATTTCTGTATGTAGCACTGTGTTTCAGTATGTTGCAGTATATTTCAGTATGTAGCAGTGTATTTCAGTATTTTGCAGTATATTTCAATGTGTTGCAGTGTATTTCAGTATGTTACAGTGTATTTCAGTATGGTGCAGTACGTCGCAGTATATTTCAGTATGTCACAGTGTATTTCAGTATGTTGCAGTATATTTCAGTGAGTTGCAGTGTATTTCAGTGTGCTACAGCATATTTCAGTATGTTTCAGTATACTGCAATGTGTCGCAGTATATTTCAGTATGTTGCCAAATGTTGCAGTATGTAGTAGTATATTTCAGTATGTAGCAGTGTATTTCAGTATGTTGGAGTTTTTTGCAGTGTATTTCAGTATGTTACAGTGTATTTCAGTATTTTGCAGTGTATTTCAGTATGTTGCAGTATATTTTAGTATGTTGCAGTATGTTGCACTGTGTTGCAGTATATTTCAGTATGTAGCAGTGTATTTCAGTGTTTTGCAGTATATTTCAGTGTGTTACAGTATTTTGCAGTGTTTTTCAGTGTGTTGAAGTGTATTTCAGTATGTTGCAGTATTTTTCATTATGTTACAGTATATTTTGGTATATTACCGTATATTTAGTTATGTTGCAGTATATTTCAATGTGTTGCAGTGTATTTCAAAATGTTGTAGTATGTTGCAGTGAATTTCAGTATGTTACAGTGTATTTCATTATGTTGCAGTATGTTGCAGTATATTTCAGTATGTAGCACTGTGTTTCAGTATGTTGCAGTATATTTCAGTGAGTTGCAGTGTATTTCAATGTGCTACAGCATATTTCATTATGTTACAGTATATTTTGGTATATTACCGTATATTTAGGTATGTTGCAGTATATTTCAATGTGTTGCAGGGTATTTCAAAATGTTGTATTATGTTGCAGTGTATTTCAGTATGTTACAGTGTATTTCAGTATGGTGCAGTATGTTGCAGTATATTTCAGTATGTAGTAGTGTATTTCAGTATGTTGCAGTATGTTTCAGTATGTTGTGGTGTTTTGCGGTGTATTTCAGTGTGTTTCAGTGTGTTGCAGTATACTTCAATTTGTTGCAGTGTATTTCAATATGTTCCAGTGTATTTCAGTATGTTGCAGTATGTTGCAGTACATTTCAATATGTTACAGTGTATTTCAGTATGTTGCAGTATATTTCAGTGAGTTGCAGTGTATTTCAGTGTGCTACGGCATATTTCAGTATGTTACAGTATATTGCAGTGTTTTTCAGTGTGTTGAAGTGTATTTCAGTATGTTGCAGTATACTTCAATTTGTTGCAGTGTATTTCAATATGTTCCAGTGTATTTCAGTATATTTCAGTATGTTACAGTGTATTTCAGTATTTTGCAGTGTATTTCAGTATGTTGCAGTATATTTTAGTATGTTGCAGTATGTTGCAGTGTGTTGCAGTATATTTCAGTATGTAGCAGTGTATTTCGGTGTTTTGCAGTATATTTGAGTGTGTTACAGTATTTTGCAGTGTTTTTCAGAGGTTGCAGTGTATTTCAGTATGTTGCAGTATTTTTCAATGTGTTACAGTATATTTTGGTATATTACCGTGTATTTAGGTATGTTGCAGTATACTTCAACATGTTACAGTGTATTTCGGTATGTTGCAGTATATTTCAGTATGTAGCACTGTATTTCAGTATGTTAGAATATATTGCAATGTGTCGCAGTATATTTCAGTATGTTGCCGTATGTTGCAGTGTGTTGCAGTATATTTCAGTATGTAGCAGTGTATTTCAGTATTTTGCAGTATATTTCAATGTGTTGCAGTGTATTTCAGTATGTTACAGTGTATTTCAGTATGGTGCAGTATGTCGCAGTATATTTCAGTATGTCACAGTGCATTTCAGTATGTTGCAGTATATTTCAGTGAGTTGCAGTGTATTTCAGTGTGCTACAGCATATTTCAGTATGTTTCAGTATACTGCAATGTGTCGCAGTATATTTCAGTATGTTGCCAAATGTTGCAGTATGTAGTAGTATATTTCAGTATGTAGCAGTGTATTTCAGTATGTTGGAGTATTTTGCAGTGTATTTCAGTATGTTACAGTGTATTTCAGTATTTTGCAGTGTATTTCAGTATGTTGCAGTATATTTTAGTATGTTGCAGTATGTTGCACTGTGTTGCAGTATATTTCGGTATGTAGCAGTGTATTTCAGTGTTTTGCAGTATATTTCAGTGTGTTACAGTATTTTGCAGTGTTTTTCAGTGTGTTGAAGTGTATTTCAGTATGTTGCAGTATTTTTCATTATGTTACAGTATATTTTGGTATATTACCGTATATTTAGGTATGTTGCAGTATATTTCAATGTGTTGCAGTGTATTTCAAAATGTTGTAGTATGTTGCAGTGAATTTCAGTATGTTACAGTGTATTTCAGTATGTTGCAGTATGTTGCAGTATATTTCAGTATGTAGCACTGTGTTTCAGTATGTTGCAGTATATTTCAGTGAGTTGCAGTGTATTTCAATGTGCTACAGCATATTTCATTATGTTACAGTATATTTTGGTATATTACCGTATATTTAGGTATGTTGCAGTATATTTCAATGTGTTGCAGTGTATTTCAAAATGTTGTATTATGTTGCAGTGTATTTCAGTATGTTACAGTGTATTTCAGTATGGTGCAGTATGTTGCAGTATATTTCAGTATGTAGTAGTGTATTTCAGTATGTTGCAGTATGTTTCAGTATGTTGTAGTGTTTTGCGGTGTATTTCAGTGTGTTTCAGTGTGTTGCAGTATACTTCAATTTGTTGCAGTGTATTTCAATATGTTCCAGTGTATTTCAGTATGTTGCAGTATGTTGCAGTACATTTCAATATGTTACAGTGTATTTCAGTATGTTGCAGTATATTTCAGTGAGTTGCAGTGTATTTCAGTGTGCTACGGCATATTTCAGTATGTTACAGTATATTGCAGTGTTTTTCAGTGTGTTGAAGTGTATTTCAGTATGTTGCAGTATACTTCAATTTGTTGCAGTGTATTTCAATATGTTCCAGTGTATTTCAGTATATTTCAGTATGTTACAGTGTATTTCAGTATTTTGCAGTGTATTTCAGTATGTTGCAGTATATTTTAGTATGTTGCAGTATGTTGCAGTGTGTTGCAGTATATTTCAGTATGTAGCAGTGTATTTCGGTGTTTTGCAGTATATTTGAGTGTGTTACAGTATTTTGCAGTGTTTTTCAGAGGTTGCAGTGTATTTCAGTATGTTGCAGTATTTTTCAATGTGTTACAGTATATTTTGGTATATTACCGTATATTTAGGTATGTTGCAGTATATTTCAACATGTTACAGTGTATTTCGGTATGTTGCAGTATATTTCAGTATGTAGCACTGTATTTCAGTATGTTAGAATATATTGCAATGTGTCGCAGTATATTTCAGTATGTTGCCGTATGTTGCAGTGTGTTGCAGTATATTTCAGTATGTAGCAGTGTATTTCAGTATTTTGCAGTATATTTCAATGTGTTGCAGTGTATTTCAGTATGTTACAGTGTATTTCAGTATGGTGCAGTACGTCGCAGTATATTTCAGTATGTCACAGTGTATTTCAGTATGTTGCAGTATATTTCAGTGAGTTGCAGTGTATTTCAGTGTGCTACAGCATATTTCAGTATGTTTCAGTATACTGCAATGTGTCGCAGTATATTTCAGTATGTTGCCAAATGTTGCAGTATGTAGTAGTATATTTCAGTATGTAGCAGTGTATTTCAGTATGTTGGAGTATTTTGCAGTGTATTTCAGTATGTTACAGTGTATTTCAGTATTTTGCAGTGTATTTCAGTATGTTGCAGTATATTTTAGTATGTTGCAGTATGTTGCACTGTGTTGCAGTATATTTCGGTATGTAGCAGTGTATTTCAGTGTTTTGCAGTATATTTCAGTGTGTTACAGTATTTTGCAGTGTTTTTCAGTGTGTTGAAGTGTATTTCAGTATGTTGCAGTATTTTTCATTATGTTACAGTATATTTTGGTATATTACCGTATATTTAGGTATGTTGCAGTATATTTCAATGTGTTGCAGTGTATTTCAAAATGTTGTAGTATGTTGCAGTGAATTTCAGTATGTTACAGTGTATTTCAGTATGTTGCAGTATGTTGCAGTATATTTCAGTATGTAGCAGTGTATTTCAGTGTTTTGCAGTATATTTCAGTGTGTTACAGTATTTTGCAGTGTTTTTCAGTGTGTTGAAGTGTATTTCAGTATGTTGCAGTATTTTTCATTATGTTACAGTATATTTTGGTATATTACCGTATATTTAGGTATGTTGCAGTATATTTCAATGTGTTGCAGTGTATTTCAAAATGTTGTAGTATGTTGCAGTGAATTTCAGTATGTTACAGTGTATTTCAGTATGTTGCAGTATATTTCAGTATGTAGTAGTGTATTTCAGTATGTTGCAGTATGTTTCAGTATTTTGTAGTGTTTTGCGGTGTATTTCAGTGTGTTTCAGTGTGTTGCAGTATACTCCAATTTGTTGCAGTGTATTTCAATATGTTCCAGTGTATTTCAGTATGGTGCAGTATGTTGCAGTATATTTCAATATGTTACAGTGTATTTCAGTATGTTGCAGTATATTTCAGTGAGTTGCAGTGTATTTCAGTGTGCTACAGCATATTTCAGTATGTTACAGTATATTGCAATGTGTCGCAGTAAATTTCAGTATGTTGCAGTATTTTTCAATGTGTTACAGTATATTTCAGTAGTTTACAATATATCTCGGTATGTTGCAGTATATTTCAATGTGTTACAGTGTATTTCAATATGTTACAGTGTATTTCAGTATGTTGTTTTATTTTGCAGTATATTTCGGTGTGTTGCAGTGTATTTCAGTATGTTGCAGTATTTTCAATGTGTTCTAGTTTATTTCAGTATATTACCGCATATTTAGGTATGTTGCAGTATATTCAATGTATTACAGCGTATTTCAGTATGTTGTAGTATGTTGCAGTGTATTTCAGTATTTTGTAGTATTTTTCAATGTGTTACAGTATATTTCAGTATGTTGCCAAATGTTGCAGTATGTAGTAGTATATTTCAGTATGTAGCAGTGTATTTCAGTATGTTGGAGTTTTTTGCAGTGTATTTCAGTATGTTACAGTGTATTTCAGTATTTTGCAGTGTATTTCAGTATGTTGCAGTATATTTTAGTATGTTGCAGTATGTTGCACTGTGTTGCAGTATATTTCGGTATGTAGCAGTGTATTTCAGTGTTTTGCAGTATATTTCAGTGTGTTACAGTATTTTGCAGTGTTTTTCAGTGTGTTGAAGTGTATTTCAGTATGTTGCAGTATTTTTCATTATGTTACAGTATATTTTGGTATATTACCGTATATTTAGTTATGTTGCAGTACATTTCAATGTGTTGCAGTGTATTTCAAAATGTTGTAGTATGTTGCAGTGAATTTCAGTATGTTACAGTGTATTTCATTATGTTGCAGTATGTTGCAGTATATTTCAGTATGTAGCACTGTGTTTCAGTATGTTGCAGTATATTTCAGTGAGTTGCAGTGTATTTCAATGTGCTACAGCATATTTCATTATGTTACAGTATATTTTGGTATATTACCGTATATTTAGGTATGTTGCAGTATATTTCAATGTGTTGCAGGGTATTTCAAAATGTTGTATTATGTTGCAGTGTATTTCAGTATGTTACAGTGTATTTCAGTATGGTGCAGTATGTTGCAGTATATTTCAGTATGTAGTAGTGTATTTCAGTATGTTGCAGTATGTTTCAGTATGTTGTAGTGTTTTGCGGTGTATTTCAGTGTGTTTCAGTGTGTTGCAGTATACTTCAATTTGTTGCAGTGTATTTCAATATGTTCCAGTGTATTTCAGTATGTTGCAGTATGTTGCAGTACATTTCAATATGTTACAGTGTATTTCAGTATGTTGCAGTATATTTCAGTGAGTTGCAGTGTATTTCAGTGTGCTACGGCATATTTCAGTATGTTACAGTATATTGCAGTGTTTTTCAGTGTGTTGAAGTGTATTTCAGTATGTTGCAGTATACTTCAATTTGTTGCAGTGTATTTCAATATGTTCCAGTGTATTTCAGTATATTTCAGTATGTTACAGTGTATTTCAGTATTTTGCAGTGTATTTCAGTATGTTGCAGTATATTTTAGTATGTTGCAGTATGTTGCAGTGTGTTGCAGTATATTTCAGTATGTAGCAGTGTATTTCGGTGTTTTGCAGTATATTTGAGTGTGTTACAGTATTTTGCAGTGTTTTTCAGAGGTTGCAGTGTATTTCAGTATGTTGCAGTATTTTTCAATGTGTTACAGTATATTTTGGTATATTACCGTGTATTTAGGTATGTTGCAGTATACTTCAACATGTTACAGTGTATTTCGGTATGTTGCAGTATATTTCAGTATGTAGCACTGTATTTCAGTATGTTAGAATATATTGCAATGTGTCGCAGTATATTTCAGTATGTTGCCGTATGTTGCAGTGTGTTGCAGTATATTTCAGTATGTAGCAGTGTATTTCAGTATTTTGCAGTATATTTCAATGTGTTGCAGTGTATTTCAGTATGTTACAGTGTATTTCAGTATGGTGCAGTATGTCGCAGTATATTTCAGTATGTCACAGTGTATTTCAGTATGTTGCAGTATATTTCAGTGAGTTGCAGTGTATTTCAGTGTGCTACAGCATATTTCAGTATGTTTCAGTATACTGCAATGTGTCGCAGTATATTTCAGTATGTTGCCAAATGTTGCAGTATGTAGTAGTATATTTCAGTATGTAGCAGTGTATTTCAGTATGTTGGAGTATTTTGCAGTGTATTTCAGTATGTTACAGTGTATTTCAGTATTTTGCAGTGTATTTCAGTATGTTGCAGTATATTTTAGTATGTTGCAGTATGTTGCACTGTGTTGCAGTATATTTCGGTATGTAGCAGTGTATTTCAGTGTTTTGCAGTATATTTCAGTGTGTTACAGTATTTTGCAGTGTTTTTCAGTGTGTTGAAGTGTATTTCAGTATGTTGCAGTATTTTTCATTATGTTACAGTATATTTTGGTATATTACCGTATATTTAGGTATGTTGCAGTATATTTCAATGTGTTGCAGTGTATTTCAAAATGTTGTAGTATGTTGCAGTGAATTTCAGTATGTTACAGTGTATTTCAGTATGTTGCAGTATGTTGCAGTATATTTCAGTATGTAGCACTGTGTTTCAGTATGTTGCAGTATATTTCAGTGAGTTGCAGTGTATTTCAATGCGCTACAGCATATTTCATTATGTTACAGTATATTTTGGTATATTACCGTATATTTAGGTATGTTGCAGTATATTTCAATGTGTTGCAGTGTATTTCAAAATGTTGTATTATGTTGCAGTGTATTTCAGTATGTTACAGTGTATTTCAGTATGGTGCAGTATGTTGCAGTATATTTCAGTATGTAGTAGTGTATTTCAGTATGTTGCAGTATGTTTCAGTATGTTGTAGTGTTTTGCGGTGTGTTTCAGTGTGTTTCAGTGTGTTGCAGTATACTTCAATTTGTTGCAGTGTATTTCAATATGTTCCAGTGTATTTCAGTATGTTGCAGTATGTTGCAGTACATTTCAATATGTTACAGTGTATTTCAGTATGTTGCAGTATATTTCAGTGAGTTGCAGTGTATTTCAGTGTGCTACGGCATATTTCAGTATGTTACAGTATATTGCAGTGTTTTTCAGTGTGTTGAAGTGTATTTCAGTATGTTGCAGTATACTTCAATTTGTTGCAGTGTATTTCAATATGTTCCAGTGTATTTCAGTATATTTCAGTATGTTACAGTGTATTTCAGTATTTTGCAGTGTATTTCAGTATGTTGCAGTATATTTTAGTATGTTGCAGTATGTTGCAGTGTGTTGCAGTATATTTCAGTATGTAGCAGTGTATTTCGGTGTTTTGCAGTATATTTGAGTGTGTTACAGTATTTTGCAGTGTTTTTCAGAGGTTGCAGTGTATTTCAGTATGTTGCAGTATTTTTCAATGTGTTACAGTATATTTTGGTATATTACCGTATATTTAGGTATGTTGCAGTATATTTCAACATGTTACAGTGTATTTCGGTATGTTGCAGTATATTTCAGTATGTAGCACTGTATTTCAGTATGTTAGAATATATTGCAATGTGTCGCAGTATATTTCAGTATGTTGCCGTATGTTGCAGTGTGTTGCAGTATATTTCAGTATGTAGCAGTGTATTTCAGTATTTTGCAGTATATTTCAATGTGTTGCAGTGTATTTCAGTATGTTACAGTGTATTTCAGTATGGTGCAGTACGTCGCAGTATATTTCAGTATGTCACAGTGTATTTCAGTATGTTGCAGTATATTTCAGTGAGTTGCAGTGTATTTCAGTGTGCTACAGCATATTTCAGTATGTTTCAGTATACTGCAATGTGTCGCAGTATATTTCAGTATGTTGCCAAATGTTGCAGTATGTAGTAGTATATTTCAGTATGTAGCAGTGTATTTCAGTATGTTAGAGTATTTTGCAGTGTATTTCAGTATGTTACAGTGTATTTCAGTATTTTGCAGTGTATTTCAGTATGTTGCAGTATATTTTAGTATGTTGCAGTATGTTGCACTGTGTTGCAGTATATTTCGGTATGTAGCAGTGTATTTCAGTGTTTTGCAGTATATTTCAGTGTGTTACAGTATTTTGCAGTGTTTTTCAGTGTGTTGAAGTGTATTTCAGTATGTTGCAGTATTTTTCATTATGTTACAGTATATTTTGGTATATTACCGTATATTTAGGTATGTTGCAGTATATTTCAATGTGTTGCAGTGTATTTCAAAATGTTGTAGTATGTTGCAGTGAATTTCAGTATGTTACAGTGTATTTCAGTATGTTGCAGTATGTTGCAGTATATTTCAGTATGTAGCAGTGTATTTCAGTGTTTTGCAGTATATTTCAGTGTGTTACAGTATTTTGCAGTGTTTTTCAGTGTGTTGAAGTGTATTTCAGTATGTTGCAGTATTTTTCATTATGTTACAGTATATTTTGGTATATTACCGTATATTTAGGTATGTTGCAGTATATTTCAATGTGTTGCAGTGTATTTCAAAATGTTGTAGTATGTTGCAGTGAATTTCAGTATGTTACAGTGTATTTCAGTATGTTGCAGTATGTTGCAGTATATTTCAGTATGTAGCACTGTGTTTCAGTATGTTGCAGTATATTTCAGTGAGTTGCAGTGTATTTCAATGTGCTACAGCATATTTCATTATGTTACAGTATATTTTGGTATATTACCGTATATTTAGGTATGTTGCAGTATATTTCAATGTGTTGCAGTGTATTTCAAAATGTTGTATTATGTTGCAGTGTATTTCAGTATGTTACAGTGTATTTCAGTATGGTGCAGTATGTTGCAGTATATTTCAGTATGTAGTAGTGTATTTCAGTATGTTGCAGTATGTTTCAGTATTTTGTAGTGTTTTGCGGTGTATTTCAGTGTGTTTCAGTGTGTTGCAGTATACTCCAATTTGTTGCAGTGTATTTCAATATGTTCCAGTGTATTTCAGTATGGTGCAGTATGTTGCAGTATATTTCAATATGTTACAGTGTATTTCAGTATGTTGCAGTATATTTCAGTGAGTTGCAGTGTATTTCAGTGTGCTACAGCATATTTCAGTATGTTACAGTATATTGCAATGTGTCGCAGTAAATTTCAGTATGTTGCAGTATTTTTCAATGTGTTACAGTATATTTCAGTAGTTTACAATATATCTCGGTATGTTGCAGTATATTTCAATGTGTTACAGTGTATTTCAATATGTTACAGTGTATTTCAGTATGTTGTTTTATTTTGCAGTATATTTCGGTGTGTTGCAGTGTATTTCAGTATGTTGCAGTATTTTTAATGTGTTCTAGTTTATTTCAGTATATTACCGCATATTTAGGTATGTTGCAGTATATTCAATGTATTACAGCGTATTTCAGTATGTTGTAGTATGTTGCAGTGTATTTCAGTATTTTGTAGTATTTTTCAATGTGTTACAGTATATTTCAGTATATTACCGTATATTTAAGTATGTTGCAGTATATTTCAATGTATTGCAGTGTATTTCAAAATGTTGTAGTATTTTGCAGTGTATTTCAGTATGTTACAGTGTATATCAGTATTCTGCAGTGTATTTCAGTATGTTGCAGTATATTTTAGTATGTTGCAGTATGTTGCACTGTGTTGCAGTAGATTTCAGTATGTAGCAGTGTATTTCAGTGTTTTGCAGTATATTTCAGTGTGTTACAGTATTTTGCAGTGTTTTTCAGTGTAATGCAGTGTATTTCAGTATGTTGCAGTATTTGTCAATGTTTTACAGTATATTTTGGTAAATTACCGTATATTTAGGA
Organism: Bugula neritina; assembly: GCA_964035545.1. Classification (NCBI taxonomy): domain Eukaryota; kingdom Metazoa; phylum Bryozoa; class Gymnolaemata; order Cheilostomatida; family Bugulidae; genus Bugula; species Bugula neritina. The sequence goes on along the minus strand of CAXIUT010000230.1, from coordinate 500,169 downwards.
ATGTTGCAGTATATTTCAATGTGTTGCAGTGTGTTTCAAAATGTTGTAGTATGTTGCAGTGTATTTCAGTTTGTTACAGTGTATTTCAGTATGTTGCAGTATGTTGCAGTATATTTCAGTATGTAGCACTGTATTTCAGTATGTTGCAGTGTATTTCAATATGTTACAGTGTATTTCAGTATGTTGCAGTATATTTCAGTGAGTTGCAGTGTATTTCAATGTGCTACAGCATATTTCAGTATGTTACAGTATATTGCAATGTGTCGCAGTATATTCCAGTATGTTACAGTGTATTTCAGTATTTTGCAGTGTATTTCAGTATGTTGCAGTAAATTTTAGTATGTTGCAGTATGTTGCAGTGTGTTGCAGTATATTTCAGTATGTAGCAGTGTATTTCAGTATTTTGCCGTATATTTCAATGTGTTGCAGTGTATTTCAATATGTTACAGTGTATTTTAGTATGTTGCAGTATGTTGCAGTATATTTCAGTATTTTGCAGTGTATTTCAAGATGTTGCAGTATATTTTAGTATGTTGCAGTATGTTGCAGTGTGCTGCAGTGTATTTCAATATGTTGCGGGATGTTGCAGTGTATTTCAGTATGTTACAGTGTATTTCATTATGTTGCAGTATATTTCAGTGTGTTACAGTATATTCCAGTATTTTACAGTACATTTCCGTATATTACACTATATTTCAGTGAGTTACAGTATGTTTCAGCGAGTTACAGTATATTTCAATGTGTTGCAGTGTATTTCAATGTATTACAGCGTATTTCAGTATGTTGTAGTATGTTGCAGTGTATTTCAGTATGTTGCAGTATGTTGCACTGTGTTGCAGTATATTTCAGTATGTAGCAGTGTATTTCAGTGTTTTGCAGAATATTTCAGTGTGTTACAGTATTTTGCAGTGTTTTTCAGTGTGTTGAAGTGTATTTCAGTATGTTGCAGTATTTTTCATTATGTTACAGTATATTTTGGTATATTACCGTATATTTAGGTATGTTGCAGTATATTTCAATGTGTTGCAGTGTATTTCAAAATGTTGTAGTATGTTGCAGTGAATTTCAGTATGTTACAGTGTAATTCAGTATGTTGCAGTATGTTGCAGTATATTTCAATATGTTACAGTGTATTTCAGTATGTTGCAGTATATTTCAGTGAGTTGCAGTGTATTTCAGTGTGCTACGGCATATTTCAGTATGTTACAGTATATTGCAGTGTTTTTCAGTGTGTTGAAGTGTATTTCAGTATGTTGCAGTATACTTCAATTTGTTGCAGTGTATTTCAATATGTTCCAGTGTATTTCAGTATATTTCAGTATGTTACAGTGTATTTCAGTATTTTGCAGTGTATTTCAGTATGTTGCAGTATATTTTAGTATGTTGCAGTATGTTGCAGTGTGTTGCAGTATATTTCAGTATGTAGCAGTGTATTTCGGTGTTTTGCAGTATATTTGAGTGTGTTACAGTATTTTGCAGTGTTTTTCAGAGGTTGCAGTGTATTTCAGTATGTTGCAGTATTTTTCAATGTGTTACAGTATATTTTGGTATATTACCGTGTATTTAGGTATGTTGCAGTATACTTCAACATGTTACAGTGTATTTCGGTATGTTGCAGTATATTTCAGTATGTAGCACTGTATTTCAGTATGTTAGAATATATTGCAATGTGTCGCAGTATATTTCAGTATGTTGCCGTATGTTGCAGTGTGTTGCAGTATATTTCAGTATGTAGCAGTGTATTTCAGTATTTTGCAGTATATTTCAATGTGTTGCAGTGTATTTCAGTATGTTACAGTGTATTTCAGTATGGTGCAGTATGTCGCAGTATATTTCAGTATGTCACAGTGTATTTCAGTATGTTGCAGTATATTTCAGTGAGTTGCAGTGTATTTCAGTGTGCTACAGCATATTTCAGTATGTTTCAGTATACTGCAATGTGTCGCAGTATATTTCAGTATGTTGCCAAATGTTGCAGTATGTAGTAGTATATTTCAGTATGTAGCAGTGTATTTCAGTATGTTGGAGTATTTTGCAGTGTATTTCAGTATGTTACAGTGTATTTCAGTATTTTGCAGTGTATTTCAGTATGTTGCAGTATATTTTAGTATGTTGCAGTATGTTGCACTGTGTTGCAGTATATTTCGGTATGTAGCAGTGTATTTCAGTGTTTTGCAGTATATTTCAGTGTGTTACAGTATTTTGCAGTGTTTTTCAGTGTGTTGAAGTGTATTTCAGTATGTTGCAGTATTTTTCATTATGTTACAGTATATTTTGGTATATTACCGTATATTTAGGTATGTTGCAGTATATTTCAATGTGTTGCAGTGTATTTCAAAATGTTGTAGTATGTTGCAGTGAATTTCAGTATGTTACAGTGTATTTCAGTATGTTGCAGTATGTTGCAGTATATTTCAGTATGTAGCACTGTGTTTCAGTATGTTGCAGTATATTTCAGTGAGTTGCAGTGTATTTCAATGTGCTACAGCATATTTCATTATGTTACAGTATATTTTGGTATATTACCGTATATTTAGGTATGTTGCAGTATATTTCAATGTGTTGCAGTGTATTTCAAAATGTTGTATTATGTTGCAGTGTATTTCAGTATGTTACAGTGTATTTCAGTATGGTGCAGTATGTTGCAGTATATTTCAGTATGTAGTAGTGTATTTCAGTATGTTGCAGTATGTTTCAGTATGTTGTAGTGTTTTGCGGTGTGTTTCAGTGTGTTTCAGTGTGTTGCAGTATACTTCAATTTGTTGCAGTGTATTTCAATATGTTCCAGTGTATTTCAGTATGTTGCAGTATGTTGCAGTACATTTCAATATGTTACAGTGTATTTCAGTATGTTGCAGTATATTTCAGTGAGTTGCAGTGTATTTCAGTGTGCTACGGCATATTTCAGTATGTTACAGTATATTGCAGTGTTTTTCAGTGTGTTGAAGTGTATTTCAGTATGTTGCAGTATACTTCAATTTGTTGCAGTGTATTTCAATATGTTCCAGTGTATTTCAGTATATTTCAGTATGTTACAGTGTATTTCAGTATTTTGCAGTGTATTTCAGTATGTTGCAGTATATTTTAGTATGTTGCAGTATGTTGCAGTGTGTTGCAGTATATTTCAGTATGTAGCAGTGTATTTCGGTGTTTTGCAGTATATTTGAGTGTGTTACAGTATTTTGCAGTGTTTTTCAGAGGTTGCAGTGTATTTCAGTATGTTGCAGTATTTTTCAATGTGTTACAGTATATTTTGGTATATTACCGTATATTTAGGTATGTTGCAGTATATTTCAACATGTTACAGTGTATTTCGGTATGTTGCAGTATATTTCAGTATGTAGCACTGTATTTCAGTATGTTAGAATATATTGCAATGTGTCGCAGTATATTTCAGTATGTTGCCGTATGTTGCAGTGTGTTGCAGTATATTTCAGTATGTAGCAGTGTATTTCAGTATTTTGCAGTATATTTCAATGTGTTGCAGTGTATTTCAGTATGTTACAGTGTATTTCAGTATGGTGCAGTACGTCGCAGTATATTTCAGTATGTCACAGTGTATTTCAGTATGTTGCAGTATATTTCAGTGAGTTGCAGTGTATTTCAGTGTGCTACAGCATATTTCAGTATGTTTCAGTATACTGCAATGTGTCGCAGTATATTTCAGTATGTTGCCAAATGTTGCAGTATGTAGTAGTATATTTCAGTATGTAGCAGTGTATTTCAGTATGTTAGAGTATTTTGCAGTGTATTTCAGTATGTTACAGTGTATTTCAGTATTTTGCAGTGTATTTCAGTATGTTGCAGTATATTTTAGTATGTTGCAGTATGTTGCACTGTGTTGCAGTATATTTCGGTATGTAGCAGTGTATTTCAGTGTTTTGCAGTATATTTCAGTGTGTTACAGTATTTTGCAGTGTTTTTCAGTGTGTTGAAGTGTATTTCAGTATGTTGCAGTATTTTTCATTATGTTACAGTATATTTTGGTATATTACCGTATATTTAGGTATGTTGCAGTATATTTCAATGTGTTGCAGTGTATTTCAAAATGTTGTAGTATGTTGCAGTGAATTTCAGTATGTTACAGTGTATTTCAGTATGTTGCAGTATGTTGCAGTATATTTCAGTATGTAGCAGTGTATTTCAGTGTTTTGCAGTATATTTCAGTGTGTTACAGTATTTTGCAGTGTTTTTCAGTGTGTTGAAGTGTATTTCAGTATGTTGCAGTATTTTTCATTATGTTACAGTATATTTTGGTATATTACCGTATATTTAGGTATGTTGCAGTATATTTCAATGTGTTGCAGTGTATTTCAAAATGTTGTAGTATGTTGCAGTGAATTTCAGTATGTTACAGTGTATTTCAGTATGTTGCAGTATGTTGCAGTATATTTCAGTATGTAGCACTGTGTTTCAGTATGTTGCAGTATATTTCAGTGAGTTGCAGTGTATTTCAATGTGCTACAGCATATTTCATTATGTTACAGTATATTTTGGTATATTACCGTATATTTAGGTATGTTGCAGTATATTTCAATGTGTTGCAGTGTATTTCAAAATGTTGTATTATGTTGCAGTGTATTTCAGTATGTTACAGTGTATTTCAGTATGGTGCAGTATGTTGCAGTATATTTCAGTATGTAGTAGTGTATTTCAGTATGTTGCAGTATGTTTCAGTATTTTGTAGTGTTTTGCGGTGTATTTCAGTGTGTTTCAGTGTGTTGCAGTATACTCCAATTTGTTGCAGTGTATTTCAATATGTTCCAGTGTATTTCAGTATGGTGCAGTATGTTGCAGTATATTTCAATATGTTACAGTGTATTTCAGTATGTTGCAGTATATTTCAGTGAGTTGCAGTGTATTTCAGTGTGCTACAGCATATTTCAGTATGTTACAGTATATTGCAATGTGTCGCAGTAAATTTCAGTATGTTGCAGTATTTTTCAATGTGTTACAGTATATTTCAGTAGTTTACAATATATCTCGGTATGTTGCAGTATATTTCAATGTGTTACAGTGTATTTCAATATGTTACAGTGTATTTCAGTATGTTGTTTTATTTTGCAGTATATTTCGGTGTGTTGCAGTGTATTTCAGTATGTTGCAGTATTTTTAATGTGTTCTAGTTTATTTCAGTATATTACCGCATATTTAGGTATGTTGCAGTATATTCAATGTATTACAGCGTATTTCAGTATGTTGTAGTATGTTGCAGTGTATTTCAGTATTTTGTAGTATTTTTCAATGTGTTACAGTATATTTCAGTATATTACCGTATATTTAAGTATGTTGCAGTATATTTCAATGTATTGCAGTGTATTTCAAAATGTTGTAGTATTTTGCAGTGTATTTCAGTATGTTACAGTGTATATCAGTATTCTGCAGTGTATTTCAGTATGTTGCAGTATATTTTAGTATGTTGCAGTATGTTGCACTGTGTTGCAGTAGATTTCAGTATGTAGCAGTGTATTTCAGTGTTTTGCAGTATATTTCAGTGTGTTACAGTATTTTGCAGTGTTTTTCAGTGTAATGCAGTGTATTTCAGTATGTTGCAGTATTTGTCAATGTTTTACAGTATATTTTGGTAAATTACCGTATATTTAGGAATGTTGCAGTATATTTCAATGTGTTGCAGTGTGTTTCAAAATGTTGTAGTATGTTGCAGTGTATTTCAGTTTGTTACAGTGTATTTCAGTATGTTGCAGTATGTTGCAGTATATTTCAGTATGTAGCACTGTATTTCAGTATGTTGCAGTGTATTTCAATATGTTACAGTGTATTTCAGTATGTTGCAGTATATTTCAGTGAGTTGCAGTGTATTTCAATGTGCTACAGCATATTTCAGTATGTTACAGTATATTGCAATGTGTCGCAGTATATTCCAGTATGTTACAGTGTATTTCAGTATTTTGCAGTGTATTTCAGTATGTTGCAGTAAATTTTAGTATGTTGCAGTATGTTGCAGTGTGTTGCAGTATATTTCAGTATGTAGCAGTGTATTTCAGTATTTTGCCGTATATTTCAATGTGTTGCAGTGTATTTCAATATGTTACAGTGTATTTTAGTATGTTGCAGTATGTTGCAGTATATTTCAGTATTTTGCAGTGTATTTCAAGATGTTGCAGTATATTTTAGTATGTTGCAGTATGTTGCAGTGTGCTGCAGTGTATTTCAATATGTTGCGGGATGTTGCAGTGTATTTCAGTATGTTACAGTGTATTTCATTATGTTGCAGTATATTTCAGTGTGTTACAGTATATTCCAGTATTTTACAGTACATTTCCGTATATTACACTATATTTCAGTGAGTTACAGTATGTTTCAGCGAGTTACAGTATATTTCAATGTGTTGCAGTGTATTTCAATGTATTACAGCGTATTTCAGTATGTTGTAGTATGTTGCAGTGTATTTCAGTATGTTGCAGTATGTTGCACTGTGTTGCAGTATATTTCAGTATGTAGCAGTGTATTTCAGTGTTTTGCAGAATATTTCAGTGTGTTACAGTATTTTGCAGTGTTTTTCAGTGTGTTGAAGTGTATTTCAGTATGTTGCAGTATTTTTCATTATGTTACAGTATATTTTGGTATATTACCGTATATTTAGGTATGTTGCAGTATATTTCAATGTGTTGCAGTGTATTTCAAAATGTTGTAGTATGTTGCAGTGAATTTCAGTATGTTACAGTGTAATTCAGTATGTTGCAGTATGTTGCAGTATATTTCAGTATGTAGCACTGTGTTTCAGTATGTTGCGGTATATTTCAGTGAGTTGCAGTGTATTTCAATGTGCTACAGCACATTTCATTATGTTACAGTATATTTTGGTATATTACCGTATATTTAGGTATGTTGCAGTATATTTCAATGTGTTGCAGTGTATTTCAAAATGTTGTATTATGTTGCAGTGTATTTCAGTATGTTACAGTGTATTTCAGTATGGTGCAGTATGTTGCAGTATATTTCAGTGAGTTGCAGTGTATTTCAGTGTGCTACGGCATATTTCAGTATGTTACAGTATATTGCAGTGTTTTTCAGTGTGTTGAAGTGTATTTCAGTATGTTGCAGTATACTTCAATTTGTTGCAGTGTATTTCAATATGTTCCAGTGTATTTCAGTATATTTCAGTATGTTACAGTGTATTTCAGTATTTTGCAGTGTATTTCAGTATGTTGCAGTATATTTTAGTATGTTGCAGTATGTTGCAGTGTGTTGCAGTATATTTCAGTATGTAGCAGTGTATTTCGGTGTTTTGCAGTATATTTGAGTGTGTTACAGTATTTTGCAGTGTTTTTCAGAGGTTGCAGTGTATTTCAGTATGTTGCAGTATTTTTCAATGTGTTACAGTATATTTTGGTATATTACCGTATATTTAGGTATGTTGCAGTATATTTCAACATGTTACAGTGTATTTCGGTATGTTGCAGTATATTTCAGTATGTAGCACTGTATTTCAGTATGTTAGAATATATTGCAATGTGTCGCAGTATATTTCAGTATGTTGCCGTATGTTGCAGTGTGTTGCAGTATATTTCAGTATGTAGCAGTGTATTTCAGTATTTTGCAGTATGTTTCAATGTGTTGCAGTGTATTTCAGTATGTTACAGTGTATTTCAGTATGGTGCAGTACGTCGCAGTATATTTCAGTATGTCACAGTGTATTTCAGTATGTTGCAGTATATTTCAGTGAGTTGCAGTGTATTTCAGTGTGCTACAGCATATTTCAGTATGTTTCAGTATACTGCAATGTGTCGCAGTATATTTCAGTATGTTGCCAAATGTTGCAGTATGTAGTAGTATATTTCAGTATGTAGCAGCGTATTTCAGTATGTTGGAGTATTTTGCAGTGTATTTCAGTATGTTACAGTGTATTTCAGTATTTTGCAGTGTATTTCAGTATGTTGCAGTATATTTTAGTATGTTGCAGTATGTTGCACTGTGTTGCAGTATATTTCGGTATGTAGCAGTGTATTTCAGTGTTTTGCAGTATATTTCAGTGTGTTACAGTATTTTGCAGTGTTTTTCAGTGTGTTGAAGTGTATTTCAGTATGTTGCAGTATTTTTCATTATGTTACCGTATATTTTGGTATATTACCGTCTATTTAGGTATGTTGCAGTATATTTCAATGTGTTGCAGTGTATTTCAAAATGTTGTAGTATGTTGCAGTGAATTTCAGTATGTTACAGTGTATTTCAGTATGTTGCAGTATGTTGCAGTGTATTTCAGTATGTAGCACTGTGTTTCAGTATGTTGCAGTATATTTCAGTATGTAGCAGTGTATTTCAGTATTTTGCAGTATATTTCAATGTGTTGCAGTGTATTTCAGTATGTTACAGTGTATTTCAGTATGGTGCAGTACGTCGCAGTATATTTCAGTATGTCACAGTGTATTTCAGTATGTTGCAGTATATTTCAGTGAGTTGCAGTGTATTTCAGTGTGCTACAGCATATTTCAGTATGTTTCAGTATACTGCAATGTGTCGCAGTATATTTCAGTATGTTGCCAAATGTTGCAGTATGTAGTAGTATATTTCAGTATGTAGCAGTGTATTTCAGTATGTTGGAGTTTTTTGCAGTGTATTTCAGTATGTTACAGTGTATTTCAGTATTTTGCAGTGTATTTCAGTATGTTGCCGTATATTTTAGTATGTTGCAGTATGTTGCAGTATGTTGCAGTGTATTTCAGTATGGTGCAGTACGTCGCAGTATATTTCAGTATGTCACAGTGTATTTCAGTATGTTGCAGTATATTTCAGTGAGTTGCAGTGTATTTCAGTGTGCTACAGCATATTTCAGTATGTTTCAGTATACTGCAATGTGTCGCAGTATATTTCAGTATGTTGCCAAATGTTGCAGTATGTAGTAGTATATTTCAGTATGTAGCAGTGTATTTCAGTATGTTGGAGTATTTTGCAGTGTATTTCAGTATGTTACAGTGTATTTCAGTATTTTGGAGTGTATTTCAGTATGTTGCAGTATATTTTAGTATGTTGCAGTATGTTGCACTGTGTTGCAGTATATTTCGGTATGTAGCAGTGTATTTCAGTGTTTTGCAGTATATTTCAGTGTGTTACAGTATTTTGCAGTGTTTTTCAGTGTGTTGAAGTGTATTTCAGTATGTTGCAGTATTTTTCATTATGTTACAGTATATTTTGGTATATTACCGTATATTTAGGTATGTTGCAGTATATTTCAATGTGTTGCAGTGTATTTCAAAATGTTGTAGTATGTTGCAGTGAATTTCAGTATGTTACAGTGTATTTCAGTATGTTGCAGTATGTTGCAGTGTATTTCAGTATGTAGCACTGTGTTTCAGTATGTTGCAGTATATTTCAGTGAGTTGCAGTGTATTTCAATGTGCTACAGCATATTTCATTATGTTACAGTATATTTTGGTATATTACCGTATATTTAGGTATGTTGCAGTATACTTCAATTTGTTGCAGTGTATTTCAATATGTTCCAGTGTATTTCAGTATATTTCAGTATGTTACAGTGTATTTCAGTATTTTGCAGTGTATTTCAGTATGTTGCAGTATATTTTAGTATGTTGCAGTATGTTGCAGTGTGTTGCAGTATATTTCAGTATGTAGCAGTGTATTTCGGTGTTTTGCAGTATATTTGAGTGTGTTACAGTATTTTGCAGTGTTTTTCAGAGGTTGCAGTGTATTTCAGTATGTTGCAGTATTTTTCAATGTGTTACAGTATATTTTGGTATATTACCGTATATTTAGGTATGTTGCAGTATATTTCAACATGTTACAGTGTATTTCGGTATGTTGCAGTATATTTCAGTATGTAGCACTGTATTTCAGTATGTTAGAATATATTGCAATGTGTCGCAGTATATTTCAGTATGTTGCCGTATGTTGCAGTGTGTTGCAGTATATTTCAGTATGTAGCAGTGTATTTCAGTATTTTGCAGTATGTTTCAATGTGTTGCAGTGTATTTCAGTATGTTACAGTGTATTTCAGTATGGTGCAGTACGTCGCAGTATATTTCAGTATGTCACAGTGTATTTCAGTATGTTGCAGTATATTTCAGTGAGTTGCAGTGTATTTCAGTGTGCTACAGCATATTTCAGTATGTTTCAGTATACTGCAATGTGTCGCAGTATATTTCAGTATGTTGCCAAATGTTGCAGTATGTAGTAGTATATTTCAGTATGTAGCAGCGTATTTCAGTATGTTGGAGTATTTTGCAGTGTATTTCAGTATGTTACAGTGTATTTCAGTATTTTGCAGTGTATTTCAGTATGTTGCAGTATATTTTAGTATGTTGCAGTATGTTGCACTGTGTTGCAGTATATTTCGGTATGTAGCAGTGTATTTCAGTGTTTTGCAGTATATTTCAGTGTGTTACAGTATTTTGCAGTGTTTTTCAGTGTGTTGAAGTGTATTTCAGTATGTTGCAGTATTTTTCATTATGTTACAGTATATTTTGGTATATTACCGTCTATTTAGGTATGTTGCAGTATATTTCAATGTGTTGCAGTGTATTTCAAAATGTTGTAGTATGTTGCAGTGAATTTCAGTATGTTACAGTGTATTTCAGTATGTTGCAGTATGTTGCAGTGTATTTCAGTATGTAGCACTGTGTTTCAGTATGTTGCAGTATATTTCAGTATGTAGCAGTGTATTTCAGTATTTTGCAGTATATTTCAATGTGTTGCAGTGTATTTCAGTATGTTACAGTGTATTTCAGTATGGTGCAGTACGTCGCAGTATATTTCAGTATGTCACAGTGTATTTCAGTATGTTGCAGTATATTTCAGTGAGTTGCAGTGTATTTCAGTGTGCTACAGCATATTTCAGTATGTTTCAGTATACTGCAATGTGTCGCAGTATATTTCAGTATGTTGCCAAATGTTGCAGTATGTAGTAGTATATTTCAGTATGTAGCAGTGTATTTCAGTATGTTGGAGTTTTTTGCAGTGTATTTCAGTATGTTACAGTGTATTTCAGTATTTTGCAGTGTATTTCAGTATGTTGCCGTATATTTTAGTATGTTGCAGTATGTTGCAGTATGTTGCAGTGTATTTCAGTATGGTGCAGTACGTCGCAGTATATTTCAGTATGTCACAGTGTATTTCAGTATGTTGCAGTATATTTCAGTGAGTTGCAGTGTATTTCAGTGTGCTACAGCATATTTCAGTATGTTTCAGTATACTGCAATGTGTCGCAGTATATTTCAGTATGTTGCCAAATGTTGCAGTATGTAGTAGTATATTTCAGTATGTAGCAGTGTATTTCAGTATGTTGGAGTATTTTGCAGTGTATTTCAGTATGTTACAGTGTATTTCAGTATTTTGGAGTGTATTTCAGTATGTTGCAGTATATTTTAGTATGTTGCAGTATGTTGCACTGTGTTGCAGTATATTTCGGTATGTAGCAGTGTATTTCAGTGTTTTGCAGTATATTTCAGTGTGTTACAGTATTTTGCAGTGTTTTTCAGTGTGTTGAAGTGTATTTCAGTATGTTGCAGTATTTTTCATTATGTTACAGTATATTTTGGTATATTACCGTATATTTAGGTATGTTGCAGTATATTTCAATGTGTTGCAGTGTATTTCAAAATGTTGTAGTATGTTGCAGTGAATTTCAGTATGTTACAGTGTATTTCAGTATGTTGCAGTATGTTGCAGTGTATTTCAGTATGTAGCACTGTGTTTCAGTATGTTGCAGTATATTTCAGTGAGTTGCAGTGTATTTCAATGTGCTACAGCATATTTCATTATGTTACAGTATATTTTGGTATATTACCGTATATTTAGGTATGTTGCAGTATACTTCAATTTGTTGCAGTGTATTTCAATATGTTCCAGTGTATTTCAGTATATTTCAGTATGTTACAGTGTATTTCAGTATTTTGCAGTGTATTTCAGTATGTTGCAGTATATTTTAGTATGTTGCAGTATGTTGCAGTGTGTTGCAGTATATTTCAGTATGTAGCAGTGTATTTCGGTGTTTTGCAGTATATTTGAGTGTGTTACAGTATTTTGCAGTGTTTTTCAGAGGTTGCAGTGTATTTCAGTATGTTGCAGTATTTTTCAATGTGTTACAGTATATTTTGGTATATTACCGTATATTTAGGTATGTTGCAGTATATTTCAACATGTTACAGTGTATTTCGGTATGTTGCAGTATATTTCAGTATGTAGCACTGTATTTCAGTATGTTAGAATATATTGCAATGTGTCGCAGTATATTTCAGTATGTTGCCGTATGTTGCAGTGTGTTGCAGTATATTTCAGTATGTAGCAGTGTATTTCAGTATTTTGCAGTATGTTTCAATGTGTTGCAGTGTATTTCAGTATGTTACAGTGTATTTCAGTATGGTGCAGTACGTCGCAGTATATTTCAGTATGTCACAGTGTATTTCAGTATGTTGCAGTATATTTCAGTGAGTTGCAGTGTATTTCAGTGTGCTACAGCATATTTCAGTATGTTTCAGTATACTGCAATGTGTCGCAGTATATTTCAGTATGTTGCCAAATGTTGCCGTATGTAGTAGTATATTTCAGTATGTAGCAGCGTATTTCAGTATGTTGGAGTATTTTGCAGTGTATTTCAGTATGTTACAGTGTATTTCAGTATTTTGCAGTGTATTTCAGTATGTTGCAGTATATTTTAGTATGTTGCAGTATGTTGCACTGTGTTGCAGTATATTTCGGTATGTAGCAGTGTATTTCAGTGTTTTGCAGTATATTTCAGTGTGTTACAGTATTTTGCAGTGTTTTTCAGTGTGTTGAAGTGTATTTCAGTATGTTGCAGTATTTTTCATTATGTTACAGTATATTTTGGTATATTACCGTATATTTAGGTATGTTGCAGTATATTTCAATGTGTTGCAGTGTATTTCAAAATGTTGTAGTATGTTGCAGTGAATTTCAGTATGTTACAGTGTATTTCAGTATGTTGCAGTATGTTGCAGTATATTTCAGTATGTAGCAGTGTATTTCAGTGTTTTGCAGTATATTTCAGTGTGTTACAGTATTTTGCAGTGTTTTTCAGTGTGTTGAAGTGTATTTCAGTATGTTGCAGTATTTTTCATTATGTTACAGTATATTTTGGTATATTACCGTATATTTAGGTAAGTTGCAGTATATTTCAATGTGTTGCAGTGTATTTCAAAATGTTGTAGTATGTTGCAGTGAATTTCAGTATGTTACAGTGTATTTCAGTATGTTGCAGTATGTTGCAGTATATTTCAGTATGTAGCACTGTGTTTCAGTATGTTGCAGTATATTTCAGTGAGTTGCAGTGTATTTCAATGTGCTACAGCATATTTCATTATGTTACAGTATATTTTGGTATATTACCGTATATTTAGGTATGTTGCAGTATATTTCAATGTGTTGCAGTGTATTTCAAAATGTTGTATTATGTTGCAGTGTATTTCAGTATGTTACAGTGTATTTCAGTATGGTGCAGTATGTTGCAGTATATTTCAGTATGTAGTAGTGTATTTTAGTATGTTGCAGTATGTTTCAGTATTTTGTAGTGTTTTGCGGTGTATTTCAGTGTGTTTCAGTGTGTTGCAGTATACTCCAATTTGTTGCAGTGTATTTCAATATGTTCCAGTGTATTTCAGTATGGTGCAGTATGTTGCAGTATATTTCAATATGTTACAGTGTATTTCAGTATGTTGCAGTATATTTCAGTGAGTTGCAGTGTATTTCAGTGTGCTACAGCATATTTCAGTATGTTACAGTATATTGCAATGTGTCGCAGTAAATTTCAGTATGTTGCAGTATTTTTCAATGTGTTACAGTATATTTCAGTAGTTTACAATATATCTCGGTATGTTGCAGTATATTTCAATGTGTTACAGTGTATTTCAATATGTTACAGTGTATTTCAGTATGTTGTTTTATTTTGCAGTATATTTCGGTGTGTTGCAGTGTATTTCAGTATGTTGCAGTATTTTCAATGTGTTCTAGTTTATTTCAGTATATTACCGCATATTTAGGTATGTTGCAGTATATTCAATGTATTACAGCGTATTTCAGTATGTTGTAGTATGTTGCAGTGTATTTCAGTACTTTGTAGTATTTTTCAATGTGTTACAGTATATTTCAGTATATTACCGTATATTTAAGTATGTTGCAGTATATTTCAATGTATTGCAGTGTATTTCAAAATGTTGTAGTATTTTGCAGTGTATTTCAGTATGTTACAGTGTATATCAGTATTCTGCAGTGTATTTCAGTATGTTGCAGTATATTTTAGTATGTTGCAGTATGTTGCACTGTGTTGCAGTAGATTTCAGTATGTAGCAGTGTATTTCAGTGTTTTGCAGTATATTTCAGTGTGTTACAGTATTTTGCAGTGTTTTTCAGTGTAATGCAGTGTATTTCAGTATGTTGCAGTATTTGTCAATGTTTTACAGTATATTTTGGTAAATTACCGTATATTTAGGAATGTTGCAGTATATTTCAATGTGTTGCAGTGTGTTTCAAAATGTTGTAGTATGTTGCAGTGTATTTCAGTTTGTTACAGTGTATTTCAGTATGTTGCAGTATGTTGCAGTATATTTCAGTATGTAGCACTGTATTTCAGTATGTTGCAGTGTATTTCAATATGTTACAGTGTATTTCAGTATGTTGCAGTATATTTCAGTGAGTTGCAGTGTATTTCAATGTGCTACAGCATATTTCAGTATGTTACAGTATATTGCAATGTGTCGCAGTATATTCCAGTATGTTACAGTGTATTTCAGTATTTTGCAGTGTATTTCAGTATGTTGCAGTAAATTTTAGTATGTTGCAGTATGTTGCAGTGTGTTGCAGTATATTTCAGTATGTAGCAGTGTATTTCAGTATTTTGCCGTATATTTCAATGTGTTGCAGTGTATTTCAATATGTTACAGTGTATTTTAGTATGTTGCAGTATGTTGCAGTATATTTCAGTATTTTGCAGTGTATTTCAAGATGTTGCAGTATATTTTAGTATGTTGCAGTATGTTGCAGTGTGCTGCAGTGTATTTCAATATGTTGCGGGATGTTGCAGTGTATTTCAGTATGTTACAGTGTATTTCATTATGTTGCAGTATATTTCAGTGTGTTACAGTATATTCCAGTATTTTACAGTACATTTCCGTATATTACACTATATTTCAGTGAGTTACAGTATGTTTCAGCGAGTTACAGTATATTTCAATGTGTTGCAGTGTATTTCAATGTATTACAGCGTATTTCAGTATGTTGTAGTATGTTGCAGTGTATTTCAGTATGTTGCAGTATGTTGCACTGTGTTGCAGTATATTTCAGTATGTAGCAGTGTATTTCAGTGTTTTGCAGTATATTTCAGTGTGTTACAGTATTTTGCAGTGTTTTTCAGTGTGTTGAAGTGTATTTCAGTATGTTGCAGTATTTTTCATTATGTTACAGTATATTTTGGTATATTACCGTATATTTAGGTATGTTGCAGTATATTTCAATGTGTTGCAGTGTATTTCAAAATGTTGTAGTATGTTGCAGTGAATTTCAGTATGTTACAGTGTATTTCAGTATGTTGCAGTATGTTGCAGTATATTTCAGTATGTAGCACTGTGTTTCAGTATGTTGCGGTATATTTCAGTGAGTTGCAGTGTATTTCAATGTGCTACAGCATATTTCATTATGTTACAGTATATTTTGGTATATTACCGTATATTTAGGTATGTTGCAGTATATTTCAATGTGTTGCAGTGTATTTCAAAATGTTGTATTATGTTGCAGTGTATTTCAGTATGTTACAGTGTATTTCAGTATGGTGCAGTATGTTGCAGTATATTTCAGTGAGTTGCAGTGTATTTCAGTGTGCTACGGCATATTTCAGTATGTTACAGTATATTGCAGTGTTTTTCAGTGTGTTGAAGTGTATTTCAGTATGTTGCAGTATACTTCAATTTGTTGCAGTGTATTTCAATATGTTCCAGTGTATTTCAGTATATTTCAGTATGTTACAGTGTATTTCAGTATTTTGCAGTGTATTTCAGTATGTTGCAGTATATTTTAGTATGTTGCAGTATGTTGCAGTGTGTTGCAGTATATTTCAGTATGTAGCAGTGTATTTCGGTGTTTTGCAGTATATTTGAGTGTGTTACAGTATTTTGCAGTGTTTTTCAGAGGTTGCAGTGTATTTCAGTATGTTGCAGTATTTTTCAATGTGTTACAGTATATTTTGGTATATTACCGTATATTTAGGTATGTTGCAGTATATTTCAACATGTTACAGTGTATTTCGGTATGTTGCAGTATATTTCAGTATGTAGCACTGTATTTCAGTATGTTAGAATATATTGCAATGTGTCGCAGTATATTTCAGTATGTTGTCGTATGTTGCAGTGTGTTGCAGTATATTTCAGTATGTAGCAGTGTTTTTCAGTATTTTGCAGTATGTTTCAATGTGTTGCAGTGTATTTCAGTATGTTACAGTGTATTTCAGTATGGTGCAGTACGTCGCAGTATATTTCAGTATGTCACAGTGTATTTCAGTATGTTGCAGTATATTTCAGTGAGTTGCAGTGTATTTCAGTGTGCTACAGCATATTTCAGTATGTTTCAGTATACTGCAATGTGTCGCAGTATATTTCAGTATGTTGCCAAATGTTGCAGTATGTAGTAGTATATTTCAGTATGTAGCAGTGTATTTCAGTATGTTGGAGTATTTTGCAGTGTATTTCAGTATGTTACAGTGTATTTCAGTATTTTGGAGTGTATTTCAGTATGTTGCAGTATATTTTAGTATGTTGCAGTATGTTGCACTGTGTTGCAGTATATTTCGGTATGTAGCAGTGTATTTCAGTGTTTTGCAGTATATTTCAGTGTGTTACAGTATTTTGCAGTGTTTTTCAGTGTGTTGAAGTGTATTTCAGTATGTTGCAGTATTTTTCATTATGTTACAGTATATTTTGGTATATTACCGTATATTTAGGTATGTTGCAGTATATTTCAATGTGTTGCAGTGTATTTCAAAATGTTGTAGTATGTTGCAGTGAATTTCAGTATGTTACAGTGTATTTCAGTATGTTGCAGTATGTTGCAGTGTATTTCAGTATGTAGCACTGTGTTTCAGTATGTTGCAGTATATTTCAGTGAGTTGCAGTGTATTTCAATGTGCTACAGCATATTTCATTATGTTACAGTATATTTTGGTATATTACCGTATATTTAGGTATGTTGCAGTATACTTCAATTTGTTGCAGTGTATTTCAATATGTTCCAGTGTATTTCAGTATATTTCAGTATGTTACAGTGTATTTCAGTATTTTGCAGTGTATTTCAGTATGTTGCAGTATATTTTAGTATGTTGCAGTATGTTGCAGTGTGTTGCAGTATATTTCAGTGAGTTGCAGTGTATTTCAGTGTGCTACAGCATATTTCAGTATGTTTCAGTATACTGCAATGTGTCGCAGTATATTTCAGTATGTTGCCAAATGTTGCAGTATGTAGTAGTATATTTCAGTATGTAGCAGTGTATTTCAGTATGTTGGAGTTTTTTGCAGTGTATTTCAGTATGTTACAGTGTATTTCAGTATTTTGCAGTGTATTTCAGTATGTTGCCGTATATTTTAGTATGTTGCAGTATGTTGCAGTATGTTGCAGTGTATTTCAGTATGGTGCAGTACGTCGCAGTATATTTCAGTATGTCACAGTGTATTTCAGTATGTTGCAGTATATTTCAGTGAGTTGCAGTGTATTTCAGTGTGCTACAGCATATTTCAGTATGTTTCAGTATACTGCAATGTGTCGCAGTATATTTCAGTATGTTGCCAAATGTTGCAGTATGTAGTAGTATATTTCAGTATGTAGCAGTGTATTTCAGTATGTTGGAGTATTTTGCAGTGTATTTCAGTATGTTACAGTGTATTTCAGTATTTTGGAGTGTATTTCAGTATGTTGCAGTATATTTTAGTATGTTGCAGTATGTTGCACTGTGTTGCAGTATATTTCGGTATGTAGCAGTGTATTTCAGTGTTTTGCAGTATATTTCAGTGTGTTACAGTATTTTGCAGTGTTTTTCAGTGTGTTGAAGTGTATTTCAGTATGTTGCAGTATTTTTCATTATGTTACAGTATATTTTGGTATATTACCGTATATTTAGGTATGTTGCAGTATATTTCAATGTGTTGCAGTGTATTTCAAAATGTTGTAGTATGTTGCAGTGAATTTCAGTATGTTACAGTGTATTTCAGTATGTTGCAGTATGTTGCAGTGTATTTCAGTATGTAGCACTGTGTTTCAGTATGTTGCAGTATATTTCAGTGAGTTGCAGTGTATTTCAATGTGCTACAGCATATTTCATTATGTTACAGTATATTTTGGTATATTACCGTATATTTAGGTATGTTGCAGTATACTTCAATTTGTTGCAGTGTATTTCAATATGTTCCAGTGTATTTCAGTATATTTCAGTATGTTACAGTGTATTTCAGTATTTTGCAGTGTATTTCAGTATGTTGCAGTATATTTTAGTATGTTGCAGTATGTTGCAGTGTGTTGCAGTATATTTCAGTATGTAGCAGTGTATTTCGGTGTTTTGCAGTATATTTGAGTGTGTTACAGTATTTTGCAGTGTTTTTCAGAGGTTGCAGTGTATTTCAGTATGTTGCAGTATTTTTCAATGTGTTACAGTATATTTTGGTATATTACCGTATATTTAGGTATGTTGCAGTATATTTCAACATGTTACAGTGTATTTCGGTATGTTGCAGTATATTTCAGTATGTAGCACTGTATTTCAGTATGTTAGAATATATTGCAATGTGTCGCAGTATATTTCAGTATGTTGCCGTATGTTGCAGTGTGTTGCAGTATATTTCAGTATGTAGCAGTGTATTTCAGTATTTTGCAGTATGTTTCAATGTGTTGCAGTGTATTTCAGTATGTTACAGTGTATTTCAGTATGGTGCAGTACGTCGCAGTATATTTCAGTATGTCACAGTGTATTTCAGTATGTTGCAGTATATTTCAGTGAGTTGCAGTGTATTTCAGTGTGCTACAGCATATTTCAGTATGTTTCAGTATACTGCAATGTGTCGCAGTATATTTCAGTATGTTGCCAAATGTTGCAGTATGTAGTAGTATATTTCAGTATGTAGCAGCGTATTTCAGTATGTTGGAGTATTTTGCAGTGTATTTCAGTATGTTACAGTGTATTTCAGTATTTTGCAGTGTATTTCAGTATGTTGCAGTATATTTTAGTATGTTGCAGTATGTTGCACTGTGTTGCAGTATATTTCGGTATGTAGCAGTGTATTTCAGTGTTTTGCAGTATATTTCAGTGTGTTACAGTATTTTGCAGTGTTTTTCAGTGTGTTGAAGTGTATTTCAGTATGTTGCAGTATTTTTCATTATGTTACAGTATATTTTGGTATATTACCGTATATTTAGGTATGTTGCAGTATATTTCAATGTGTTGCAGTGTATTTCAAAATGTTGTAGTATGTTGCAGTGAATTTCAGTATGTTACAGTGTATTTCAGTATGTTGCAGTATGTTGCAGTATATTTCAGTATGTAGCAGTGTATTTCAGTGTTTTGCAGTATATTTCAGTGTGTTACAGTATTTTGCAGTGTTTTTCAGTGTGTTGAAGTGTATTTCAGTATGTTGCAGTATTTTTCATTATGTTACAGTATATTTTGGTATATTACCGTATATTTAGGTAAGTTGCAGTATATTTCAATGTGTTGCAGTGTATTTCAAAATGTTGTAGTATGTTGCAGTGAATTTCAGTATGTTACAGTGTATTTCAGTATGTTGCAGTATGTTGCAGTATATTTCAGTATGTAGCACTGTGTTTCAGTATGTTGCAGTATATTTCAGTGAGTTGCAGTGTATTTCAATGTGCTACAGCATATTTCATTATGTTACAGTATATTTTGGTATATTACCGTATATTTAGGTATGTTGCAGTATATTTCAATGTGTTGCAGTGTATTTCAAAATGTTGTATTATGTTGCAGTGTATTTCAGTATGTTACAGTGTATTTCAGTATGGTGCAGTATGTTGCAGTATATTTCAGTATGTAGTAGTGTATTTTAGTATGTTGCAGTATGTTTCAGTATTTTGTAGTGTTTTGCGGTGTATTTCAGTGTGTTTCAGTGTGTTGCAGTATACTCCAATTTGTTGCAGTGTATTTCAATATGTTCCAGTGTATTTCAGTATGGTGCAGTATGTTGCAGTATATTTCAATATGTTACAGTGTATTTCAGTATGTTGCAGTATATTTCAGTGAGTTGCAGTGTATTTCAGTGTGCTACAGCATATTTCAGTATGTTACAGTATATTGCAATGTGTCGCAGTAAATTTCAGTATGTTGCAGTATTTTTCAATGTGTTACAGTATATTTCAGTAGTTTACAATATATCTCGGTATGTTGCAGTATATTTCAATGTGTTACAGTGTATTTCAATATGTTACAGTGTATTTCAGTATGTTGTTTTATTTTGCAGTATATTTCGGTGTGTTGCAGTGTATTTCAGTATGTTGCAGTATTTTCAATGTGTTCTAGTTTATTTCAGTATATTACCGCATATTTAGGTATGTTGCAGTATATTCAATGTATTACAGCGTATTTCAGTATGTTGTAGTATGTTGCAGTGTATTTCAGTACTTTGTAGTATTTTTCAATGTGTTACAGTATATTTCAGTATATTACCGTATATTTAAGTATGTTGCAGTATATTTCAATGTATTGCAGTGTATTTCAAAATGTTGTAGTATTTTGCAGTGTATTTCAGTATGTTACAGTGTATATCAGTATTCTGCAGTGTATTTCAGTATGTTGCAGTATATTTTAGTATGTTGCAGTATGTTGCACTGTGTTGCAGTAGATTTCAGTATGTAGCAGTGTATTTCAGTGTTTTGCAGTATATTTCAGTGTGTTACAGTATTTTGCAGTGTTTTTCAGTGTAATGCAGTGTATTTCAGTATGTTGCAGTATTTGTCAATGTTTTACAGTATATTTTGGTAAATTACCGTATATTTAGGAATGTTGCAGTATATTTCAATGTGTTGCAGTGTGTTTCAAAATGTTGTAGTATGTTGCAGTGTATTTCAGTTTGTTACAGTGTATTTCAGTATGTTGCAGTATGTTGCAGTATATTTCAGTATGTAGCACTGTATTTCAGTATGTTGCAGTGTATTTCAATATGTTACAGTGTATTTCAGTATGTTGCAGTATATTTCAGTGAGTTGCAGTGTATTTCAATGTGCTACAGCATATTTCAGTATGTTACAGTATATTGCAATGTGTCGCAGTATATTCCAGTATGTTACAGTGTATTTCAGTATTTTGCAGTGTATTTCAGTATGTTGCAGTAAATTTTAGTATGTTGCAGTATGTTGCAGTGTGTTGCAGTATATTTCAGTATGTAGCAGTGTATTTCAGTATTTTGCCGTATATTTCAATGTGTTGCAGTGTATTTCAATATGTTACAGTGTATTTTAGTATGTTGCAGTATGTTGCAGTATATTTCAGTATTTTGCAGTGTATTTCAAGATGTTGCAGTATATTTTAGTATGTTGCAGTATGTTGCAGTGTGCTGCAGTGTATTTCAATATGTTGCGGGATGTTGCAGTGTATTTCAGTATGTTACAGTGTATTTCATTATGTTGCAGTATATTTCAGTGTGTTACAGTATATTCCAGTATTTTACAGTACATTTCCGTATATTACACTATATTTCAGTGAGTTACAGTATGTTTCAGCGAGTTACAGTATATTTCAATGTGTTGCAGTGTATTTCAATGTATTACAGCGTATTTCAGTATGTTGTAGTATGTTGCAGTGTATTTCAGTATGTTGCAGTATGTTGCACTGTGTTGCAGTATATTTCAGTATGTAGCAGTGTATTTCAGTGTTTTGCAGTATATTTCAGTGTGTTACAGTATTTTGCAGTGTTTTTCAGTGTGTTGAAGTGTATTTCAGTATGTTGCAGTATTTTTCATTATGTTACAGTATATTTTGGTATATTACCGTATATTTAGGTATGTTGCAGTATATTTCAATGTGTTGCAGTGTATTTCAAAATGTTGTAGTATGTTGCAGTGAATTTCAGTATGTTACAGTGTATTTCAGTATGTTGCAGTATGTTGCAGTATATTTCAGTATGTAGCACTGTGTTTCAGTATGTTGCGGTATATTTCAGTGAGTTGCAGTGTATTTCAATGTACTACAGCATATTTCATTATGTTACAGTATATTTTGGTATATTACCGTATATTTAGGTATGTTGCAGTATATTTCAATGTGTTGCAGTGTATTTCAAAATGTTGTATTATGTTGCAGTGTATTTCAGTATGTTACAGTGTATTTCAGTATGGTGCAGTATGTTGCAGTATATTTCAGTGAGTTGCAGTGTATTTCAGTGTGCTACGGCATATTTCAGTATGTTACAGTATATTGCAGTGTTTTTCAGTGTGTTGAAGTGTATTTCAGTATGTTGCAGTATACTTCAATTTGTTGCAGTGTATTTCAATATGTTCCAGTGTATTTCAGTATATTTCAGTATGTTACAGTGTATTTCAGTATTTTGCAGTGTATTTCAGTATGTTGCAGTATATTTTAGTATGTTGCAGTATGTTGCAGTGTGTTGCAGTATATTTCAGTATGTAGCAGTGTATTTCGGTGTTTTGCAGTATATTTGAGTGTGTTACAGTATTTTGCAGTGTTTTTCAGAGGTTGCAGTGTATTTCAGTATGTTGCAGTATTTTTCAATGTGTTACAGTATATTTTGGTATATTACCGTATATTTAGGTATGTTGCAGTATATTTCAACATGTTACAGTGTATTTCGGTATGTTGCAGTATATTTCAGTATGTAGCACTGTATTTCAGTATGTTAGAATATATTGCAATGTGTCGCAGTATATTTCAGTATGTTGTCGTATGTTGCAGTGTGTTGCAGTATATTTCAGTATGTAGCAGTGTTTTTCAGTATTTTGCAGTATGTTTCAATGTGTTGCAGTGTATTTCAGTATGTTACAGTGTATTTCAGTATGGTGCAGTACGTCGCAGTATATTTCAGTATGTCACAGTGTATTTCAGTATGTTGCAGTATATTTCAGTGAGTTGCAGTGTATTTCAGTGTGCTACAGCATATTTCAGTATGTTTCAGTATACTGCAATGTGTCGCAGTATATTTCAGTATGTTGCCAAATGTTGCAGTATGTAGTAGTATATTTCAGTATGTAGCAGTGTATTTCAGTATGTTGGAGTATTTTGCAGTGTATTTCAGTATGTTACAGTGTATTTCAGTATTTTGGAGTGTATTTCAGTATGTTGCAGTATATTTTAGTATGTTGCAGTATGTTGCACTGTGTTGCAGTATATTTCGGTATGTAGCAGTGTATTTCAGTGTTTTGCAGTATATTTCAGTGTGTTACAGTATTTTGCAGTGTTTTTCAGTGTGTTGAAGTGTATTTCAGTATGTTGCAGTATTTTTCATTATGTTACAGTATATTTTGGTATATTACCGTATATTTAGGTATGTTGCAGTATATTTCAATGTGTTGCAGTGTATTTCAAAATGTTGTAGTATGTTGCAGTGAATTTCAGTATGTTACAGTGTATTTCAGTATGTTGCAGTATGTTGCAGTGTATTTCAGTATGTAGCACTGTGTTTCAGTATGTTGCAGTATATTTCAGTGAGTTGCAGTGTATTTCAATGTGCTACAGCATATTTCATTATGTTACAGTATATTTTGGTATATTACCGTATATTTAGGTATGTTGCAGTATACTTCAATTTGTTGCAGTGTATTTCAATATGTTCCAGTGTATTTCAGTATATTTCAGTATGTTACAGTGTATTTCAGTATTTTGCAGTGTATTTCAGTATGTTGCAGTATATTTTAGTATGTTGCAGTATGTTGCAGTGTGTTGCAGTATATTTCAGTATGTAGCAGTGTATTTCGGTGTTTTGCAGTATATTTGAGTGTGTTACAGTATTTTGCAGTGTTTTTCAGAGGTTGCAGTGTATTTCAGTATGTTGCAGTATTTTTCAATGTGTTACAGTATATTTTGGTATATTACCGTATATTTAGGTATGTTGCAGTATATTTCAACATGTTACAGTGTATTTCGGTATGTTGCAGTATATTTCAGTATGTAGCACTGTATTTCAGTATGTTAGAATATATTGCAATGTGTCGCAGTATATTTCAGTATGTTGCCGTATGTTGCAGTGTGTTGCAGTATATTTCAGTATGTAGCAGTGTATTTCAGTATTTTGCAGTATGTTTCAATGTGTTGCAGTGTATTTCAGTATGTTACAGTGTATTTCAGTATGGTGCAGTACGTCGCAGTATATTTCAGTATGTCACAGTGTATTTCAGTATGTTGCAGTATATTTCAGTGAGTTGCAGTGTATTTCAGTGTGCTACAGCATATTTCAGTATGTTTCAGTATACTGCAATGTGTCGCAGTATATTTCAGTATGTTGCCAAATGTTGCAGTATGTAGTAGTATATTTCAGTATGTAGCAGCGTATTTCAGTATGTTGGAGTATTTTGCAGTGTATTTCAGTATGTTACAGTGTATTTCAGTATTTTGCAGTGTATTTCAGTATGTTGCAGTATATTTTAGTATGTTGCAGTATGTTGCACTGTGTTGCAGTATATTTCGGTATGTAGCAGTGTATTTCAGTGTTTTGCAGTATATTTCAGTGTGTTACAGTATTTTGCAGTGTTTTTTAGTGTGTTGAAGTGTATTTCAGTATGTTGCAGTATTTTTCATTATGTTACAGTATATTTTGGTATATTACCGTATATTTAGGTATGTTGCAGTATATTTCAATGTGTTGCAGTGTATTTCAAAATGTTGTAGTATGTTGCAGTGAATTTCAGTATGTTACAGTGTATTTCAGTATGTTGCAGTATGTTGCAGTGTATTTCAGTATGTAGCACTGTGTTTCAGTATGTTGCAGTATATTTCAGTATGTAGCAGTGTATTTCAGTATTTTGCAGTATATTTCAATGTGTTGCAGTGTATTTCAGTATGTTACAGTGTATTTCAGTATGGTGCAGTACGTCGCAGTATATTTCAGTATGTCACAGTGTATTTCAGTATGTTGCAGTATATTTCAGTGAGTTGCAGTGTATTTCAGTGTGCTACAGCATATTTCAGTATGTTTCAGTATACTGCAATGTGTCGCAGTATATTTCAGTATGTTGCCAAATGTTGCAGTATGTAGTAGTATATTTCAGTATGTAGCAGTGTATTTCAGTATGTTGGAGTTTTTTGCAGTGTATTTCAGTATGTTACAGTGTATTTCAGTATTTTGCAGTGTATTTCAGTATGTTGCAGTATATTTTAGTATGTTGCAGTATGTTGCACTGTGTTGCAGTATATTTCGGTATGTAGCAGTGTATTTCAGTGTTTTGCAGTATATTTCAGTGTGTTACAGTATTTTGCAGTGTTTTTCAGTGTGTTGAAGTGTATTTCAGTATGTTGCAGTATTTTTCATTATGTTACAGTATATTTTGGTATATTACCGTATATTTAGGTATGTTGCAGTATATTTCAATGTGTTGCAGTGTATTTCAAAATGTTGTAGTATGTTGCAGTGAATTTCAGTATGTTACAGTGTATTTCATTATGTTGCAGTATGTTGCAGTATATTTCAGTATGTAGCACTGTGTTTCAGTATGTTGCAGTATATTTCAGTGAGTTGCAGTGTATTTCAATGTGCTACAGCATATTTCATTATGTTACAGTATATTTTGGTATATTACCGTATATTTAGGTATGTTGCAGTATATTTCAATGTGTTGCAGTGTATTTCAAAATGTTGTATTATGTTGCAGTGTATTTCAGTATGTTACAGTGTATTTCAGTATGGTGCAGTATGTTGCAGTATATTTCAGTATGTAGTAGTGTATTTCAGTATGTTGCAGTATGTTTCAGTATGTTGTAGTGTTTTGCGGTGTATTTCAGTGTGTTTCAGTGTGTTGCAGTATACTTCAATTTGTTGCAGTGTATTTCAATATGTTCCAGTGTATTTCAGTATGTTGCAGTATGTTGCAGTACATTTCAATATGTTACAGTGTATTTCAGTATGTTGCAGTATATTTCAGTGAGTTGCAGTGTATTTCAGTGTGCTACGGCATATTTCAGTATGTTACAGTATATTGCAGTGTTTTTCAGTGTGTTGAAGTGTATTTCAGTATGTTGCAGTATACTTCAATTTGTTGCAGTGTATTTCAATATGTTCCAGTGTATTTCAGTATATTTCAGTATGTTACAGTGTATTTCAGTATTTTGCAGTGTATTTCAGTATGTTGCAGTATATTTTAGTATGTTGCAGTATGTTGCAGTGTGTTGCAGTATATTTCAGTATGTAGCAGTGTATTTCGGTGTTTTGCAGTATATTTGAGTGTGTTACAGTATTTTGCAGTGTTTTTCAGAGGTTGCAGTGTATTTCAGTATGTTGCAGTATTTTTCAATGTGTTACAGTATATTTTGGTATATTACCGTATATTTAGGTATGTTGCAGTATACTTCAACATGTTACAGTGTATTTCGGTATGTTGCAGTATATTTCAGTATGTAGCACTGTATTTCAGTATGTTAGAATATATTGCAATGTGTCGCAGTATATTTCAGTATGTTGCCGTATGTTGCAGTGTGTTGCAGTATATTTCAGTATGTAGCAGTGTATTTCAGTATTTTGCAGTATATTTCAATGTGTTGCAGTGTATTTCAGTATGTTACAGTGTATTTCAGTATGGTGCAGTATGTCGCAGTATATTTCAGTATGTCACAGTGTATTTCAGTATGTTGCAGTATATTTCAGTGAGTTGCAGTGTATTTCAGTGTGCTACAGCATATTTCAGTATGTTTCAGTATACTGCAATGTGTCGCAGTATATTTCAGTATGTTGCCAAATGTTGCAGTATGTAGTAGTATATTTCAGTATGTAGCAGTGTATTTCAGTATGTTGGAGTATTTTGCAGTGTATTTCAGTATGTTACAGTGTATTTCAGTATTTTGCAGTGTATTTCAGTATGTTGCAGTATATTTTAGTATGTTGCAGTATGTTGCACTGTGTTGCAGTATATTTCGGTATGTAGCAGTGTATTTCAGTGTTTTGCAGTATATTTCAGTGTGTTACAGTATTTTGCAGTGTTTTTCAGTGTGTTGAAGTGTATTTCAGTATGTTGCAGTATGTTGCAGTATATTTCAGTGAGTTGCAGTGTATTTCAGTGTGCTACGGCATATTTCAGTATGTTACAGTATATTGCAGTGTTTTTCAGTGTGTTGAAGTGTATTTCAGTATGTTGCAGTATATTTCAATGTGTTGCAGTGTATTTCAAAATGTTGTAGTATGTTGCAGTGAATTTCAGTATGTTACAGTGTATTTCAGTATGTTGCAGTATGTTGCAGTGTATTTCAGTATGTAGCACTGTGTTTCAGTATGTTGCAGTATATTTCAGTGAGTTGCAGTGTATTTCAATGTGCTACAGCATATTTCATTATGTTACAGTATATTTTGGTATATTACCGTATATTTAGGTATGTTGCAGTATACTTCAATTTGTTGCAGTGTATTTCAATATGTTCCAGTGTATTTCAGTATATTTCAGTATGTTACAGTGTATTTCAGTATTTTGCAGTGTATTTCAGTATGTTGCAGTATATTTTAGTATGTTGCAGTATGTTGCAGTGTGTTGCAGTATATTTCAGTATGTAGCAGTGTATTTCGGTGTTTTGCAGTATATTTGAGTGTGTTACAGTATTTTGCAGTGTTTTTCAGAGGTTGCAGTGTATTTCAGTATGTTGCAGTATTTTTCAATGTGTTACAGTATATTTTGGTATATTACCGTATATTTAGGTATGTTGCAGTATATTTCAACATGTTACAGTGTATTTCGGTATGTTGCAGTATATTTCAGTATGTAGCACTGTATTTCAGTATGTTAGAATATATTGCAATGTGTCGCAGTATATTTCAGTATGTTGCCGTATGTTGCAGTGTGTTGCAGTATATTTCAGTATGTAGCAGTGTATTTCAGTATTTTGCAGTATGTTTCAATGTGTTGCAGTGTATTTCAGTATGTTACAGTGTATTTCAGTATGGTGCAGTACGTCGCAGTATATTTCAGTATGTCACAGTGTATTTCAGTATGTTGCAGTATATTTCAGTGAGTTGCAGTGTATTTCAGTGTGCTACAGCATATTTCAGTATGTTTCAGTATACTGCAATGTGTCGCAGTATATTTCAGTATGTTGCCAAATGTTGCAGTATGTAGTAGTATATTTCAGTATGTAGCAGCGTATTTCAGTATGTTGGAGTATTTTGCAGTGTATTTCAGTATGTTACAGTGTATTTCAGTATTTTGCAGTGTATTTCAGTATGTTGCAGTATATTTTAGTATGTTGCAGTATGTTGCACTGTGTTGCAGTATATTTCGGTATGTAGCAGTGTATTTCAGTGTTTTGCAGTATATTTCAGTGTGTTACAGTATTTTGCAGTGTTTTTCAGTGTGTTGAAGTGTATTTCAGTATGTTGCAGTATTTTTCATTATGTTACAGTATATTTTGGTATATTACCGTATATTTAGGTATGTTGCAGTATATTTCAATGTGTTGCAGTGTATTTCAAAATGTTGTAGTATGTTGCAGTGAATTTCAGTATGTTACAGTGTATTTCAGTATGTTGCAGTATGTTGCAGTGTATTTCAGTATGTAGCACTGTGTTTCAGTATGTTGCAGTATATTTCAGTATGTAGCAGTGTATTTCAGTATTTTGCAGTATATTTCAATGTGTTGCAGTGTATTTCAGTATGTTACAGTGTATTTCAGTATGGTGCAGTACGTCGCAGTATATTTCAGTATGTCACAGTGTATTTCAGTATGTTGCAGTATATTTCAGTGAGTTGCAGTGTATTTCAGTGTGCTACAGCATATTTCAGTATGTTTCAGTATACTGCAATGTGTCGCAGTATATTTCAGTATGTTGCCAAATGTTGCAGTATGTAGTAGTATATTTCAGTATGTAGCAGTGTATTTCAGTATGTTGGAGTTTTTTGCAGTGTATTTCAGTATGTTACAGTGTATTTCAGTATTTTGCAGTGTATTTCAGTATGTTGCAGTATATTTTAGTATGTTGCAGTATGTTGCACTGTGTTGCAGTATATTTCGGTATGTAGCAGTGTATTTCAGTGTTTTGCAGTATATTTCAGTGTGTTACAGTATTTTGCAGTGTTTTTCAGTGTGTTGAAGTGTATTTCAGTATGTTGCAGTATTTTTCATTATGTTACAGTATATTTTGGTATATTACCGTATATTTAGGTATGTTGCAGTATATTTCAATGTGTTGCAGTGTATTTCAAAATGTTGTAGTATGTTGCAGTGAATTTCAGTATGTTACAGTGTATTTCATTATGTTGCAGTATGTTGCAGTATATTTCAGTATGTAGCACTGTGTTTCAGTATGTTGCAGTATATTTCAGTGAGTTGCAGTGTATTTCAATGTGCTACAGCATATTTCATTATGTTACAGTATATTTTGGTATATTACCGTATATTTAGGTATGTTGCAGTATATTTCAATGTGTTGCAGTGTATTTCAAAATGTTGTATTATGTTGCAGTGTATTTCAGTATGTTACAGTGTATTTCAGTATGGTGCAGTATGTTGCAGTATATTTCAGTATGTAGTAGTGTATTTCAGTATGTTGCAGTATGTTTCAGTATGTTGTAGTGTTTTGCGGTGTATTTCAGTGTGTTTCAGTGTGTTGCAGTATACTTCAATTTGTTGCAGTGTATTTCAATATGTTCCAGTGTATTTCAGTATGTTGCAGTATGTTGCAGTACATTTCAATATGTTACAGTGTATTTCAGTATGTTGCAGTATATTTCAGTGAGTTGCAGTGTATTTCAGTGTGCTACGGCATATTTCAGTATGTTACAGTATATTGCAGTGTTTTTCAGTGTGTTGAAGTGTATTTCAGTATGTTGCAGTATACTTCAATTTGTTGCAGTGTATTTCAATATGTTCCAGTGTATTTCAGTATATTTCAGTATGTTACAGTGTATTTCAGTATTTTGCAGTGTATTTCAGTATGTTGCAGTATATTTTAGTATGTTGCAGTATGTTGCAGTGTGTTGCAGTATATTTCAGTATGTAGCAGTGTATTTCGGTGTTTTGCAGTATATTTGAGTGTGTTACAGTATTTTGCAGTGTTTTTCAGAGGTTGCAGTGTATTTCAGTATGTTGCAGTATTTTTCAATGTGTTACAGTATATTTTGGTATATTACCGTATATTTAGGTATGTTGCAGTATACTTCAACATGTTACAGTGTATTTCGGTATGTTGCAGTATATTTCAGTATGTAGCACTGTATTTCAGTATGTTAGAATATATTGCAGTGTGTCGCAGTATATTTCAGTATGTTGCCGTATGTTGCAGTGTGTTGCAGTATATTTCAGTATGTAGCAGTGTATTTCAGTATTTTGCAGTATATTTCAATGTGTTGCAGTGTATTTCAGTATGTTACAGTGTATTTCAGTATGGTGCAGTATGTCGCAGTATATTTCAGTATGTCACAGTGTATTTCAGTATGTTGCAGTATATTTCAGTGAGTTGCAGTGTATTTCAGTGTGCTACAGCATATTTCAGTATGTTTCAGTATACTGCAATGTGTCGCAGTATATTTCAGTATGTTGCCAAATGTTGCAGTATGTAGTAGTATATTTCAGTATGTAGCAGTGTATTTCAGTATGTTGGAGTATTTTGCAGTGTATTTCAGTATGTTACAGTGTATTTCAGTATTTTGCAGTGTATTTCAGTATGTTGCAGTATATTTTAGTATGTTGCAGTATGTTGCACTGTGTTGCAGTATATTTCGGTATGTAGCAGTGTATTTCAGTGTTTTGCAGTATATTTCAGTGTGTTACAGTATTTTGCAGTGTTTTTCAGTGTGTTGAAGTGTATTTCAGTATGTTGCAGTATGTTGCAGTATATTTCAGTGAGTTGCAGTGTATTTCAGTGTGCTACGGCATATTTCAGTATGTTACAGTATATTGCAGTGTTTTTCAGTGTGTTGAAGTGTATTTCAGTATGTTGCAGTATACTTCAATTTGTTGCAGTGTATTTCAATATGTTCCAGTGTATTTCAGTATATTTCAGTATGTTACAGTGTATTTCAGTATTTTGCAGTGTATTTCAGTATGTTGCAGTATATTTTAGTATGTTGCAGTATGTTGCAGTGTGTTGCAGTATATTTCAGTATGTAGCAGTGTATTTCGGTGTTTTGCAGTATATTTGAGTGTGTTACAGTATTTTGCAGTGTTTTTCAGAGGTTGCAGTGTATTTCAGTATGTTGCAGTATTTTTCAATGTGTTACAGTATATTTTGGTATATTACCGTATATTTAGGTATGTTGCAGTATATTTCAACATGTTACAGTGTATTTCGGTATGTTGCAGTATATTTCAGTATGTAGCACTGTATTTCAGTATGTTAGAATATATTGCAATGTGTCGCAGTATATTTCAGTATGTTGCCGTATGTTGCAGTGTGTTGCAGTATATTTCAGTATGTAGCAGTGTTTTTCAGTATTTTGCAGTATGTTTCAATGTGTTGCAGTGTATTTCAGTATGTTACAGTGTATTTCAGTATGGTGCAGTACGTCGCAGTATATTTCAGTATGTCACAGTGTATTTCAGTATGTTGCAGTATATTTCAGTGAGTTGCAGTGTATTTCAGTGTGCTACAGCATATTTCAGTATGTTTCAGTATACTGCAATGTGTCGCAGTATATTTCAGTATGTTGCCAAATGTTGCAGTATGTAGTAGTATATTTCAGTATGTAGCAGTGTATTTCAGTATGTTGGAGTATTTTGCAGTGTATTTCAGTATGTTACAGTGTATTTCAGTATTTTGGAGTGTATTTCAGTATGTTGCAGTATATTTTAGTATGTTGCAGTATGTTGCACTGTGTTGCAGTATATTTCGGTATGTAGCAGTGTATTTCAGTGTTTTGCAGTATATTTCAGTGTGTTACAGTATTTTGCAGTGTTTTTCAGTGTGTTGAAGTGTATTTCAGTATGTTGCAGTATTTTTCATTATGTTACAGTATATTTTGGTATATTACCGTATATTTAGGTATGTTGCAGTATATTTCAATGTGTTGCAGTGTATTTCAAAATGTTGTAGTATGTTGCAGTGAATTTCAGTATGTTACAGTGTATTTCAGTATGTTGCAGTATGTTGCAGTGTATTTCAGTATGTAGCACTGTGTTTCAGTATGTTGCAGTATATTTCAGTGAGTTGCAGTGTATTTCAATGTGCTACAGCATATTTCATTATGTTACAGTATATTTTGGTATATTACCGTATATTTAGGTATGTTGCAGTATACTTCAATTTGTTGCAGTGTATTTCAATATGTTCCAGTGTATTTCAGTATATTTCAGTATGTTACAGTGTATTTCAGTATTTTGCAGTGTATTTCAGTATGTTGCAGTATATTTTAGTATGTTGCAGTATGTTGCAGTGTGTTGCAGTATATTTCAGTATGTAGCAGTGTATTTCGGTGTTTTGCAGTATATTTGAGTGTGTTACAGTATTTTGCAGTGTTTTTCAGAGGTTGCAGTGTATTTCAGTATGTTGCAGTATTTTTCAATGTGTTACAGTATATTTTGGTATATTACCGTATATTTAGGTATGTTGCAGTATATTTCAACATGTTACAGTGTATTTCGGTATGTTGCAGTATATTTCAGTATGTAGCACTGTATTTCAGTATGTTAGAATATATTGCAATGTGTCGCAGTATATTTCAGTATGTTGCCGTATGTTGCAGTGTGTTGCAGTATATTTCAGTATGTAGCAGTGTATTTCAGTATTTTGCAGTATGTTTCAATGTGTTGCAGTGTATTTCAGTATGTTACAGTGTATTTCAGTATGGTGCAGTACGTCGCAGTATATTTCAGTATGTCACAGTGTATTTCAGTATGTTGCAGTATATTTCAGTGAGTTGCAGTGTATTTCAGTGTGCTACAGCATATTTCAGTATGTTTCAGTATACTGCAATGTGTCGCAGTATATTTCAGTATGTTGCCAAATGTTGCAGTATGTAGTAGTATATTTCAGTATGTAGCAGCGTATTTCAGTATGTTGGAGTATTTTGCAGTGTATTTCAGTATGTTACAGTGTATTTCAGTATTTTGCAGTGTATTTCAGTATGTTGCAGTATATTTTAGTATGTTGCAGTATGTTGCACTGTGTTGCAGTATATTTCGGTATGTAGCAGTGTATTTCAGTGTTTTGCAGTATATTTCAGTGTGTTACAGTATTTTGCAGTGTTTTTCAGTGTGTTGAAGTGTATTTCAGTATGTTGCAGTATGTTGCAGTATATTTCAGTGAGTTGCAGTGTATTTCAGTGTGCTACGGCATATTTCAGTATGTTACAGTATATTGCAGTGTTTTTCAGTGTGTTGAAGTGTATTTCAGTATGTTGCAGTATACTTCAATTTGTTGCAGTGTATTTCAATATGTTCCAGTGTATTTCAGTATATTTCAGTATGTTACAGTGTATTTCAGTATTTTGCAGTGTATTTCAGTATGTTGCAGTATATTTTAGTATGTTGCAGTATGTTGCAGTGTGTTGCAGTATATTTCAGTATGTAGCAGTGTATTTCGGTGTTTTGCAGTATATTTGAGTGTGTTACAGTATTTTGCAGTGTTTTTCAGAGGTTGCAGTGTATTTCAGTATGTTGCAGTATTTTTCAATGTGTTACAGTATATTTTGGTATATTACCGTATATTTAGGTATGTTGCAGTATATTTCAACATGTTACAGTGTATTTCGGTATGTTGCAGTATATTTCAGTATGTAGCACTGTATTTCAGTATGTTAGAATATATTGCAATGTGTCGCAGTATATTTCAGTATGTTGCCGTATGTTGCAGTGTGTTGCAGTATATTTCAGTATGTAGCAGTGTTTTTCAGTATTTTGCAGTATGTTTCAATGTGTTGCAGTGTATTTCAGTATGTTACAGTGTATTTCAGTATGGTGCAGTACGTCGCAGTATATTTCAGTATGTCACAGTGTATTTCAGTATGTTGCAGTATATTTCAGTGAGTTGCAGTGTATTTCAGTGTGCTACAGCATATTTCAGTATGTTTCAGTATACTGCAATGTGTCGCAGTATATTTCAGTATGTTGCCAAATGTTGCAGTATGTAGTAGTATATTTCAGTATGTAGCAGTGTATTTCAGTATGTTGGAGTATTTTGCAGTGTATTTCAGTATGTTACAGTGTATTTCAGTATTTTGGAGTGTATTTCAGTATGTTGCAGTATATTTTAGTATGTTGCAGTATGTTGCACTGTGTTGCAGTATATTTCGGTATGTAGCAGTGTATTTCAGTGTTTTGCAGTATATTTCAGTGTGTTACAGTATTTTGCAGTGTTTTTCAGTGTGTTGAAGTGTATTTCAGTATGTTGCAGTATTTTTCATTATGTTACAGTATATTTTGGTATATTACCGTATATTTAGGTATGTTGCAGTATATTTCAATGTGTTGCAGTGTATTTCAAAATGTTGTAGTATGTTGCAGTGAATTTCAGTATGTTACAGTGTATTTCAGTATGTTGCAGTATGTTGCAGTGTATTTCAGTATGTAGCACTGTGTTTCAGTATGTTGCAGTATATTTCAGTGAGTTGCAGTGTATTTCAATGTGCTACAGCATATTTCATTATGTTACAGTATATTTTGGTATATTACCGTATATTTAGGTATGTTGCAGTATACTTCAATTTGTTGCAGTGTATTTCAATATGTTCCAGTGTATTTCAGTATATTTCAGTATGTTACAGTGTATTTCAGTATTTTGCAGTGTATTTCAGTATGTTGCAGTATATTTTAGTATGTTGCAGTATGTTGCAGTGTGTTGCAGTATATTTCAGTATGTAGCAGTGTATTTCGGTGTTTTGCAGTATATTTGAGTGTGTTACAGTATTTTGCAGTGTTTTTCAGAGGTTGCAGTGTATTTCAGTATGTTGCAGTATTTTTCAATGTGTTACAGTATATTTTGGTATATTACCGTATATTTAGGTATGTTGCAGTATATTTCAACATGTTACAGTGTATTTCGGTATGTTGCAGTATATTTCAGTATGTAGCACTGTATTTCAGTATGTTAGAATATATTGCAATGTGTCGCAGTATATTTCAGTATGTTGCCGTATGTTGCAGTGTGTTGCAGTATATTTCAGTATGTAGCAGTGTATTTCAGTATTTTGCAGTATGTTTCAATGTGTTGCAGTGTATTTCAGTATGTTACAGTGTATTTCAGTATGGTGCAGTACGTCGCAGTATATTTCAGTATGTCACAGTGTATTTCAGTATGTTGCAGTATATTTCAGTGAGTTGCAGTGTATTTCAGTGTGCTACAGCATATTTCAGTATGTTTCAGTATACTGCAATGTGTCGCAGTATATTTCAGTATGTTGCCAAATGTTGCAGTATGTAGTAGTATATTTCAGTATGTAGCAGCGTATTTCAGTATGTTGGAGTATTTTGCAGTGTATTTCAGTATGTTACAGTGTATTTCAGTATTTTGCAGTGTATTTCAGTATGTTGCAGTATATTTTAGTATGTTGCAGTATGTTGCACTGTGTTGCAGTATATTTCGGTATGTAGCAGTGTATTTCAGTGTTTTGCAGTATATTTCAGTGTGTTACAGTATTTTGCAGTGTTTTTCAGTGTGTTGAAGTGTATTTCAGTATGTTGCAGTATTTTTCATTATGTTACAGTATATTTTGGTATATTACCGTATATTTAGGTATGTTGCAGTATATTTCAATGTGTTGCAGTGTATTTCAAAATGTTGTAGTATGTTGCAGTGAATTTCAGTATGTTACAGTGTATTTCAGTATGTTGCAGTATGTTGCAGTGTATTTCAGTATGTAGCACTGTGTTTCAGTATGTTGCAGTATATTTCAGTATGTAGCAGTGTATTTCAGTATTTTGCAGTATATTTCAATGTGTTGCAGTGTATTTCAGTATGTTACAGTGTATTTCAGTATGGTGCAGTACGTCGCAGTATATTTCAGTATGTCACAGTGTATTTCAGTATGTTGCAGTATATTTCAGTGAGTTGCAGTGTATTTCAGTGTGCTACAGCATATTTCAGTATGTTTCAGTATACTGCAATGTGTCGCAGTATATTTCAGTATGTTGCCAAATGTTGCAGTATGTAGTAGTATATTTCAGTATGTAGCAGTGTATTTCAGTATGTTGGAGTTTTTTGCAGTGTATTTCAGTATGTTACAGTGTATTTCAGTATTTTGCAGTGTATTTCAGTATGTTGCAGTATATTTTAGTATGTTGCAGTATGTTGCACTGTGTTGCAGTATATTTCGGTATGTAGCAGTGTATTTCAGTGTTTTGCAGTATATTTCAGTGTGTTACAGTATTTTGCAGTGTTTTTCAGTGTGTTGAAGTGTATTTCAGTATGTTGCAGTATTTTTCATTATGTTACAGTATATTTTGGTATATTACCGTATATTTAGGTATGTTGCAGTATATTTCAATGTGTTGCAGTGTATTTCAAAATGTTGTAGTATGTTGCAGTGAATTTCAGTATGTTACAGTGTATTTCATTATGTTGCAGTATGTTGCAGTATATTTCAGTATGTAGCACTGTGTTTCAGTATGTTGCAGTATATTTCAGTGAGTTGCAGTGTATTTCAATGTGCTACAGCATATTTCATTATGTTACAGTATATTTTGGTATATTACCGTATATTTAGGTATGTTGCAGTATATTTCAATGTGTTGCAGTGTATTTCAAAATGTTGTATTATGTTGCAGTGTATTTCAGTATGTTACAGTGTATTTCAGTATGGTGCAGTATGTTGCAGTATATTTCAGTATGTAGTAGTGTATTTCAGTATGTTGCAGTATGTTTCAGTATGTTGTAGTGTTTTGCGGTGTATTTCAGTGTGTTTCAGTGTGTTGCAGTATACTTCAATTTGTTGCAGTGTATTTCAATATGTTCCAGTGTATTTCAGTATGTTGCAGTATGTTGCAGTACATTTCAATATGTTACAGTGTATTTCAGTATGTTGCAGTATATTTCAGTGAGTTGCAGTGTATTTCAGTGTGCTACGGCATATTTCAGTATGTTACAGTATATTGCAGTGTTTTTCAGTGTGTTGAAGTGTATTTCAGTATGTTGCAGTATACTTCAATTTGTTGCAGTGTATTTCAATATGTTCCAGTGTATTTCAGTATATTTCAGTATGTTACAGTGTATTTCAGTATTTTGCAGTGTATTTCAGTATGTTGCAGTATATTTTAGTATGTTGCAGTATGTTGCAGTGTGTTGCAGTATATTTCAGTATGTAGCAGTGTATTTCGGTGTTTTGCAGTATATTTGAGTGTGTTACAGTATTTTGCAGTGTTTTTCAGAGGTTGCAGTGTATTTCAGTATGTTACAGTGTATTTCAGTATGGTGCAGTATGTCGCAGTATATTTCAGTATGTCACAGTGTATTTCAGTATGTTGCAGTATATTTCAGTGAGTTGCAGTGTATTTCAGTGTGCTACAGCATATTTCAGTATGTTTCAGTATACTGCAATGTGTAGCAGTATATTTCAGTATGTTGCCAAATGTTGCAGTATGTAGTAGTATATTTCAGTATGTAGCAGTGTATTTCAGTATGTTGGAGTATTTTGCAGTGTATTTCAGTATGTTACAGTGTATTTCAGTATTTTGCAGTGTATTTCAGTATGTTGCAGTATATTTTAGTATGTTGCAGTATGTTGCACTGTGTTGCAGTATATTTCGGTATGTAGCAGTGTATTTCAGTGTTTTGCAGTATATTTCAGTGTGTTACAGTATTTTGCAGTGTTTTTCAGTGTGTTGAAGTGTATTTCAGTATGTTGCAGTATGTTGCAGTATATTTCAGTGAGTTGCAGTGTATTTCAGTGTGCTACGGCATATTTCAGTATGTTACAGTATATTGCAGTGTTTTTCAGTGTGTTGAAGTGTATTTCAGTATGTTGCAGTATACTTCAATTTGTTGCAGTGTATTTCAATATGTTCCAGTGTATTTCAGTATATTTCAGTATGTTACAGTGTATTTCAGTATTTTGCAGTGTATTTCAGTATGTTGCAGTATATTTTAGTATGTTGCAGTATGTTGCAGTGTGTTGCAGTATATTTCAGTATGTAGCAGTGTATTTCGGTGTTTTGCAGTATATTTGAGTGTGTTACAGTATTTTGCAGTGTTTTTCAGAGGTTGCAGTGTATTTCAGTATGTTGCAGTATTTTTCAATGTGTTACAGTATATTTTGGTATATTACCGTATATTTAGGTATGTTGCAGTATATTTCAACATGTTACAGTGTATTTCGGTATGTTGCAGTATATTTCAGTATGTAGCACTGTATTTCAGTATGTTAGAATATATTGCAATGTGTCGCAGTATATTTCAGTATGTTGCCGTATGTTGCAGTGTGTTGCAGTATATTTCAGTATGTAGCAGTGTTTTTCAGTATTTTGTAGTATGTTTCAATGTGTTGCAGTGTATTTCAGTATGTTACAGTGTATTTCAGTATGGTGCAGTACGTCGCAGTATATTTCAGTATGTCACAGTGTATTTCAGTATGTTGCAGTATATTTCAGTGAGTTGCAGTGTATTTCAGTGTGCTACAGCATATTTCAGTATGTTTCAGTATACTGCAATGTGTCGCAGTATATTTCAGTATGTTGCCAAATGTTGCAGTATGTAGTAGTATATTTCAGTATGTAGCAGTGTATTTCAGTATGTTGGAGTATTTTGCAGTGTATTTCAGTATGTTACAGTGTATTTCAGTATTTTGGAGTGTATTTCAGTATGTTGCAGTATATTTTAGTATGTTGCAGTATGTTGCACTGTGTTGCAGTATATTTCGGTATGTAGCAGTGTATTTCAGTGTTTTGCAGTATATTTCAGTGTGTTACAGTATTTTGCAGTGTTTTTCAGTGTGTTGAAGTGTATTTCAGTATGTTGCAGTATTTTTCATTATGTTACAGTATATTTTGGTATATTACCGTATATTTAGGTATGTTGCAGTATATTTCAATGTGTTGCAGTGTATTTCAAAATGTTGTAGTATGTTGCAGTGAATTTCAGTATGTTACAGTGTATTTCAGTATGTTGCAGTATGTTGCAGTGTATTTCAGTATGTAGCACTGTGTTTCAGTATGTTGCAGTATATTTCAGTGAGTTGCAGTGTATTTCAATGTGCTACAGCATATTTCATTATGTTACAGTATATTTTGGTATATTACCGTATATTTAGGTATGTTGCAGTATACTTCAATTTGTTGCAGTGTATTTCAATATGTTCCAGTGTATTTCAGTATATTTCAGTATGTTACAGTGTATTTCAGTATTTTGCAGTGTATTTCAGTATGTTGCAGTATATTTTAGTATGTTGCAGTATGTTGCAGTGTGTTGCAGTATATTTCAGTATGTAGCAGTGTATTTCGGTGTTTTGCAGTATATTTGAGTGTGTTACAGTATTTTGCAGTGTTTTTCAGAGGTTGCAGTGTATTTCAGTATGTTGCAGTATTTTTCAATGTGTTACAGTATATTTTGGTATATTACCGTATATTTAGGTATGTTGCAGTATATTTCAACATGTTACAGTGTATTTCGGTATGTTGCAGTATATTTCAGTATGTAGCACTGTATTTCAGTATGTTAGAATATATTGCAATGTGTCGCAGTATATTTCAGTATGTTGCCGTATGTTGCAGTGTGTTGCAGTATATTTCAGTATGTAGCAGTGTATTTCAGTATTTTGCAGTATGTTTCAATGTGTTGCAGTGTATTTCAGTATGTTACAGTGTATTTCAGTATGGTGCAGTACGTCGCAGTATATTTCAGTATGTCACAGTGTATTTCAGTATGTTGCAGTATATTTCAGTGAGTTGCAGTGTATTTCAGTGTGCTACAGCATATTTCAGTATGTTTCAGTATACTGCAATGTGTCGCAGTATATTTCAGTATGTTGCCAAATGTTGCAGTATGTAGTAGTATATTTCAGTATGTAGCAGCGTATTTCAGTATGTTGGAGTATTTTGCAGTGTATTTCAGTATGTTACAGTGTATTTCAGTATTTTGCAGTGTATTTCAGTATGTTGCAGTATATTTTAGTATGTTGCAGTATGTTGCACTGTGTTACAGTATATTTCGGTATGTAGCAGTGTATTTCAGTGTTTTGCAGTATATTTCAGTGTGTTACAGTATTTTGCAGTGTTTTTCAGTGTGTTGAAGTGTATTTCAGTATGTTGCAGTATTTTTCATTATGTTACAGTATATTTTGGTATATTACCGTATATTTAGGTATGTTGCAGTATATTTCAATGTGTTGCAGTGTATTTCAAAATGTTGTAGTATGTTGCAGTGAATTTCAGTATGTTACAGTGTATTTCAGTATGTTGCAGTATGTTGCAGTGTATTTCAGTATGTAGCACTGTGTTTCAGTATGTTGCAGTATATTTCAGTATGTAGCAGTGTATTTCAGTATTTTGCAGTATATTTCAATGTGTTGCAGTGTATTTCAGTATGTTACAGTGTATTTCAGTATGGTGCAGTACGTCGCAGTATATTTCAGTATGTCACAGTGTATTTCAGTATGTTGCAGTATATTTCAGTGTG
Organism: Bugula neritina; assembly: GCA_964035545.1. NCBI lineage: Eukaryota > Metazoa > Bryozoa > Gymnolaemata > Cheilostomatida > Bugulidae > Bugula > Bugula neritina. The sequence goes on along the minus strand of CAXIUT010000230.1, from coordinate 459,511 downwards.
TTGAAGTGTATTTCAGTATGTTGCAGTATACTTCAATTTGTTGCAGTGTATTTCAATATGTTCCAGTGTATTTCAGTATATTTCAGTATGTTACAGTGTATTTCAGTATTTTGCAGTGTATTTCAGTATGTTGCAGTATATTTTAGTATGTTGCAGTATGTTGCAATGTGTTGCAGTATATTTCAGTATGTAGCAGTGTATTTCGGTGTTTTGCAGTATATTTGAGTGTGTTACAGTATTTTGCAGTGTTTTTCAGAGGTTGCAGTGTATTTCAGTATGTTGCAGTATTTTTCAATGTGTTACAGTATATTTTGGTATATTACCGTATATTTAGGTATGTTGCAGTATATTTCAACATGTTACAGTGTATTTCGGTATGTTGCAGTATATTTCAGTATGTAGCACTGTATTTCAGTATGTTAGAATATATTGCAATGTGTCGCAGTATATTTCAGTATGTTGCCGTATGTTGCAGTGTGTTGCAGTATATTTCAGTATGTAGCAGTGTATTTCAGTATTTTGCAGTATATTTCAATGTGTTGCAGTGTATTTCAGTATGTTACAGTGTATTTCAGTATGGTGCAGTACGTCGCAGTATATTTCAGTATGTCACAGTGTATTTCAGTATGTTGCAGTATATTTCAGTGAGTTGCAGTGTATTTCAGTGTGCTACAGCATATTTCAGTATGTTTCAGTATACTGCAATGTGTCGCAGTATATTTCAGTATGTTGCCAAATGTTGCAGTATGTAGTAGTATATTTCAGTATGTAGCAGTGTATTTCAGTATGTTGGAGTATTTTGCAGTGTATTTCAGTATGTTACAGTGTATTTCAGTATTTTGCAGTGTATTTCAGTATGTTGCAGTGTATTTTAGTATGTTGCAGTATGTTACAGTATATTTCAATATGTTGCAGTATATTTTATTGTGTCGCACAATATTTCAGTATGTTGCAGTATGTTTCAGTATGTTGCAGTATATTTTAATGTGTTGCAGTGTATTTCAGTGTTTTGCAGTATATTTCAGTGTGTTACAGTATTTTGCAGTGTTTTTCAGTGTGTTGAAGTGTATTTCAGTATGTTGCAGTATTTTTCATTATGTTACAGTATATTTTGGTATATTACCGTATATTTAGGTATGTTGCAGTATATTTCAATGTGTTGCAGTGTATTTCAAAATGTTGTAGTATGTTGCAGTGAATTTCAGTATGTTAGGGTGTATTTCAGTATGTTGCAGTATGTTGCAGTATATTTCAGTATGTAGCACTGTGTTTCAGTATGTTGCAGTATATTTCAGTGAGTTGCAGTGTATTTCAATGTGCTACAGCATATTTCATTATGTTACAGTATATTTTGGTATATTACCGTATATTTAGGTATGTTGCAGTATATTTCAATGTGTTGCAGTGTATTTCAAAATGTTGTATTATGTTGCAGTGTATTTCAGTATGTTACAGTGTATTTCAGTATGGTGCAGTATGTTGCAGTATATTTCAGTATGTAGTAGTGTATTTCAGTATGTTGCAGTATGTTTCAGTATGTTGTAGTGTTTTGCGGTGTATTTCAGTGTGTTTCAGTGTGTTGCAGTATACTTCAATTTGTTGCAGTGTATTTCAATATGTTCCAGTGTATTTCAGTATGTTGCAGTATGTTGCAGTACATTTCAATATGTTACAGTGTATTTCAGTATGTTGCAGTATATTTCAGTGAGTTGCAGTGTATTTCAGTGTGCTACGGCATATTTCAGTATGTTACAGTATATTGCAGTGTTTTTCAGTGTGTTGAAGTGTATTTCAGTATGTTGCAGTATACTTCAATTTGTTGCAGTGTATTTCAATATGTTCCAGTGTATTTCAGTATATTTCAGTATGTTACAGTGTATTTCAGTATTTTGCAGTGTATTTCAGTATGTTGCAGTATATTTTAGTATGTTGCAGTATGTTGCAGTGTGTTGCAGTATGTTTCAGTATGTAGCAGTGTATTTCGGTGTCTTGCAGTATATTTGAGTGTGTTACAGTATTTTGCAGTGTTTTTTTCAGAGGTTGCAGTGTATTTCAGTATGTTGCAGTATTTTTCAATGTGTTACAGTATATTTTGGTATATTACCGTATATTTAGGTATGTTGCAGTATATTTCAACATGTTACAGTGTATTTCGGTATGTTGCAGTATATTTCAGTATGTAGCACTGTATTTCAGTATGTTAGAATATATTGCAATGTGTCGCAGTATATTTCAGTATGTTGCAGTATGTTGCAGTGTGTTGCAGTATATTTCAGTATGTAGCAGTGTATTTCAGTATTTTGCAGTATGTTTCAATGTGCTACAGCATATTTCAGTATGTTTCAGTATACTGCAATGTGTCGCAGTATATTTCAGTATGTTGCCAAATGTTGCAGTATGTAGTAGTATATTTCAGTATGTAGCAGTGTATTTCAGTATGTTGGAGTATTTTGCAGTGTATTTCAGTATGTTACAGTGTATTTCAGTATTTTGCAGTGTATTTCAGTATGTTGCAGTATATTTTAGTATGTTGCAGTATGTTGCACTGTGTTGCAGTATATTTCGGTATGTAGCAGTGTATTTCAGTGTTTTGCAGTATATTTCAGTGTGTTACAGTATTTTGCAGTGTTTTTCAGTGTGTTGAAGTGTATTTCAGTATGTTGCAGTATTTTTCATTATGTTACAGTGTATTTTGGTATATTACCGTATATTTAGGTATGTTGCAGTATATTTCAACATGTTACAGTGTATTTCGGTATGTTGCAGTATATTTCAGTATGTAGCACTGTATTTCAGTATGTTAGAATATATTGCAATGTGTCGCAGTATATTTCAGTATGTTGCAGTATGTTGCAGTGTGTTGCAGTATATTTCAGTATGTAGCAGTATATTTCAGTATTTTGCAGTATATTTCAATGTGTTGCAGTGTATTTCAGTATGTTACAGTGTATTTCAGTATGGTGCAGTATGTCGCAGTATATTTCAGTATGTCACAGTGTATTTCAGTATGTTGCAGTATATTTCAGTGAGTTGCAGTGTATTTCAGTGTGCTACAGCATATTTCAGTATGTTTCAGTATACTGCAATGTGTCGCAGTATATTTCAGTATGTTGCCAAATGTTGCAGTATGTAGTAGTATATTTCAGTATGTAGCAGTGTATTTCAGTATGTTGTAGTATGTTGCAGTGTATTTCAGTATGTTACAGTGTATTTCAGTATGTTGCAGTATGTTGCAGTATATTTCAGTATGTAGCACTGCATTTCAGTATGTTGCAGTATACTTCAGTGTGTTACAGTATATTCCAGTATGTTACAGTACATTTCCGTATATTACACTATATTTCAGCGAGTTACAGTGTATTTCAATGTGTTGCAGTGTATTTCAATATATTACCGCGTATTTCAGTATGTTGCAGTATATTGCAATGTGTCGCAGTATGTTTCAGTATGTTGCTGTACATTTCAATCTGTCGCAGTATATTTCAGTATGTTGCCGTATGTTTCGGTGTGTTGCAGTATACTTCAATTTGTTGCAGTGTATTTCATTATGTTCCAGTGTATGTCAGTATAATGCAGTATGTTGCAGTGTGTTTCATTATGTTACAGTATCTTTCAGTATGTTGCAGTATTTTTCATTATGTTACAGTATATTTTGGTATATTACCGTATATTTAGGTATGTTGCAGTATATTTCAATGTGTTGCAGTGTATTTCAAAATGTTGTAGTATGTTGCAGTGAATTTCAGTATGTTACAGTGTATTTCAGTATGTTGCAGTATGTTGCAGTGTATTTCAGTATGTAGCACTGTGTTTCAGTATGTTGCAGTATATTTCAGTGAGTTGCAGTGTATTTCAATGTGCTACAGCATATTTCATTATGTTACAGTATATTTTGGTATATTACCGTATATTTAGGTATGTTGCAGTATACTTCAATTTGTTGCAGTGTATTTCAATATGTTCCAGTGTATTTCAGTATATTTCAGTATGTTACAGTGTATTTCAGTATTTTGCAGTGTATTTCAGTATGTTGCAGTATATTTTAGTATGTTGCAGTATGTTGCAGTGTGTTGCAGTATATTTCAGTATGTAGCAGTGTATTTCGGTGTTTTGCAGTATATTTGAGTGTGTTACAGTATTTTGCAGTGTTTTTCAGAGGTTGCAGTGTATTTCAGTATGTTGCAGTATTTTTCAATGTGTTACAGTATATTTTGGTATATTACCGTATATTTAGGTATGTTGCAGTATATTTCAACATGTTACAGTGTATTTCGGTATGTTGCAGTATATTTCAGTATGTAGCACTGTATTTCAGTATGTTAGAATATATTGCAATGTGTCGCAGTATATTTCAGTATGTTGCCGTATGTTGCAGTGTGTTGCAGTATATTTCAGTATGTAGCAGTGTATTTCAGTATTTTGCAGTATGTTTCAATGTGTTGCAGTGTATTTCAGTATGTTACAGTGTATTTCAGTATGGTGCAGTACGTCGCAGTATATTTCAGTATGTCACAGTGTATTTCAGTATGTTGCAGTATATTTCAGTGAGTTGCAGTGTATTTCAGTGTGCTACAGCATATTTCAGTATGTTTCAGTATACTGCAATGTGTCGCAGTATATTTCAGTATGTTGCCAAATGTTGCAGTATGTAGTAGTATATTTCAGTATGTAGCAGCGTATTTCAGTATGTTGGAGTATTTTGCAGTGTATTTCAGTATGTTACAGTGTATTTCAGTATTTTGCAGTGTATTTCAGTATGTTGCAGTATATTTTAGTATGTTGCAGTATGTTGCACTGTGTTACAGTATATTTCGGTATGTAGCAGTGTATTTCAGTGTTTTGCAGTATATTTCAGTGTGTTACAGTATTTTGCAGTGTTTTTCAGTGTGTTGAAGTGTATTTCAGTATGTTGCAGTATTTTTCATTATGTTACAGTATATTTTGGTATATTACCGTATATTTAGGTATGTTGCAGTATATTTCAATGTGTTGCAGTGTATTTCAAAATGTTGTAGTATGTTGCAGTGAATTTCAGTATGTTACAGTGTATTTCAGTATGTTGCAGTATGTTGCAGTGTATTTCAGTATGTAGCACTGTGTTTCAGTATGTTGCAGTATATTTCAGTATGTAGCAGTGTATTTCAGTATTTTGCAGTATATTTCAATGTGTTGCAGTGTATTTCAGTATGTTACAGTGTATTTCAGTATGGTGCAGTACGTCGCAGTATATTTCAGTATGTCACAGTGTATTTCAGTATGTTGCAGTATATTTCAGTGAGTTGCAGTGTATTTCAGTGTGCTACAGCATATTTCAGTATGTTTCAGTATACTGCAATGTGTCGCAGTATATTTCAGTATGTTGCCAAATGTTGCAGTATGTAGTAGTATATTTCGGTATGTAGCAGTGTATTTCAGTATGTTGGAGTTTTTTGCAGTGTATTTCAGTATGTTACAGTGTATTTCAGTATTTTGCAGTGTATTTCAGTATGTTGCAGTATATTTTAGTATGTTGCAGTATGTTGCACTGTGTTGCAGTATATTTCGGTATGTAGCAGTGTATTTCAGTGTTTTGCAGTATATTTCAGTGTGTTACAGTATTTTGCAGTGTTTTTCAGTGTGTTGAAGTGTATTTCAGTATGTTGCAGTATTTTTCATTATGTTACAGTATATTTTGGTATATTACCGTATATTTAGGTATGTTGCAGTATATTTCAATGTGTTGCAGTGTATTTCAAAATGTTGTAGTATGTTGCAGTGAATTTCAGTATGTTACAGTGTATTTCATTATGTTGCAGTATGTTGCAGTATATTTCAGTATGTAGCACTGTGTTTCAGTATGTTGCAGTATATTTCAGTGAGTTGCAGTGTATTTCAATGTGTTACAGCATATTTCATTATGTTACAGTATATTTTGGTATATTACCGTATATTTAGGTATGTTGCAGTATATTTCAATGTGTTGCAGTGTATTTCAAAATGTTGTATTATGTTGCAGTGTATTTCAGTATGTTACAGTGTATTTCAGTATGGTGCAGTATGTTGCAGTATATTTCAGTATGTAGTAGTGTATTTCAGTATGTTGCAGTATGTTTCAGTATGTTGTAGTGTTTTGCGGTGTATTTCAGTGTGTTTCAGTGTGTTGCAGTATACTTCAATTTGTTGCAGTGTATTTCAATATGTTCCAGTGTATTTCAGTATGTTGCAGTATGTTGCAGTACATTTCAATATGTTACAGTGTATTTCAGTATGTTGCAGTATATTTCAGTGAGTTGCAGTGTATTTCAGTGTGCTACGGCATATTTCAGTATGTTACAGTATATTGCAGTGTTTTTCAGTGTGTTGAAGTGTATTTCAGTATGTTGCAGTATACTTCAATTTGTTGCAGTGTATTTCAATATGTTCCAGTGTATTTCAGTATATTTCAGTATGTTACAGTGTATTTCAGTATTTTGCAGTGTATTTCAGTATGTTGCAGTATATTTTAGTATGTTGCAGTATGTTGCAATGTGTTGCAGTATATTTCAGTATGTAGCAGTGTATTTCGGTGTTTTGCAGTATATTTGAGTGTGTTACAGTATTTTGCAGTGTTTTTCAGAGGTTGCAGTGTATTTCAGTATGTTGCAGTATTTTTCAATGTGTTACAGTATATTTTGGTATATTACCGTATATTTAGGTATGTTGCAGTATATTTCAACATGTTACAGTGTATTTCGGTATGTTGCAGTATATTTCAGTATGTAGCACTGTATTTCAGTATGTTAGAATATATTGCAATGTGTCGCAGTATATTTCAGTATGTTGCCGTATGTTGCAGTGTGTTGCAGTATATTTCAGTATGTAGCAGTGTATTTCAGTATTTTGCAGTATATTTCAATGTGTTGCAGTGTATTTCAGTATGTTACAGTGTATTTCAGTATGGTGCAGTACGTCGCAGTATATTTCAGTATGTCACAGTGTATTTCAGTATGTTGCAGTATATTTCAGTGAGTTGCAGTGTATTTCAGTGTGCTACAGCATATTTCAGTATGTTTCAGTATACTGCAATGTGTCGCAGTATATTTCAGTATGTTGCCAAATGTTGCAGTATGTAGTAGTATATTTCAGTATGTAGCAGTGTATTTCAGTATGTTGGAGTATTTTGCAGTGTATTTCAGTATGTTACAGTGTATTTCAGTATTTTGCAGTGTATTTCAGTATGTTGCAGTGTATTTTAGTATGTTGCAGTATGTTACAGTATATTTCAATATGTTGCAGTATATTTTATTGTGTCGCACAATATTTCAGTATGTTGCAGTATGTTTCAGTATGTTGCAGTATATTTTAATGTGTTGCAGTGTATTTCAGTGTTTTGCAGTATATTTCAGTGTGTTACAGTATTTTGCAGTGTTTTTCAGTGTGTTGAAGTGTATTTCAGTATGTTGCAGTATTTTTCATTATGTTACAGTATATTTTGGTATATTACCGTATATTTAGGTATGTTGCAGTATATTTCAATGTGTTGCAGTGTATTTCAAAATGTTGTAGTATGTTGCAGTGAATTTCAGTATGTTAGGGTGTATTTCAGTATGTTGCAGTATGTTGCAGTATATTTCAGTATGTAGCACTGTGTTTCAGTATGTTGCAGTATATTTCAGTGAGTTGCAGTGTATTTCAATGTGCTACAGCATATTTCATTATGTTACAGTATATTTTGGTATATTACCGTATATTTAGGTATGTTGCAGTATATTTCAATGTGTTGCAGTGTATTTCAAAATGTTGTATTATGTTGCAGTGTATTTCAGTATGTTACAGTGTATTTCAGTATGGTGCAGTATGTTGCAGTATATTTCAGTATGTAGCACTGTATTTCAGTATGTTGCAGTATATTTCAATATGTTACAGTGTATTTCAGTATGTTGCAGTATATTTCAGTGAGTTGCAGTGTATTTCAGTGTGCTACGGCATATTTCAGTATGTTACAGTATATTGCAGTGTTTTTCAGTGTGTTGAAGTGTATTTCAGTATGTTGCAGTATACTTCAATTTGTTGCAGTGTATTTCAATATGTTCCAGTGTATTTCAGTATATTTCAGTATGTTACAGTGTATTTCAGTATTTTGCAGTGTATTTCAGTATGTTGCAGTATATTTTAGTATGTTGCAGTATGTTGCAGTGTGTTGCAGTATGTTTCAGTATGTAGCAGTGTATTTCGGTGTCTTGCAGTATATTTGAGTGTGTTACAGTATTTTGCAGTGTTTTTTTCAGAGGTTGCAGTGTATTTCAGTATGTTGCAGTATTTTTCAATGTGTTACAGTATATTTTGGTATATTACCGTATATTTAGGTATGTTGCAGTATATTTCAACATGTTACAGTGTATTTCGGTATGTAGCACTGTATTTCAGTATGTTAGAATATATTGCAATGTGTCGCAGTATATTTCAGTATGTTGCAGTATGTTGCAGTGTGTTGCAGTATATTTCAGTATGTAGCAGTGTATTTCAGTATTTTGCAGTATGTTTCAATGTGCTACAGCATATTTCAGTATGTTTCAGTATACTGCAATGTGTCGCAGTATATTTCAGTATGTTGCCAAATGTTGCAGTATGTAGTAGTATATTTCAGTATGTAGCAGTGTATTTCAGTATGTTGGAGTATTTTGCAGTGTATTTCAGTATGTTACAGTGTATTTCAGTATTTTGCAGTGTATTTCAGTATGTTGCAGTATATTTTAGTATGTTGCAGTATGTTGCACTGTGTTGCAGTATATTTCGGTATGTAGCAGTGTATTTCAGTGTTTTGCAGTATATTTCAGTGTGTTACAGTATTTTGCAGTGTTTTTCAGTGTGTTGAAGTGTATTTCAGTATGTTGCAGTATTTTTCATTATGTTACAGTATATTTTGGTATATTACCGTATATTTAGGTATGTTGCAGTATATTTCAACATGTTACAGTGTATTTCGGTATGTTGCAGTATATTTCAGTATGTAGCACTGTATTTCAGTATGTTAGAATATATTGCAATGTGTCGCAGTATATTTCAGTATGTTGCAGTATGTTGCAGTGTGTTGCAGTATATTTCAGTATGTAGCAGTATATTTCAGTATTTTGCAGTATATTTCAATGTGTTGCAGTGTATTTCAGTATGTTACAGTGTATTTCAGTATGGTGCAGTATGTCGCAGTATATTTCAGTATGTCACAGTGTATTTCAGTATGTTGCAGTATATTTCAGTGAGTTGCAGTGTATTTCAGTGTGCTACAGCATATTTCAGTATGTTTCAGTATACTGCAATGTGTCGCAGTATATTTCAGTATGTTGCCAAATGTTGCAGTATGTAGTAGTATATTTCAGTATGTAGCAGTGTATTTCAGTATGTTGTAGTATGTTGCAGTGTATTTCAGTATGTTACAGTGTATTTCAGTATGTTGCAGTATGTTGCAGTATATTTCAGTATGTAGCACTGCATTTCAGTATGTTGCAGTATACTTCAGTGTGTTACAGTATATTCCAGTATGTTACAGTACATTTCCGTATATTACACTATATTTCAGCGAGTTACAGTATATTTCAATGTGTTGCAGTGTATTTCAATATATTACCGCGTATTTCAGTATGTTGCAGTATATTGCAATGTGTCGCAGTATGTTTCAGTATGTTGCTGTACATTTCAATCTGTCGCAGTATATTTCAGTATGTTGCCGTATGTTTCGGTGTGTTGCAGTATACTTCAATTTGTTGCAGTGTATTTCATTATGTTCCAGTGTATGTCAGTATAATGCAGTATGTTGCAGTGTGTTTCATTATGTTACAGTATCTTTCAGTATGTTGCTGTACTTTTTAATGTGTTATAGTATATTTCAGTTTCTTACCGTATATTTAGGTATGTTGCAGTGTATTTCAATATGTTGTAGTATTTTGCAGTGTATTTCAGTATGTTACAGTGTATTTCAGTATGTTGCAGTATTTTTCAATATGTTTTAGTGTATTTCAGTATTTTGCAGTATATCTCAGTGAGTTGCAGTGTATTTCAGTGTGCTACAGCATATTTCAGTATGTTACAGTATATTGCAATGTGTCGCAGTAAATTTCAGTATGTTGCAGCATTTTTCAATGTGTTACAGTATATTTCAGTAGTTTACAATATATCTCGGTATGTTGCAGTATATTTCAATGTGTTACAGTGTATTTCAATATGTTACAGTGTATTTCAGTATGTTGTTTTATTTTGCAGTATATTTCGGTGTGTTGCAGTGTATTTCAATATGTTGCAGTATTTTCAATGTGTTATAGTTTATTTCAGTATATTACCGCATATTTAGGTATCTTGCAGTATATTCAATGTATTACAACGTATTTCAGTATGTTGTAGTATGTTGCAGTGTATTTCAGTATTTTGTAGTATTTTTCAATGTGTTACAGTATATTTCAGTATGTTACCGTATATTTAGGTATGTTGCAGTATATTTCAATGTATTGCAGTGTATTTCAAAATTTTGTAGTATTTTGCAGTGTATTTCAGTATGTTACAGTGTATTTTAGTATGTTTCAGTATGTTGCAGTGTGTTGCCGTATATTTCAGTATGTAGCAGTGTATTTCAGTATGTTGCAGTATATTTCAGTATGTTACAGTGTATTTCAGTATTTTGCAGTGTATTTCAGTATGTTGCAGTATATTTTAGTATGTTGCAGTATGTTGCAGTGTGTTGCAGTATATTTCAGTATATAGCAGTGTATTTCAGTATTTTGCAGTATATTTCAATGTGTTGCAGTGTATTTCATTATGTTACAGTGTATTTTAGTATGTTGCAGTATGTTGCAGTGTGTTGCAGTATATTTCAGTATGTAGCAGTATATTTCAGTATGTTGCAGTATATTTCAGTATGTTACAGTGTATTTCAGTATTTTGCAGTGTATTTCAGTATGTTGCAGTATATTTTAGTATGTTGCAGTATGTTGCCGTGTGTTGCAGTATAGTTCAGTGTGTAGCAGTGTATTTCAGTATTTTGCAGTATATTTCAATGTGTTGCAGTGTATTTCAATATGTTACAGTGTATTTTAGTATGTTGGAGTTTGTTGCAGTGAGTTGCAGTATATTTCAGTATGTAGGAGTGTACTTCAGTATGTTGCAATATATTTCAGTATGTTACAGTGTATTTCAGTGTTTTGCAAGGTATTTCAGTATGTTGCAGTATATTTTAGTATGTTGCAGTATGTTGCAGTGTGCTGCAGTGTATTTCAATATGTTGCGGGATGTTGTAGTGTATTTCAGTATATTACAGTGTATTTCATTATGTTGCAGTATATTTCAGTGTGTTACAGTATATTCCAGTATTTTACAGTACATTTCCGTATATTACACTATATTTCAGTGAGTTACAGTATGTTTCAGCGAGTTACAGTATATTTCAATGTGTTGCAGTGTATTTCAATGTATTACAGCGTATTTCAGTATGTTGTAGTATGTTGCAGTGTATTTCAGTATTTTGCAGTATTTTTCAATGTGTTACAGTATATTTCAGTATATTACCCTATATTTAGGTATGTTGCAGTATATTTCAATGTATTGCAGTGTATTTCAATATGTTGTAGTATTTTGCAGTGTATTTCAGTATGTTACAGTGTTATTCAGTATTTTGCAGTGTATTTCAGCATGTTGCAGTATATTTTAGTATGTTGCAGTATGTTGCACTGCGTTGCAGTATATTTTGGTATGTAGCAGTGTATTTCAGTGTTTTGCAGTATATTTCAGTGTGTTACAGTATTTTGCAGTGTTTTTCAGTGTGTTGAAGTGTATTTCAGTATGTTGCAGTATTTTTCATTTTGTTACAGTATATTTTGGTATATTACCGTATATTTAGGTATGTTGCAGTATATTTCAATGTGTTGCAGTGTATTTCAAAATGTTGTAGTATGTTGCAGTGAATTTCAGTATGTTACAGTGTATTTCAGTATGTTGCAGTATGTTGCAGTATATTTCAGTATGTAGCACTGTGTTTCAGTATGTTGCAGTATATTTCAGTGAGTTGCAGTGTATTTCAATGTGCTACAGCATATTTCATTATGTTACAGTATATTTTGGTATACTACCGTATATTTAGGTATGTTGCAGTATATTTCAATGTGTTGCAGTGTATTTCGGTATGTTGCAGTATATTTCAGTATGTAGCACTGTATTTCAGTATGTTAGAATATATTGCAATGTGTCGCAGTATATTTCAGTATGTTGCCGTATGTTGCAGTGTGTTGCAGTATATTTCAGTATGTAGCAGTGTATTTCAGTATTTTGCAGTATATTTCAATGTGTTGCAGTGTATTTCAGTATGTTACAGTGTATTTCAGTGTTTTGCAAGGTATTTCAGTATGTTGCAGTATATTTTAGTATGTTGCAGTATGTTGCAGTGTGCTGCAGTGTATTTCAATATGTTGCGGGATGTTGTAGTGTATTTCAGTATATTACAGTGTATTTCATTATGTTGCAGTATATTTCAGTGTGTTACAGTATATTCCAGTATTTTACAGTACATTTCCGTATATTACACTATATTTCAGTGAGTTACAGTATGTTTCAGCGAGTTACAGTATATTTCAATGTGTTGCAGTGTATTTCAATGTATTACAGCGTATTTCAGTATGTTGTAGTATGTTGCAGTGTATTTCAGTATTTTGCAGTATTTTTCAATGTGTTACAGTATATTTCAGTATATTACCCTATATTTAGGTATGTTGCAGTATATTTCAATGTATTGCAGTGTATTTCAATATGTTGTAGTATTTTGCAGTGTATTTCAGTATGTTACAGTGTTATTCAGTATTTTGCAGTGTATTTCAGCATGTTGCAGTATATTTTAGTATGTTGCAGTATGTTGCACTGCGTTGCAGTATATTTTGGTATGTAGCAGTGTATTTCAGTGTTTTGCAGTATATTTCAGTGTGTTACAGTATTTTGCAGTGTTTTTCAGTGTGTTGAAGTGTATTTCAGTATGTTGCAGTATTTTTCATTATGTTACAGTATATTTTGGTATATTACCGTATATTTAGGTATGTTGCAGTATATTTCAATGTGTTGCAGTGTATTTCAAAATGTTGTCGTATGTTGCAGTGAATTTCAGTATGTTACAGTGTATTTCAGTATGTTGCAGTATGTTGCAGTATATTTCAGTATGTAGCACTGTGTTTCAGTATGTTGCAGTATATTTCAGTGAGTTGCAGTGTATTTCAATGTGCTACAGCATATTTCATTATGTTACAGTATATTTTGGTATATTACCGTATATTTAGGTATGTTGCAGTATATTTCAATGTGTTGCAGTGTATTTCAAAATGTTGTATTATGTTGCAGTGTATTTCGGTATGTTACAGTGTATTTCAGTATGGTGCAGTATGTTGCAGTATATTTCAGTATGTAGTAGTGTATTTCAGTATGTTGCAGTATGTTTCAGTATGTTGTAGTGTTTTGCGGTGTATTTCAGTGTGTTTCAGTGTGTTGCAGTATACTTCAATTTGTTGCAGTGTATTTCAATATGTTCCAGTGTATTTCAGTATGTTGCAGTATGTTGCAGTACATTTCAATATGTTACAGTGTATTTCAGTATGTTGCAGTATATTTCAGTGAGTTGCAGTGTATTTCAGTGTGCTACGGCATATTTCAGTATGTTACAGTATATTGCAGTGTTTTTCAGTGTGTTGAAGTGTATTTCAGTATGTTGCAGTATACTTCAATTTGTTGCAGTGTATTTCAATATGTTCCAGTGTATTTCAGTATATTTCAGTATGTTACAGTGTATTTCAGTATTTTGCAGTGTATTTCAGTATGTTGCAGTATATTTTAGTATGTTGCAGTATGTTGCAGTGTGTTGCAGTATATTTCAGTATGTAGCAGTGTATTTCGGTGTTTTGCAGTATATTTGAGTGTGTTACAGTATTTTGCAGTGTTTTTCAGAGGTTGCAGTGTATTTCAGTATGTTGCAGTATTTTTCAATGTGTTACAGTATATTTTGGTATATTACCGTATATTTAGGTATGTTGCAGTATATTTCAACATGTTACAGTGTATTTCGGTATGTTGCAGTATATTTCAGTATGTAGCACTGTATTTCAGTATGTTAGAATATATTGCAATGTGTCGCAGTATATTTCAGTATGTTGCCGTATGTTGCAGTGTGTTGCAGTATATTTCAGTATGTAGCAGTGTATTTCAGTATTTTGCAGTATATTTCAATGTGTTGCAGTGTATTTCAGTATGTTACAGTGTATTTCAGTATGGTGCAGTACGTCGCAGTATATTTCAGTATGTCACAGTGTATTTCAGTATGTTGCAGTATATTTCAGTGAGTTGCAGTGTATTTCAGTGTGCTACAGCATATTTCAGTATGTTTCAGTATACTGCAATGTGTCGCAGTATATTTCAGTATGTTGCCAAATGTTGCAGTATGTAGTAGTATATTTCAGTATGTAGCAGTGTATTTCAGTATGTTGGAGTATTTTGCAGTGTATTTCAGTATGTTACAGTGTATTTCAGTATTTTGCAGTGTATTTCAGTATGTTGCAGTGTATTTTAGTATGTTGCAGTATGTTACAGTATATTTCAATATGTTGCAGTATATTTTATTGTGTCGCACAATATTTCAGTATGTTGCAGTATGTTTCAGTATGTTGCAGTATATTTTAATGTGTTGCAGTGTATTTCAGTGTTTTGCAGTATATTTCAGTGTGTTACAGTATTTTGCAGTGTTTTTCAGTGTGTTGAAGTGTATTTCAGTATGTTGCAGTATTTTTCATTATGTTACAGTATATTTTGGTATATTACCGTATATTTAGGTATGTTGCAGTATATTTCAATGTGTTGCAGTGTATTTCAAAATGTTGTAGTATGTTGCAGTGAATTTCAGTATGTTAGGGTGTATTTCAGTATGTTGCAGTATGTTGCAGTATATTTCAGTATGTAGCACTGTGTTTCAGTATGTTGCAGTATATTTCAGTGAGTTGCAGTGTATTTCAATGTGCTACAGCATATTTCATTATGTTACAGTATATTTTGGTATATTACCGTATATTTAGGTATGTTGCAGTATATTTCAATGTGTTGCAGTGTATTTCAAAATGTTGTATTATGTTGCAGTGTATTTCAGTATGTTACAGTGTATTTCAGTATGGTGCAGTATGTTGCAGTATATTTCAGTATGTAGTAGTGTATTTCAGTATGTTGCAGTATGTTTCAGTATGTTGTAGTGTTTTGCGGTGTATTTCAGTGTGTTTCAGTGTGTTGCAGTATACTTCAATTTGTTGCAGTGTATTTCAATATGTTCCAGTGTATTTCAGTATGTTGCAGTATGTTGCAGTACATTTCAATATGTTACAGTGTATTTCAGTATGTTGCAGTATATTTCAGTGAGTTGCAGTGTATTTCAGTGTGCTACGGCATATTTCAGTATGTTACAGTATATTGCAGTGTTTTTCAGTGTGTTGAAGTGTATTTCAGTATGTTGCAGTATACTTCAATTTGTTGCAGTGTATTTCAATATGTTCCAGTGTATTTCAGTATATTTCAGTATGTTACAGTGTATTTCAGTATTTTGCAGTGTATTTCAGTATGTTGCAGTATATTTTAGTATGTTGCAGTATGTTGCAGTGTGTTGCAGTATGTTTCAGTATGTAGCAGTGTATTTCGGTGTCTTGCAGTATATTTGAGTGTGTTACAGTATTTTGCAGTGTTTTTTTCAGAGGTTGCAGTGTATTTCAGTATGTTGCAGTATTTTTCAATGTGTTACAGTATATTTTGGTATATTACCGTATATTTAGGTATGTTGCAATATATTTCAACATGTTACAGTGTATTTCGGTATGTTGCAGTATATTTCAGTATGTAGCACTGTATTTCAGTATGTTAGAATATATTGCAATGTGTCGCAGTATATTTCAGTATGTTGCAGTATGTTGCAGTGTGTTGCAGTATATTTCAGTATGTAGCAGTGTATTTCAGTATTTTGCAGTATATTTCAATGTGCTACAGCATATTTCAGTATGTTTCAGTATACTGCAATGTGTCGCAGTATATTTCAGTATGTTGCCAAATGTTGCAGTATGTAGTAGTATATTTCAGTATGTAGCAGTGTATTTCAGTATGTTGGAGTATTTTGCAGTGTATTTCAGTATGTTACAGTGTATTTCAGTATTTTGCAGTGTATTTCAGTATGTTGCAGTATATTTTAGTATGTTGCAGTATGTTGCACTGTGTTGCAGTATATTTTGGTATGTAGCAGTGTATTTCAGTGTTTTGCAGTATATTTCAGTGTGTTACAGTATTTTGCAGTGTTTTTCAGTGTGTTGAAGTGTATTTCAGTATGTTGCAGTATTTTTCATTATGTTACAGTATATTTTGGTATATTACCGTATATTTAGGTATGTTGCAGTATATTTCAACATGTTACAGTGTATTTCGGTATGTTGCAGTATATTTCAGTATGTAGCACTGTATTTCAGTATGTTAGAATATATTGCAATGTGTCGCAGTATATTTCAGTATGTTGCAGTATGTTGCAGTGTGTTGCAGTATATTTCAGTATGTAGCAGTATATTTCAGTATTTTGCAGTATATTTCAATGTGTTGCAGTGTATTTCAGTATGTTACAGTGTATTTCAGTATGGTGCAGTATGTCGCAGTATATTTCAGTATGTCACAGTGTATTTCAGTATGTTGCAGTATATTTCAGTGAGTTGCAGTGTATTTCAGTGTGCTACAGCATATTTCAGTATGTTTCAGTATACTGCAATGTGTCGCAGTATATTTCAGTATGTTGCCAAATGTTGCAGTATGTAGTAGTATATTTCAGTATGTAGCAGTGTATTTCAGTATGTTGTAGTATGTTGCAGTGTATTTCAGTATGTTACAGTGTATTTCAGTATGTTGCAGTATGTTGCAGTATATTTCAGTATGTAGCACTGCATTTCAGTATGTTGCAGTATACTTCAGTGTGTTACAGTATATTCCAGTATGTTACAGTACATTTCCGTATATTACACTATATTTCAGCGAGTTACAGTATATTTCAATGTGTTGCAGTGTATTTCAATATATTACCGCGTATTTCAGTATGTTGCAGTATATTGCAATGTGTCGCAGTATGTTTCAGTATGTTGCTGTACATTTCAATCTGTCGCAGTATATTTCAGTATGTTGCCGTATGTTTCGGTGTGTTGCAGTATACTTCAATTTGTTGCAGTGTATTTCATTATGTTCCAGTGTATGTCAGTATAATGCAGTATGTTGCAGTGTGTTTCATTATGTTACAGTATCTTTCAGTATGTTGCTGTACTTTTTAATGTGTTACAGTATATTTCAGTTTCTTACCGTATATTTAGGTATGTTGCAGTGTATTTCAATATGTTGTAGTATTTTGCAGTGTATTTCAGTATGTTACAGTGTATTTCAGTATGTTGCAGTATTTTTCAATATGTTTTAGTGTATTTCAGTATTTTGCAGTATATCTCAGTGAGTTGCAGTGTATTTCAGTGTGCTACAGCATATTTCAGTATGTTACAGTATATTGCAATGTGTCGCAGTAAATTTCAGTATGTTGCAGCATTTTTCAATGTGTTACAGTATATTTCAGTAGTTTACAATATATCTCGGTATGTTGCAGTATATTTCAATGTGTTACAGTGTATTTCAATATGTTACAGTGTATTTCAGTATGTTGTTTTATTTTGCAGTATATTTCGGTGTGTTGCAGTGTATTTCAGTATGTTGCAGTATTTTCAATGTATTATAGTTTATTTCAGTATATTACCGCATATTTAGGTATCTTGCAGTATATTCAATGTATTACAACGTATTTCAGTATGTTGTAGTATGTTGCAGTGTATTTCAGTATTTTGTAGTATTTTTCAATGTGTTACAGTATATTTCAGTATGTTACCGTATATTTAGGTATGTTGCAGTATATTTCAATGTATTGCAGTGTGTTTCAAAATTTTGTAGTATTTTGCAGTGTATTTCAGTATGTTACAGTGTATTTTAGTATGTTTCAGTATGTTGCAGTGTGTTGCCGTATATTTCAGTATGTAGCAGTGTATTTCAGTATGTTGCAGTATATTTCAGTATGTTACAGTGTATTTCAGTATTTTGCAGTGTATTTCAGTATGTTGCAGTATATTTTAGTATGTTGCAGTATGTTGCAGTGTGTTGCAGTATATTTCAGTATATAGCAGTGTATTTCAGTATTTTGCAGTATATTTCAATGTGTTGCAGTGTATTTCATTATGTTACAGTGTATTTTAGTATGTTGCAGTATGTTGCAGTGTGTTGCAGTATATTTCAGTATGTAGCAGTATATTTCAGTATGTTGCAGTATATTTCAGTATGTTACAGTGTATTTCAGTATTTTGCAGTGTATTTCAGTATGTTGCAGTATATTTTAGTATGTTGCAGTATGTTGCCGTGTGTTGCAGTATAGTTCAGTGTGTAGCAGTGTATTTCAGTATTTTGCAGTATATTTCAATGTGTTGCAGTGTATTTCAATATGTTACAGTGTATTTTAGTATGTTGGAGTTTGTTGCAGTGAGTTGCAGTATATTTCAGTATGTAGGAGTGTACTTCAGTATGTTGCAATATATTTCAGTATGTTACAGTGTATTTCACTATTTTGCAGTGTATTTCAGTATGTTGCAGTATATTTTAGTATGTTGCAGTATGTTGCAGTGTGTTGCAGTATATTTCAGTATGTAGCAGTGTATTTCAGTATTTTGCAGTATATTTCAGTGTGTTACAGTATTTTGCAGTGTTTTTCAGTGTGTTGCAGTGTATTTCAGTATGTTGCAGTATTTTTCAATGTGTAACAGTTTATTTTGGTATATTACCGTATATTTAGGTATGTTGCAGTATATTTCAATGTGTTGCAGTGTCTTCCAATATGTTGTAGTATGTTGCAGTGTATTTTAGTATGTTGCAGTATATTTCAATATGTTACAGTGTATTTCAGTATGTTGCAGTATATTTCAGTGAGTTGCAATGTATTTCAGTGTGCTACAGCATATTTCAGTATGTTACAGTATATTGCAATGTGTCGCAGTATATTTCAGTATGTGTCAGTATTTTTCAATGTGTGACAGTATATTTCAGTAGTTTACCATATATTTCGGTACATTGCAGCATATTTCAATGTGTTGCAGTGTATTTCAATATGTTACAGTGTAATTTAGTATGTTGCCGTATGTCGCAATGTGTTGCAGTATTTTGCAGTATATTTCAGTATGTTACAGTGTATTTCAGTGTTTTGCAAGGTATTTCAGTATGTTGCAGTATATTTTAGTATGTTGCAGTATGTTGCAGTGTGCTGCAGTGTATTTCAATATGTTGCGGGATGTTGTAGTGTATTTCAGTATATTACAGTGTATTTCATTATGTTGCAGTATATTTCAGTGTGTTACAGTATATTCCAGTATTTTACAGTACATTTCCGTATATTACACTATATTTCAGTGAGTTACAGTATGTTTCAGCGAGTTACAGTATATTTCAATGTGTTGCAGTGTATTTCAATGTATTACAGCGTATTTCAGTATGTTGTAGTATGTTGCAGTGTATTTCAGTATTTTGCAGTATTTTTCAATGTGTTACAGTACATTTCAGTATATTACCCTATATTTAGGTATGTTGCAGTATATTTCAATGTATTGCAGTGTATTTCAATATGTTGTAGTATTTTGCAGTGTATTTCAGTATGTTACAGTGTTATTCAGTATTTTGCAGTGTATTTCAGCATGTTGCAGTATATTTTAGTATGTTGCAGTATGTTGCACTGCGTTGCAGTATATTTTGGTATGTAGCAGTGTATTTCAGTGTTTTGCAGTATATTTCAGTGTGTTACAGTATTTTGCAGTGTTTTTCAGTGTGTTGAAGTGTATTTCAGTATGTTGCAGTATTTTTCATTATGTTACAGTATATTTTGGTATATTACCGTATATTTAGGTATGTTGCAGTATATTTCAATGTGTTGCAGTGTATTTCAAAATGTTGTAGTATGTTGCAGTGAATTTCAGTATGTTACAGTGTATTTCAGTATGTTGCAGTATGTTGCAGAATATTTCAGTATGTAGCACTGTGTTTCAGTATGTTGCAGTATATTTCAGTGAGTTGCAGTGTATTTCAATGTGCTACAGCATATTTCATTATGTTACAGTATATTTTGGTATATTACCGTATATTTAGGTATGTTGCAGTATATTTCAATGTGTTGCAGTGTATTTCAAAATGTTGTATTATGTTGCAGTGTATTTCAGTATGTTACAGTGTATTTCAGTATGGTGCAGTATGTTGCAGTATTTTTCAGTATGTAGTAGTGTATTTCAGTATGTTGCAGTATGTTTCAGTATGTTGTAGTGTTTTGCGGTGTATTTCAGTGTGTTACAGTGTGTTGCAGTATACTTCAATTTGTTGCAGTGTATTTCAATATGTTCCAGTGTATTTCAGTATGTTGCAGTATGTTGCAGTACATTTCAATATGTTACAGTGTATTTCAGTATGTTGCAGTATATTTCAGTGAGTTGCAGTGTATTTCAGTGTGCTACGGCATATTTCAGTTTGTTACCGTATATTGCAATGTGTCGCAGTATATTTCAGTATGTTACAGTGTATTTCAGTATTTTGCAGTGTATTTCAGTATGTTGCAGTATATTTCAGTATGTTGCCAAATGTTGCAGTATGTAGTAGTATATTTCAGTATGTAGCAGTGTATTTCAGTATGTTGGAGTATTTTGCAGTGTATTTCAGTATGTTACAGTGTATTTCAGTATTTTGCAGTGTATTTCAGTATGTTGCAGTGTATTTTAGTATGTTGCAGTATGTTACAGTATATTTCAATATGTTGCAGTATATTTTATTGTGTCGCACAATATTTCAGTATGTTGCAGTATGTTTCAGTATGTTGCAGTATATTTTAATGTGTTGCAGTGTATTTCAGTGTTTTGCAGTATATTTCAGTGTGTTACAGTATTTTGCAGTGTTTTTCAGTGTGTTGAAGTGTATTTCAGTATGTTGCAGTATTTTTCATTATGTTACAGTATATTTTGGTATATTACCGTATATTTAGGTATGTTGCAGTATATTTCAATGTGTTGCAGTGTATTTCAAAATGTTGTAGTATGTTGCAGTGAATTTCAGTATGTTAGGGTGTATTTCAGTATGTTGCAGTATGTTGCAGTATATTTCAGTATGTAGCACTGTGTTTCAGTATGTTGCAGTATATTTCAGTGAGTTGCAGTGTATTTCAATGTGCTACAGCATATTTCATTATGTTACAGTATATTTTGGTATATTACCGTATATTTAGGTATGTTGCAGTATATTTCAATGTGTTGCAGTGTATTTCAAAATGTTGTATTATGTTGCAGTGTATTTCAGTATGTTACAGTGTATTTCAGTATGGTGCAGTATGTTGCAGTATATTTCAGTATGTAGTAGTGTATTTCAGTATGTTGCAGTATGTTTCAGTATGTTGTAGTGTTTTGCGGTGTATTTCAGTGTGTTTCAGTGTGTTGCAGTATACTTCAATTTGTTGCAGTGTATTTCAATATGTTCCAGTGTATTTCAGTATGTTGCAGTATGTTGCAGTACATTTCAATATGTTACAGTGTATTTCAGTATGTTGCAGTATATTTCAGTGAGTTGCAGTGTATTTCAGTGTGCTACGGCATATTTCAGTATGTTACAGTATATTGCAGTGTTTTTCAGTGTGTTGAAGTGTATTTCAGTATGTTGCAGTATACTTCAATTTGTTGCAGTGTATTTCAATATGTTCCAGTGTATTTCAGTATATTTCAGTATGTTACAGTGTATTTCAGTATTTTGCAGTGTATTTCAGTATGTTGCAGTATATTTTAGTATGTTGCAGTATGTTGCAGTGTGTTGCAGTATGTTTCAGTATGTAGCAGTGTATTTCGGTGTCTTGCAGTATATTTGAGTGTGTTACAGTATTTTGCAGTGTTTTTTTCAGAGGTTGCAGTGTATTTCAGTATGTTGCAGTATTTTTCAATGTGTTACAGTATATTTTGGTATATTACCGTATATTTAGGTATGTTGCAGTATATTTCAACATGTTACAGTGTATTTCGGTATGTTGCAGTATATCTCAGTATGTAGCACTGTATTTCAGTATGTTAGAATATATTGCAATGTGTCGCAGTATATTTCAGTATGTTGCAGTATGTTGCAGTGTGTTGCAGTATATTTCAGTATGTAGCAGTGTATTTCAGTATTTTGCAGTATGTTTCAATGTGCTACAGCATATTTCAGTATGTTTCAGTATACTGCAATGTGTCGCAGTATATTTCAGTATGTTGCCAAATGTTGCAGTATGTAGTAGTATATTTCAGTATGTAGCAGTGTATTTCAGTATGTTGGAGTATTTTGCAGTGTATTTCAGTATGTTACAGTGTATTTCAGTATTTTGCAGTGTATTTCAGTATGTTGCAGTATATTTTAGTATGTTGCAGTATGTTGCACTGTGTTGCAGTATATTTCGGTATGTAGCAGTGTATTTCAGTGTTTTGCAGTATATTTCAGTGTGTTACAGTATTTTGCAGTGTTTTTCAGTGTGTTGAAGTGTATTTCAGTATGTTGCAGTATTTTTCATTATGTTACAGTATATTTTGGTATATTACCGTATATTTAGGTATGTTGCAGTATATTTCAACATGTTACAGTGTATTTCGGTATGTTGCAGTATATTTCAGTATGTAGCACTGTATTTCAGTATGTTAGAATATATTGCAATGTGTCGCAGTATATTTCAGTATGTTGCAGTATGTTGCAGTGTGTTGCAGTATATTTCAGTATGTAGCAGTATATTTCAGTATTTTGCAGTATATTTCAATGTGTTGCAGTGTATTTCAGTATGTTACAGTGTATTTCAGTATGGTGCAGTATGTCGCAGTATATTTCAGTATGTCACAGTGTATTTCAGTATGTTGCAGTATATTTCAGTGAGTTGCAGTGTATTTCAGTGTGCTACAGCATATTTCAGTATGTTTCAGTATACTGCAATGTGTCGCAGTATATTTCAGTATGTTGCCAAATGTTGCAGTATGTAGTAGTATATTTCAGTATGTAGCAGTGTATTTCAGTATGTTGTAGTATGTTGCAGTGTATTTCAGTATGTTACAGTGTATTTCAGTATGTTGCAGTATGTTGCAGTATATTTCAGTATGTAGCACTGCATTTCAGTATGTTGCAGTATACTTCAGTGTGTTACAGTATATTCCAGTATGTTACAGTACATTTCCGTATATTACACTATATTTCAGCGAGTTACAGTATATTTCAATGTGTTGCAGTGTATTTCAATATATTACCGCGTATTTCAGTATGTTGCAGTATATTGCAATGTGTCGCAGTATGTTTCAGTATGTTGCTGTACATTTCAATCTGTCGCAGTATATTTCAGTATGTTGCCGTATGTTTCGGTGTGTTGCAGTATACTTCAATTTGTTGCAGTGTATTTCATTATGTTCCAGTGTATGTCAGTATAATGCAGTATGTTGCAGTGTGTTTCATTATGTTACAGTATCTTTCAGTATGTTGCTGTACTTTTTAATGTGTTATAGTATATTTCAGTTTCTTACCGTATATTTAGGTATGTTGCAGTGTATTTCAATATGTTGTAGTATTTTGCAGTGTATTTCAGTATGTTACAGTGTATTTCAGTATGTTGCAGTATTTTTCAATATGTTTTAGTGTATTTCAGTATTTTGCAGTATATCTCAGTGAGTTGCAGTGTATTTCAGTGTGCTACAGCATATTTCAGTATGTTACAGTATATTGCAATGTGTCGCAGTAAATTTCAGTATGTTGCAGCATTTTTCAATGTGTTACAGTATATTTCAGTAGTTTACAATATATCTCGGTATGTTGCAGTATATTTCAATGTGTTACAGTGTATTTCAATATGTTACAGTGTATTTCAGTATGTTGTTTTATTTTGCAGTATATTTCGGTGTGTTGCAGTGTATTTCAATATGTTGCAGTATTTTCAATGTGTTATAGTTTATTTCAGTATATTACCGCATATTTAGGTATCTTGCAGTATATTCAATGTATTACAACGTATTTCAGTATGTTGTAGTATGTTGCAGTGTATTTCAGTATTTTGTAGTATTTTTCAATGTGTTACAGTATATTTCAGTATGTTACCGTATATTTAGGTATGTTGCAGTATATTTCAATGTATTGCAGTGTATTTCAAAATTTTGTAGTATTTTGCAGTGTATTTCAGTATGTTACAGTGTATTTTAGTATGTTTCAGTATGTTGCAGTGTGTTGCCGTATATTTCAGTATGTAGCAGTGTATTTCAGTATGTTGCAGTATATTTCAGTATGTTACAGTGTATTTCAGTATTTTGCAGTGTATTTCAGTATGTTGCAGTATATTTTAGTATGTTGCAGTATGTTGCAGTGTGTTGCAGTATATTTCAGTATATAGCAGTGTATTTCAGTATTTTGCAGTATATTTCAATGTGTTGCAGTGTATTTCATTATGTTACAGTGTATTTTAGTATGTTGCAGTATGTTGCAGTGTGTTGCAGTATATTTCAGTATGTAGCAGTATATTTCAGTATGTTGCAGTATATTTCAGTATGTTACAGTGTATTTCAGTATTTTGCAGTGTATTTCAGTATGTTGCAGTATATTTTAGTATGTTGCAGTATGTTGCCGTGTGTTGCAGTATAGTTCAGTGTGTAGCAGTGTATTTCAGTATTTTGCAGTATATTTCAATGTGTTGCAGTGTATTTCAATATGTTACAGTGTATTTTAGTATGTTGGAGTTTGTTGCAGTGAGTTGCAGTATATTTCAGTATGTAGGAGTGTACTTCAGTATGTTGCAATATATTTCAGTATGTTACAGTGTATTTCACTATTTTGCAGTGTATTTCAGTATGTTGCAGTATATTTTAGTATGTTGCAGTATGTTGCAGTGTGTTGCAGTATATTTCAGTATGTAGCAGTGTATTTCAGTATTTTGCAGTATATTTCAGTGTGTTACAGTATTTTGCAGTGTTTTTCAGTGTGTTGCAGTGTATTTCAGTATGTTGCAGTATTTTTCAATGTGTAACAGTTTATTTTGGTATATTACCGTATATTTAGGTATGTTGCAGTATATTTCAATGTGTTGCAGTGTCTTCCAATATGTTGTAGTATGTTGCAGTGTATTTTAGTATGTTGCAGTATATTTCAATATGTTACAGTGTATTTCAGTATGTTGCAGTATATTTCAGTGAGTTGCAATGTATTTCAGTGTGCTACAGCATATTTCAGTATGTTACAGTATATTGCAATGTGTCGCAGTATATTTCAGTATGTGTCAGTATTTTTCAATGTGTGACAGTATATTTCAGTAGTTTACCATATATTTCGGTACATTGCAGCATATTTCAATGTGTTGCAGTGTATTTCAATATGTTACAGTGTAATTTAGTATGTTGCCGTATGTCGCAATGTGTTGCAGTATTTTTCAGTATGTAGCAGTGTATTTCAGTATTTTGCAGTATATTTCAGTATGTTACAGTGTATTTCAGTGTTTTGCAAGGTATTTCAGTATGTTGCAGTATATTTTAGTATGTTGCAGTATGTTGCAGTGTGCTGCAGTGTATTTCAATATGTTGCGGGATGTTGTAGTGTATTTCAGTATATTACAGTGTATTTCATTATGTTGCAGTATATTTCAGTGTGTTACAGTATATTCCAGTATTTTACAGTACATTTCCGTATATTACACTATATTTCAGTGAGTTACAGTATGTTTCAGCGAGTTACAGTATATTTCAATGTGTTGCAGTGTATTTCAATGTATTACAGCGTATTTCAGTATGTTGTAGTATGTTGCAGTGTATTTCAGTATTTTGCAGTATTTTTCAATGTGTTACAGTATATTTCAGTATATTACCCTATATTTAGGTATGTTGCAGTATATTTCAATGTATTGCAGTGTATTTCAATATGTTGTAGTATTTTGCAGTGTATTTCAGTATGTTACAGTGTTATTCAGTATTTTGCAGTGTATTTCAGCATGTTGCAGTATATTTTAGTATGTTGCAGTATGTTGCACTGCGTTGCAGTATATTTTGGTATGTAGCAGTGTATTTCAGTGTTTTGCAGTATATTTCAGTGTGTTACAGTATTTTGCAGTGTTTTTCAGTGTGTTGAAGTGTATTTCAGTATGTTGCAGTATTTTTCATTTTGTTACAGTATATTTTGGTATATTACCGTATATTTAGGTATGTTGCAGTATATTTCAATGTGTTGCAGTGTATTTCAAAATGTTGTAGTATGTTGCAGTGAATTTCAGTATGTTACAGTGTATTTCAGTATGTTGCAGTATGTTGCAGTATATTTCAGTATGTAGCACTGTGTTTCAGTATGTTGCAGTATATTTCAGTGAGTTGCAGTGTATTTCAATGTGCTACAGCATATTTCATTATGTTACAGTATATTTTGGTATATTACCGTATATTTAGGTATGTTGCAGTATATTTCAATGTGTTGCAGTGTATTTCGGTATGTTGCAGTATATTTCTGTATGTAGCACTGTATTTCAGTATGTTAGAATATATTGCAATGTGTCGCAGTATATTTCAGTATGTTGCCGTATGTTGCAGTGTGTTGCAGTATATTTCAGTATGTAGCAGTGTATTTCAGTATTTTGCAGTATATTTCAATGTGTTGCAGTGTATTTCAGTATGTTACAGTGTATTTCAGTGTTTTGCAAGGTATTTCAGTATGTTGCAGTATATTTTAGTATGTTGCAGTATGTTGCAGTGTGCTGCAGTGTATTTCAATATGTTGCAGGATGTTGTAGTGTATTTCAGTATATTACAGTGTATTTCATTATGTTGCAGTATATTTCAGTGTGTTACAGTATATTCCAGTATTTTACAGTACATTTCCGTATATTACACTATATTTAGGTGAGTTACAGTATGTTTCAGCGAGTTACAGTATATTTCAATGTGTTGCAGTGTATTTCAATGTATTACAGCGTATTTCAGTATGTTGTAGTATGTTGCAGTGTATTTCAGTATTTTGCAGTATTTTTCAATGTGTTACAGTATATTTCAGTATATTACCCTATATTTAGGTATGTTGCAGTATATTTCAATGTATTGCAGTGTATTTCAATATGTTGTAGTATTTTGCAGTGTATTTCAGTATGTTACAGTGTTATTCAGTATTTTGCAGTGTATTTCAGCATGTTGCAGTATATTTTAGTATGTTGCAGTATGTTGCACTGCGTTGCAGTATATTTTGGTATGTAGCAGTGTATTTCAGTGTTTTGCAGTATATTTCAGTGTGTTACAGTATTTTGCAGTGTTTTTCAGTGTGTTGAAGTGTATTTCAGTATGTTGCAGTATTTTTCATTATGTTACAGTATATTTTGGTATATTACCGTATATTTAGGTATGTTGCAGTATATTTCAATGTGTTGCAGTGTATTTCAAAATGTTGTCGTATGTTGCAGTGAATTTCAGTATGTTACAGTGTATTTCAGTATGTTGCAGTATGTTGCAGTATATTTCAGTATGTAGCACTGTGTTTCAGTATGTTGCAGTATATTTCAGTGAGTTGCAGTGTATTTCAATGTGCTACAGCATATTTCATTATGTTACAGTATATTTTGGTATATTACCGTATATTTAGGTATGTTGCAGTATATTTCAATGTGTTGCAGTGTATTTCAAAATGTTGTATTATGTTGCAGTGTATTTCGGTATGTTACAGTGTATTTCAGTATGGTGCAGTATGTTGCAGTATATTTCAGTATGTAGTAGTGTATTTCAGTATGTTGCAGTATGTTTCAGTATGTTGTAGTGTTTTGCGGTGTATTTCAGTGTGTTTCAGTGTGTTGCAGTATACTTCAATTTGTTGCAGTGTATTTCAATATGTTCCAGTGTATTTCAGTATGTTGCAGTATGTTGCAGTACATTTCAATATGTTACAGTGTATTTCAGTATGTTGCAGTATATTTCAGTGAGTTGCAGTGTATTTCAGTGTGCTACGGCATATTTCAGTATGTTACAGTATATTGCAGTGTTTTTCAGTGTGTTGAAGTGTATTTCAGTATGTTGCAGTATACTTCAATTTGTTGCAGTGTATTTCAATATGTTCCAGTGTATTTCAGTATATTTCAGTATGTTACAGTGTATTTCAGTATTTTGCAGTGTATTTCAGTATGTTGCAGTATATTTTAGTATGTTGCAGTATGTTGCAGTGTGTTGCAGTATATTTCAGTATGTAGCAGTGTATTTCGGTGTTTTGCAGTATATTTGAGTGTGTTACAGTATTTTGCAGTGTTTTTCAGAGGTTGCAGTGTATTTCAGTATGTTGCAGTATTTTTCAATGTGTTACAGTATATTTTGGTATATTACCGTATATTTAGGTATGTTGCAGTATATTTCAACATGTTACAGTGTATTTCGGTATGTTGCAGTATATTTCAGTATGTAGCACTGTATTTCAGTATGTTAGAATATATTGCAATGTGTCGCAGTATATTTCAGTATGTTGCCGTATGTTGCAGTGTGTTGCAGTATATTTCAGTATGTAGCAGTGTATTTCAGTATTTTGCAGTATATTTCAATGTGTTGCAGTGTATTTCAGTATGTTACAGTGTATTTCAGTATGGTGCAGTACGTCGCAGTATATTTCAGTATGTCACAGTGTATTTCAGTATGTTGCAGTATATTTCAGTGAGTTGCAGTGTATTTCAGTGTGCTACAGCATATTTCAGTATGTTTCAGTATACTGCAATGTGTCGCAGTATATTTCAGTATGTTGCCAAATGTTGCAGTATGTAGTAGTATATTTCAGTATGTAGCAGTGTATTTCAGTATGTTGGAGTATTTTGCAGTGTATTTCAGTATGTTACAGTGTATTTCAGTATTTTGCAGTGTATTTCAGTATGTTGCAGTGTATTTTAGTATGTTGCAGTATGTTACAGTATATTTCAATATGTTGCAGTATATTTTATTGTGTCGCACAATATTTCAGTATGTTGCAGTATGTTTCAGTATGTTGCAGTATATTTTAATGTGTTGCAGTGTATTTCAGTGTTTTGCAGTATATTTCAGTGTGTTACAGTATTTTGCAGTGTTTTTCAGTGTGTTGAAGTGTATTTCAGTATGTTGCAGTATTTTTCATTATGTTACAGTATATTTTGGTATATTACCGTATATTTAGGTATGTTGCAGTATATTTCAATGTGTTGCAGTGTATTTCACAATGTTGTAGTATGTTGCAGTAAATTTCAGTATGTTAGGGTGTATTTCAGTATGTTGCAGTATGTTGCAGTATATTTCAGTATGTAGCACTGTGTTTCAGTATGTTGCAGTATATTTCAGTGAGTTTCAGTGTATTTCAATGTGCTACAGCATATTTCATTATGTTACAGTATATTTTGGTATATTACCGTATATTTAGGTATGTTGCAGTATATTTCAATGTGTTGCAGTGTATTTCAAAATGTTGTATTATGTTGCAGTGTATTTCAGTATGTTACAGTGTATTTCAGTATGGTGCAGTATGTTGCAGTATATTTCAGTATGTAGTAGTGTATTTCAGTATGTTGCAGTATGTTTCAGTATGTTGTAGTGTTTTGCGGTGTATTTCAGTGTGTTTCAGTGTGTTGCAGTATACTTCAATTTGTTGCAGTGTATTTCAATATGTTCCAGTGTATTTCAGTATGTTGCAGTATGTTGCAGTACATTTCAATATGTTACAGTGTATTTCAGTATGTTGCAGTATATTTCAGTGAGTTGCAGTGTATTTCAGTGTGCTACGGCATATTTCAGTATGTTACAGTATATTGCAGTGTTTTTCAGTGTGTTGAAGTGTATTTCAGTATGTTGCAGTATACTTCAATTTGTTGCAGTGTATTTCAATATGTTCCAGTGTATTTCAGTATATTTCAGTATGTTACAGTGTATTTCAGTATTTTGCAGTGTATTTCAGTATGTTGCAGTATATTTTAGTATGTTGCAGTATGTTGCAGTGTGTTGCAGTATGTTTCAGTATGTAGCAGTGTATTTCGGTGTCTTGCAGTATATTTGAGTGTGTTACAGTATTTTGCAGTGTTTTTTTCAGAGGTTGCAGTGTATTTCAGTATGTTGCAGTATTTTTCAATGTGTTACAGTATATTTTGGTATATTACCGTATATTTAGGTATGTTGCAATATATTTCAACATGTTACAGTGTATTTCGGTATGTTGCAGTATATTTCAGTATGTAGCACTGTATTTCAGTATGTTAGAATATATTGCAATGTGTCGCAGTATATTTCAGTATGTTGCAGTATGTTGCAGTGTGTTGCAGTATATTTCAGTATGTAGCAGTGTATTTCAGTATTTTGCAGTATATTTCAATGTGCTACAGCATATTTCAGTATGTTTCAGTATACTGCAATGTGTCGCAGTATATTTCAGTATGTTGCCAAATGTTGCAGTATGTAGTAGTATATTTCAGTATGTAGCAGTGTATTTCAGTATGTTGGAGTATTTTGCAGTGTATTTCAGTATGTTACAGTGTATTTCAGTATTTTGCAGTGTATTTCAGTATGTTGCAGTATATTTTAGTATGTTGCAGTATGTTGCACTGTGTTGCAGTATATTTTGGTATGTAGCAGTGTATTTCAGTGTTTTGCAGTATATTTCAGTGTGTTACAGTATTTTGCAGTGTTTTTCAGTGTGTTGAAGTGTATTTCAGTATGTTGCAGTATTTTTCATTATGTTACAGTATATTTTGGTATATTACCGTATATTTAGGTATGTTGCAGTATATTTCAACATGTTACAGTGTATTTCGGTATGTTGCAGTATATTTCAGTATGTAGCACTGTATTTCAGTATGTTAGAATATATTGCAATGTGTCGCAGTATATTTCAGTATGTTGCAGTATGTTGCAGTGTGTTGCAGTATATTTCAGTATGTAGCAGTATATTTCAGTATTTTGCAGTATATTTCAATGTGTTGCAGTGTATTTCAGTATGTTACAGTGTATTTCAGTATGGTGCAGTATGTCGCAGTATATTTCAGTATGTCACAGTGTATTTCAGTATGTTGCAGTATATTTCAGTGAGTTGCAGTGTATTTCAGTGTGCTACAGCATATTTCAGTATGTTTCAGTATACTGCAATGTGTCGCAGTATATTTCAGTATGTTGCCAAATGTTGCAGTATGTAGTAGTATATTTCAGTATGTAGCAGTGTATTTCAGTATGTTGTAGTATGTTGCAGTGTATTTCAGTATGTTACAGTGTATTTCAGTATGTTGCAGTATGTTGCAGTATATTTCAGTATGTAGCACTGCATTTCAGTATGTTGCAGTATACTTCAGTGTGTTACAGTATATTCCAGTATGTTACAGTACATTTCCGTATATTACACTATATTTCAGCGAGTTACAGTATATTTCAATGTGTTGCAGTGTATTTCAATATATTACCGCGTATTTCAGTATGTTGCAGTATATTGCAATGTGTCGCAGTATGTTTCAGTATGTTGCTGTACATTTCAATCTGTCGCAGTATATTTCAGTATGTTGCCGTATGTTTCGGTGTGTTGCAGTATACTTCAATTTGTTGCAGTGTATTTCAATGTATTACAGCGTATTTCAGTATGTTGTAGTATGTTGCAGTGTATTTCAGTATTTTGCAGTATTTTTCAATGTGTTACAGTATATTTCAGTATATTACCCTATATTTAGGTATGTTGCAGTATATTTCAATGTATTGCAGTGTATTTCAATATGTTGTAGTATTTTGCAGTGTATTTCAGTATGTTACAGTGTTATTCAGTATTTTGCAGTGTATTTCAGCATGTTGCAGTATATTTTAGTATGTTGCAGTATGTTGCACTGCGTTGCAGTATATTTTGGTATGTAGCAGTGTATTTCAGTGTTTTGCAGTATATTTCAGTGTGTTACAGTATTTTGCAGTGTTTTTCAGTGTGTTGAAGTGTATTTCAGTATGTTGCAGTATTTTTCATTATGTTACAGTATATTTTGGTATATTACCGAATATTTAGGTATGTTGCAGTATATTTCAATGTGTTGCAGTGTATTTCAAAATGTTGTCGTATGTTGCAGTGAATTTCAGTATGTTACAGTGTATTTCAGTATGTTGCAGTATGTTGCAGTATATTTCAGTATGTAGCACTGTGTTTCAGTATGTTGCAGTATATTTCAGTGAGTTGCAGTGTATTTCAATGTGCTACAGCATATTTCATTATGTTACAGTATATTTTGGTATATTACCGTATATTTAGGTATGTTGCAGTATATTTCAATGTGTTGCAGTGTATTTCAAAATGTTGTATTATGTTGCAGTGTATTTCGGTGTGTTACAGTGTATTTCAGTATGGTGCAGTATGTTGCAGTATATTTCAGTATGTAGTAGTGTATTTCAGTATGTTGCAGTATGTTTCAGTATGTTGTAGTGTTTTGCGGTGTATTTCAGTGTGTTTCAGTGTGTTGCAGTATACTTCAATTTGTTGCAGTGTATTTCAATATGTTCCAGTGTATTTCAGTATGTTGCAGTATGTTGCAGTACATTTCAATATGTTACAGTGTATTTCAGTATGTTGCAGTATATTTCAGTGAGTTGCAGTGTATTTCAGTGTGCTACGGCATATTTCAGTATGTTACAGTATATTGCAGTGTTTTTCAGTGTGTTGAAGTGTATTTCAGTATGTTGCAGTATACTTCAATTTGTTGCAGTGTATTTCAATATGTTCCAGTGTATTTCAGTATATTTCAGTATGTTACAGTGTATTTCAGTATTTTGCAGTGTATTTCAGTATGTTGCAGTATATTTTAGTATGTTGCAGTATGTTGCAGTGTGTTGCAGTATATTTCAGTATGTAGCAGTGTATTTCGGTGTTTTGCAGTATATTTGAGTGTGTTACAGTATTTTGCAGTGTTTTTCAGAGGTTGCAGTGTATTTCAGTATGTTGCAGTATTTTTCAATGTGTTACAGTATATTTTGGTATATTACCGTATATTTAGGTATGTTGCAGTATATTTCAACATGTTACAGTGTATTTCGGTATGTTGCAGTATATTTCAGTATGTAGCACTGTATTTCAGTATGTTAGAATATATTGCAATGTGTCGCAGTATATTTCAGTATGTTGCCGTATGTTGCAGTGTGTTGCAGTATATTTCAGTATGTAGCAGTGTATTTCAGTATTTTGCAGTATATTTCAATGTGTTGCAGTGTATTTCAGTATGTTACAGTGTATTTCAGTATGGTGCAGTACGTCGCAGTATATTTCAGTATGTCACAGTGTATTTCAGTATGTTGCAGTATATTTCAGTGAGTTGCAGTGTATTTCAGTGTGCTACAGCATATTTCAGTATGTTTCAGTATACTGCAATGTGTCGCAGTATATTTCAGTATGTTGCCAAATGTTGCAGTATGTAGTAGTATATTTCAGTATGTAGCAGTGTATTTCAGTATGTTGGAGTATTTTGCAGTGTATTTCAGTATGTTACAGTGTATTTCAGTATTTTGCAGTGTATTTCAGTATGTTGCAGTGTATTTTAGTATGTTGCAGTATGTTACAGTATATTTCAATATGTTGCAGTATATTTTATTGTGTCGCACAATATTTCAGTATGTTGCAGTATGTTTCAGTATGTTGCAGTATATTTTAATGTGTTGCAGTGTATTTCAGTGTTTTGCAGTATATTTCAGTGTGTTACAGTATTTTGCAGTGTTTTTCAGTGTGTTGAAGTGTATTTCAGTATGTTGCAGTATTTTTCATTATGTTACAGTATATTTTGGTATATTACCGTATATTTAGGTATGTTGCAGTATATTTCAATGTGTTGCAGTGTATTTCAAAATGTTGTAGTATGTTGCAGTGAATTTCAGTATGTTAGGGTGTATTTCAGTATGTTGCAGTATGTTGCAGTATATTTCAGTATGTAGCACTGTGTTTCAGTATGTTGCAGTATATTTCAGTGAGTTGCAGTGTATTTCAATGTGCTACAGCATATTTCATTATGTTACAGTATATTTTGGTATATTACCGTATATTTAGGTATGTTGCAGTATATTTCAATGTGTTGCAGTGTATTTCAAAATGTTGTATTATGTTGCAGTGTATTTCAGTATGTTACAGTGTATTTCAGTATGGTGCAGTATGTTGCAGTATATTTCAGTATGTAGTAGTGTATTTCAGTATGTTGCAGTATGTTTCAGTATGTTGTAGTGTTTTGCGGTGTATTTCAGTGTGTTTCAGTGTGTTGCAGTATACTTCAATTTGTTGCAGTGTATTTCAATATGTTCCAGTGTATTTCAGTATGTTGCAGTATGTTGCAGTACATTTCAATATGTTACAGTGTATTTCAGTATGTTGCAGTATATTTCAGTGAGTTGCAGTGTATTTCAGTGTGCTACGGCATATTTCAGTATGTTACAGTATATTGCAGTGTTTTTCAGTGTGTTGAAGTGTATTTCAGTATGTTGCAGTATACTTCAATTTGTTGCAGTGTATTTCAATATGTTCCAGTGTATTTCAGTATATTTCAGTATGTTACAGTGTATTTCAGTATTTTGCAGTGTATTTCAGTATGTTGCAGTATATTTTAGTATGTTGCAGTATGTTGCAGTGTGTTGCAGTATGTTTCAGTATGTAGCAGTGTATTTCGGTGTCTTGCAGTATATTTGAGTGTGTTACAGTATTTTGCAGTGTTTTTTTCAGAGGTTGCAGTGTATTTCAGTATGTTGCAGTATTTTTCAATGTGTTACAGTATATTTTGGTATATTACCGTATATTTAGGTATGTTGCAATATATTTCAACATGTTACAGTGTATTTCGGTATGTTGCAGTATATTTCAGTATGTAGCACTGTATTTCAGTATGTTAGAATATATTGCAATGTGTCGCAGTATATTTCAGTATGTTGCAGTATGTTGCAGTGTGTTGCAGTATATTTCAGTATGTAGCAGTGTATTTCAGTATTTTGCAGTATATTTCAATGTGCTACAGCATATTTCAGTATGTTTCAGTATACTGCAATGTGTCGCAGTATATTTCAGTATGTTGCCAAATGTTGCAGTATGTAGTAGTATATTTCAGTATGTAGCAGTGTATTTCAGTATGTTGGAGTATTTTGCAGTGTATTTCAGTATGTTACAGTGTATTTCAGTATTTTGCAGTGTATTTCAGTATGTTGCAGTATATTTTAGTATGTTGCAGTATGTTGCACTGTGTTGCAGTATATTTTGGTATGTAGCAGTGTATTTCAGTGTTTTGCAGTATATTTCAGTGTGTTACAGTATTTTGCAGTGTTTTTCAGTGTGTTGAAGTGTATTTCAGTATGTTGCAGTATTTTTCATTATGTTACAGTATATTTTGGTATATTACCGTATATTTAGGTATGTTGCAGTATATTTCAACATGTTACAGTGTATTTCGGTATGTTGCAGTATATTTCAGTATGTAGCACTGTATTTCAGTATGTTAGAATATATTGCAATGTGTCGCAGTATATTTCAGTATGTTGCAGTATGTTGCAGTGTGTTGCAGTATATTTCAGTATGTAGCAGTATATTTCAGTATTTTGCAGTATATTTCAATGTGTTGCAGTGTATTTCAGTATGTTACAGTGTATTTCAGTATGGTGCAGTATGTCGCAGTATATTTCAGTATGTCACAGTGTATTTCAGTATGTTGCAGTATATTTCAGTGAGTTGCAGTGTATTTCAGTGTGCTACAGCATATTTCAGTATGTTTCAGTATACTGCAATGTGTCGCAGTATATTTCAGTATGTTGCCAAATGTTGCAGTATGTAGTAGTATATTTCAGTATGTAGCAGTGTATTTCAGTATGTTGTAGTATGTTGCAGTGTATTTCAGTATGTTACAGTGTATTTCAGTATGTTGCAGTATGTTGCAGTATATTTCAGTATGTAGCACTGCATTTCAGTATGTTGCAGTATACTTCAGTGTGTTACAGTATATTCCAGTATGTTACAGTACATTTCCGTATATTACACTATATTTCAGCGAGTTACAGTATATTTCAATGTGTTGCAGTGTATTTCAATATATTACCGCGTATTTCAGTATGTTGCAGTATATTGCAATGTGTCGCAGTATGTTTCAGTATGTTGCTGTACATTTCAATCTGTCGCAGTATATTTCAGTATGTTGCCGTATGTTTCGGTGTGTTGCAGTATACTTCAATTTGTTGCAGTGTATTTCATTATGTTCCAGTGTATGTCAGTATAATGCAGTATGTTGCAGTGTGTTTCATTATGTTACAGTATCTTTCAGTATGTTGCTGTACTTTTTAATGTGTTACAGTATATTTCAGTTTCTTACCGTATATTTAGGTATGTTGCAGTGTATTTCAATATGTTGTAGTATTTTGCAGTGTATTTCAGTATGTTACAGTGTATTTCAGTATGTTGCAGTATTTTTCAATATGTTTTAGTGTATTTCAGTATTTTGCAGTATATCTCAGTGAGTTGCAGTGTATTTCAGTGTGCTACAGCATATTTCAGTATGTTACAGTATATTGCAATGTGTCGCAGTAAATTTCAGTATGTTGCAGCATTTTTCAATGTGTTACAGTATATTTCAGTAGTTTACAATATATCTCGGTATGTTGCAGTATATTTCAATGTGTTACAGTGTATTTCAATATGTTACAGTGTATTTCAGTATGTTGTTTTATTTTGCAGTATATTTCGGTGTGTTGCAGTGTATTTCAGTATGTTGCAGTATTTTCAATGTGTTATAGTTTATTTCAGTATATTACCGCATATTTAGGTATCTTGCAGTATATTCAATGTATTACAACGTATTTCAGTATGTTGTAGTATGTTGCAGTGTATTTCAGTATTTTGTAGTATTTTTCAATGTGTTACAGTATATTTCAGTATGTTACCGTATATTTAGGTATGTTGCAGTATATTTCAATGTATTGCAGTGTGTTTCAAAATTTTGTAGTATTTTGCAGTGTATTTCAGTATGTTACAGTGTATTTTAGTATGTTTCAGTATGTTGCAGTGTGTTGCCGTATATTTCAGTATGTAGCAGTGTATTTCAGTATGTTGCAGTATATTTCAGTATGTTACAGTGTATTTCAGTATTTTGCAGTGTATTTCAGTATGTTGCATTATATTTTAGTATGTTGCAGTATGTTGCAGTGTGTTGCAGTATATTTCAGTATATAGCAGTGTATTTCAGTATTTTGCAGTATATTTCAATGTGTTGCAGTGTATTTCATTATGTTACAGTGTATTTTAGTATGTTGCAGTATGTTGCAGTGTGTTGCAGTATATTTCAGTATGTAGCAGTATATTTCAGTATGTTGCAGTATATTTCAGTATGTTACAGTGTATTTCAGTATTTTGCAGTGTATTTCAGTATGTTGCAGTATATTTTAGTATGTTGCAGTATGTTGCCGTGTGTTGCAGTATAGTTCAGTGTGTAGCAGTGTATTTCAGTATTTTGCAGTATATTTCAATGTGTTGCAGTGTATTTCAATATGTTACAGTGTATTTTAGTATGTTGGAGTTTGTTGCAGTGAGTTGCAGTATATTTCAGTATGTAGGAGTGTACTTCAGTATGTTGCAATATATTTCAGTATGTTACAGTGTATTTCACTATTTTGCAGTGTATTTCAGTATGTTGCAGTATATTTTAGTATGTTGCAGTATGTTGCAGTGTGTTGCAGTATATTTCAGTATGTAGCAGTGTATTTCAGTATTTTGCAGTATATTTCAGTGTGTTACAGTATTTTGCAGTGTTTTTCAGTGTGTTGCAGTGTATTTCAGTATGTTGCAGTATTTTTCAATGTGTAACAGTTTATTTTGGTATATTACCGTATATTTAGGTATGTTGCAGTATATTTCAATGTGTTGCAGTGTCTTCCAATATGTTGTAGTATGTTGCAGTGTATTTTAGTATGTTGCAGTATATTTCAATATGTTACAGTGTATTTCAGTATGTTGCAGTATATTTCAGTGAGTTGCAATGTATTTCAGTGTGCTACAGCATATTTCAGTATGTTACAGTATATTGCAATGTGTCGCAGTATATTTCAGTATGTGTCAGTATTTTTCAATGTGTGACAGTATATTTCAGTAGTTTACCATATATTTCGGTACATTGCAGCATATTTCAATGTGTTGCAGTGTATTTCAATATGTTACAGTGTAATTTAGTATGTTGCCGTATGTCGCAATGTGTTGCAGTATTTTGCAGTATATTTCAGTATGTTACAGTGTATTTCAGTGTTTTGCAAGGTATTTCAGTATGTTGCAGTATATTTTAGTATGTTGCAGTATGTTGCAGTGTGCTGCAGTGTATTTCAATATGTTGCGGGATGTTGTAGTGTATTTCAGTATATTACAGTGTATTTCATTATGTTGCAGTATATTTCAGTGTGTTACAGTATATTCCAGTATTTTACAGTACATTTCCGTATATTACACTATATTTCAGTGAGTTACAGTATGTTTCAGCGAGTTACAGTATATTTCAATGTGTTGCAGTGTATTTCAATGTATTACAGCGTATTTCAGTATGTTGTAGTATGTTGCAGTGTATTTCAGTATTTTGCAGTATTTTTCAATGTGTTACAGTACATTTCAGTATATTACCCTATATTTAGGTATGTTGCAGTATATTTCAATGTATTGCAGTGTATTTCAATATGTTGTAGTATTTTGCAGTGTATTTCAGTATGTTACAGTGTTATTCAGTATTTTGCAGTGTATTTCAGCATGTTGCAGTATATTTTAGTATGTTGCAGTATGTTGCACTGCGTTGCAGTATATTTTGGTATGTAGCAGTGTATTTCAGTGTTTTGCAGTATATTTCAGTGTGTTACAGTATTTTGCAGTGTTTTTCAGTGTGTTGAAGTGTATTTCAGTATGTTGCAGTATTTTTCATTATGTTACAGTATATTTTGGTATATTACCGTATATTTAGGTATGTTGCAGTATATTTCAATGTGTTGCAGTGTATTTCAAAATGTTGTAGTATGTTGCAGTGAATTTCAGTATGTTACAGTGTATTTCAGTATGTTGCAGTATGTTGCAGTATATTTCAGTATGTAGCACTGTGTTTCAGTATGTTGCAGTATATTTCAGTGAGTTGCAGTGTATTTCAATGTGCTACAGCATATTTCATTATGTTACAGTATATTTTGGTATATTACCGTATATTTAGGTATGTTGCAGTATATTTCAATGTGTTGCAGTGTATTTCAAAATGTTGTATTATGTTGCAGTGTATTTCAGTATGTTACAGTGTATTTCAGTATGGTGCAGTATGTTGCAGTATTTTTCAGTATGTAGTAGTGTATTTCAGTATGTTGCAGTATGTTTCAGTATGTTGTAGTGTTTTGCGGTGTATTTCAGTGTGTTACAGTGTGTTGCAGTATACTTCAATTTGTTGCAGTGTATTTCAATATGTTCCAGTGTATTTCAGTATGTTGCAGTATGTTGCAGTACATTTCAATATGTTACAGTGTATTTCAGTATGTTGCAGTATATTTCAGTGAGTTGCAGTGTATTTCAGTGTGCTACGGCATATTTCAGTTTGTTACCGTATATTGCAATGTGTCGCAGTATATTTCAGTATGTTACAGTGTATTTCAGTATTTTGCAGTGTATTTCAGTATGTTGCAGTATATTTTAGTATGTTGCAGTATGTTGCACTGTGTTGCAGTATATTTCAGTATGTAGCAGTGTATTTCGGTGTTTTGCAGTATTTTTGAGTGCGTTACAGTATTTTGCAGTGTTTTTCAGAGGTTGCAGTGTATTTCAGTATGTTGCAGTATTTTTCAATGTGTTACAGTATATTTTGGTATATTACCGTATATTTAGGTATGTTGCAGTATATTTCAACATGTTACAGTGTATTTCGGTATGTTGCAGTATATTTCAGTATGTAGCACGGTATTTCAGTATGTTAGAGTATATTGCAATGTGTCGCAGTATATTTCAGTATGTTGCAGTATGTTGCAGTGTGTTGCAGTATATTTCAGTATGTAGCAGTGTATTTAAGTATTTTGCAGTATATTTCAATGTCTTGCAGTGTATTTCAGTATGTTACAGTGTATTTCAGTATGGTGCAGTATGTCGCAGTATATTTCAGTATGTCACAGTGTATTTCAGTATGTTGCAGTATATTTCAGTGAGTTGCAGTGTATTTCAGTGTGCTACAGCATATTTCAGTATGTTTCAGTATACTGCAATGTGTCGCAGTATATTTCAGTATGTTGCCAAATGTTGCAGTATGTAGTAGTATATTTCAGTATGTAGCAGTGTATTTCAGTATGTTGTAGTATGTTGCAGTGTATTTCAGTATGTTACAGTGTAT
Source organism: Bugula neritina (assembly GCA_964035545.1). Taxonomy (NCBI): domain Eukaryota; kingdom Metazoa; phylum Bryozoa; class Gymnolaemata; order Cheilostomatida; family Bugulidae; genus Bugula; species Bugula neritina. The sequence continues at coordinate 419,139 of CAXIUT010000230.1, read as the reverse complement.
TTCAGTATGTTGCAGTATACTTCAGTGTGTTACAGTATATTCCAGTATGTTACAGTACATTTCCGTATATTACACTATATTTCAGCGAGTTACAGGATATTTCAATGTGTTGCAGTGTATTTCAATATATTACCGCGTATTTCAGTATGTTGCAGTATATTGCAATGTGTCGCAGTATATTTCAGTATGTTGCTGTACATTTCAATCTGTCGCAGTATATTTCAGTATGTTGCCGTATGTTTCGGTGTGTTGCAGTATACTTCAATTTGTTGCAGTGTATTTCATTATGTTCCAGTGTATGTCAGTATAATGCAGTATGTTGCAGTGTGTTTCATTATGTTACAGTGTATTTTAGTATGTTGCAGTATCTTGCAGTATCTTTCAGTATGTTGCTGTACTTTTTAATGTGTTACAGTATATTTCAGTATCTTACCGTATATTTAGGTATGTTGCAGTGTATTTCAATATGTTGTAGTATTTTGCAGTGTATTTCAGTATGTCACAGTGTATTTCAGTATGTTGCAGTATTTTTCAATATGTTTTAGTGTATTTCAGTATTTTGCAGTATATTTCAGTGAGTTGCAGTGTATTTCAGTGTGCTACAGCATATTTCAGTATGTTACAGTATATTGCAATGTGTCGCAGTAAATTTCAGTATGTTGCAGTATTTTTCAATGTGTTACAGTATATTTCAGTAGTTTGCAATATATCTCGGTATGTTGCAGTATATTTCAATGTGTTACAGTGTATTTCAATATGTTACAGTGTATTTCAGTATGTTGTTTTATTTTGCAGTATATTTCGGTGTGTTGCAGTGTATTTCAGTATGTTGCAGTATTTTCAATGTGGTATAGTTTATTTCAGTATATTACCGCATATTTAGGTATGTTGCAATATATTCAATGTATTACAGCGTATTTCAGTATGTTGTAGTATGTTGCAGTGTATTTCAGTATTTTGTAGTATTTTTCAATGTGTTACAGTATATTTCAGTATATTACCGTATATTTAGGTATGTTGCAGTATATTTCAATGTATTGCAGTGTATTTCAAAATTTTTAGTATTTTGCAGTGTATTTCAGTATGTTACAGTGTATATCAGTATTCTGCAGTGTATTTCAGTATGTTGCAGTATATTTTAGTATGTAGCAGTGTATTTCGGTGTTTTGCAGTATATTTCAGTGTGTTACAGTATTTTGCAGTGTTTTTCAGTGTAATGCAGTGTATTTCAGTATGTTGCAGTATTTTTCAATGTGTTACAGTATATTTTGGTATATTACCGTATATTTAGGAATGTTGCAGTATATTTCAATGTGTTGCAGTGTGTTTCAAAATGTTGTAGTATGTTGCAGTGTATTTCAGTTTGTTACAGTGTATTTCAGTATGTTGCAGTATGTTGCAGTATATTTCAGTATGTAGCACTGTATTTCAGTATGTTGCAGTGTATTTCAATATGTTACAGTGTATTTCAGTATGTTGCAGTATATTTCAGTGAGTTGCAGTGTATTTCAATGTGCTACAGCATATTTCAGTATGTTACAGTATATTGCAATATGTCGCAGTATATTCCAGTATGTTGCAGCATTTTTCAAAATGTGACAGTATATTTCAGTAGTTTACCATATATTTCGGCACATTGCAGTATATTTCACTGTGTTGCAGTGTATTTCAATATGTTACAGTGTATTTTAGTATGTTTCAGTATGTTGCAGTGTGTTGCCGTATATTTCAGTATGTAGCAGTGTATTTCAGTATGTTGCAGTATATTTCAGTATGTTACAGTATGTTGCAGTGTGTTGCAGTATATTTCAGTATATAGCAGTGTATTTCAGTATTTTGCAGTATATTTCAATGTGTTGCAGTGTATTTCATTATGTTACAGTGTATTTTAGTATGTTGCAGTATGTTGCAGTGTGTTGCAGTATATTTCAGTATGTAGCAGTATATTTCAGTATGTTGCAGTATATTTCAGTATGTTACAGTGTATTTCAGTATTTTGCAGTGTATTTCAGTATGTTGCAGTATATTTTAGTATGTTGCAGTATGTTGCCGTATGTTGCAGTATATTTCAGTGTGTAGCAGTGTATTTCAGTATTTTGCAGTATATTTCAATGTGTTGCAGTGTATTTCAATATGTTACAGTGTATTTTAGTATGTTGGAGTTTGTTGCAGTGAGTTGCAGTATATTTCAGTATGTAGGAGTGTACTTCAGTATGTTGCAATATATTTCAGTATGTTACAGTGTATTTCACTATTTTGCAGTGTATTTCAGTATGTTGCAGTATATTTTAGTATGTTGCAGTATGTTGCAGTGTGTTGCAGTATATTTCAGTATGTAGCAGTGTATTTCAGTATTTTGCAGTATATTTCAGTGTGTTACAGTATTTTGCAGTGTTTTTCAGTGTGTTGCAGTGTATTTCAGTATGTTGCAGTATTTTTCAATGTGTAACAGTTTATTTTGGTATATTACCGTATATTTAGGTATGTTGCAGTATATTTCAATGTGTTGCAGTGTCTTCCAATATGTTGTAGTATGTTGCAGTGTATTTTAGTATGTTGCAGTATATTTCAATATGTTACAGTATATTTCAGTATGTTGCAGTATATTTCAGTGAGTTGCAATGCATTTCAGTGTGCTACAGCATATTTCAGTATGTTACAGTATATTGCAATGTGTCGCAGTATATTTCAGTATGTGTCAGTATTTTTCAATGTGTGACAGTATATTTCAGTAGTTTACCATATATTTCGGTACATTGCAGCATATTTCAATGTGTTGCAGTGTATTTCAATATGTTACAGTGTAATTTAGTATGTTGCCGTATGTCGCAATGTGTTGCAGTATTTTTCAGTATGTAGCAGTGTATTTCAGTATTTTGCAGTATATTTCAGTATGTTACAGTGTATTTCAGTGTTTTGCAAGGTATTTCAGTATGTTGCAGTATATTTTAGTATGTTGCAGTATGTTGCAGTGTGCTGCAGTGTATTTCAATATGTTGCGGGATGTTGTAGTGTATTTCAGTATATTACAGTGTATTTCAATATGTTGCAGTATATTTCAGTGTGTTACAGTATATTCCAGTATTTTACAGTACATTTCCGTATATTACACTATATTTCAGTGAGTTACAGTATGTTTCAGCGAGTTACAGTATATTTCAATGTGTTGCAGTGTATTTCAATGTATTACAGCGTATTTCAGTATGTTGTAGTATGTTGCAGTGTATTTCACTATTTTGCAGTATTTTTCAATGTGTTACAGTATATTTCAGTATATTATCCTATATTTAGGTATGTTGCAGTATATTTCAATGTATTGCAGTGTATTTCAATATGTTGTAGTATTTTGCAGTGTATTTCAGTATGTTACAGTGTTATTCAGTATTTTGCAGTGTATTTCAGCATGTTGCAGTATATTTTAGTATGTTGCAGTATGTTGCACTGCGTTGCAGTATATTTTGGTATGTAGCAGTGTATTTCAGTGTTTTGCAGTATATTTCAGTGTGTTACAGTATTTTGCAGTGTTTTTCAGTGTGTTGAAGTGTATTTCAGTATGTTGCAGTATTTTTCATTATGTTACAGTATATTTTGGTATATTACCGTATATTTAGGTATGTTGCAGTATATTTCAATGTGTTGCAGTGTATTTCAAAATGTTGTAGTATGTTGCAGTGAATTTCAGTATGTTACAGTGTATTTCAGTATGTTGCAGTATGTTGCAGTATATTTCAGTATGTAGCACTGTGTTTCAGTATGTTGCAGTATATTTCAGTGAGTTGCAGTGTATTTCAATGTGCTACAGCATATTTCATTATGTTACAGTATATTTTGGTATATTACCGTATATTTAGGTATGTTGCAGTATATTTCAATGTGTTGCAGTGTATTTCAAAATGTTGTATTATGTTGCAGTGTATTTCAGTATGTTACAGTGTATTTCAGTATGGTGCAGTATGTTGCAGTATTTTTCAGTATGTAGTAGTGTATTTCAGTATGTTGCAGTATGTTTCAGTATGTTGTAGTGTTTTGCGGTGTATTTCAGTGTGTTACAGTGTGTTGCAGTATACTTCAATTTGTTGCAGTGTATTTCAATATGTTCCAGTGTATTTCAGTATGTTGCAGTATGTTGCAGTACATTTCAATATGTTACAGTGTATTTCAGTATGTTGCAGTATATTTCAGTGAGTTGCAGTGTATTTCAGTGTGCTACGGCATATTTCAGTTTGTTACCGTATATTGCAATGTGTCGCAGTATATTTCAGTATGTTACAGTGTATTTCAGTATTTTGCAGTGTATTTCAGTATGTTGCAGTATATTTTAGTATGTTGCAGTATGTTGCAGTGTGTTGCAGTATATTTCAGTATGTAGCAGTGTATTTCGGTGTTTTGCAGTATATTTGAGTGCGTTACAGTATTTTGCAGTGTTTTTCAGAGGTTGCAGTGTATTTCAGTATGTTGCAGTATTTTTCAATGTGTTACAGTATATTTTGGTATATTACCGTATATTTAGGTATGTTGCAGTATATTTCAACATGTTACAGTGTATTTCGGTATGTTGCAGTATATTTCAGTATGTAGCACGGTATTTCAGTATGTTAGAGTATATTGCAATGTGTCGCAGTATATTTCAGTATGTTGCAGTATGTTGCAGTGTGTTGCAGTATATTTCAGTATGTAGCAGTGTATTTAAGTATTTTGCAGTATATTTCAATGTCTTGCAGTGTATTTCAGTATGTTACAGTGTATTTCAGTATGGTGCAGTATGTCGCAGTATATTTCAGTATGTCACAGTGTATTTCAGTATGTTGCAGTATATTTCAGTGAGTTGCAGTGTATTTCAGTGTGCTACAGCATATTTCAGTATGTTTCAGTATACTGCAATGTGTCGCAGTATATTTCAGTATGTTGCCAAATGTTGCAGTATGTAGTAGTATATTTCAGTATGTAGCAGTGTATTTCAGTATGTTGTAGTATGTTGCAGTGTATTTCAGTATGTTACAGTGTATTTCAGTATGTTGCAGTATACTTCAGCGAGTTACAGTATATTTCAATGTGTTGCAGTGTATTTCAATATATTACCGCGTATTTCAGTATGTTGCAGTATATTGCAATGTGTCGCAGTATATTTCAGTATGTTGCTGTACATTTCAATCTGTCGCAGTATATTTCAGTATGTTGCCGTATGTTTCGGTGTGTTGCAGTATACTTCAATTTGTTGCAGTGTATTTCATTATGTTCCAGTGTATGTCAGTATAATGCAGTATGTTGCAGTGTGTTTCATTATGTTACAGTGTATTTTAGTATGTTGCAGTATCTTGCAGTATCTTTCAGTATGTTGCTGTACTTTTTAATGTGTTACAGTATATTTCAGTATCTTACCGTATATTTAGGTATGTTGCAGTGTATTTCAATATGTTGTAGTATTTTGCAGTGTATTTCAGTATGTCACAGTGTATTTCAGTATGTTGCAGTATTTTTCAATATGTTTTAGTGTATTTCAGTATTTTGCAGTATATTTCAGTGAGTTGCAGTGTATTTCAGTGTGCTACAGCATATTTCAGTATGTTACAGTATATTGCAATGTGTCGCAGTAAATTTCAGTATGTTGCAGTATTTTTCAATGTGTTACAGTATATTTCAGTAGTTTGCAATATATCTCGGTATGTTGCAGTATATTTCAATGTGTTACAGTGTATTTCAATATGTTACAGTGTATTTCAGTATGTTGTTTTATTTTGCAGTATATTTCGGTGTGTTGCAGTGTATTTCAGTATGTTGCAGTATTTTCAATGTGGTATAGTTTATTTCAGTATATTACCGCATATTTAGGTATGTTGCAGTATATTCAATGTATTACAGCGTATTTCAGTATGTTGTAGTATGTTGCAGTGTATTTCAGTATTTTGTAATATTTTTCAATGTGTTACAGTATATTTCAGTATATTACCGTATATTTAGGTATGTTGCAGTATATTTCAATGTATTGCAGTGTATTTCAAAATTTTTAGTATTTTGCAGTGTATTTCAGTATGTTACAGTGTATATCAGTATTCTGCAGTGTATTTCAGTATGTTGCAGTATATTTTAGTATGTAGCAGTGTATTTCGGTGTTTTGCAGTATATTTCAGTGTGTTACAGTATTTTGCAGTGTTTTTCAGTGTAATGCAGTGTATTTCAGTATGTTGCAGTATTTTTCAATGTGTTACAGTATATTTTGGTATATTACCGTATATTTTGGAATGTTGCAGTATATTTCAATGTGTTGCAGTGTGTTTCAAAATGTTGTAGTATGTTGCAGTGTATTTCAGTTTGTTACAGTGTATTTCAGTATGTTGCAGTATGTTGCAGTATATTTCAGTATGTAGCACTGTATTTCAGTATGTTGCAGTGTATTTCAATATGTTACAGTGTATTTCAGTATGTTGCAGTATATTTCAGTGAGTTGCAGTGTATTTCAATGTGCTACAGCATATTTCAGTATGTTACAGTATATTGCAATGTGTCGCAGTATATTTCAGTATGTTGCAGTATTTTTCAAAATGTGACAGTATATTTCAGTAGTTTACCATATATTTCGGCACATTGCAGTATATTTCACTGTGTTGCAGTGTTTTTCAATATGTTACAGTGTATTTTAATATGTTTCAGTATGTTGCAGTGTGTTGCCGTATATTTCAGTATGTAGCAGTGTATTTCAGTATGTTGCAGTATATTTCAGTATGTTACAGTATGTTGCAGTGTGTTGCAGTATATTTCAGTATATAGCAGTGTATTTCAGTATTTTGCAGTATATTTCAATGTGTTGCAGTGTATTTCATTATGTTACAGTGTATTTTAGTATGTTGCAGTATGTTGCAGTGTGTTGCAGTATATTTCAGTATGTAGCAGTATATTTCAGTATGTTGCAGTATATTTCAGTATGTTACAGTGTATTTCAGTATTTTGCAGTGTATTTCAGTATGTTGCAGTATATTTTAGTATGTTGCAGTATGTTGCCGTATGTTGCAGTATATTTCAGTGTGTAGCAGTGTATTTCAGTATTTTGCAGTATATTTCAATGTGTTGCAGTGTATTTCAATATGTTACAGTGTATTTTAGTATGTTGGAGTTTGTTGCAGTGAGTTGCAGTATATTTCAGTATGTAGGAGTGTACTTCAGTATGTTGCAATATATTTCAGTATGTTACAGTGTATTTCAGTATTTTGCAGTGTACTTCAGTATGTTGCAGTATATTTTAGTATGTTGCAGGATGTTGCAGTGTGTTGCAGTATATTTCAGTATGTAGCAGTGTATTTCAATATTTTGCAGTATATTTCAGTGTGTTACAGTATTTTGCAGTGTTTTTCAGTGTGTTGCAGCGTATTTCAGTATGTTGCAGTATTTTTCAATGTGTAACAGTTTATTTTGGTATATTACCGTATATTTAGGTATGTTGCAGTATATTTCAATGTGTTGCAGTGTCTTCCAATATGTTGTAGTATGTTGCAGTGTATTTCAGTATGTTGCAGTATATTTCAATATGTTACAGTGTATTTCAGTGTGCTACAGCATATTTCAGTATGTTACAGTATATTGCAATGTGTCGTAGTATATTTCAGTATGTGTCAGTATTTTTCAATGTGTGACAGTATATTTCAGTAGTTTACCATATATTTCGGTACATTGCAGCATATTTCAATGTGTAGCAGTGTATTTCAATATGTTACAGCGTATTTTAGTATGTTGCAGTATGTCGCAATGTGTTGCAGTAATTTTCAGTATGTAGCAGTGTATTTCAGTATTTTGCAGTATATTTCAGTATGTTACAGTGTATTTCAGTATTTTGCAGTGTATTCAGTATGTTGCAGTATATTTTAGTATGTTGCAGTATGTTGCAGTGTGCTGCAGTGTATTTCAATATGTTGCAGGATGTTGCAGTGTATTTCAGTATGTTACAGCGTATTTTATTATGTTGCAGTATATTTCAGTGTGTTACAGTATATTCCAGTATTTTACAGTACATTTCCGTATATTACACTATATTTCAGTGAGTTACAGTATGTTTCAGCGAGTTACAGTATATTTCAATGTGTTGCAGTGTATTTCAATGTATTACAGCGTATTTCAGTATGTTGTAGTATGTTGCAGTGTATTTCAGTATTTTGTAGTATTTTTCAATGTGTTACAGTATATTTCAGTATATTACCGTATATTTAGGTATGTTGCAGTATATTTCAATGTATTGCAGTGTATTTCAATATGTTGTATTATTTTGCAGTGTATTTCAGTATGTTACAGTGTATTTCAGTATTTTGCAGTGTATTTCAGTATGTTGCAGTATATTTTAGTATGTTGCAGTATGTTGCACTCTGTTGCAGTATATTTCAGTATGTAGCAGTGTATTTCAGTGTTTTGCAGTATATTTCAGTGTGTTACAGTATTTTGCAGTGTTTTTCAGTGTGTTGAAGTGTATTTCAGTATGTTGCAGTATTTTTCAATATGTTACAGTATATTTTGGTATATTACCGTATATTTAGGTATGTTGCAGTTTATTTCAATGTGTTGCAGTGCATTTCAAAATGTTGTAGTATGTTGCAGTGTATTTCAGTATGTTACAGTGTATTTCAGTATGTTGCAGTATGTTGCAGTATAGTTCAGTATGTAGCACTGTGTTTCAGTATGTTGCAGTTTATTTCAGTGAGTTGCAGTGTATTTCAATGTGCTACAGCATGTTTCAGTATGTTACAGTATATTGCAATGTGTCGCAGTATATTTCAGTATGTTGCAGTATATTTCAATGTGTTGCAGTGTATTTCAATATATTACCGCGTATTTCAGTATGTTGCAGTATATTGCAATGTGTCGCAGTATATTTCAGTATGTTGCTGTACATTTCAATCTGTTGCAGTATATTTCAGTATGTTGCCGTATGTTTCGGTGTGTTGCAGTATACTTCAATTTGTTGCAGTGTATTTCATTATGTTCCAGTGTATGTCTGTATAATGCAGTATGTTGCAGTGTGTTTCATTATGTTACAGTGTATTTTAGTATGTTGCAGTATCTTGCAGTATCTTTCAGTATGTTGCTGTACTTTTTAATGTGTTACAGTATATTTCAGTATCTTACCGTATACTTAGGTATGTTGCAGTGTATTTCAATATGTTGTAGTATTTTGCAGTGTATTTCAGTATGTTACAGTGTATTTCAGTATGTTGCAGTATTTTTCAATATGTTTTAGTGTATTTCAGTATTTTGCAGTATATTTCAGTGAGTTGCAGTGTATTTCAGTGTGCTACAGCATATTTCAGTATGTTACAGTATATTGCAATGTGTCGCAGCAAATTTCAGTATGTTGCAGTATTTTTCAATGTGTTACAGTATATTTCAGTAGTTTGCAATATATCTCGGTATGTTGCAGTATATTTCAATGTGTTACAGTGTATTTCAATATGTTACAGTGTATTTCAGTATGTTGTTTTATTTTGCAGTATATTTCGGTGTGTTGCAGTGTATTTCAGTATGTTGCAGTATTTTCAATGTGTTATAGTTTATTTCAGTATATTACCGCATATTTAGGTATGTTGCAGTATATTCAATGTATTACAGCGTATTTCAGTATGTTGTAGTATGTTGCAGTGTATTTCAGTATTTTGTAGTATTTTTCAATGTGTTACAGTATATTTCAGTATATTACCGTATATTTAGGTATGTTGCAGTATATTTCAATGTATTGCAGTGTATTTCAAAATTTTGTAGTATTTTGCAGTGTATTTCAGTATGTTACAGTGTATATCAGTATTCTGCAGTGTATTTCAGTATGTTGCAGTATATTTTAGTATGTTGGAGTATGTTGCACTGTGTTGCAGTATATTTCAGTATGTAGCAGTGTATTTCAGTGTTTTGCAGTATATTTCAGTGTGTTACAGTATTTTGCAGTGTTTTTCAGTGTAATGCAGTGTATTTCAGTATGTTGCAGTATTTTTCGATGTGTTACAGTATATTTTGGTATATTACCGTATATTTAGGAATGTTGCAGTATATTTCAATGTGTTGCAGTGTGTTTCAAAATGTTGTAGTATGTTGAGGTGTATTTCAGTCGGTTACAGTGTATTTCAGTATGTTGCAGTATGTTGCAGTATATTTCAGTATGTAGCACTGTATTTCAGTATGTTGCAGTGTTTTTCAATATGTTACAGTGTATTTCAGTATGTTGCAGTATATTTCAGTGAGTTGCAGTGTATTTCAATGTGCTACAGCATATTTCAGTATGTTACAGTATATTGCAATGTGTCGCAGTATATTTCAGTATGTTGCAGTATTTTTCAAGATGTGACAGTATATTTCAGTAGTTTACCATATATTTCGGCACATTGCAGTATATTTCACTGTGTTGCAGTGTATTTCAATATGTTACAGTGTATTTTAGTATGTTTCAGTATGTTGCAGTGTGTTTCAAAATGTTGTAGTATGTTGCAGTGTATTTCAGTCGGTTACAGTGTATTTTAGTATGTTGCAGTATGTTGCAGTATATTTCAGTATGTAGCACTGTATTTCAGTATGTTGCAGTGTATTTCAATATGTTACAGTGTATTTCAGTATGTTGCAGTATATTTCAGTGAGTTGCAGTGTATTTCAATGTGCTACAGCATATTTCAGTATGTTACAGTATATTGCAATGTGTCGCAGTATATTTCAGTATGTTGCAGTATTTTTCAAGATGTGACAGTATATTTCAGTAGTTTACCATATATTTCGGCACATTGCAGTATATTTCACTGTGTTGCAGTGTATTTCAATATGTTACAGTGTATTTTAGTATGTTTCAGTATGTTGCAGTGTGTTGCAGTATATTTCAGTATATAGCAGTGTATTTCAGTATTTTGCAGTATATTTCAATGTGTTGCAGTGTATTTCATTATGTTACAGTGTATTTTAGTATGTTGCAGTATGTTGCAGTGTGTTGCAGTATATTTCAGTATGTAGCAGTATATTTCAGTATGTTGCAGTATATTTCAGTATGTTACAGTGTATTTCAGTGTTTTGCAGTGTATTTCAGTATGTTGCTGTATATTTTAGTATGTTGCAGTAGGTTGCCGTATGTTGCAGTATATTTCAGTGTGTAGCAGTGTATTTCAGTATTTTGCAGTATATTTCAGTGTGTTACAGTATTTTGCAGTGTTTTTCAGTGTAATGCAGTGTATTTCAGTATGTTGCAGTATTTTTCAATGTGTTACAGTATATTTTGGTATATTACCGTATATTTAGGAATGTTGCAGTATATTTCAATGTGTTGCAGTGTGTTTCAAAATGTTGTAGTATGTTGCAGTGTATTTCAGTTTGTTACAGTGTATTTCAGTATGTTGCAGTATGTTGCAGTATATTTCAGTATGTAGCACTGTATTTCAGTATGTTGCAGTGTATTTCAATATGTTACAGTGTATTTCAGTATGTTGCAGTATATTTCAGTGAGTTGCAGTGTATTTCAATGTGCTACAGCATATTTCAGTATGTTACAGTATATTGCAATGTGTCGCAGTATATTTCAGTATGTTGCAGTATTTTTCAAAATGTGACAGTATATTTCAGTAGTTTACCATATATTTCGGCACATTGCAGTATATTTCACTGTGTTGCAGTGTATTTCAATATGTTACAGTGTATTTCAGTATGTTGCAGTATATTTCAGTATGTTACAGTGTATTTCAGTATTTTGCAGTGTATTTCAGTATGTTGCAGTATATTTTAGTATGTTGCAGTATGTTGCCGTATGTTGCAGTATATTTCAGTGTGTAGCAGTGTATTTCAGTATTTTGCAGTATATTTCAATGTGTTGCAGTGTATTTCAATATGTTACAGTGTATTTTAGTATGTTGGAGTTTGTTGCAGTGAGTTGCAGTATATTTCAGTATGTAGGAGTGTACTTCAGTATGTTGCAATATATTTCAGTATGTTACAGTGTATTTCAGTATTTTGCAGTGTACTTCAGTATGTTGCAGTATATTTTAGTATGTTGCAGGATGTTGCAGTGTGTTGCAGTATATTTCAGTATGTAGCAGTGTATTTCAATATTTTGCAGTATATTTCAGTGTGTTACAGTATTTTGCAGTGTTTTTCAGTGTGTTGCAGCGTATTTCAGTATGTTGCAGTATTTTTCAATGTGTAACAGTTTATTTTGGTATATTACCGTATATTTAGGTATGTTGCAGTATATTTCAATGTGTTGCAGTGTCTTCCAATATGTTGTAGTATGTTGCAGTGTATTTCAGTATGTTGCAGTATATTTCAATATGTTACAGTGTATTTCAGTGTGCTACAGCATATTTCAGTATGTTACAGTATATTGCAATGTGTCGTAGTATATTTCAGTATGTGTCAGTATTTTTCAATGTGTGACAGTATATTTCAGTAGTTTACCATATATTTCGGTACATTGCAGCATATTTCAATGTGTAGCAGTGTATTTCAATATGTTACAGCGTATTTTAGTATGTTGCAGTATGTCGCAATGTGTTGCAGTATTTTTCAGTATGTAGCAGTGTATTTCAGTATTTTGCAGTATATTTCAGTATGTTACAGTGTATTTCAGTATTTTGCAGTGTATTTCAGTATGTTGCAGTATATTTTAGTATGTTGCAGTATGTTGCAGTGTGTTGCAGTATATTTCAGTATGTAGCAGTGTATTTCAGTATTTTGCAGTATATTTCAGTGTGTTACAGTATTTTGCAGTGTTTTTCAGTGTGTTGCAGCGTATTTCAGTATGTTGCAGTATTTTTCAATGTGTAACAGTTTATTTTGGTATATTACCGTATATTTAGGTATGTTGCAGTATATTTCAATGTGTTGCAGTGTCTTCCAATATGTTGCAGGATGTTGCAGTGTATTTCAGTATGTTACAGCGTATTTCATTATGTTGCAGTATATTTCAGTGTGTTACAGTATATTCCAGTATTTTACAGTACATTTCCGTATATTACACTATATTTCAGTGAGTTACAGTATGTTTCAGCGAGTTACAGTATATTTCAATGTGTTGCAGTGTATTTCAATGTATTACAGCGTATTTCAGTATGTTGTAGTATGTTGCAGTGTATTTCAGTATTTTGCAGTATTTTTCAATGTGTTACAGTATATTTCAGTATATTACCGTATATTTAGGTATGTTGCAGTATATTTCAATGTATTGCAGTGTATTTCAATATGTTGTATTATTTTGCAGTGTATTTCAGTATGTTACAGTGTATTTCAGTATTTTGCAGTGTATTTCAGTATGTTGCAGTATATTTTAGTATGTTGCAGTATGTTGCACTGTGTTGCAGTATATTTCAGTATGTAGCAGTGTATTTCTGTGTTTTGCAGTATATTTCAGTGTGTTACAGTATTTTGCAGTGTTTTTCAGTGTGTTGAAGTGTATTTCAGTATGTTGCAGTATTTTTCAATATGTTACAGTATATTTTGGTATATTACCGTATATTTAGGTATGTTGCAGTATATTTCAATGTGTTGCAGTGTATTTCAAAATGTTGTAGTATGTTGCAGTGTATTTCAGTATGTTACAGTGTATTTCAGTATGTTGCAGTATGTTGCAGTATAGTTCAGTATGTAGCACTGTGTTTCAGTATGTTGCAGTTTATTTCAGTGAGTTGCAGTGTATTTCAATGTGCTACAGCATATTTCAGTATGTCACAGTATATTGCAATGTGTCGCAGTATATTTCAGTATGTTGCAGTATATTTCAATGTGTTGCAGTGTATTTCAATATATTGTATTATGTTGCAGTGTATTTCAGTATGTTACAATGTATTTCAGTGTGTTTCAGTGTGTTGCAGTATACTTCAATTTGTTGCAGTGTATTTCAATATGTTCCAGTGTATTTCAGTATGTTGCAGTATGTTGCAGTATATTTCAATATGTTACAGTGTATTTCAGTATGTTGCAGTATATTTCAGTGAGTTGCAGTGTATTTCAGTGTGCTACAGCATATTTCAGTATGTTAAAGTATATTTCAATGTGTCGCAGTATATTTCAGTACGTTACAGTGTATTTCAGTGTTTTGCAGTGTATTTCAGTATGTTGCAGTATATTTTAGTATGTTGCAATTTGTTGCAGTGTGTTGCAGTATATTTCAGTATGTAGCAGTGTATTTCGGTGTTTTGCAGTATATTTGAGTGTGTTACAGTATTTTGCAGTGTTTTTCAGAGGTTGCAGTGGATTTCAGTATGTTGCAGTATTTATCAATGTGTTACAGTATATTTTGGTATATTACCGTATATTTAGGTATATTACCGTATATTTAGGTATGTTGCAGTATATTTCAACATGTTACAGTGTATTTCGGTATGTTGCAGTATCTTTCAGTATGTAGCACTGTATTTCAGTATGTTAGAGTATATTGCAATGTGTCCAGTATATTTCAGTATGTAGCAGTGTATTTCAGTATTTTGCAGTATATTTCAATGTGTTGCAGTGTATTTCAGTATGTTACAGTGTATTTCAGTATGGAGCAGTATGTCGCAGTATATTTCAGTATGTCACAGTGTATTTCAGTATGTTGCAGTATATTTCAGTAAGTTGCAGTGTATTTCAGTGTGCTACAGCATATTTCAGTATGTTTCAGTATACTGCAATGTGTCGCAGTATATTTCAGTATGTTGCCAAATGTTGCAGTGTGTAGTAGTATATTTCAGTATGTTACAGTGTATTTCAGTATGTTGCAGTATGTTACAGTATATTCCAGTATGTTACAGTACATTTCCGTATATTACACTATATTTCAGCGAGTTACAGTATATTTCAATGTGTTGCAGTGTATTTCAATATATTACCGCGTATTTCAGTATGTTGCAGTATTTTGCAATGTGTCGCAGTATATTTCAGTATGTTGCTGTACATTTCAATCTGTCGCAGTATATTTCAGTATGTTGCCGTATGTTTCGGTGTGTTGCAGTATACTTCAATTTGTTGCAGTGTATTTCATTATGTTCCAGTGTATGTCAGTATAATGCCGTATGTTGCAGTGTGTTTCATTATGTTACAGTGTATTTTAGTATGTTGCAGTATCTTGCAGTATCTTTCAGTATGTTGCTGTACTTTTTAATGTGTTACAGTATATTTCAGTATCTTACCGTATATTTAGGTATGTTGCAGTGTATTTCAATATGTTGTAGTATTTTGCAGTGTATTTCAGTATGTTGCAGTGTTTTTCAATATGTTTTAGTGTATTTCAGTATTTTGCAGTATATTTCAGTGTTCTACAGCATATTTCAGTATGTTACAGTATATTGCAGTGTGTCGCAGTAAATTTCAGTATGTTGCAGTATTTTTCAATGTGTTACAGTATATTTCAGTAGTTTACAATATATCTCGGTATGTTGCAGTATATTTCAATGTGTTACAGTGTATTTCAATATGTTACAGTGTATTTCAGTATGTTGTTTTATTTTGCAGTATATTTCGGTGTGTTGCAGTGTATTTCGGTATGTTGCAGTATTTTCAATGTGTTAGAGTTTATTTCAGTATATTACCGCATATTTAGGTATGTTGCAGTATATTCAATGTGTTGCAGTGTTTTTCAATATGTTGTAGTATGTTGCATTGTATTTCAGTATGTTACAGTGTTTTTCAGTATGTTGCAGTATGTTGCAGTATATTTCAGTATGTAGCAGTGTATTTCAGTATGTTGCAGTATATTTCAGTATTTTACAGTGTATTTAAGTATGTTGCAGTATATTTCAGTGTGTTACAGTATAATTATGTATGTTGCAGTATTTTTCAATGTGTTGAAGTATTTTTCAGTAGTTTAATATATATTTTGCTATGTTGCAGTATATTTCAATGTGTTGCAGTGTAATTCAGCATATTACAGTGTATTTCAGTATGTTGCAGTATATTTCAGTATGTAGAAGTGTATTTCAGTATAATGCAGTGTATTTCAGTAGGCTACAGCATATTTCAGTATGCTGCAGTATATTGCAATGTGCCGAAGTATATTTCGGTATGTTGCCGTATGTTTAAGTGTGTTGCAGAATACTTCAATGTGTTGCAGTGTACTTCAATACGTTACAGTGTATTTCAGTATCTTGTAGAATGTTGCAGTGTATTTCAGTATGTTACAGTGTATTTCAGTATGTTGCAGGATGTTGCAGTATATTTCAGTATGTTACAGTGTATTTCAGTATGTTGCAGTATATTTCAGTGTGTTACATTATATTCCAGTAATTTACAGTACATTTCCGTATATTACACTATATTTCAGTGAGTTACAGTATGTTTCAGCGAGTTACAGTATATTTCAATGTGCTACAGTGGATTTCAATGTATTACAGGGTATTTCAGTATGTTGTAGTATGTTGCAGTGTATTTCAGTATTTTGTAGTATTTTTCAATGTGTTACAGTATATTTCAGTATATTACCGTATATTTAGGTATGTTGCAGTATATTTCAATGTATTGCAGTGTATTTCAAAATTTTGTAGTATTTTGCAGTGTATTTCAGTATGTTACAGTGTATATCAGTATTCTGCAGTGTATTTCAGTATGTTGCAGTATATTTTAGTATGTTGGAGTATGTTGCACTGTGTTGCAGTATATTTCAGTATGTAGCAGTGTATTTCAGTGTTTTGCAGTATATTTCAGTGTGTTACAGTATTTTGCAGTGTTTTTCAGTGTAATGCAGTGTATTTCAGTATGTTGCAGTATTTTTCGATGTGTTACAGTATATTTTGGTATATTACCGTATATTTAGGAATGTTGCAGTATATTTCAATGTGTTGCAGTGTGTTTCAAAATGTTGTAGTATGTTGAGGTGTATTTCAGTCGGTTACAGTGTATTTCAGTATGTTGCAGTATGTTGCAGTATATTTCAGTATGTAGCACTGTATTTCAGTATGTTGCAGTGTTTTTCAATATGTTACAGTGTATTTCAGTATGTTGCAGTATATTTCAGTGAGTTGCAGTGTATTTCAATGTGCTACAGCATATTTCAGTATGTTACAGTATATTGCAATGTGTCGCAGTATATTTCAGTATGTTGCAGTATTTTTCAAGATGTGACAGTATATTTCAGTAGTTTACCATATATTTCGGCACATTGCAGTATATTTCACTGTGTTGCAGTGTATTTCAATATGTTACAGTGTATTTTAGTATGTTTCAGTATGTTGCAGTGTGTTGCCGTATATTTCAGTATGTAGCAGTGTATTTCAGTATGTTGCAGTATATTCCAGTATGTTACAGTATGTTGCAGTGTGTTGCAGTATATTTCAGTATATAGCAGTGTCGTTCAGTATTTTGCAGTATATTTCAATGTGTTGCAGTGTATTTCATTATGTTACAGTGTATTTTAGTATGTTACAGTATTTTGCAGTGTTTTTCAGAGGTTGCAGTGTATTTCTGTATGTTGCAGTATTTATCAATGTGTTACAGTATATTTTGGTATATTACTGTATATTTAGGTATATTACCGTATATTTAGGTATGTTGCAGTATATTTCAACATGTTACAGTGTATTTCGGTATGTTGCAGTATCTTTCAGTATGTAGCACTGTATTTCAGTATGTTAGAGTATATTGCAATGTGTCCAGTATATTTCAGTATGTTGCAGTATGTTGCAGTGTGTTGCAGTATATTTCAGTATGTAGCAGTGTATTTCAGTATTTTGCAGTATATTTCAATGTGTTGCAGTGTATTTCAGTATGTTACAGTGTATTTCAGTATGGTGCAGTATGTCGCAGTATATTTCAGTATGTCACAGTGTATTTCAGTATGTTGCAGTATATTTCAGTGAGTTGCAGTGTATTTCAGTGTGCTACAGCATATTTCAGTATGTTTCAGTATACTGCAATGTGTCGCAGTATATTTCGGTATGTTGCCAAATGTTGCAGTGTGTAGTAGTATATTTCAGTATGTTACAGTGTATTTCAGTATGTTGCAGTATGTTGCAGTATATTTCAGTATGTAGCACTGCATTTCAGTATGTTGCAGTATACTTCAGTGTGTTACAGTATATTCCAGTATGTTACAGTACATTTCCGTATATTACACTATATTTCAGCGAGTTACAGTATATTTCAATGTGTTGCAGTGTATTTCAATATATTACCGCGTATTTCAGTATGTTGCAGTATTTTGCAATGTGTCGCAGTATATTTCAGTATGTTGCTGTACATTTCAATCTGTCGCAGTATATTTCAGTATGTTGCCGTATGTTTCGGTGTGTTGCAGTATACTTCAATTTGTTGCAGTGTATTTCATTATGTTCCAGTGTATGTCAGTATAATGCAGTATGTTGCAGTGTGTTTCATTATGTTACAGTGTATTTTAGTATGTTGCAGTATCTTGCAGTATCTTTCAGTATGTTGCTGTACTTTTTAATGTGTTACAGTATATTTCAGTATCTTACCGTATATTTAGGTATGTTGCAGTGTATTTCAATATGTTGTAGTATTTTGTAGTGTATTTCAGTATGTTACAGTGTATTTCAGTATGTTGCAGTATTTTTCAATATGTTTTAGTGTATTTCAGTATTTTGCAGTATATTTCAGTGTTCTACAGCATATTTCAGTATGTTACAGTATATTGCAATGTGTCGCAGTAAATTTCAGTATGTTGCAGTGTTTTTCAATGTGTTACAGTATATTTCAGTAGTTTACAATATATCTCGGTATGTTGCAGTATATTTCAATGTGTTACAGTGTATTTCAATATGTTACAGTGTATTTCAGTATGTTGTTTTATTTTGCAGTATATTTCGGTGTGTTGCAGTGTATTTCAGTATGTTGCAGTATTTTCAATGTGTTAGAGTTTATTTCAGTATATTACCGCATATTTAGGTATGTTGCAGTATATTCAATGTGTTGCAGTGTTTTTCAATATGTTGTAGTATGTTGCAGTGTATTTCAGTATGTTACAGTGTTTTTCAGTATGTTGCAGTATGTTGCAGTATATTTCAGTATGTAGCAGTGTATTTCAGTATGTTGCAGTATATTTCAGTATTTTACAGTGTATTTAAGTATGTTGCAGTATATTTCAGTGTGTTACAGTATAATTATGTATGTTGCAGTATTTTTCAATGTGTTAAAGTATTTTTCAGTAGTTTAATATATATTTTGCTATGTTGCAGTATATTTCAAGGTGTTGCAGTGTAATTCAGCATATTACAGTGTATTTCGGTATGTTGCAGTAGATTTCAGTATGTAGCAGTGTATTTCAGTATAATGCAGTGTATTTCAGTAGGCTACAGCATATTTCAGTATGCTGCAGTATATTGCAATGTGCCGAAGTATATTTCGGTATGTTGCCGTATGTTTAAGTGTGTTGCAGAATACTTCAATGTGTTGCAGTGTACTTCAATACGTTACAGTGTATTTCAGTATCTTGTAGGATGTTGCAGTGTATTTCAGTATGTTACAGTGTATTTCAGTATGTTGCAGGATGTTGCAGTATATTTCAGTATGTTACAGTGTATTTCAGTATGTTGCAGTATATTTCAGTGTGTTACATTATATTCCAGTAATTTACAGTACATTTCCGTATATTACACTATATTTCAGTGAGTTACAGTATGTTTCAGCGAGTTACAGTATATTTCAATGTGTTACAGTGGATTTCAATGTATTACAGCGTATTTCAGTATGTTGTAGTATTTTGCAGTGTATTTCAGTATGTTACAGTGTATTTCAGTATTTTGCAGTGTATTTCAGTATGTTGCAGTATATTTTAGTATGTTGCAGCATGTTGCACTGTGTTGCAGTATATTTCAGTATGTAGCAGTGTATTTCAGCGTTTTGCAGTATATTTCAGTGTGTTACAGTATCTTGCAGTGTTTGTCAGTGTGTTGCAGTGTATTTCAGTATGTTGCAGTATTTTTCAATGTGTTACAGTATATTTTGGTATATTACCGTATATTTAGGTATGTTGCAGTATATTTCAATCTGTTGCAGTGTGTTTCAAAATGTTGTAGTATGTTGCAGTGTATTTCAGTTTGTTACAGTGTATTTCAGTATGTTGCAGTATGTTGCAGTATATTTCAGTATGTAGCACTGTATTTCAGTGAGTTGCAGTGTATTTCAATGTGCTACAGCATATTTCGGTATGTTACAGTATATTGCAATGTGTCACAGTTTATTTCAGTATGTTGCAGTAATTTTCAATGTGTGACAGTATATTTCAGTAGTTTACCATATATTTCGGCACATTGCAGTATATTTCACTGTGTTGCAGTGTATTTCAATATGTTACAGTGTATTGTAGTATGTTTCAGTATGTTGCAGTGTGTTGCCGTATATTTCAGTATGTAGCAGTGTATTTCAGTATGTTGCAGTATATTTCAGTATGTTACAGTGTATTTCAGTATTTTGCAGTGTTTTTCAGTATGTTGCAGTATATTTTAGTGTGTTGCAGTATGTTGCAGTGTGTTGCAGTATATTTCAGTATATAGCAGTGTATTTCAGTATTTTGCAGTATATTTCAATGTGTTGCAGTGTATTTTATTATGTTACAGTGTATTTTAGTATGTTGCAGTATGTTGCAGTGTATTTCAGTATGTTACAGTGTTTTTCAGTATGTTGCAGTATGTTGCAGTATATTTCAGTATGTAGCAGTGTATTTCAGTATGTTGCAGTATATTTCAGTATTTTACAGTGTATTTAAGTATGTTGCAGTATATTTCAGTGTGTTACAGTATAATTATGTATGTTGCAGTATTTTTCAATGTGTTAAAGTATTTTTCAGTAGTTTAATATATATTTTGCTATGTTGCAGTATATTTCAAGGTGTTGCAGTGTAATTCAGCATATTACAGTGTATTTCGGTATGTTGCAGTAGATTTCAGTATGTAGCAGTGTATTTCAGTATAATGCAGTGTATTTCAGTAGGCTACAGCATATTTCAGTATGCTGCAGTATATTGCAATGTGCCGAAGTATATTTCGGTATGTTGCCGTATGTTTAAGTGTGTTGCAGAATACTTCAATGTGTTGCAGTGTACTTCAATACGTTACAGTGTATTTCAGTATCTTGTAGGATGTTGCAGTGTATTTCAGTATGTTACAGTGTATTTCAGTATGTTGCAGGATGTTGCAGTATATTTCAGTATGTTACAGTGTATTTCAGTATGTTGCAGTATATTTCAGTGTGTTACATTATATTCCAGTAATTTACAGTACATTTCCGTATATTACACTATATTTCAGTGAGTTACAGTATGTTTCAGCGAGTTACAGTATATTTCAATGTGTTACAGTGGATTTCAATGTATTACAGCGTATTTCAGTATGTTGTAGTATTTTGCAGTGTATTTCAGTATGTTACAGTGTATTTCAGTATTTTGCAGTGTATTTCAGTATGTTGCAGTATATTTTAGTATGTTGCAGCATGTTGCACTGTGTTGCAGTATATTTCAGTATGTAGCAGTGTATTTCAGCGTTTTGCAGTATATTTCAGTGTGTTACAGTATCTTGCAGTGTTTGTCAGTGTGTTGCAGTGTATTTCAGTATGTTGCAGTATTTTTCAATGTGTTACAGTATATTTTGGTATATTACCGTATATTTAGGTATGTTGCAGTATATTTCAATCTGTTGCAGTGTGTTTCAAAATGTTGTAGTATGTTGCAGTGTATTTCAGTTTGTTACAGTGTATTTCAGTATGTTGCAGTATGTTGCAGTATATTTCAGTATGTAGCACTGTATTTCAGTGAGTTGCAGTGTATTTCAATGTGCTACAGCATATTTCGGTATGTTACAGTATATTGCAATGTGTCACAGTTTATTTCAGTATGTTGCAGTAATTTTCAATGTGTGACAGTATATTTCAGTAGTTTACCATATATTTCGGCACATTGCAGTATATTTCACTGTGTTGCAGTGTATTTCAATATGTTACAGTGTATTGTAGTATGTTTCAGTATGTTGCAGTGTGTTGCCGTATATTTCAGTATGTAGCAGTGTATTTCAGTATGTTGCAGTATATTTCAGTATGTTACAGTGTATTTCAGTATTTTGCAGTGTTTTTCAGTATGTTGCAGTATATTTTAGTGTGTTGCAGTATGTTGCAGTGTGTTGCAGTATATTTCAGTATATAGCAGTGTATTTCAGTATTTTGCAGTATATTTCAATGTGTTGCAGTGTATTTTATTATGTTACAGTGTATTTTAGTATGTTGCAGTATGTTGCAGTGTGTTGCAGTATATTTCAGTATGTAGCAGTATATTTCAGTATGTTGCAGTATATTTCAGTATGTTACAGCGTATTTCAGTATCTTGCAGTGTATTTCAGTATGTTGCAGTATATTTTAGTATGTTGCAGTATGTTGCCGTGTGTTGCAGTATATTTCAGTGTGTAGCAGTGTATTTCAATATTTTGCAGTATATTTCAATGTGTTGCAGTGTATTTCAATATGTTACAGTGTATTTTAGTATGTTGCAGTATGTTGCAGTGAGTTGCAGTATATTTCAGTATGTAGGAGTGTACTTCAGTATGTTGCAGTATATTTCAGTATGTTACAGTGTATTTCAGTATTTTGCAGTGTATTTCAGTATGTTGCAGTATATTTTAGTATGTTGCAGTATGTTGCAGTGTGTTGCAGTATATTTAAATATGTAGCAGTGTATTTGAGTATTTTGCAGTATATTTCAGTGTGTTACAGTATTTTGCAGTGTTTTTCAGTGTGTTGCAGTGTATTTCAGTATGTTGCAGTATTTTTCAATGTGTAACAGTTTATTTTGGTATATTACCGTATATTTAGGTATGTTGCAGCATATTTCAATGTGTTGCAGTGTCTTTCAATATGTTGTAGTATGTTGCAGTGAATTTCAGTATGTTACAGTGTATTTCAGTATGTTGCAGTATGGTGCAGTATATTTCAGTATGTAGCACTGTATTTCAGTATGTTGCAGTATATTTCAATATGTTACAGTGTATTTCAGTATGTTGCAGTATATTTCAGTGAGTTGCAGTGTATTTCAGTGTGCTACAGCATATTTCAGTATGTTACAGTATATTGCAATGTTTCGCAGTATATTTCAGTATGTTGCAGTATATTTCAGTATGTAGCAGTGTATTTCAGTATAATGCAGTGTATTTCAGTAGGCTACAGCATATTTCAGTATGCTGCAGTATATTGCAGTGTGCCGAAGTATATTTCAGTATGTTGCCGTATGTTTAAGTGTGTTGCAGAATACTTCAATGTGTTGCAGTGTACTTCAATACGTTACAGTGTATTTCAGTATCTTGTAGGATGTTGCAGTGTATTTCAGTATGTTACAGTGTATTTCAGTATGTTGCAGGATGTTGCAGTTTATTTCAGTACGTTACAGTGTATTTCAGTATGTTGCAGTATGGTGCAGTATATTTCAGTATGTAGCACTGTATTTCAGTATGTTGCAGTATATTTCAATATGTTACAGTGTATTTCAGTATGTTGCAGTATATTTCAGTGAGTTGCAGTGTATTTCAGTGTGCTACAGCATATTTCAGTATGTTGCAGTATATTTTAGTATGTTGCAGTATGTTGCAGTGTGTTGCAGTATATTTAAGTATGTAGCAGTGTATTTCAGTATTTTGCAGTATATTTCAGTGTGTTACAGTATTTTGCAGTGTTTTTCAGTGTGTTGCAGTGTATTTCAGTATGTTGCAGTATTTTTCAATGTGTAACAATTTATTTTGGTATATTACCGTATATTTAGGTATGTTGCAGCATATTTCAATGTGTTGCAGTGTCTTTCAATATGTTGTAGTATGTTGCAGTGTATTTCAGTATGTTACAGTGTATTTCAGTATGTTGCAGTATGTTGCAGTATATTTCAGTATGTAGCACTGTATTTCAGTATGTTGCAGTATATTTCGATATGTTACAGTGTATTTCAGTATGTTGCAGTATATTGCAATGTGTCGCAGTATATTTCAGTATGTTGCAGTATATTTCAGTATGTAGCAGTGTATTTCAGTATAATGCAGTGTATTTCAGTAGGCTACAGCATATTTCAGTATGCTGCAGTATATTGCAATGTGCCGAAGTATATTTCAGTATGTTGCCGTATGTTTAAGTGTGTTGCAGAATACTTCAATATGTTGCAGTGTACATCAATACGTTACAGTGTATTTCAGTATCTTGTAGGATGTTGCAGTGTATTTCAGTATGTTACAGTGTATTTCAGTATGTTGCAGGATGTTGCAGTTTATTTCAGTATGTTACAGTGTATTTCAGTATGTTGCAGTATTTTTCAGTGTGTTACATTATATTCCAGTGAGTTACAGTATGTTGCAGTATATTTCAGTGTGTTACAGTATAATTATGTATGTTGCAGTATTTTTCAATGTGTTAAAGTATTTTTCAGTAGTTTAATATATATTTTGCTATGTTGCAGTATATTTCAATGTGTTGCAGTGTAATTCAGCATATTACAGTGTATTTCAGTATGTTGCAGTATATTTCAGTATGTAGCAGTGTATTTCAGTATAATGCAGTGTATTTCAGTAGGCTACAGCATATTTCAGTATGCTGCAGTATATTGCAATGTGCCGAAGTATATTTCAGTATGTTGCCGTGTGTTTAAGTGTGTTGCAGGATGTTGCAGTATATTTCAGTATGTTTCAGTGTATTTCAGTATGTTGCAGTGTATTTCAGTATGTTGCAGGATGTTGCAGTATATTTCAGTATGTTTCAGTGTATTTCAGTATGTTGCAGTATATTTCAGTGTGTTACATTATATTCCAGTATTTTACAGTACATTTCCGTATATTACACTATATTTCAGTGAGTTACAGTATGTTTCAGCGAGTTACAGTATATTTCAATGTGTTGCAGTGGATTTCAATGTATTACAGCGTATTTCAGTATGTTGTAGTATGTTGCAGTGTATTTCAGTATTTTGTAGTATTTTTCAATGTGTTACAGTATATTTCAGCATATTACCGTATATTTAGGTATGTTGGAGTATATTTCAATGTATTCCAGTGTATTTCAAAATGTTGTAGTATTTTGCAGTGTATTTCAGTATGTTACAGTGTAAATCAGTATTTTGCAGTGTATTTCAGTATGTTGCAGTATATTTTAGTATGTTGCAGTATGTTGCACTGTGTTGCAGTATATTTCAGTATGTAGCAGTGTATTTCAGTGTTTTGCAGTATATTTCAGTGTGTTACAGTATTTTGCAGTGTTTTTCAGTGTGTTGCAGTGTATTTCAGTATGTTGCAGTATTTTTCAATGTGTTACAGTATATTTTGGTATATTACCGTATTTCTAGGTATGTTGCAGTATATTTCAATGTGTTGCAGTGTGTTTCAAAATGTTGTAGTATGTTGCAGTGTATTTCAGTTTGTTACAGTGTATTTCAGTATGTTGCAGTATGTTGCAGTATATTTCAGTATGTAGCACTGTATTTCAGTATGTTGCAGTGTATTTCAATATGTTACAGTGTATATCAGTATGTTGCAGTATATTTCAGTGAGTTGCAGTGTATTTCAATGTGCTACAGCATATTTCAGTATGTTACAGTATATTGCAATGTGTCGCAGTATATTTCAGTATGTTGCAGTATATTTCAATGTGTTGCAGTGTATTTCAATATATTGTATTATGTTGCAGTGTATTTCAGTATGTTATAGTGTATTTCAGTATGGTGCAGTATGTTGCAGTATATTTCAGTATGTAGTAGTGTATTTCAGTATGTTGCAGTATGTTTCAGTATGTTGTAGTGTTTTGCGGTGTATTTCAGTGTGTTTCAGTGTGTTGCAGTATACTTCAATTTGTTGCAGTGTATTTCAATATGTTCCAGTGTATTTCAGTATGTTGCAGTATGTTGCAGTATATTTCAATATGTTACAGTGTATTTCAGTATGTTGCAGTATATTTCAGTGAGTTGCAGTGTATTTCAGTGTGCTACAGCATATTTCAGTATGTTACAGTATATTGCAATGTGTCGCAGTATATTTCAGTATGTTACAGTGTATTTCAGTATTTTGCAGTGTATTTCAGTATGTTGCAGTATATTTTAGTATGTTGCAATTTGTTGCAGTGTGTTGCAGTATATTTCAGTATGTAGCAGTGTATTTCGGTGTTTTGCAGTATATTTGAGTGTGTTACAGTATTTTGCAGTGTTTTTCAGAGGTTGCAGTGTATTTCAGTATGTTGCAGTATTTTTCAATGTGTTACAGTATATTTTGGTATATTACCGTATATTTAGGTATGTTGCAGTATATTTCAACATGTTACAGTGTATTTCGGTATGTTGCAGTATCTTTCAGTATGTAGCACTGTAATTCAGTATTTTGCAGTATATTTCAATGTGTTGCAGTGTATTTCAGTATGTTACAGTGTATTTCAGTATGGTGCAGTATGTCGCAGTATATTTCAGTATGTCACAGTGTATTTCAGTATGTTGCAGTATATTTCAGTGAGTTGCAGTGTTTTTCGGTGTGCTACAGCATATTTCAGTATGTTTCAGTATACTGCAATGTGTCGCAGTATATTTCAGTATGTTGCCAAATGTTGCAGTGTGTAGTAGTATATTTCAGTATGTTACAGTGTATTTGAATATGTTGCAGTATGTTGCAGTATATTTCAGTATGTAGCACTGCATTTCAGTATGTTGCAGTATACTTCAGTGTGTTACAGTATATTCCAGTATGTTACAGTACATTTCCGTATATTACACTATATTTCAGCGAGTTACAGTATATTTCAATGTGTTGCAGTGTATTTCAATATATTACCGCGTATTTCAGTATGTTGCAGTATTTTGCAATGTGTCGCAGTATATTTCAGTATGTTGCTGTACATTTCAATCTGTCGCAGTATATTTCAGTATGTTGCCGTATGTTTCGGTGTGTTGCAGTATACTTCAATTTGTTGAAGTGTATTTCATTATGTTCTAGTGTATGTCAGTATAATGCAGTATGTTGCAGTGTGTTTCATTATGTTACAGTGTATTTTAGTATGTTGCAGTATCTTGCAGTATTTTTCAGTATGTTGCTGTACTTTTTTAATGTGTTACAGTATATTTCAGTATCTTACCGAATATTTAGGTATGTTGCAGTGTATTTCAATATGTTGTAGTATTTTGCAGTGCATTTCAGTATGTTACAGTGTATTTCAGTATGTTGCAGTATTTTTCAATATGTTTTAGTGTATTTCAGTATTTTGCAGTATATTTCAGTGTGCTACAGCATATTTCAGTATGTTACAGTATATTGCAATGTGTCGCAAGAACTTTCAGTATGTTGCAGTATTTTTCAATGTGTTACAGTATATTTCAGTAGTTTACAATATACCTCGGTATGTTGCAGTATATTTCAATGTGTTACAGTGTATTTCAATATGTTACAGTGTATTTCAGTATGTTGTTTTATTTTGCATTATATTTCGGTGTGTTGCAGTGTATTTCAGTATGTTGCAGTATTTTCAATGTGTTAGAGTTTATTTCAGTATATTACCGCATATTTAGGTATGTTGCAGTATATTCAATGTGTTGCAGTGTTTTTCAATATGTTGTAGTACGTTGCAGTGTATTTCAGTATTTTACAGTGTATTTCAGTATGTTGCAGTATATTTCAGTGTGTTACAGTATAATTATGTATGTTGCAGTATTTTTCAATGTGTTAAAGTATTTTTCAGTAGTTTAATATATATTTTGCTATGTTGCAGTATATTTCAATGTGTTGCAGTGTAATTCAGCATATTACAGTGTATTTCAGTATGTTGCAGTATATTTCAGTATGTAGCAGTGTATTTCAGTATAATGCAGTGTATTTCAGTAGGCTACAGCATATTTCAGTATGCTGCAGTATATTGCAATGTGCCGAAGTATATTTCAGTATGTTGCCGTATGTTTAAGTGTGTTGCAGAATACTTCAATGTGTTGCAGTGTACTTCAATACGTTACAGTGTATTTCAGTATCTTGTAGGATGTTGCAGTGTATTTCAGTATGTTACAGTGTATTTCAGTATGTTGCAGGATGTTGCAGTATATTTCAGTAAGTTACAGTGTATTTCAGTATGTTGCAGTATATTTCAGTGTGTTACATTATATTCCAGTATTTTACAGTACATTTCCGTATATTACACTATATTTCAGTGAGTTACAGTATGTTTCAGCGAGTTACACTATATTTCAATGTGTTGCAGTGGATTTCAATGTATTACAGCGTATTTCAGTATGTTGTAGTATGTTGCAGTGTATTTCAGTATTTTGTAGTATTTTTCAATGTGTTACAGTATATTTCAGTATATTACCGTATATTTAGGTATGTTGCAGTATATTTCAATGTATTCCAGTGTATGTCAAAATGTTGTAGTATTTTGCAGTGTATTTCAGTATGTTACAGTGTATTTCAGTTTTTTGCTGTGTATTTCAGTATGTTGCAGTATATTTTAGTATGTTGCAGCATGTTGCACTGTGTTGCAGTATATTTCAGTATGTAGCAGTGTATTTCAGTGTTTTGCAGTTTATTTCAGTGTGTTACAGTATTTTGCAGTGTTTTTCAGTGTGTTGCAGTGTATTTCAGTATGTTGCAGTATTTTTCAATGTGTTACAGTATATTTTGGTTTATTACCGTATATTTAGGTATGTTGCAGAATATTTCAATGTGTTGCAGTGTGTTTCAAAATGTTGTAGTATGTTGCAGTGTATTTCAGTTTGTTACAGTGTATTTCAGTATGTTGCAGTATGTTGCAGTATATTTCAGTATGTAGCACTGTATTTCAGTGAGTTGCAGTGTATTTCAATGTGCTACAGCATATTTCGGTATGTTACAGTATATAGCAATGTGTCGCAGTTTATTTCAGTATGTTGCAGTAATTTTCAATGTGTGACAGTATATTTCAGTAGTTTACCATATATTTCGGCACATTGCAGTATATTTCACTGTGTTGCAGTGTATTTCAGTATGTTGCAGTATATTTTAGTATGTTGCAGTATGTTTCAGTGTGTTGCAGTATATTTCAGTATATAGCAGTGTATTTCAGTATTTTGCAGTATATTTCAATGTGTTGCAGTGTATTTCATTATGTTACAGTGTATTTTAGTATGTTGCAGTATGTTGCAGTGTGTTGCAGTATATTTCAGTATGTAGCAGTATATTTCAGTATGTTGCAGTATATTTCAGTATGTTACAGCGTATTTCAGTATTTTGCAGTGTATTTCAGTATGTTGCAGTATATTTTAGTATGTTGCAGTATGTTGCCATGTGTTGCAGTACATTTCAGTGTGTAGCAGTGTATTTCAATATTTTGCAGTATATTTCAATGTGTTGCAGTGTATTTCAATATGTTACAGTGTATTTTAGTATGTTGCAGTATGTTGCAGTGAGTTGCAGTATATTTCAGTATGCAGGAGTGTACTTCAGTATGTTGCAGTATATTTCAGTATGTTACAGTGTATTTCAGTATTTTGCAGTGCATTTCAGTATGTTGCAGTATATTTTAGTATGTTGCAGTATGTTGCAGTGTGTTGCAGTATATTTAAGTATGTAGCAGTGTATTTCAGTATTTTGCAGTATATTTCAGTGTGTTACTGTATTTTGCAGTGTTTTTCAGTGTGTTGCAGTGTATTTCAGTATGTTGCAGTATTTTTCAATGTGTAACAGTTTTTTTTGGTATATTACCGTATATTTAGGTATGTTGCAGCATATTTCAATGTGTTGCAGTGTCTTTCGATATGTTGTAGTATGTTGCTGTGTATTTCAGTATGTTACAGTGTATTTCAGTATGTTGCAGTATGTTGCAGTATATTTCAGTGAGTTGCAGTGTATTTCAATGTGCTACAGCATATTTCAGTATGTTGCAGTATGTTGCAGTATATTTCAATATGTTACAGTGTATTTCAGTATGTTGCAGTATATTTCAGTGAGTTGCAGTGTATTTCAGTGTGCTACAGCATATTTCAGTATGTTACAGTATATTGCAATGTGTCGCAGTATATTTCAGTATGTTACAGTGTATTTCAGTATTTTGCAGTGTATTTCAGTATGTTGCAGTATATTTTAGTATGTTGCAATTTGTTGCAGTGTGTTGCAGTATATTTCAGTATGTAGCAGTGTATTTCGGTGTTTTGCAGTATATTTGAGTGTGTTACAGTATTTTGCAGTGTTTTTCAGAGGTTGCAGTGTATTTCAGTATGTTGCAGTATTTTTCAATGTGTTACAGTATATTTTGGTATATTACCGTATATTTAGGTATGTTGCAGTATATTTCAACATGTTACAGTGTATTTCGGTATGTTGCAGTATCTTTCAGTATGTAGCACTGTAATTCAGTATTTTGCAGTATATTTCAATGTGTTGCAGTGTATTTCAGTATGTTACAGTGTATTTCAGTATGGTGCAGTATGTCGCAGTATATTTCAGTATGTCACAGTGTATTTCAGTATGTTGCAGTATATTTCAGTGAGTTGCAGTGTTTTTCGGTGTGCTACAGCATATTTCAGTATGTTTCAGTATACTGCAATGTGTCGCAGTATATTTCAGTATGTTGCCAAATGTTGCAGTGTGTAGTAGTATATTTCAGTATGTTACAGTGTATTTGAATATGTTGCAGTATGTTGCAGTATATTTCAGTATGTAGCACTGCATTTCAGTATGTTGCAGTATACTTCAGTGTGTTACAGTATATTCCAGTATGTTACAGTACATTTCCGTATATTACACTATATTTCAGCGAGTTACAGTATATTTCAATGTGTTGCAGTGTATTTCAATATATTACCGCGTATTTCAGTATGTTGCAGTATTTTGCAATGTGTCGCAGTATATTTCAGTATGTTGCTGTACATTTCAATCTGTCGCAGTATATTTCAGTATGTTGCCGTATGTTTCGGTGTGTTGCAGTATACTTCAATTTGTTGCAGTGTATTTCATTATGTTCTAGTGTATGTCAGTATAATGCAGTATGTTGCAGTGTGTTTCATTATGTTACAGTGTATTTTAGTATGTTGCAGTATCTTGCAGTATTTTTCAGTATGTTGCTGTACTTTTTTAATGTGTTACAGTATATTTCAGTATCTCACCGAATATTTAGGTATGTTGCAGTGTATTTCAATATGTTGTAGTATTTTGCAGTGCATTTCAGTATGTTACAGTGTATTTCAGTATGTTGCAGTATTTTTCAATATGTTTTAGTGTATTTCAGTATTTTGCAGTATATTTCAGTGTGCTACAGCATATTTCAGTATGTTACAGTATATTGCAATGTGTCGCAAGAACTTTCAGTATGTTGCAGTATTTTTCAATGTGTTACAGTATATTTCAGTAGTTTACAATATACCTCGGTATGTTGCAGTATATTTCAATGTGTTACAGTGTATTTCAATATGTTACAGTGTATTTCAGTATGTTGTTTTATTTTGCATTATATTTCGGTGTGTTGCAGTGTATTTCAGTACGTTGCAGTATTTTCAATGTGTTAGAGTTTATTTCAGTATATTACCGCATATTTAGGTATGTTGCAGTATATTCAATGTGTTGCAGTGTTTTTCAATATGTTGTAGTACGTTGCAGTGTATTTCAGTATTTTACAGTGTATTTCAGTATGTTGCAGTATATTTCAGTGTGTTACAGTATAATTATGTATGTTGCAGTATTTTTCAATGTGTTAAAGTATTTTTCAGTAGTTTAATATATATTTTGCTATGTTGCAGTATATTTCAATGTGTTGCAGTGTAATTCAGCATATTACAGTGTATTTCAGTATGTTGCAGTATATTTCAGTATGTAGCAGTGTATTTCAGTATAATGCAGTGTATTTCAGTAGGCTACAGCATATTTCAGTATGCTGCAGTATATTGCAATGTGCCGAAGTATATTTCAGTATGTTGCCGTATGTTTAAGTGTGTTGCAGAATACTTCAATGTGTTGCAGTGTACTTCAATACGTTACAGTGTATTTCAGTATCTTGTAGGATGTTGCAGTGTATTTCAGTATGTTACAGTGTATTTCAGTATGTTGCAGGATGTTGCAGTATATTTCAGTAAGTTACAGTGTATTTAAGTATGTTGCAGTATATTTCAGTGTGTTACATTATATTCCAGTATTTTACAGTACATTTCCGTATATTACACTATATTTCAGTGAGTTACAGTATGTTTCAGCGAGTTACACTATATTTCAATGTGTTGCAGTGGATTTCAATGTATTACAGCGTA
Organism: Bugula neritina; assembly: GCA_964035545.1. Taxonomy (NCBI): domain Eukaryota; kingdom Metazoa; phylum Bryozoa; class Gymnolaemata; order Cheilostomatida; family Bugulidae; genus Bugula; species Bugula neritina. Next base: position 387,032 of record CAXIUT010000230.1, on the reverse strand, counting down.
TTTCAGTATGTTGTAGTATGTTGCAGTGTATTTCAGTATTTTGTAGTATTTTTCAATGTGTTACAGTATATTTCAGTATATTACCGTATATTTAGGTATGTTGCAGTATATTTCAATGTATTCCAGTGTATGTCAAAATGTTGTAGTATTTTGCAGTGTATTTCAGTATGTTACAGTGTATTTCAGTTTTTTGCTGTGTATTTCAGTATGTTGCAGTATATTTTAGTATGTTGCAGCATGTTGCACTGTGTTGCAGTATATTTCAGTATGTAGCAGTGTATTTCAGTGTTTTGCAGTTTATTTCAGTGTGTTACAGTATTTTGCAGTGTTTTTCAGTGTGTTGCAGTGTATTTCAGTATGTTGCAGTATTTTTCAATGTGTTACAGTATATTTTGGTTTATTACCGTATATTTAGGTATGTTGCAGAATATTTCAATGTGTTGCAGTGTGTTTCAAAATGTTGTAGTATGTTGCAGTGTATTTCAGTTTGTTACAGTGTATTTCAGTATGTTGCAGTATGTTGCAGTATATTTCAGTATGTAGCACTGTATTTCAGTGAGTTGCAGTGTATTTCAATGTGCTACAGCATATTTCGGTATGTTACAGTATATAGCAATGTGTCGCAGTTTATTTCAGTATGTTGCAGTAATTTTCAATGTGTGACAGTATATTTCAGTAGTTTACCATATATTTCGGCACATTGCAGTATATTTCACTGTGTTGCAGTGTATTTCAGTATGTTGCAGTATATTTTAGTATGTTGCAGTATGTTTCAGTGTGTTGCAGTATATTTCAGTATATAGCAGTGTATTTCAGTATTTTGCAGTATATTTCAATGTGTTGCAGTGTATTTCATTATGTTACAGTGTATTTTAGTATGTTGCAGTATGTTGCAGTGTGTTGCAGTATATTTCAGTATGTAGCAGTATATTTCAGTATGTTGCAGTATATTTCAGTATGTTACAGCGTATTTCAGTATTTTGCAGTGTATTTCAGTATGTTGCAGTATATTTTAGTATGTTGCAGTATGTTGCCATGTGTTGCAGTACATTTCAGTGTGTAGCAGTGTATTTCAATATTTTGCAGTATATTTCAATGTGTTGCAGTGTATTTCAATATGTTACAGTGTATTTTAGTATGTTGCAGTATGTTGCAGTGAGTTGCAGTATATTTCAGTATGCAGGAGTGTACTTCAGTATGTTGCAGTATATTTCAGTATGTTACAGTGTATTTCAGTATTTTGCAGTGCATTTCAGTATGTTGCAGTATATTTTAGTATGTTGCAGTATGTTGCAGTGTGTTGCAGTATATTTAAGTATGTAGCAGTGTATTTCAGTATTTTGCAGTATATTTCAGTGTGTTACTGTATTTTGCAGTGTTTTTCAGTGTGTTGCAGTGTATTTCAGTATGTTGCAGTATTTTTCAATGTGTAACAGTTTTTTTTGGTATATTACCGTATATTTAGGTATGTTGCAGCATATTTCAATGTGTTGCAGTGTCTTTCAATATGTTGTAGTATGTTGCTGTGTATTTCAGTATGTTACAGTGTATTTCAGTATGTTGCAGTATGTTGCAGTATATTTCAGTGAGTTGCAGTGTATTTCAATGTGCTACAGCATATTTCAGTATGTTACAGTATATTGCAATGTGTCGCAGTATATTTCAGTATGTTGCAGTATATTTCAATGTGTTGCAGTGTATTTCAATATATTGTATTATGTTGCAGTGTATTTCAGTATGTTATAGTGTATTTCAGTATGGTGCAGTATGTTGCAGTATATTTCAGTATGTAGTAGTGTATTTCAGTATGTTGCAGTATGTTTCAGTATGTTGTAGTGTTTTGCGGTGTATTTCAGTGTGTTTCAGTGTGTTGCAGTATACTTCAATTTGTTGCAGTGTATTTCAATATGTTCCAGTGTATTTCAGTATGTTGCAGTATGTTGCAGTATATTTCAATATGTTACAGTGTATTTCAGTATGTTGCAGTATATTTCAGTGAGTTGCAGTGTATTTCAGTGTGCTACAGCATATTTCAGTATGTTACAGTATATTGCAATGTGTCGCAGTATATTTCAGTATGTTACAGTGTATTTCAGTATTTTGCAGTGTATTTCAGTATGTTGCAGTATATTTTAGTATGTTGCAATTTGTTGCAGTGTGTTGCAGTATATTTCAGTATGTAGCAGTGTATTTCGGTGTTTTGCAGTATATTTGAGTGTGTTACAGTATTTTGCAGTGTTTTTCAGAGGTTGCAGTGTATTTCAGTATGTTGCAGTATTTTTCAATGTGTTACAGTATATTTTGGTATATTACCGTATATTTAGGTATGTTGCAGTATATTTCAACATGTTACAGTGTATTTCGGTATGTTGCAGTATCTTTCAGTATGTAGCACTGTAATTCAGTATTTTGCAGTATATTTCAATGTGTTGCAGTGTATTTCAGTATGTTACAGTGTATTTCAGTATGGTGCAGTATGTCGCAGTATATTTCAGTATGTCACAGTGTATTTCAGTATGTTGCAGTATATTTCAGTGAGTTGCAGTGTTTTTCGCTGTGCTACAGCATATTTCAGTATGTTTCAGTATACTGCAATGTGTCGCAGTATATTTCAGTATGTTGCCAAATGTTGCAGTGTGTAGTAGTATATTTCAGTATGTTACAGTGTATTTGAATATGTTGCAGTATGTTGCAGTATATTTCAGTATGTAGCACTGCATTTCAGTATGTTGCAGTATACTTCAGTGTGTTACAGTATATTCCAGTATGTTACAGTACATTTCCGTATATTACACTATATTTCAGCGAGTTACAGTATATTTCAATGTGTTGCAGTGTATTTCAATATATTACCGCGTATTTCAGTATGTTGCAGTATTTTGCAATGTGTCGCAGTATATTTCAGTATGTTGCTGTACATTTCAATCTGTCGCAGTATATTTCAGTATGTTGCCGTATGTTTCGGTGTGTTGCAGTATACTTCAATTTGTTGAAGTGTATTTCATTATGTTCTAGTGTATGTCAGTATAATGCAGTATGTTGCAGTGTGTTTCATTATGTTACAGTGTATTTTAGTATGTTGCAGTATCTTGCAGTATTTTTCAGTATGTTGCTGTACTTTTTTAATGTGTTACAGTATATTTCAGTATCTTACCGAATATTTAGGTATGTTGCAGTGTATTTCAATATGTTGTAGTATTTTGCAGTGCATTTCAGTATGTTACAGTGTATTTCAGTATGTTGCAGTATTTTTCAATATGTTTTAGTGTATTTCAGTATTTTGCAGTATATTTCAGTGTGCTACAGCATATTTCAGTATGTTACAGTATATTGCAATGTGTCGCAAGAACTTTCAGTATGTTGCAGTATTTTTCAATGTGTTACAGTATATTTCAGTAGTTTACAATATACCTCGGTATGTTGCAGTATATTTCAATGTGTTACAGTGTATTTCAATATGTTACAGTGTATTTCAGTATGTTGTTTTATTTTGCATTATATTTCGGTGTGTTGCAGTGTATTTCAGTATGTTGCAGTATTTTCAATGTGTTAGAGTTTATTTCAGTATATTACCGCATATTTAGGTATGTTGCAGTATATTCAATGTGTTGCAGTGTTTTTCAATATGTTGTAGTACGTTGCAGTGTATTTCAGTATTTTACAGTGTATTTCAGTATGTTGCAGTATATTTCAGTGTGTTACAGTATAATTATGTATGTTGCAGTATTTTTCAATGTGTTAAAGTATTTTTCAGTAGTTTAATATATATTTTGCTATGTTGCAGTATATTTCAATGTGTTGCAGTGTAATTCAGCATATTACAGTGTATTTCAGTATGTTGCAGTATATTTCAGTATGTAGCAGTGTATTTCAGTATAATGCAGTGTATTTCAGTAGGCTACAGCATATTTCAGTATGCTGCAGTATATTGCAATGTGCCGAAGTATATTTCAGTATGTTGCCGTATGTTTAAGTGTGTTGCAGAATACTTCAATGTGTTGCAGTGTACTTCAATACGTTACAGTGTATTTCAGTATCTTGTAGGATGTTGCAGTGTATTTCAGTATGTTACAGTGTATTTCAGTATGTTGCAGGATGTTGCAGTATATTTCAGTAAGTTACAGTGTATTTCAGTATGTTGCAGTATATTTCAGTGTGTTACATTATATTCCAGTATTTTACAGTACATTTCCGTATATTACACTATATTTCAGTGAGTTACAGTATGTTTCAGCGAGTTACACTATATTTCAATGTGTTGCAGTGGATTTCAATGTATTACAGCGAATTTCAGTATGTTGTAGTATGTTGCAGTGTATTTCAGTATTTTGTAGTATTTTTCAATGTGTTACAGTATATTTCAGTATATTACCGTATATTTAGGTATGTTGCAGTATATTTCAATGTATTCCAGTGTATGTCAAAATGTTGTAGTATTTTGCAGTGTATTTCAGTATGTTACAGTGTATTTCAGTTTTTTGCTGTGTATTTCAGTATGTTGCAGTATATTTTAGTATGTTGCAGCATGTTGCACTGTGTTGCAGTATATTTCAGTATGTAGCAGTGTATTTCAGTGTTTTGCAGTTTATTTCAGTGTGTTACAGTATTTTGCAGTGTTTTTCAGTGTGTTGCAGTGTATTTCAGTATGTTGCAGTATTTTTCAATGTGTTACAGTATATTTTGGTTTATTACCGTATATTTAGGTATGTTGCAGAATATTTCAATGTGTTGCAGTGTGTTTCAAAATGTTGTAGTATGTTGCAGTGTATTTCAGTTTGTTACAGTGTATTTCAGTATGTTGCAGTATGTTGCAGTATATTTCAGTATGTAGCACTGTATTTCAGTGAGTTGCAGTGTATTTCAATGTGCTACAGCATATTTCGGTATGTTACAGTATATAGCAATGTGTCGCAGTTTATTTCAGTATGTTGCAGTAATTTTCAATGTGTGACAGTATATTTCAGTAGTTTACCATATATTTCGGCACATTGCAGTATATTTCACTGTGTTGCAGTGTATTTCAGTATGTTGCAGTATATTTTAGTATGTTGCAGTATGTTTCAGTGTGTTGCAGTATATTTCAGTATATAGCAGTGTATTTCAGTATTTTGCAGTATATTTCAATGTGTTGCAGTGTATTTCATTATGTTACAGTGTATTTTAGTATGTTGCAGTATGTTGCAGTGTGTTGCAGTATATTTCAGTATGTAGCAGTATATTTCAGTATGTTGCAGTATATTTCAGTATGTTACAGCGTATTTCAGTATTTTGCAGTGTATTTCAGTATGTTGCAGTATATTTTAGTATGTTGCAGTATGTTGCCATGTGTTGCAGTACATTTCAGTGTGTAGCAGTGTATTTCAATATTTTGCAGTATATTTCAATGTGTTGCAGTGTATTTCAATATGTTACAGTGTATTTTAGTATGTTGCAGTATGTTGCAGTGAGTTGCAGTATATTTCAGTATGCAGGAGTGTACTTCAGTATGTTGCAGTATATTTCAGTATGTTACAGTGTATTTCAGTATTTTGCAGTGCATTTCAGTATGTTGCAGTATATTTTAGTATGTTGCAGTATGTTGCAGTGTGTTGCAGTATATTTAAGTATGTAGCAGTGTATTTCAGTATTTTGCAGTATATTTCAGTGTGTTACTGTATTTTGCAGTGTTTTTCAGTGTGTTGCAGTGTATTTCAGTATGTTGCAGTATTTTTCAATGTGTAACAGTTTTTTTTGGTATATTACCGTATATTTAGGTATGTTGCAGCATATTTCAATGTGTTGCAGTGTCTTTCGATATGTTGTAGTATGTTGCTGTGTATTTCAGTATGTTACAGTGTATTTCAGTATGTTGCAGTATGTTGCAGTATATTTCAGTGAGTTGCAGTGTATTTCAATGTGCTACAGCATATTTCAGTATGTTGCAGTATGTTGCAGTATATTTCAATATGTTACAGTGTATTTCAGTATGTTGCAGTATATTTCAGTGAGTTGCAGTGTATTTCAGTGTGCTACAGCATATTTCAGTATGTTACAGTATATTGCAATGTGTCGCAGTATATTTCAGTATGTTACAGTGTATTTCAGTATTTTGCAGTGTATTTCAGTATGTTGCAGTATATTTTAGTATGTTGCAATTTGTTGCAGTGTGTTGCAGTATATTTCAGTATGTAGCAGTGTATTTCGGTGTTTTGCAGTATATTTGAGTGTGTTACAGTATTTTGCAGTGTTTTTCAGAGGTTGCAGTGTATTTCAGTATGTTGCAGTATTTTTCAATGTGTTACAGTATATTTTGGTATATTACCGTATATTTAGGTATGTTGCAGTATATTTCAACATGTTACAGTGTATTTCGGTATGTTGCAGTATCTTTCAGTATGTAGCACTGTAATTCAGTATTTTGCAGTATATTTCAATGTGTTGCAGTGTATTTCAGTATGTTACAGTGTATTTCAGTATGGTGCAGTATGTCGCAGTATATTTCAGTATGTCACAGTGTATTTCAGTATGTTGCAGTATATTTCAGTGAGTTGCAGTGTTTTTCGGTGTGCTACAGCATATTTCAGTATGTTTCAGTATACTGCAATGTGTCGCAGTATATTTCAGTATGTTGCCAAATGTTGCAGTGTGTAGTAGTATATTTCAGTATGTTACAGTGTATTTGAATATGTTGCAGTATGTTGCAGTATATTTCAGTATGTAGCACTGCATTTCAGTATGTTGCAGTATACTTCAGTGTGTTACAGTATATTCCAGTATGTTACAGTACATTTCCGTATATTACACTATATTTCAGCGAGTTACAGTATATTTCAATGTGTTGCAGTGTATTTCAATATATTACCGCGTATTTCAGTATGTTGCAGTATTTTGCAATGTGTCGCAGTATATTTCAGTATGTTGCTGTACATTTCAATCTGTCGCAGTATATTTCAGTATGTTGCCGTATGTTTCGGTGTGTTGCAGTATACTTCAATTTGTTGCAGTGTATTTCATTATGTTCTAGTGTATGTCAGTATAATGCAGTATGTTGCAGTGTGTTTCATTATGTTACAGTGTATTTTAGTATGTTGCAGTATCTTGCAGTATTTTTCAGTATGTTGCTGTACTTTTTTAATGTGTTACAGTATATTTCAGTATCTCACCGAATATTTAGGTATGTTGCAGTGTATTTCAATATGTTGTAGTATTTTGCAGTGCATTTCAGTATGTTACAGTGTATTTCAGTATGTTGCAGTATTTTTCAATATGTTTTAGTGTATTTCAGTATTTTGCAGTATATTTCAGTGTGCTACAGCATATTTCAGTATGTTACAGTATATTGCAATGTGTCGCAAGAACTTTCAGTATGTTGCAGTATTTTTCAATGTGTTACAGTATATTTCAGTAGTTTACAATATACCTCGGTATGTTGCAGTATATTTCAATGTGTTACAGTGTATTTCAATATGTTACAGTGTATTTCAGTATGTTGTTTTATTTTGCATTATATTTCGGTGTGTTGCAGTGTATTTCAGTACGTTGCAGTATTTTCAATGTGTTAGAGTTTATTTCAGTATATTACCGCATATTTAGGTATGTTGCAGTATATTCAATGTGTTGCAGTGTTTTTCAATATGTTGTAGTACGTTGCAGTGTATTTCAGTATTTTACAGTGTATTTCAGTATGTTGCAGTATATTTCAGTGTGTTACAGTATAATTATGTATGTTGCAGTATTTTTCAATGTGTTAAAGTATTTTTCAGTAGTTTAATATATATTTTGCTATGTTGCAGTATATTTCAATGTGTTGCAGTGTAATTCAGCATATTACAGTGTATTTCAGTATGTTGCAGTATATTTCAGTATGTAGCAGTGTATTTCAGTATAATGCAGTGTATTTCAGTAGGCTACAGCATATTTCAGTATGCTGCAGTATATTGCAATGTGCCGAAGTATATTTCAGTATGTTGCCGTATGTTTAAGTGTGTTGCAGAATACTTCAATGTGTTGCAGTGTACTTCAATACGTTACAGTGTATTTCAGTATCTTGTAGGATGTTGCAGTGTATTTCAGTATGTTACAGTGTATTTCAGTATGTTGCAGGATGTTGCAGTATATTTCAGTAAGTTACAGTGTATTTCAGTATGTTGCAGTATATTTCAGTGTGTTACATTATATTCCAGTATTTTACAGTACATTTCCGTATATTACACTATATTTCAGTGAGTTACAGTATGTTTCAGCGAGTTACACTATATTTCAATGTGTTGCAGTGGATTTCAATGTATTACAGCGTATTTCAGTATGTTGTAGTATGTTGCAGTGTATTTCAGTATTTTGTAGTATTTTTCAATGTGTTACAGTATATTTCAGTATATTACCGTATATTTAGGTATGTTGCAGTATATTTCAATGTATTCCAGTGTATGTCAAAATGTTGTAGTATTTTGCAGTGTATTTCAGTATGTTACAGTGTATTTCAGTTTTTTGCTGTGTATTTCAGTATGTTGCAGTATATTTTAGTATGTTGCAGCATGTTGCACTGTGTTGCAGTATATTTCAGTATGTAGCAGTGTATTTCAGTGTTTTGCAGTTTATTTCAGTGTGTTACAGTATTTTGCAGTGTTTTTCAGTGTGTTGCAGTGTATTTCAGTATGTTGCAGTATTTTTCAATGTGTTACAGTATATTTTGGTTTATTACCGTATATTTAGGTATGTTGCAGAATATTTCAATGTGTTGCAGTGTGTTTCAAAATGTTGTAGTATGTTGCAGTGTATTTCAGTTTGTTACAGTGTATTTCAGTATGTTGCAGTATGTTGCAGTATATTTCAGTATGTAGCACTGTATTTCAGTGAGTTGCAGTGTATTTCAATGTGCTACAGCATATTTCGGTATGTTACAGTATATAGCAATGTGTCGCAGTTTATTTCAGTATGTTGCAGTAATTTTCAATGTGTGACAGTATATTTCAGTAGTTTACCATATATTTCGGCACATTGCAGTATATTTCACTGTGTTGCAGTGTATTTCAGTATGTTGCAGTATATTTTAGTATGTTGCAGTATGTTTCAGTGTGTTGCAGTATATTTCAGTATATAGCAGTGTATTTCAGTATTTTGCAGTATATTTCAATGTGTTGCAGTGTATTTCATTATGTTACAGTGTATTTTAGTATGTTGCAGTATGTTGCAGTGTGTCGCAGTATATTTCAGTATGTAGCAGTATATTTCAGTATGTTGCAGTATATTTCAGTATGTTACAGCGTATTTCAGTATTTTGCAGTGTATTTCGGTATGTTGCAGTATATTTTAGTATGTTGCAGTATGTTGCCATGTGTTGCAGTACATTTCAGTGTGTAGCAGTGTATTTCAATATTTTGCAGTATATTTCAATGTGTTGCAGTGTATTTCAATATGTTACAGTGTGTTTTAGTATGTTGCAGTATGTTGCAGTGAGTTGCAGTATATTTCAGTATGCAGGAGTGTACTTCAGTATGTTGCAGTATATTTCAGTATGTTACAGTGTATTTCAGTATTTTGCAGTGTATTTCAGTATGTTGCAGTATATTTTAGTATGTTGCAGTATGTTGCAGTGTGTTGCAGTATATTTAAGTATGTAGCAGTGTATTTCAGTATTTTGCAGTATATTTCAGTGTGTTACTGTATTTTGCAGTGTTTTTCAGTGTGTTGCAGTGTATTTCAGTATGTTGCAGTATTTTTCAATGTGTAACAGTTTTTTTTGGTATATTACCGTATATTTTGGTATGTTGCAGCATATTTCAATGTGTTGCAGTGTCTTTCAATATGTTGTAGTATGTTGCTGTGTATTTCAGTATGTTACAGTGTATTTCAGTATGTTGCAGTATGTTGCAGTATATTTCAGTATGTAGCACTGTATTTCAGTATGTTGCAGTATATTTCAATATGTTACAGTGTATTTCAGTATGTTGCAGTATATTTCAGTGAGTTGCAGTGTATTTCAGTGTGCTACAGCATATTTCAGTATGTTACAGTATATTGCAATGTGTCGCAGTATATTTCAGTATGTTGCAGTATATTTCAGTATGTAGCAGTGTATTTCAGTATAATGCAGTGTATTTCAGTAGGCTACAGCATATTTCAGTATGCTGCAGTATATTGCAATGTGCCGAAGTATATTTCGGTATGTTGCCGTATGTTTAAGTGTGTTGCAGAATACTTCAATGTGTTGCAGTGTACTTCAATACGTTACAGTGTATTTCAGTATCTTGTAGAATGTTGCAGTGTATTTCAGTATGTTACAGTGTATTTCAGTATGTTGCAGGATGTTGCAGTATATTTCAGTATGTTACAGTGTATTTCAGTATGTTGCAGTATATTTCAGTGTGTTACATTATATTCCAGTAATTTACAGTACATTTCCGTATATTACATTATATTTCAGTGAGTTACAGTATGTTTCAGCGAGTTACAGTATATTTCAATGTGTTACAGTGGATTTCAATGTATTACAGCGTATTTCAGTATGTTGTAGTATGTTGCAGTGTATTTCAGTATTTTGTAGTATTTTTCAATGTGTTACAGTATATTTCAGTATATTACCGTATATTTAGGTATGTTGCAGTATATTTCAATGTATTGCAGTGTATTTCAAAATTTTGTAGTATTTTGCAGTGTATTTCAGTATGTTACAGTGTATATCAGTATTCTGCAGTGTATTTCAGTATGTTGCAGTATATTTTAGTATGTTGGAGTATGTTGCACTGTGTTGCAGTATATTTCAGTATGTAGCAGTGTATTTCAGTGTTTTGCAGTATATTTCAGTGTGTTACAGTATTTTGCAGTGTTTTTCAGTGTAACGCAGTGTATTTCAGTATGTTGCAGTATTTTTCAATGTGTTACAGTATATTTTGGTATATTACCGTATATTTAGGAATGTTGCAGTATATTTCAATGTGTTGCAGTGTGTTTCAAAATGTTGTAGTATGTTGAGGTGTATTTCAGTCGGTTACAGTGTATTTCAGTATGTTGCAGTATGTTGCAGTATATTTCAGTATGTAGCACTGTATTTCAGTATGTTGCAGTGTTTTTCAATATGTTACAGTGTATTTCAGTATGTTGCAGTATATTTCAGTGAGTTGCAGTGTATTTCAATGTGCTACAGCATATTTCAGTATGTTACAGTATATTGCAATGTGTCGCAGTATATTTCAGTATGTTGCAGTATTTTTCAAGATGTGACAGTATATTTCAGTAGTTTACCATATATTTCGGCACATTGCAGTATATTTCACTGTGTTGCAGTGTATTTCAATATGTTACAGTGTATTTTAGTATGTTTCAGTATGTTGCAGTGTGTTGCCGTATATTTCAGTATGTAGCAGTGTATTTCAGTATGTTGCAGTATATTTCAGTATGTTACAGTATGTTGCAGTGTGTTGCAGTATATTTCAGTATATAGCAGTGTATTTCAGTATTTTGCAGTATATTTCAATGTGTTGCAGTGTATTTCATTATGTTACAGTGTATTTTAGTATGTTGCAGTATGTTGCAGTGTGTTGCAGTATATTTCAGTATGTAGCAGTATATTTCAGTATGTTGCAGTATATTTCAGTATGTTACAGTGTATTTCAGTATTTTGCAGTGTATTTCAGTATGTTGCTGTATATTTTAGTATGTTGCAGTATGTTGCCGTATGTTGCAGTATATTTCAGTGTGTAGCAGTGTATTTCAGTATTTTGCAGTATATTTCAATGTGTTGCAGTGTATTTCAATATGTTACAGTGTATTTTAGTATGTTGGAGTTTGTTGCAGTGAGTTGCAGTATATTTCAGTATGTAGGAGTGTACTTCAGTATGTTGCAGTATATTTCAGTATGTTGCAGTATATTTCAGTGTGTTACAGTATTTTGCAGTGTTTTTCAGTGTGTTGCAGCGTATTTCAGTATGTTGCAGTATTTTTCAATGTGTAACAGTTTATTTTGGTATATTACCGTATATTTAGGTATGTTGCAGTATATTTCAATGTGTTGCAGTGTCTTCCAATATGTTGTAGTATGTTGCAGTGTATTTCAGTATGTTGCAGTATATTTCAATATGTTACTGTGTATTTCAGTGTGCTACAGCATATTTCAGTATGTTACAGTATATTGCAATGTGTCGCAGTATATTTCAGTATGTGTCAGTATTTTTCAATGTGTGACAGTATATTTCAGTAGTTTACCATATATTTCGGTACATTGCAGCATATTTCAATGTGTTGCAGTGCATTTCAATATGTTACAGTGTATTTTAGTATGTTGCAGTATGTCGCAATGTGTTGCAGTATTTTTCAGTATGTAGCAGTGTATTTCAGTATTTTGCAGTGTATTTCAGTATGTTGCAGTATATTTTAGTATGTTGCAGTATGTTGCACTGTGTTGCAGTATATTTCAGTATGTAGCAGTGTATTTCTGTGTTTTGCAGTATATTTCAGTGTGTAACAGTATTTTGCAGTGTTTTTCAGTGTGTTGAAGTGTATTTCAGTATGTTGCAGTATTTTTCAATATCTTACAGTATATTTTGGTATATTACCGTATATTTAGGTATGTTGCAGTATATTTCAATGTGTTGCAGTGTATTTCAAAATGTTGTAGTATGTTGCAGTGTATTTCAGTATGTTACAGTGTATTTCAGTATGTTGCAGTATGTTGCAGTATAGTTCAGTATGTAGCACTGTGTTTCAGTATGTTGCAGTTTATTTCAGTGAGTTGCAGTGTATTTCAATGTGCTACAGCATATTTCAGTATGTTACAGTATATTGCAATGTGTCGCAGTATATTTCAGTATGTTGCAGTATATTTCAATGTGTTGCAGTGTATTTCAATATATTGTATTATGTTGCAGTGTATTTCAGTATGTTACAGTGTATTTCAGTGTGTTTCAGTGTGTTGGAGTATACTTCAATTTGTTGCAGTGTATTTCAATATGTTCCAGTGTATTTCAGTATGTTGCAGTATGTTGTAGTATATTTCAATATGTTACAGTGTATTTCAGTATGTTGCAGTATATTTCAGTGAGTTGCAGTGTATTTCAGTGTGCTACAGCATATTTCAGTATGTTAAAGTATATTTCAATGTGTCGCAGTATATTTCAGTATGTTACAGTGTATTTCAGTATTTTGCAGTGTATTTCAGTATGTTGCGGTATATTTTAGTATGTTGCAGCATGTTGCACTGTGTTGCAGTATATTTCAGTATGTAGCAGTGTATTTCAGCGTTTTGCAGTATATTTCAGTGTGTTACAGTATTTTGCAGTGTTTGTCAGTGTGTTGCAGTGTATTTCAATGTGCTACAGCATATTTCGGTATGTTACAGTATATTGCAATGTGTCGCAGTTTATTTCAGTATGTTGCAGTAATTTTCAATGTGTGACAGTATATTTCAGTAGTTTACCATATATTTCGGCACATTGCAGTATATTTCACTGTGTTGCAGTGTATTTCAATATGTTACAGTGTATTGTAGTATGTTTCAGTATGTTGCAGTGTGTTGCCGTATATTTCAGTATGTAGCAGTGTATTTCAGTATGTTGCAGTATATTTCAGTATGTTACAGTGTATTTCAGTATTTTGCAGTGTTTTTCAGTATGTTGCAGTATATTTTAGTATGTTGCAGTATGTTGCAGTGTGTTGCAGTATATTTCAGTATATAGCAGTGTATTTCAGTATTTTGCAGTATATTTCAATGTGTTGCAGTGTATTTTATTATGTTACAGTGTATTTCAGTATGTTGCAGTATGTTGCAGTGTGTTGCAGTATATTTCAGTATGTAGCAGTATATTTCAGTATGTTGCAGTATATTTCAGTATGTCACAGCGTATTTCAGTATTTTGCAGTGTATTTCAGTATGTTGCAGTATATTTTAGTATGTTGCAGTATGTTGCCGTGTTTTGCAGTATATTTCAGTGTGTAGCAGTGTATTTCAATATTTTGCAGTATATTTCAATGTGTTGCAGTGTATTTCAATATGTTACAGTGTATTTTAGTATGTTGCAGTATGTTGCAGTGAGTTGCAGTATATTTCAGTATGTAGGAGTGTACTTCAGTATGTTGCAGTATATTTCAGTATGTTACAGTGTATTTCAGTATTTTGCAGTGTATTTCAGTATGTTGCAGTATATTTTAGTATGTTGCAGTATGTTGCAGTGTGTTGCAGTATATTTAAATATGTAGCAGTGTATTTGAGTATTTTGCAGTATATTTCAGTGTGTTACAGTATTTTGCAGTGTTTTTCAGTGTGTTGCAGTGTATTTCAGTATGTTGCAGTATTTTTCAATGTGTAACAGTTTATTTTGGTATATTACCGTATATTTAGGTATGTTGCAGCATATTTCAATGTGTTGCAGTGTCTTTCAATATGTTGTAGTATGTTGCAGTGAATTTCAGTATGTTACAGTGTATTTCAGTATGTTGCAGTATATTTCAGTGTGTTACTGTATTTTGCAGTGTTTTTCAGTGTGTTGCAGTGTATTTCAGTATGTTGCAGTATTTTTCAATGTGTAACAGTTTTTTTTGGTATATTACCGTATATTTAGGTATGTTGCAGCATATTTCAATGTGTTGCAGTGTCTTTCAATATGTTGTAGTATGTTGCAGTGTATTTCAGTATGTTACAGTGTATTTCAGTATGTTGCAGTATGTTGCAGTATATTTCAGTATGTAGCACTGTATTTCAGTATGTTGCAGTATATTTCAATATGTTACAGTGTATTTCAGTATGTTGCAGTATATTTCAGTGAGTTGCAGTGTATTTCAGTGTGCTACAGCATATTTCAGTATGTTACAGTATATTGCAATGTGTCGCAGTATATTTCAGTATGTTGCAGTATATTTCAGTATGTAGCAGTGTATTTCAGTATAATGCAGTGTGTTTCAGTAGGCTACAGCATATTTCAGTATGCTGCAGTATATTGCAATGTGCCGAAGTATATTTCAGTATGTTGCCGTATGTTTAAGTGTGTTGCAGAATACTTCAATGTGTTGCAGTGTACTTCAATACGTTACAGTGTATTTCAGTATCTTGTAGGATGTTGCAGTGTATTTCAGTATGTTACAGTGTATTTCAGTATGTTGCAGGATGTTGCAGTTTATTTCAGTATGTTACAGTGTATTTCAGTATGTTGCAGTATATTTCAGTGTGTTACATTATATTCCAGTATTTTACAGTACATTTCCGTATATTACACTATATTTCAGTGAGTTACAGTATGTTTCAGCGAGTTACAGTATATTTCAATGTGTTGCAGTGGATTTCAATGTATTACAGCGTATTTCAGTATGTTGTAGTATGTTGCAGTGTATTTCAGTATTTTGTAGTATTTTTCAATGTGTTACAGTATATTTCAGTATATTACCGTATATTTAGGTATGTTGCAGTATATTTCAATGTATTGCAGTGTATTTCAAAATGTTGTAGTATTTTGCAGTATATTTCAGTATGTTACAGTGTATTTCAGTATTTTGCAGTGTTTTTCAGTATGTTGCAGTATATTTTAGTATGTTGCAGTATGTTGCAGTGTGTTGCAGTATATTTCAGTATATAGCAGTGTATTTCAGTATTTTGCAGTATATTTCAATGTGTTGCAGTGTATTTTATTATGTTACAGTGTATTTTAGTATGTTGCAGTATGTTGCAGTGTGTTGCAGTATATTTCAGTATGTAGCAGTATATTTCAGTATGTTGCAGTATATTTCAGTATGTTACAGCGTATTTCAGTATTTTGCAGTGTATTTCAGTATGTTGCAGTATATTTTAGTATGTTGCAGTATGTTGCCGTGTGTTGCAGTATATTTCAGTGTGTAGCAGTGTATTTCAATATTTTGCAGTATATTTCAATGTGTTGCAGTGTATTTCAATATGTTACAGTGTATTTTAGTATGTTGCAGTATGTTGCAGTGAGTTGCAGTATATTTCAGTATGTAGGAGTGTACTTCAGTATGTTGCAGTATATTTCAGTATGTTACAGTGTATTTCAGTATTTTGCAGTGTATTTCAGTATGTTGCAGTATATTTTAGTATGTTGCAGTATGTTGCAGTGTGTTGCAGTATATTTAAGTATGTAGCAGTGTATTTGAGTATTTTGCAGTATATTTCAGTGTGTTACAGTATTTTGCAGTGTTTTTCAGTGTGTTGCAGTGTATTTCAGTATGTTGCAGTATTTTTCAATGTGTAACAGTTTATTTTGGTATATTACCGTATATTTAGGTATGTTGCAGCATATTTCAATGTGTTGCAGTGTCTTTCAATATGTTGTAGTATGTTGCAGTGAATTTCAGTATGTTACAGTGTATTTCAGTATGTTGCAGTATGGTGCAGTATATTTCAGTATGTAGCACTGTATTTCAGTATGTTGCAGTATATTTCAATATGTTACAGTGTATTTCAGTATGTTGCAGTATATTTCAGTGAGTTGCAGTGTATTTCAGTGTGCTACAGCATATTTCAGTATGTTACAGTATATTGCAATGTTTCGCAGTATATTTCAGTATGTTGCAGTATATTTCAGTATGTAGCAGTGTATTTCAGTATAATGCAGTGTATTTCAGTAGGCTACAGCATATTTCAGTATGCTGCAGTATATTGCAATGTGCCGAAGTATATTTCAGTATGTTGCCGTATGTTTAAGTGTGTTGCAGAATACTTCAATGTGTTGCAGTGTACTTCAATACGTTACAGTGTATTTCAGTATCTTGTAGGATGTTGCAGTGTATTTCAGTATGTTACAGTGTATTTCAGTATGTTGCAGGATGTTGCAGTTTATTTCAGTACGTTACAGTGTATTTCAGTATTTTGCAGTATATTTCAATGTGTTGCAGTGTATTTCATTATGTTACAGTGTATTTTAGTATGTTGCAGTATGTTGCAGTGTGTTGCAGTATATTTCAGTATGTAGCAGTATATTTCAGTATGTTGCAGTATATTTCAGTATGTTACAGCGTATTTCAGTATTTTGCAGTGTATTTCAGTATGTTGCAGTATATTTTAGTATGTTGCAGTATGTTGCCGTGTGTTGCAGTATATTTCAGTGTGTAGCAGTGTATTTCAATATTTTGCAGTATATTTCAATGTGTTGCAGTGTATTTCAATATGTTACAGTGTATTTTAGTATGTTGCAGTATGTTGCAGTGAGTTGCATTATATTTCAGTATGTAGGAGTGT
Source organism: Bugula neritina (assembly GCA_964035545.1). NCBI lineage: Eukaryota > Metazoa > Bryozoa > Gymnolaemata > Cheilostomatida > Bugulidae > Bugula > Bugula neritina. The sequence continues at coordinate 369,877 of CAXIUT010000230.1, read as the reverse complement.
ACTTCAGTATGTTGCAGTATATTCAGTATGTTACAGCGTATTTCAGTATTTTGCAGTGTATTTCAGTATGTTGCAGTATATTTTAGTATGTTGCAGTATGTTGCAGTGTGTTGCAGTATATTTAAGTATGTAGCAGTGTATTTCAGTATTTTGCAGTATATTTCAGTGTGTTACAGTATTTTACAGTGTTTTTCAGTGTGTTGCAGTGTATTTCAGTATGTTGCAGTATTTTTCAATGTGTAACAGTTTATTTTGGTATATTGCCGTATATTTAGGTATGTTGCAGCATATTTCAATGTGTTGCAGTGTCTTTCAATATGTTGTAGTATGTTGCAGTGTATTTCAGTATGTTGCAGTGTATTTCAGTATGTTGCAGGATGTTGCAGTTTATTTCAGTATGTAGCAGTGTATTTCAGTATGTTGCAGTATATTTCAGTATGTTACAGTGTATTTCAGTATTTTGCAGTGTATTTCAGTATGTTGCAGTATATTTTAGTATGTTGCAGTATGTTGCAGTGTGTTGCAGTATATTTCAGTATATAGCAGTGTATTTCAGTATTTTGCAGTATATTTCAATGTGTTGCAGTGTATTTCATTATGTTACAGTGTATTTTAGTATGTTGCAGTATGTTGCAGTGTGTTGCAGTATATTTCAGTATGTAGCCGTATATTTCAGTATGTTGCAGTATATTTCAGTATGTTACAGCGTATTTCAGTATTTTGCAGTGTATTTCAGTATGTTGCAGTATATTTTAGTATGTTGCAGTATGTTGCCGTGTGTTGCAGTATAATTCAGTGTGTAGCAGTGTATTTCAATATTTTGCAGTATATTTCAATGTGTTGCAGTGTATTTCAATATGTTACAGTGTATTTTAGTATGTTGCAGTATGTTGCAGTGAGTTGCAGTATATTTCAGTATGTAGGAGTGTACTTCAGTATGTTGCAGTATATTTCAGTATGTTACAGTGTATTTCAGTATTTTGCAGTGTATTTCAGTATGTTGCAGTATATTTTAGTATGTTGCAGTATGTTGCAGTGTGTTGCAGTATATTTAAGTATGTAGCAGTGTATTTCAGTATTTTGCAGTATATTTCAGTGTGTTACAGTATTTTGCAGTGTTTTTCAGTGTGTTGCAGTGTATTTCAGTATGTTGCAGTATTTTTCAATGTGTAACAGTTTATTTTGGTATATTACCGTATATTTAGGTATGTTGCAGCATATTTCAATGTGTTGCAGTGTCTTTCAATATGTTGTAGTATGTTGCAGTGTATTTCAGTATGTTACAGTGTATTTCAGTATGTTGCAGTATGTTGCAGTATATTTCAGTATGTAGCACTGTATTTCAGTATGTTGCAGTGTATTTCAATATGTTACAGTGTATATCAGTATGTTGCAGTATATTTCAGTGAGTTGCAGTGTATTTCAATGTGCTACAGCATATTTCAGTATGTTACAGTATATTGCAATGTGTCGCAGTATATTTCAGTATGTTGCAGTATATTTCAATGTGTTGCAGTGTATTTCAATATATTGTATTATGTTGCAGTGTATTTCAGTATGTTACAGTGTATTTCAGTATGGTGCAGTATGTTGCAGTATATTTCAGTATGTAGTAGTGTATTTCAGTATGTTGCAGTATGTTTCAGTATGTTGTAGTGTTTTGCGGTGTATTTCAGTGTGTTTCAGTGTGTTGCAGTATACTTCAATTTGTTGCAGTGTATTTCAATATGTTCCAGTGTATTTCAGTATGTTGCAGTATGTTGCAGTATATTTCAATATGTTACAGTGTATTTCAGTATGTTGCAGTATATTTCAGTGAGTTGCAGTGTATTTCAGTGTGCTACAGCATATTTCAGTATGTTACAGTATATTGCAATGTGTCGCAGTATATTTCAGTATGTTACAGTGTATTTCAGTATTTTGCAGTGTATTTCAGTATGTTGCAGTATATTTTAGTATGTTGCAGTATGTTGCAGTGTGTTGCAGTATATTTCAGTATGTAGCAGTGTATTTCGGTGTTTTGCAGTATATTTGAGTGTGTTACAGTATTTTGCAGTGTTTTTCAGAGGTTGCAGTGTATTTCAGTATGTTGCAGTATTTTTCAATGTGTTACAGTATATTTTGGTATATTACCGTATATTTAGGTATGTTGCAGTATATTTCAACATGTTACAGTGTATTTCGGTATGTTGCAGTATCTTTCAGTATGTAGCACTGTAATTCAGTATTTTGCAGTATATTTCAATGTGTTGCAGTGTATTTCAGTATGTTACAGTGTATTTCAGTATGGTGCAGTATGTCGCAGTATATTTCAGTATGTCACAGTGTATTTCAGTATGTTGCAGTATATTTCAGTGAGTTGCAGTGTATTTCGGTGTGCTACAGCATATTTCAGTATGTTTCAGTATACTGCAATGTGTCGCAGTATATTTCAGTATGTTGCCAAATGTTGCAGTGTGTAGTAGTATATTTCAGTATGTTACAGTGTATTTGAATATGTTGCAGTATGTTGCAGTATATTTCAGTATGTAGCACTGCATTTCAGTATGTTGCAGTATACTTCAGTGTGTTACAGTATATTCCAGTATGTTACAGTACATTTCCGTATATTACACTATATTTCAGCGAGTTACAGTATATTTCAATGTGTTGCAGTGTATTTCAATATATTACCGCGTATTTCAGTATGTTGCAGTATTTTGCAATGTGTCGCAGTATATTTCAGTATGTTGCTGTACATTTCAATCTGTCGCAGTATATTTCAGTATGTTGCCGTGTGTTTCGGTGTGTTGCAGTATACTTCAATTTGTTGCAGTGTATTTCATTATGTTCCAGTGTATGTCAGTATAATGCAGTATGTTGCAGTGTGTTTCATTATGTTACAGTGTATTTTAGTATGTTGCAGTATCTTGCAGTATTTTTCAGTATGTTGCTGTACTTTTTTAATGTGTTACAGTATATTTCAGTATCTTACCGAATATTTAGGTATGTTGCAGTGTATTTCAATATGTTGTAGTATTTTGCAGTGCATTTCAGTATGTTACAGTGTATTTCAGTATGTTGCAGTATTTTTCAATATGTTTTAGTGTATTTCAGTATTTTGCAGTATATTTCAGTGTGCTACAGCATATTTCAGTATGTTACAGTATATTGCAATGTGTCGCAAGAAATTTCAGTATGTTGCAGTATTTTTCAATGTGTTACAGTATATTTCAGTAGTTTACAATATATCTCGGTATGTTGCAGTATATTTCAATGTGTTACAGTGTATTTCAATATGTTACAGTGTATTTCAGTATGTTGTTTTATTTTGCATTATATTTCGGTGTGTTGCAGTGTATTTCAGTATGTTGCAGTATTTTCAATGTGTTAGAGTTTATTTCAGTATATTACCGCATATTTAAGTATGTTGCAGTATATTCAATGTGTTGCAGTGTTTTTCAATATGTTGTAGTATGTTGCAGTGTATTTCAGTATTTTACTGTGTATTTCAGTATGTTGCAGTATATTTCAGTGTGTTACAGTATAATTATGTATGTTGCAGTATTTTTCAATGTGTTAAAGTATTTTTCAGTAGTTTAATATATATTTTGCTATGTTGCAGTATATTTCAATGTGTTGCAGTGTAATTCAGCATATTACAGTGTATTTCAGTATGTTGCAGTATATTTCAGTATGTAGCAGTGTATTTCAGTATAATGCAGTGTATTTCAGTATCTTGTAGGATGTTGCAGTGTATTTCGGTATGTTACAGTGTATTTCAGTATGTTGCAGGATGTTGCAGTATATTTCAGTATGTTTCAGTGTATTTCAGTATGTTGCAGTATATTTCAGTGTGTTACATTATATTCCAGTATTTTACAGTACATTTCCGTATATTACACTATATTTCAGTGAGTTACAGTATGTTTCAGCGAGTTACACTATATTTCAATGTGTTGCAGTGGATTTCAATGTATTACAGCGTATTTCAGTATGTTGTAGTTTGTTGCAGTGTATTTCAGTATTTTGTAGTATTTTTCAATGTGTTACAGTATATTTCAGTATATTACCGTATATTTAGGTATGTTGCAGTATATTTCAATGTATTCCAGTGTATGTCAAAATGTTGTAGTATTTTGCAGTGTATTTCAGTATGTTACAGTGTATTTCAGTATTTTGCAGTGTATTTCAGTATGTTGCAGTATATTTTAGTATGTTGCAGCATGTTGCACTGTGTTGCAGTATATTTCAGTATGTAGCAGTGTATTTCAGTGTTTTGCAGTTTATTTCAGTGTGTTACAGTATTTTGCAGTGTTTTTCAGTGTGTTGCAGTGTATTTCAGTATGTTGCAGTATTTTTCAATGTGTTACAGTATATTTTGGTATATTACCGTATATTTAGGTATGTTGCAGTATATTTCAATGTGTTGCAGTGTGTTTCAAAATGTTGTAGTATGTTGCAGTGTATTTCAGTTTGTTACAGTGTATTTCAGTATGTTGCAGTATGTTGCAGTATATTTCAGTATGTAGCACTGTATTTCAGTGAGTTGCAGTGTATTTCAATGTGCTACAGCATATTTCGGTATGTTACAGTATATAGCAATGTGTCGCAGTTTATTTCATTATGTTGCAGTAATATTCAATGTGTGACAGTATATTTCAGTAGTTTACCATATATTTCGGCACATTGCAGTATATTTCACTGTGTTGCAGTGTATTTCAGTATGCTGCAGTATATTTTAGTATGTTGCAGTATGTTTCAGTGTGTTGCAGTATATTTCAGTATATAGCAGTGTATTTCAGTATTTTGCAGTATATTTCAATGTGTTGCAGTGTATTTCATTATGTTACAGTGTATTTTAGTATGTTGCAGTATGTTGCAGTGTGTTGCAGTATATTTCAGTATGTAGCAGTATATTTCAGTATGTTGCAGTATATTTCAGTATGTTACAGCGTATTTCAGTATTTTGCAGTGTATTTCAGTATGTTGCAGTATATTTTAGTATGTTGCAGTATGTTGCCATGTGTTGCAGTACATTTCAGTGTGTAGCAGTGTATTTCAATATTTTGCAGTATATTTCAATGTGTTGCAGTGTATTTCAATATGTTACAGTGTATTTTAGTATGTTGCAGTATGTTGCAGTGAGTTGCAGTATATTTCAGTATGCAGGAGTGTACTTCAGTATGTTGCAGTATATTTCAGTATGTTACAGTGTATTTCAGTATTTTGCAGTGTATTTCAGTATGTTGCAGTATATTTTAGTATGTTGCAGTATGTTGCAGTGTGTTGCAGTATATTTAAGTATGTAGCAGTGTATTTCAGTATTTTGCAGTATATTTCAGTGTGTTACTGTATTTTGCAGTGTTTTTCAGTGTGTTGCAGTGTATTTCAGTATGTTGCAGTATTTTTCAATGTGTAACAGTTTTTTTTGGTATATTACCGTATATTTAGGTATGTTGCAGCATATTTCAATGTGTTGCAGTGTCTTTCAATATGTTGTAGTATGTTGCAGTGTATTTCAGTATGTTACAGTGTATTTCAGTATGTTGCAGTATGTTGCAGTATATTTCAGTATGTAGCACTGTATTTCAGTATGTTGCAGTATATTTCAATATGTTACAGTGTATTTCAGTATGTTGCAGTATATTTCAGTGAGTTGCAGTGTATTTCAGTGTGCTACAGCATATTTCAGTATGTTACAGTATATTGCAATGTGTCGCAGTTTATTTCAGTATGTTGCAGTATATTTCAGTATGTAGCAGTGTATTTCAGTATAATGCAGTGTATTTCAGTAGGCTACAGCACATTTCAGTATGCTGCAGTATATTGCAATGTGCCGAAGTATATTTCAGTATGTTGCCGTATGTTTAAGTGTGTTGCAGAATACTTCAATGTGTTGCAGTGTACTTCAATACGTTACAGTGTATTTCAGTATCTTGTAGGATGTTGCAGTGTATTTCAGTATGTTACAGTGTATTTCAGTATGTTGCAGGATGTTGCAGTTTATTTCAGTATGTTACAGTGTATTTCAGTATGTTGCAGTATATTTCAGTGTGTTACATTATATTCCAGTATTTTACAGTACATTTCCGTATATTACACTATATTTCAGTGAGTTACAGTATGTTTCAGCGAGTTACAGTATATTTCAATGTGTTGCAGTGGATTTCAATGTATTACAGCGTATTTCAGTATGTTGTAGTATGTTGCAGTGTATTTCAGTATTTTGTAGTATTTTTCAATGTGTTACAGTATATTTCAGTATATTACCGTATATTTAGGTATGTTGCAGTATATTTCAATGAATTGCAGTGTATTTCAAAATGTTGTAGTATGTTGCAGTATATTTCAGTATGTTACAGTGTATTTCAGTATTTTGCAGAGTTTTTCAGTATGTTGCAGTATATTTTAGTATGTCGCAGTATGTTGCAGTGTGTTGCAGTATATTTCAGTATATAGCAGTGTATTTCAGTATTTTGCAGTATATTTCAATGTGTTGCAGTGTATTTTATTATGTTACAGTGTATTTTAGTATGTTGCAGTATGTTGCAGTGTGTTGCAGTATATTTCAGTATGTAGCAGTATATTTCAGTATGTTGCAGTATATTTCAGTATGTTACAGCGTATTTCAGTATTTTGCAGTGTATTTCAGTATGTTGCAGTATATTTTAGTATGTTGCAGTATGTTGCAGTGTGTTGCAGTATATTTCAGTATGTAGCAGTGTATTTCGGTGTTTTGCAGTATATTTGAGTGTGTTACAGTATTTTGCAGTGTTTTTCAGAGGTTGCAGTGTATTTCAGTATGTTGCAGTATTTTTCAATGTGTTACAGTATATTTTGGTATATTACCGTATATTTAGGTATGTTGCAGTATATTTCAACATGTTACAGTGTATTTCGGTATGTTGCAGTATCTTTCAGTATGTAGCACTGTAATTCAGTATTTTGCAGTATATTTCAATGTGTTGCAGTGTATTTCAGTATGTTACAGTGTATTTCAGTATGGTGCAGTATGTCGCAGTATATTTCAGTATGTCACAGTGTATTTCAGTATGTTGCAGTATATTTCAGTGAGTTGCAGTGTATTTCGGTGTGCTACAGCATATTTCAGTATGTTTCAGTATACTGCAAAGTGTCGCAGTATATTTCAGTATGTTGCCAAATGTTGCAGTGTGTAGTAGTATATTTCAGTATGTTACAGTGTATTTGAATATGTTGCAGTATGTTGCAGTATATTTCAGTATGTAGCACTGCATTTCAGTATGTTGCAGTATACTTCAGTGTGTTACAGTATATTCCAGTATGTTACAGTACATTTCCGTATATTACACTATATTTCAGCGAGTTACAGTATATTTCAATGTGTTGCAGTGTATTTCAATATATTACCGCGTATTTCAGTATGTTGCAGTATTTTGCAATGTGTCGCAGTATATTTCAGTATGTTGCTGTACATTTCAATCTGTCGCAGTATATTTCAGTATGTTGCCGTATGTTTCGGTGTGTTGCAGTATACTTCAATTTGTTGCAGTGTATTTCATTATGTTCCAGTGTATGTCAGTATAATGCAAGATGTTGCAGTGTGTTTCATTATGTTACAGTGTATTTTAGTATGTTGCAGTATCTTGCAGTATTTTTCAGTATGTTGCTGTACTTTTTTAATGTGTTACAGTATATTTCAGTATCTTACCGAATATTTAGGTATGTTGCAGTGTATTTCAATATGTTGTAGTATTTTGCAGTGCATTTCAGTATGTTACAGTGTATTTCAGTATGTTGCAGTATTTTTCAATATGTTTTAGTGTATTTCAGTATTTTGCAGTATATTTCAGTGTGCTACAGCATATTTCAGTATGTTACAGTATATTGCAATGTGTCGCAAGAAATTTCAGTATGTTGCAGTATTTTTCAATGTGTTACAGTATATTTCAGTAGTTTACAATATATCTCGGTATGTTGCAGTATATTTCAATGTATTCCAGTGTATTTCAATATGTTACAGTGTATTTCAGTATGTTGTTTTATTTTGCATTATATTTCGGTGTGTTGCAGTGTATTTCAGTATGTTGCAGTATTTTCAATGTGTTAGAGTTTATTTCAGTATATTACCGCATATTTAAGTATGTTGCAGTATATTCAATGTGTTGCAGTGTTTTTCAATATGTTGTAGTATGTTGCAGTGTATTTCAGTATTTTACTGTGTATTTCAGTATGTTGCAGTATATTTCAGTGTGTTACAGTATAATTATGTATGTTGCAGTATTTTTCAATGTGTTAAAGTATTTTTCAGTAGTTTAATATATATTTTGCTATGTTGCAGTATATTTCAATGTGTTGCAGTGTAATTCAGCATATTACAGTGTATTTCAGTATGTTGCAGTATATTTCAGTATGTAGCAGTGTATTTCAGTATAATGCAGTGTATTTCAGTAGGCTACAGCATATTTCAGTATGCTGCAGTATATTGCAATGTGCCGAAGTATATTTCAGTATGTTGCCGTATGTTTAAGTGTGTTGCAGAATACTTCAATGTGTTGCAGTGTACTTCAATACGTTACAGTGTATTTCAGTATCTTGTAGGATGTTGCAGTGTATTTCGGTATGTTACAGTGTATTTCAGTATGTTGCAGGATGTTGCAGTATATTTCAGTATGTTTCAGTGTATTTCAGTATGTTGCAGTATATTTCAGTGTGTTACATTATATTCCAGTATTTTACAGTGCATTTCCGTATATTACACTATATTTCAGTGAGTTACAGTATGTTTCAGCGAGTTACACTATATTTCAATGTGTTGCAGTGGATTTCAATGTATTACAGCGTATTTCAGTATGTTGTAGTTTGTTGCAGTGTATTTCAGTATTTTGTAGTATTTTTCAATGTGTTACAGTATATTTCAGTATATTACCGTATATTTAGGTATGTTGCAGTATATTTCAATGTATTCCAGTGTATGTCAAAATGTTGTAGTATTTTGCAGTGTATTTCAGTATGTTACAGTGTATTTCAGTATTTTGCAGTGTATTTCAGTATGTTGCAGTATATTTTAGTATGTTGCAGCATGTTGCACTGTGTTGCAGTATATTTCAGTATGTAGCAGTGTATTTCAGTGTTTTGCAGTTTATTTCAGTGTGTTACAGTATTTTGCAGTGTTTTTCAGTGTGTTGCAGTGTATTTCAGTATGTTGCAGTATTTTTCAATGTGTTACAGTATATTTTGGTATATTACCGTATATTTAGGTATGTTGCAGTATATTTCAATGTGTTGCAGTGTGTTTCAAAATGTTGTAGTATGTTGCAGTGTATTTCAGTTTGTTACAGTGTATTTCAGTATGTTGCAGTATGTTGCAGTATATTTCAGTATGTAGCACTGTATTTCAGTGAGTTGCAGTGTATTTCAATGTGCTACAGCATATTTCGGTATGTTACAGTATATAGCAATGTGTCGCAGTTTATTTCATTATGTTGCAGTAATATTCAATGTGTGACAGTATATTTCAGTAGTTTACCATATATTTCGGCACATTGCAGTATATTTCACTGTGTTGCAGTGTATTTCAGTATGCTGCAGTATATTTTAGTATGTTGCAGTATGTTTCAGTGTGTTGCAGTATATTTCAGTATATAGCAGTGTATTTCAGTATTTTGCAGTATATTTCAATGTGTTGCAGTGTATTTCATTATGTTACAGTGTATTTTAGTATGTTGCAGTATGTTGCAGTGTGTTGCAGTATATTTCAGTATGTAGCAGTATATTTCAGTATGTTGCAGTATATTTCAGTATGTTACAGCGTATTTCAGTATTTTGCAGTGTATTTCAGTATGTTGCAGTATATTTTAGTATGTTGCAGTATGTTGCCATGTGTTGCAGTACATTTCAGTGTGTAGCAGTGTATTTCAATATTTTGCAGTATATTTCAATGTGTTGCAGTGTATTTCAATATGTTACAGTGTATTTTAGTATGTTGCAGTATGTTGCAGTGAGTTGCAGTATATTTCAGTATGCAGGAGTGTACTTCAGTATGTTGCAGTATATTTCAGTATGTTACAGTGTATTTCAGTATTTTGCAGTGTATTTCAGTATGTTGCAGTATATTTTAGTATGTTGCAGTATGTTGCAGTGTGTTGCTGTATATTTAGGTATGTAGCAGTGTATTTCAGTATTTTGCAGTATATTTCAGTGTGTTACTGTATTTTGCAGTGTTTTTCAGTGTGTTGCAGTGTATTTCAGTATGTTGCAGTATTTTTCAATGTGTAACAGTTTTTTTTGGTATATTACCGAATATTTAGGTATGTTGCAGCATATTTCAATGTGTTGCAGTGTCTTTCAATATGTTGTAGTATGTTGCAGTGTATTTCAGTATGTTACAGTGTATTTCAGTATGTTGCAGTATGTTGCAGTATATTTCAGTATGTAGCACTGTATTTCAGTATGTTGCAGTATATTTCAATATGTTACAGTGTATTTCAGTATGTTGCAGTATATTTCAGTGAGTTGCAGTGTATTTCAGTGTGCTACAGCATATTTCAGTATGTTACAGTATATTGCAATGTGTCGCGGTTTATTTCAGTATGTTGCAGTATATTTCAGTATGTAGCAGTGTATTTCAGTATAATGCAGTGTATTTCAGTAGGCTACAGCACATTTCAGTATGCTGCAGTATATTGCAATGTGCCGAAGTATATTTCAGTATGTTGCCGTATGTTTAAGTGTGTTGCAGAATACTTCAATGTGTTGCAGTGTACTTCAATACGTTACAGTGTATTTCAGTATCTTGTAGGATGTTGCAGTGTATTTCAGTATGTTACAGTGTATTTCAGTATGTTGCAGGATGTTGCAGTTTATTTCAGTATGTTACAGTGTATTTCAGTATGTTGCAGTATATTTCAGTGTGTTACATTATATTCCAGTATTTTACAGTACATTTCCGTATATTACACTATATTTCAGTGAGTTACAGTATGTTTCAGCGAGTTACAGTATATTTCAATGTGTTGCAGTGGATTTCAATGTATTACAGCGTATTTCAGTATGTTGTAGTATGTTGCAGTGTATTTCAGTATTTTGTAGTATTTTTCAATGTGTTACAGTATATTTCAGTATATTACCGTATATTTAGGTATGTTGCAGTATATTTCAATGAATTGCAGTGTATTTCAAAATGTTGTAGTATGTTGCAGTATATTTCAGTATGTTACAGTGTATTTCAGTATTTTGCAGAGTTTTTCAGTATGTTGCAGTATATTTTAGTATGTTGCAGTATGTTGCAGTGTGTTGCAGTATATTTCAGTATATAGCAGTGTATTTCAGTATTTTGCAGTATATTTCAATGTGTTGCAGTGTATTTTATTATGTTACAGTGTATTTTAGTATGTTGCAGTATGTTGCAGTGTGTTGCAGTATATTTCAGTATGTAGCAGTATATTTCAGTATGTTGCAGTATATTTCAGTATGTTACAGCGTATTTCAGTATTTTGCAGTGTATTTCAGTATGTTGCAGTATATTTTAGTATGTTGCAGTATGTTGCCGTGTGTTGCAGTATATTTCAGTGTGTAGCAGTGTATTTCAATATTTTGCAGTATATTTCAATGTGTTGCAGTGTATTTCAATATGTTACAGTGTATTTTAGTATGTTGCAGTATGTTGCAGTGAGTTGCAGTATATTTCAGTATGCAGGAGTGTACTTCAGTATGTTGCAGTATATTTCAGTATGTTACAGTGTATTTCAGTATTTTGCAGTGTATTTCAGTATGTTGCAGTATATTTTAGTATGTTGCAGTATGTTGCAGTGTGTTGCAGTATATTTAGGTATGTAGCAGTGTATTTCAGTATTTTGCAGTATATTTCAGTGTGTTACTGTATTTTGCAGTGTTTTTCAGTGTGTTGCAGTGTATTTCAGTATGTTGCAGTATTTTTCAATGTGTAACAGTTTTTTTTGGTATATTACCGAATATTTAGGTATGTTGCAGCATATTTCAATGTGTTGCAGTGTCTTTCAATATGTTGTAGTATGTTGCAGTGTATTTCAGTATGTTACAGTGTATTTCAGTATGTTGCAGTATGTTGCAGTATATTTCAGTATGTAGCACTGTATTTCAGTATGTTGCAGTATATTTCAATATGTTACAGTGTATTTCAGTATGTTGCAGTATATTTCAGTGAGTTGCAGTGTATTTCAGTGTGCTACAGCATATTTCAGTATGTTACAGTATATTGCAATGTGTCGCGGTTTATTTCAGTATGTTGCAGTATATTTCAGTATGTAGCAGTGTATTTCAGTATAATGCAGTGTATTTCAGTAGGCTACAGCACATTTCAGTATGCTGCAGTATATTGCAATGTGCCGAAGTATATTTCAGTATGTTGCCGTATGTTTAAGTGTGTTGCAGAATACTTCAATGTGTTGCAGTGTACTTCAATACGTTACAGTGTATTTCAGTATCTTGTAGGATGTTGCAGTGTATTTCAGTATGTTACAGTGTATTTCAGTATGTTGCAGGATGTTGCAGTTTATTTCAGTATGTTACAGTGTATTTCAGTATGTTGCAGTATATTTCAGTGTGTTACATTATATTCCAGTATTTTACAGTACATTTCCGTATATTACACTATATTTCAGTGAGTTACAGTATGTTTCAGCGAGTTACAGTATATTTCAATGTGTTGCAGTGGATTTCAATGTATTACAGCGTATTTCAGTATGTTGTAGTATGTTGCAGTGTATTTCAGTATTTTGTAGTATTTTTCAATGTGTTACAGTATATTTCAGTATATTACCGTATATTTAGGTATGTTGCAGTATATTTCAATGAATTGCAGTGTATTTCAAAATGTTGTAGTATGTTGCAGTATATTTCAGTATGTTACAGTGTATTTCAGTATTTTGCAGAGTTTTTCAGTATGTTGCAGTATATTTTAGTATGTTGCAGTATGTTGCAGTGTGTTGCAGTATATTTCAGTATATAGCAGTGTATTTCAGTATTTTGCAGTATATTTCAATGTGTTGCAGTGTATTTTATTATGTTACAGTGTATTTTAGTATGTTGCAGTATGTTGCAGTGTGTTGCAGTATATTTCAGTATGTAGCAGTATATTTCAGTATGTTGCAGTATATTTCAGTATGTTACAGCGTATTTCAGTATTTTGCAGTGTATTTCAGTATGTTGCAGTATATTTTAGTATGTTGCAGTATGTTGCCGTGTGTTGCAGTATATTTCAGTGTGTAGCAGTGTATTTCAATATTTTGCAGTATATTTCAATGTGTTGCAGTGTATTTCAATATGTTACAGTGTATTTTAGTATGTTGCAGTATGTTGCAGTGAGTTGCAGTATATTTCAGTATGTAGGAGTGTACTTCAGTATGTTGCAGTATATTTCAGTATGTTACAGTGTATTTCAGTATTTTGCAGTGTATTTCAGTATGTTGCAGTATATTTTAGTATGTTGCAGTATGTTGCAGTGTGTTGCAGTATATTTAAGTATGTAGCAGTGTATTTGAGTATTTTGCAGTATATTTCAGTGTGTTACAGTATTTTGCAGTGTTTTTCAGTGTGTTGCAGTGTATTTCAGTATGTTGCAGTATTTTTCAATGTGTAACAGTTTATTTTGGTATATTACCGTATATTTAGGTATGTTGCAGCATATTTCAATGTGTTGCAGTGTCTTTCAATATGTTGTAGTATGTTGCAGTGAATTTCAGTATGTTACAGTGTATTTCAGTATGTTGCAGTATGGTGCAGTATATTTCAGTATGTAGCACTGTATTTCAGTATGTTGCAGTATATTTCAATATGTTACAGTGTATTTCAGTATGTTGCAGTATATTTCAGTGAGTTGCAGTGTATTTCAGTGTGCTACAGCATATTTCAGTATGTTACAGTATATTGCAATGTTTCGCAGTATATTTCAGTATGTTGCAGTATATTTCAGTATGTAGCAGTGTATTTCAGTATAATGCAGTGTATTTCAGTAGGCTACAGCATATTTCAGTATGCTGCAGTATATTGCAATGTGCCGAAGTATATTTCAGTATGTTGCCGTATGTTTAAGTGTGTTGCAGAATACTTCAATGTGTTGCAGTGTACTTCAATACGTTACAGTGTATTTCAGTATCTTGTAGGATGTTGCAGTGTATTTCAGTATGTTTCAGTGTATTTCAGTATGTTGCAGTGTATTTCAGTATGTTGCAGGATGTTGCAGTATATTTCAGTATGTTTCAGTGTATTTCAGTATGTTGCAGTATATTTCAGTGTGTTACATTATATTCCAGTATTTTACAGTACATTTCCGTATATTACACTATATTTCAGTGAGTTACAGTATGTTTCAGCGAGTTACAGTATACTTCAATGTGTTGCAGTTGATTTCAATGTATTACAGCGTATTTCAGTATGTTGTAGTATGTTGCAGTGTATTTCAGTATTTTGTAGTATTTTTCAATGTGTTACAGTATATTTCAGTATATTACCGTATATTTAGGTATGTTGGAGTATATTTCAATGTATTGCAGTGTATTTCAAAATGTTGTAGTATTTTGCAGTGTATTTCAGTATGTTACAGTGTAAATCAGTATTTTGCAGTGTATTTCAGTATGTTGCAGTATATTTTAGTATGTTGCAGTATGTTGCACTGTGTTGCAGTATATTTCAGTATGTAGCAGTGTATTTCAGTGTTTTGCAGTATATTTCAGTGTGTTACAGTATTTTGCAGTGTCTTTCAGTGTGTTGCAGTGTATTTCAGTATGTTGCAGTATTTTTCAATGTGTTACAGTATATTTTGGTATATTACCGTATTTCTAGGTATGTTGCAGTATATTTCAATGTGTTGCAGTGTGTTTCAAAATGTTGTAGTATGTTGCAGTGTATTTCTGTTTGTTACAGTGTATTTCAGTATGTTGCAGTATGTTGCAGTATATTTCAGTATGTAGCACTGTATTTCAGTATGTTGCACTGTATTTCAATATGTTACAGTGTATATCAGTATGTTGCAGTATATTTCAGTGAGTTGCAGTGTATTTCAATGTGCTACAGCATATTTCAGTATGTTACAGTATATTGCAATGTGTCGCAGTATATTTCAGTATGTTGCAGTATATTTCAATGTGTTGCAGTGTATTTCAATATATTGTATTATGTTGCAGTGTATTTCAGTATGTTACAGTGTATTTCAGTATGGTGCAGTATGTTGCAGTATATTTCAGTATGTAGTAGTGTATTTCAGTATGTTGCAGTATGTTTCAGTATGTTGTAGTGTTTTGCGGTGTATTTCAGTGTGTTTCAGTGTGTTGCAGTATACTTCAATTTGTTGCAGTGTATTTCAATATGTTCCAGTGTATTTCAGTATGTTGCAGTATGTTGCAGTATATTTCAATATGTTACAGTGTATTTCAGTATGTTGCAGTATATTTCAGTGAGTTGCAGTGTATTTCAGTGTGCTACAGCATATTTCAGTATGTTACAGTATATTGCAATGTGTCGCAGTATATTTCAGTATGTTACAGTGTATTTCAGTATTTTGCAGTGTATTTCAGTATGTTGCAGTATATTTTAGTATGTTGCAGTTTGTTGCAGTGTGTTGCAGTATATTTCAGTATGTAGCAGTGTATTTCGGTGTTTTGCAGTATATTTGAGTGTGTTACAGTATTTTGCAGTGTTTTTCAGAGGTTGCAGTGTATTTCAGTATGTTGCAGTATTTTTCAATGTGTTACAGTATATTTTGGTATATTACCGTATATTTAGGTATGTTGCAGTATATTTCAACATGTTACAGTGTATTTCGGTATGTTGCAGTATCTTTCAGTATGTAGCACTGTATTTCAGTATTTTGCAGTATATTTCAATGTGTTGCAGTGTATTTCAGTATGTTACAGTGTATTTCAGTATGGTGCAGTATGTCGCAGTATATTTCAGTATGTCACAGTGTATTTCAGTATGTTGCAGTATATTTCAGTGAGTTGCAGTGTATTTCGGTGTGCTACAGCATATTTCAGTATGTTTCAGTATACTGCAATGTGTCGCAGTATATTTCAGTATGTTGCCAAATGTTGCAGTGTGTAGTAGTATATTTCAATGTGTTGCAGTCTATTTCAGTATGTTGCAGTATATTTCAGTGAGTTGCAGTGTATTTCAATGTGCTACAGCATATTTCAGTATGTTACAGTATATTGCAATGTGTGACAGTATATTTCAGTAGTTTACCATATATTTCGGTACATTGCAGTATGTTTCAATGTGTTGCAGTGTATTTCAATATGTTACAGTGTATTTCAGTATGTTGTAGTATTTTGCGGTGTATTTCAGTGTGTTGCAGTATATTTCAGTATGTAGCACTGCATTTCAGTATGTTGCAGTATACTTCAGTGTGTTACAGTATATTCCAGTATGTTACAGTACATTTCCGTATATTACACTATATTTCAGCGAGTTACAGTATATTTCAATGTGTTGCAGTGTATTTCAATATATTACCGCGTATTTCAGTATGTTGCAGTATTTTGCAATGTGTCGCAGTATATTTCAGTATGTTGCTGTACATTTCAATCTGTCGCAGTATATTTCAGTATGTTGCCGTATGTTTCGGTGTGTTGCAGTATACTTCAATTTGTTGCAGTGTATTTCATTATGTTCCAGTGTATGTCAGTATAATGCAGTATGTTGCAGTGTGTTTCATTATGTTACAGTGTATTTTAGTATGTTGCAGTATCTTGCAGTATTTTTCAGTATGTTGCTGTACTTTTTTAATGTGTTACAGTATATTTCAGTATCTTACCGAATATTTAGGTATGTTGCAGTGTATTTCAATATGTTGTAGTATTTTGCAGTGCATTTCAGTATGTTACAGTGTATTTCAGTATGTTGCAGTATTTTTCAATATGTTTTAGTGTATTTCAGTATTTTGCAGTATATTTCAGTGTGCTACAGCATATTTCAGTATGTTACAGTATATTGCAATGTGTCGCAAGAAATTTCAGTATGTTGCAGTATTTTTCAATGTGTTACAGTATATTTCAGTAGTTTACAATATATCTCGGTATGTTGCAGTATATTTCAATGTGTTACAGTGTATTTCAATATGTTACAGTGTATTTCAGTATGTTGTTTTATTTTGCATTATATTTCGGTGTGTTGCAGTGTATTTCAGTATGTTGCAGTATTTTCAATGTGTTAGAGTTTATTTCAGTATATTACCGCATATTTAGGTATGTTGCAGTATATTCAATGTGTTGCAGTGTTTTTCAATATGTTGTAGTATGTTGCAGTGTATTTCAGTATTTTACAGTGTATTTCAGTATGTTGCAGTATATTTCAGTGTGTTACAGTATAATTATGTATGTTGCAGTATTTTTCAATGTGTTAAAGTATTTTTCAGTAGTTTAATATATATTTTGCTATGTTGCAGTATATTTCAATGTGTTGCAGTGTAATTCAGCATATTACAGTGTATTTCAGTATGTTGCAGTATATTTCAGTATGTAGCAGTGTATTTTAGTATAATGCAGTGTATTTCAGTAGGCTACAGCATATTTCAGTATGCTCCAGTATATTGCAATGTGCCGAAGTATATTTCAGTATGTTGCCGTATGTTTAAGTGTGTTGCAGAATACTTCAATGTGTTGCAGTGTACTTCAATACGTTACAGTGTATTTCAGTATCTTGTAGGATGTTGCAGTGTATTTCAGTATGTTACAGTGTATTTCAGTATGTTGCAGGATGCTGCAGTATATTTCAGTAAGTTACAGTGTATTTCAGTATGTTGCAGTATATTTCAGTGTGTTACATTATATTCCAGTATTTTACAGTACATTCCGTATATTACACTATATTTCAGTGAGTTACAGTATGTTTCAGCGAGTTACACTATATTTCAATGTGTTGCAGTGGATTTCAATGTATTACAGCGTATTTCAGTATGTTGTAGTATGTTGCAGTGTATTTCAGTATTTTGTAGTATTTTTCAATGTGTTACAGTATATTTCAGTATATTACCGTATATTTAGGTATGTTGCAGTATATTTCAATGTATTCCAGTGTATGTCAAAATGTTGTAGTATTTTGCAGTGTATTTCAGTATGTTACAGTGTATTTCAGTATTTTGCAGTGTATTTCAGTATGTTGCAGTATATTTTAGTATGTTGCAGCATGTTGCACTGTGTTGCAGTATATTTCAGTATGTAGCAGTGTATTTCAGTGTTTTGCAGTTTATTTCAGTGTGTTACAGTATTTTGCAGTGTTTTTCAGTGTGTTGCAGTGTATTTCAGTATGTTGCAGTATTTTTCAATGTGTTACAGTATATTTTGGTATATTACCGTATATTTAGGTATGTTGCAGTATATTTCAATGTGTTGCAGTGTGTTTCAAAATGTTGTAGTATGTTGCAGTGTATTTCAGTTTGTTACAGTGTATTTCAGTATGTTGCAGTATGTTGCAGTATATTTCAGTATGTAGCACTGTATTTCAGTGAGTTGCAGTGTATTTCAATGTGCTACAGCATATTTCGGTATGTTACAGTATATAGCAATGTGTCGCAGTTTATTTCAGTATGTTGCAGTAATATTCAATGTGTGACAGTATATTTCAGTAGTTTACCATATATTTCGGCACATTGCAGTATATTTCACTGTGTTGCAGTGTATTTCAGTATGTTGCAGTATATTTTAGTATGTTGCAGTATGTTTCAGTGTGTTGCAGTATATTTCAGTATATAGCAGTGTATTTCAGTATTTTGCAGGATGTTGCAGTGTATTTCAGTATGTTACAGTGTATTTCAGTATGTTGCAGGATGTTGCAGTTTATTTCAGTATGTTACAGTGTATTTCAGTATGTTGCAGTATATTTCAGTGTGTTACATTATATTCCAGTATTTTACAGTACATTTCCGTATATTACACTATATTTCAGTGAGTTACAGTATGTTTCAGCGAGTTACAGTATATTTCAATGTGTTGCAGTGGATTTCAATGTATTACAGCGTATTTCAGTATGTTGTAGTATGTTGCAGTGTATTTCAGTATTTTGTAGTATTTTTCAATGTGTTACAGTATATTTCAGTATATTACCGTATATTTAGGTATGTTGCAGTATATTTCAATGAATTGCAGTGTATTTCAAAATGTTGTAGTATGTTGCAGTATATTTCAGTATGTTACAGTGTATTTCAGTATTTTGCAGAGTTTTTCAGTATGTTGCAGTATATTTTAGTATGTTGCAGTATGTTGCAGTGTGTTGCAGTATATTTCAGTATATAGCAGTGTATTTCAGTATTTTGCAGTATATTTCAATGTGTTGCAGTGTATTTTATTATGTTACAGTGTATTTTAGTATGTTGCAGTATGTTGCAGTGTGTTGCAGTATATTTCAGTATGTAGCAGTATATTTCAGTATGTTGCAGTATATTTCAGTATGTTACAGCGTATTTCAGTATTTTGCAGTGTATTTCAGTATGTTGCAGTATATTTTAGTATGTTGCAGTATGTTGCCGTGTGTTGCAGTATATTTCAGTGTGTAGCAGTGTATTTCAATATTTTGCAGTATATTTCAATGTGTTGCAGTGTATTTCAATATGTTACAGTGTATTTTAGTATGTTGCAGTATGTTGCAGTGAGTTGCAGTATATTTCAGTATGTAGGAGTGTACTTCAGTATGTTGCAGTATATTTCAGTATGTTACAGTGTATTTCAGTATTTTGCAGTGTATTTCAGTATGTTGCAGTATATTTTAGTATGTTGCAGTATGTTGCAGTGTGTTGCAGTATATTTAAGTATGTAGCAGTGTATTTGAGTATTTTGCAGTATATTTCAGTGTGTTACAGTATTTTGCAGTGTTTTTCAGTGTGTTGCAGTGTATTTCAGTATGTTGCAGTATTTTTCAATGTGTAACAGTTTATTTTGGTATATTACCGTATATTTAGGTATGTTGCAGCATATTTCAATGTGTTGCAGTGTCTTTCAATATGTTGTAGTATGTTGCAGTGAATTTCAGTATGTTACAGTGTATTTCAGTATGTTGCAGTATGGTGCAGTATATTTCAGTATGTAGCACTGTATTTCAGTATGTTGCAGTATATTTCAATATGTTACAGTGTATTTCAGTATGTTGCAGTATATTTCAGTGAGTTGCAGTGTATTTCAGTGTGCTACAGCATATTTCAGTATGTTACAGTATATTGCAATGTTTCGCAGTATATTTCAGTATGTTGCAGTATATTTCAGTATGTAGCAGTGTATTTCAGTATAATGCAGTGTATTTCAGTAGGCTACAGCATATTTCAGTATGCTGCAGTATATTGCAATGTGCCGAAGTATATTTCAGTATGTTGCCGTATGTTTAAGTGTGTTGCAGAATACTTCAATGTGTTGCAGTGTACTTCAATACGTTACAGTGTATTTCAGTATCTTGTAGGATGTTGCAGTGTATTTCAGTATGTTACAGTGTATTTCAGTATGTTGCAGGATGTTGCAGTTTATTTCAGTACGTTACAGTCTATTTCAGTATTTTGCAGTATATTTCAATGTGTTGCAGTGTATTTCATTATGTTACAGTGTATTTTAGTATGTTGCAGTATGTTGCAGTGTGTTGCAGTATATTTCAGTATGTAGCAGTATATTTCAGTATGTTGCAGTATATTTCAGTATGTTACAGCGTATTTCAGTATTTTGCAGTGTATTTCAGTATGTTGCAGTATATTTTAGTATGTTGCAGTATGTTGCCGTGTGTTGCAGTATATTTCAGTGTGTAGCAGTGTATTTCAATATTTTGCAGTATATTTCAATGTGTTGCAGTGTATTTCATTATGTTACAGTGTATTTTAGTATGTTGCAGTATGTTGCAGTGAGTTGCAGTATATTTCAGTATGTAGGAGTGTACTTCAGTATGTTGCAGTATATTTCAGTATGTTACAGCGTATTTCAGTATTTTGCAGTGTATTTCAGTATGTTGCAGTATATTTTAGTATGTTGCAGTATGTTGCAGTGTGTTGCAGTATATTTAAGTATGTAGCAGTGTATTTCAGTATTTTGCAGTATATTTCAGTGTGTTACAGTATTTTACAGTGTTTTTCAGTGTGTTGCAGTGTATTTCAGTATGTTGCAGTATTTTTCAATGTGTAACAGTTTATTTTGGTATATTACCGTATATTTAGGTATGTTGCAGCATATTTCAATGTGTTGCAGTGTCTTTCAATATGTTGTAGTATGTTGCAGTGTATTTCAGTATGTTGCAGTGTATTTCAGTATTTTGCAGTATATTTCAATGTGTTGCAGTGTATTTTATTATGTTACAGTGTATTTTAGTGTGTTGCAGTATGTTGCAGTGTGTTGCAGTATATTTCAGTATGTAGCAGTATATTTCAGTATGTTGCAGTATATTTCAGTATGTTACAGCGTATTTCAGTATTTTGCAGTGTATTTCAGTATGTTGCAGTATATTTTAGTATGTTGCAGTATGTTGCCGTGTGTTGCAGTATATTTCAGTGTGTAGCAGTGTATTTCAATATTTTGCAGTATATTTCAATGTGTTGCAGTGTATTTCAATATGTTACAGTGTATTTTAGTATGTTGCAGTATGTTGCAGTGAGTTGCAGTATATTTCAGTATGTAGGAGTGTACTTCAGTATGTTGCAGTATATTTCAGTATGTTACAGTGTATTTCAGTATTTTGCAGTGTATTTCAGTATGTTGCAGTATATTTTAGTATGTTGCAGTATGTTGCAGTGTGTTGCAGTATATTTAAGTATGTAGCAGTGTATTTGAGTATTTTGCAGTATATTTCAGTGTGTTACAGTATTTTGCAGTGTTTTTCAGTGTGTTGCAGTGTATTTCAGTATGTTGCAGTATTTTTCAATGTGTAACAGTTTATTTTGGTATATTACCGTATATTTAGGTATGTTGCAGCATATTTCAATGTGTTGCAGTGTCTTTCAATATGTTGTAGTATGTTGCAGTGAATTTCAGTATGTTACAGTGTATTTCAGTATGTTGCAGTATGGTGCAGTATATTTCAGTATGTAGCACTGTATTTCAGTATGTTGCAGTATATTTCAATATGTTACAGTGTATTTCAGTATGTTGCAGTATATTTCAGTGAGTTGCAGTGTATTTCAGTGTGCTACAGCATATTTCAGTATGTTACAGTATATTGCAATGTTTCGCAGTATATTTCAGTATGTTGCAGTATATTTCAGTATGTAGCAGTGTATTTCAGTATAATGCAGTGTATTTCAGTAGGCTACAGCATATTTCAGTATGCTGCAGTATATTGCAATGTGCCGAAGTATATTTCAGTATGTTGCCGTATGTTTAAGTGTGTTGCAGAATACTTCAATGTGTTGCAGTGTACTTCAATACGTTACAGTGTATTTCAGTATCTTGTAGGATGTTGCAGTGTATTTCAGTATGTTACAGTGTATTTCAGTATGTTGCAGGATGTTGCAGTTTATTTCAGTACGTTACAGTCTATTTCAGTATTTTGCAGTATATTTCAATGTGTTGCAGTGTATTTCATTATGTTACAGTGTATTTTAGTATGTTGCAGTATGTTGCAGTGTGTTGCAGTATATTTCAGTATGTAGCAGTATATTTCAGTATGTTGCAGTATATTTCAGTATGTTACAGCGTATTTCAGTATTTTGCAGTGTATTTCAGTATGTTGCAGTGTATTTTAGTATGTTGCAGTATGTTGCCGTGTGTTGCAGTATATTTCAGTGTGTAGCAGTGTATTTCAATATTTTGCAGTATATTTCAATGTGTTGCAGTGTATTTCAATATGTTACAGTGTATTTTAGTATGTTGCAGTATGTTGCAGTGAGTTGCAGTATATTTCAGTATGTAGGAGTGTACTTCAGTATGTTGCAGTATATTTCAGTATGTTACAGCGTATTTCAGTATTTTGCAGTGTATTTCAGTATGTTGCAGTATATTTTAGTATGTTGCAGTATGTTGCAGTGTGTTGCAGTATATTTAAGTATGTAGCAGTGTATTTCAGTATTTTGCAGTATATTTCAGTGTGTTACAGTATTTTACAGTGTTTTTCAGTGTGTTGCAGTGTATTTCAGTATGTTGCAGTATTTTTCAATGTGTAACAGTTTATTTTGGTATATTACCGTATATTTAGGTATGTTGCAGCATATTTCAATGTGTTGCAGTGTCTTTCAATATGTTGTAGTATGTTGCAGTGTATTTCAGTATGTTGCAGTGTATTTCAGTATGTTGCAGGATGTTGCAGTTTATTTCAGTATGTAGCAGTGTATTTCAGTATGTTGCAGTATATTTCAGTATGTTACAGTGTATTTCAGTATTTTGCAGTGTATTTCAGTATGTTGCAGTATATTTTAGTATGTTGCAGTATGTTGCAGTGTGTTGCAGTATATTTCAGTATATAGCAGTGTATTTCAGTATTTTGCAGTATATTTCAATGTGTTGCAGTGTATTTCATTATGTTACAGTGTATTTTAGTATGTTGCAGTATGTTGCAGTGTGTTGCAGTATATTTCAGTATGTAGCAGTATATTTCAGTATGTTGCAGTATATTTCAGTATGTTACAGCGTATTTCAGTATTTTGCAGTGTATTTCAGTATGTTGCAGTATATTTTAGTATGTTGCAGTATGTTGCCGTGTGTTGCAGTATAATTCAGTGTGTAGCAGTGTATTTCAATATTTTGCAGTATATTTCAATGTGTTGCAGTGTATTTCAATATGTTACAGTGTATTTTAGTATGTTGCAGTATGTTGCAGTGAGTTGCAGTATATTTCAGTATGTAGGAGTGTACTTCAGTATGTTGCAGTATATTTCAGTATGTTACAGTGTATTTCAGTATTTTGCAGTGTATTTCAGTATGTTGCAGTATATTTTAGTATGTTGCAGTATGTTGCAGTGTGTTGCAGTATATTTAAGTATGTAGCAGTGTATTTCAGTATTTTGTAGTATATTTCAGTGTGTTACAGTATTTTGCAGTGTTTTTCAGTGTGTTGCAGTGTATTTCAGTATGTTGCAGTATTTTTCAATGTGTAACAGTTTATTTTGGTATATTACCGTATATTTAGGTATGTTGCAGCATATTTCAATGTGTTGCAGTGTCTTTCAATATGTTGTAGTATGTTGCAGTGTATTTCAGTATGTTACAGTGTATTTCAGTATGTTGCAGTATGTTGCAGTATATTTCAGTATGTAGCACTGTATTTCAGTATGTTGCAGTGTATTTCAATATGTTACAGTGTATATCAGTATGTTGCAGTATATTTCAGTGAGTTGCAGTGTATTTCAATGTGCTACAGCATATTTCAGTATGTTACAGTATATTGCAATGTGTCGCAGTATATTTCAGTATGTTGCAGTATATTTCAATGTGTTGCAGTGTATTTCAATATATTGTATTATGTTGCAGTGTATTTCAGTATGTTACAGTGTATTTCAGTATGGTGCAGTATGTTGCAGTATATTTCAGTAAGTAGTAGTGTATTTCAGTATGTTGCAGTATGTTTCAGTATGTTGTAGTGTTTTGCGGTGTATTTCAGTGTGTTTCAGTGTGTTGCAGTATACTTCAATTTGTTGCAGTGTATTTCAATATGTTCCAGTGTATTTCAGTATGTTGCAGTATGTTGCAGTATATTTCAATATGTTACAGTGTATTTCAGTATGGTGCAGTATATTTCAGTGAGTTGCAGTGTATTTCAGTGTGCTACAGCATATTTCAGTATGTTACAGTATATTGCAATGTGTCGCAGTATATTTCAGTATGTTACAGTGTATTTCAGTATTTTGCAGTGTATTTCAGTATGTTGCAGTATATTTTAGTATGTTGCAGTATGTTGCAGTGTGTTGCAGTATATTTCAGTATGTAGCAGTGTATTTCGGTGTTTTGCAGTATATTTGAGTGTGTTACAGTATTTTGCAGTGTTTTTCAGAGGTTGCAGTGTATTTCAGTATGTTGCAGTATTTTTCAATGTGTTACAGTATATTTTGGTATATTACCGTATATTTAGGTATGTTGCAGTATATTTCAACATGTTACAGTGTATTTCGGTATGTTGCAGTATCTTTCAGTATGTAGCACTGTAATTCAGTATTTTGCAGTATATTTCAATGTGTTGCAGTGTATTTCAGTATGGTGCAGTATGTCGCAGTATATTTCAGTATGTCACAGTGTATTTCAGTATGTTGCAGTATATTTCAGTGAGTTGCAGTGTATTTCGGTGTGCTACAGCATATTTCAGTATGTTTCAGTATACTGCAATGTGTCGCAGTATATTTCAGTATGTTGCCAAATGTTGCAGTGTGTAGTAGTATATTTCAGTATGTTACAGTGTATTTGAATATGTTGCAGTATGTTGCAGTATATTTCAGTATGTAGCACTGCATTTCAGTATGTTGCAGTATACTTCAGTGTGTTACAGTATATTCCAGTATGTTACAGTACATTTCCGTATATTACACTATATTTCAGCGAGTTACAGTATATTTCAATGTGTTGCAGTGTATTTCAATATATTACCGCGTATTTCAGTATGTTGCAGTATTTTGCAATGTGTCGCAGTATATTTCAGTATGTTGCTGTACATTTCAATCTGTCGCAGTATATTTCAGTATGTTGCCGTATGTTTCGGTGTGTTGCAGTATACTTCAATTTGTTGCAGTGTATTTCATTATGTTCCAGTGTATGTCAGTATAATGCAGTATGTTGCAGTGTGTTTCATTATGTTACAGTGTATTTTAGTATGTTGCAGTATCTTGCAGTATTTTTCAGTATGTTGCTGTACTTTTTTAATGTGTTACAGTATATTTCAGTATCTTACCGAATATTTAGGTATGTTGCAGTGTATTTCAATATGTTGTAGTATTTTGCAGTGCATTTCAGTATGTTACAGTGTATTTCAGTATGTTGCAGTATTTTTCAATATGTTTTAGTGTATTTCAGTATTTTGCAGTATATTTCAGTGTGCTACAACATATTTCAGTATGTTACAGTATATTGCAATGTGTCGCAAGAAATTTCAGTATGTTGCAGTATTTTTCAATGTGTTACAGTATATTTCAGTAGTTTACAATATATCTCGGTATGTTGCAGTATATTTCAATGTGTTACAGTGTATTTCAATATGTTACAGTGTATTTCAGTATGTTGTTTTATTTTGCATTATATTTCGGTGTGTTGCAGTGTATTTCAGTATGTTGCAGTATTTTCAATGTGTTAGAGTTTATTTCAGTATATTACCGCATATTTAAGTATGTTGCAGTATATTCAATGTGTTGCAGTGTTTTTCAATATGTTGTAGTATGTTGCAGTGTATTTCAGTATTTTACTGTGTATTTCAGTATGTTGCAGTATATTTCAGTGTGTTACAGTATAATTATGTATGTTGCAGTATTTTTCAATGTGTTAAAGTATTTTTCAGTAGTTTAATATATATTTTGCTATGTTGCAGTATATTTCAATGTGTTGCAGTGTAATTCAGCATATTACAGTGTATTTCAGTATGTTGCAGTATATTTCAGTATGTAGCAGTGTATTTCAGTATAATGCAGTGTATTTCAGTAGGCTACAGCATATTTCAGTATGCTGCAGTATATTGCAATGTGCCGAAGTATATTTCAGTATGTTGCCGTATGTTTAAGTGTGTTGCAGAATACTTCAATGTGTTGCAGTGTACTTCAATACGTTACAGTGTATTTCAGTATCTTGTAGGATGTTGCAGTGTATTTCGGTATGTTACAGTGTATTTCAGTATGTTGCAGGATGTTGCAGTATATTTCAGTAAGTTACAGTGTATTTCAGTATGTTGCAGTATATTTCAGTGTGTTACATTATATTCCAGTATTTTACAGTACATTTCCGTATATTACACTATATTTCAGTGAGTTACAGTATGTTTCAGCGAGTTACACTATATTTCAATGTGTTGCAGTGGATTTCAATGTATTACAGCGTATTTCAGTATGTTGTAGTTTGTTGCAGTGTATTTCAGTATTTTGTAGTATTTTTCAATGTGTTACAGTATATTTCAGTATATTACCGTATATTTAGGTATGTTGCAGTATATTTCAATGTATTCCAGTGTATGTCAAAATGTTGTAGTATTTTGCAGTGTATTTCAGTATGTTACAGTGTATTTCAGTATTTTGCAGTGTATTTCAGTATGTTGCAGTAAATTTTAGTATGTTGCAGCATGTTGCACTGTGTTGCAGTATATTTCAGTATGTAGCAGTGTATTTCAGTGTTTTGCAGTTTATTTCAGTGTGTTACAGTATTTTGCAGTGTTTTTCAGTGTGTTGCAGTGTATTTCAGTATGTTGCAGTATGTTGCAGTATATTTCAGTATGTAGCACTGTATTTCAGTATGTTGCAGTATATTTCAATATGTTACAGTCTATTTCAGTATGTTGCAGTATATTTCAGTGAGTTGCAGTGTATTTCAGTGTGCTACAGCATATTTCAGTATGTTACAGTATATTGCAATGTGTCGCAGTATATTTCAGTATGTTGCAGTATATTTCAGTATGTAGCAGTGTATTTCAGTATAATGCAGTGTATTTCAGTAGGCTACAGCATATTTCAGTATGCTGCAGTATATTGCAATGTGCCGAAGTATATTTCAGTATGTTGCCGTATGTTTAAGTGTGTTGCAGAATACTTCAATGTGTTGCAGTGTACTTCAATACGTTACAGTGTATTTCAGTATCTTGTAGGATGTTGCAGTGTATTTCAGTATGTTACAGTGTATTTCAGTATGTTGCAGGATGTTGCAGTTTATTTCAGTATGTTACAGTGTATTTCAGTATGTTGCAGTATATTTCAGTGTGTTACATTATATTCCAGTATTTTACAGTACATTTCCGTATATTACACTATATTTCAGTGAGTTACAGTATGTTTCAGCGAGTTACAGTATATTTCAATGTGTTGCAGTGGATTTCAATGTATTACAGCGTATTTCAGTATGTTGTAGTATGTTGCAGTGTATTTCAGTATTTTGTAGTATTTTTCAATGTGTTACAGTATATTTCAGTATATTACCGTATATTTAGGTATGTTGCAGTATATTTCAATGTGTTGCAGTGTATTTCAATATATTGTATTATGTTGCAGTGTATTTCAGTATGTTACAGTGTATTTCAGTATGGTGCAGTATGTTGCAGTATATTTCAGTATGTAGTAGTGTATTTCAGTTTGTTGCAGTATGTTTCAGTATGTTGTAGTGTTTTGCGGTGTATTTCAGTGTGTTTCAGTGTGTTGCAGTATACTTCAATTTGTTGCAGTGTATTTCAATATGTTCCAGTGTATTTCAGTATGTTGCAGTATGTTGCAGTATATTTCAATATGTTACAGTGTATTTCAGTATGTTGCAGTATATTTCAGTGAGTTGCAGTGTATTTCAGTGTGCTACAGCATATTTCAGTATGTTACAGTATATTGCAATGTGTCGCAGTATATTTCAGTATGTTACAGTGTATTTCAGTATTTTGCAGTGTATTTCAGTATGTTGCAGTATATTTTAGTATGTTGCAGTATGTTGCAGTGTGTTGCAGTATATTTCAGTATGTAGCAGTGTATTTCGGTGTTTTGCAGTATATTTGAGTGTGTTACAGTATTTTGCAGTGTTTTTCAGAGGTTGCAGTGTATTTCAGTATGTTGCAGTATTTTTCAATGTGTTACAGTATATTTTGGTATATTACCGTATATTTAGGTATGTTGCAGTATATTTCAACATGTTACAGTGTATTTCGGTATGTTGCAGTATCTTTCAGTATGTAGCACTGTAATTCAGTATTTTGCAGTATATTTCAATGTGTTGCAGTGTATTTCAGTATGTTACAGTGTATTTCAGTATGGTGCAGTATGTCGCAGTATATTTCAGTATGTCACAGTGTATTTCAGTATGTTGCAGTATATTTCAGTGAGTTGCAGTGTATTTCGGTGTGCTACAGCATATTTCAGTATGTTTCAGTATACTGCAATGTGTCGCAGTATATTTCAGTATGTTGCCAAATGTTGCAGTGTGTAGTAGTATATTTCAGTATGTTACAGTGTATTTGAATATGTTGCAGTATGTTGCAGTATATTTCAGTATGTAGCACTGCATTTCAGTATGTTGCAGTATACTTCAGTGTGTTACAGTATATTCCAGTATGTTACAGTACATTTCCGTATATTACACTATATTTCAGCGAGTTACAGTATATTTCAATGTGTTGCAGTGTATTTCAATATATTACCGCGTATTTCAGTATGTTGCAGTATTTTGCAATGTGTCGCAGTATATTTCAGTATGTTGCTGTACATTTCAATCTGTCGCAGTATATTTCAGTATGTTGCCGTATGTTTCGGTGTGTTGCAGTATACTTCAATTTGTTGCAGTGTATTTCATTATGTTCCAGTGTATGTCAGTATAATGCAGTATGTTGCAGTGTGTTTCATTATGTTACAGTGTATTTTAGTATGTTGCAGTATCTTGCAGTATTTTTCAGTATGTTGCTGTACTTTTTTAATGTGTTACAGTATATTTCAGTATCTTACCGAATATTTAGGTATGTTGCAGTGTATTTCAATATGTTGTAGTATTTTGCAGTGCATTTCAGTATGTTACAGTGTATTTCAGTATGTTGCAGTATTTTTCAATATGTTTTAGTGTATTTCAGTATTTTGCAGTATATTTCAGTGTGCTACAGCATATTTCAGTATGTTACAGTATATTGCAATGTGTCGCAAGAAATTTCAGTATGTTGCAGTATTTTTCAATGTGTTACAGTATATTTCAGTAGTTTACAATATATCTCGGTATGTTGCAGTATATTTCAATGTGTTACAGTGTATTTCAATATGTTACAGTGTATTTCAGTATGTTGTTTTATTTTGCATTATATTTCGGTGTGTTGCAGTGTATTTCAGTATGTTGCAGTATTTTCAATGTGTTAGAGTTTATTTCAGTATATTACCGCATATTTAGGTATGTTGCAGTATATTCAATGTGTTGCAGTGTTTTTCAATATGTTGTAGTATGTTGCAGTGTATTTCAGTATTTTACAGTGTATTTCAGTATGTTGCAGTATATTTCAGTGTGTTACAGTATAATTATGTATGTTGCAGTATTTTTCAATGTGTTAAAGTATTTTTCAGTAGTTTAATATATATTTTGCTATGTTGCAGTATATTTCAATGTGTTGCAGTGTAATTCAGCATATTACAGTGTATTTCAGTATGTTGCAGTATATTTCAGTATGTAGCAGTGTATTTCAGTATAATGCAGTGTATTTCAGTAGGCTACAGCATATTTCAGTATGCTGCAGTATATTGCAATGTGCCGAAGTATATTTCAGTATGTTGCCGTATGTTTAAGTGTGTTGCAGAATACTTCAATGTGTTGCAGTGTACTTCAATACGTTACAGTGTATTTCAGTATCTTGTAGGATGTTGCAGTGTATTTCAGTATGTTACAGTGTATTTCAGTATGTTGCAGGATGTTGCAGTATATTTCAGTAAGTTACAGTGTATTTCAGTATGTTGCAGTATATTTCAGTGTGTTACATTATATTCCAGTATTTTACAGTACATTTCCGTATATTACACTATATTTCAGTGAGTTACAGTATGTTTCAGCGAGTTACACTATATTTCAATGTGTTGCAGTGGATTTCAATGTATTACAGCGTATTTCAGTATGTTGTAGTTTGTTGCAGTGTATTTCAGTATTTTGTAGTATTTTTCAATGTGTTACAGTATATTTCAGTATATTACCGTATATTTAGGTATGTTGCAGTATATTTCAATGTATTCCAGTGTATGTCAAAATGTTGTAGTATTTTGCAGTGTATTTCAGTATGTTACAGTGTATTTCAGTATTTTGCAGTGTATTTCAGTATGTTGCAGTATATTTTAGTATGTTGCAGCATGTTGCACTGTGTTGCAGTATATTTCAGTATGTAGCAGTGTATTTCAGTGTTTTGCAGTTTATTTCAGTGTGTTACAGTATTTTGCAGTGTTTTTCAGTGTGTTGCAGTGTATTTCAGTATGTTGCAGTATTTTTCAATGTGTTACAGTATATTTTGGTATATTACCGTATATTTAGGTATGTTGCAGTATATTTCAATGTGTTGCAGTGTGTTTCAAAATGTTGTAGTATGTTGCAGTGTATTTCAGTTTGTTACAGTGTATTTCAGTATGTTGCAGTATGTTGCAGTATATTTCAGTATGTAGCACTGTATTTCAGTGAGTTGCAGTGTATTTCAATGTGCTACAGCATATTTCGGTATGTTACAGTATATAGCAATGTGTCGCAGTTTATTTCATTATGTTGCAGTAATATTCAATGTGTGACAGTATATTTCAGTAGTTTACCATATATTTCGGCACATTGCAGTATATTTCACTGTGTTGCAGTGTATTTCAGTATGTTGCAGTATATTTTAGTATGTTGCAGTATGTTTCAGTGTGTTGCAGTATATTTCAGTATATAGCAGTGTATTTCAGTATTTTGCAGTATATTTCAATGTGTTGCAGTGTATTTCATTATGTTACAGTGTATTTTAGTATGTTGCAGTATGTTGCAGTGTGTTGCAGTATATTTCAGTATGTAGCAGTATATTTCAGTATGTTGCAGTATATTTCAGTATGTTACAGCGTATTTCAGTATTTTGCAGTGTATTTCAGTATGTTGCAGTATATTTTAGTATGTTGCAGTATGTTGCCATGTGTTGCAGTACATTTCAGTGTGTAGCAGTGTATTTCAATATTTTGCAGTATATTTCAATGTGTTGCAGTGTATTTCAATATGTTACAGTGTATTTTAGTATGTTGCAGTATGTTGCAGTGAGTTGCAGTATATTTCAGTATGCAGGAGTGTACTTCAGTATGTTGCAGTATATTTCAGTATGTTACAGTGTATTTCAGTATTTTGCAGTGTATTTCAGTATGTTGCAGTATATTTTAGTATGTTGCAGTATGTTGCAGTGTGTTGCAGTATATTTAAGTATGTAGCAGTGTATTTCAGTATTTTGCAGTATATTTCAGTGTGTTACTGTATTTTGCAGTGTTTTTCAGTGTGTTGCAGTGTATTTCAATATGTTACAGTGTATTTCATTATGTTGCAGTATGGTGCAGTATATTTCAGTATGTAGCACTGTATTTCAGTATGTTACAGTATATTTCAATATGTTACAGTGTATTTCAGTATGTTGCAGTATATTTCAGTGAGTTGCAGTGTATTTCAGTGTGCTACAGCATATTTCAGTATGTTACAGTATATTGCAATGTGTCGCAGTATATTTCAGTATGTTGCAGTATATTTCAGTATGTAGCAGTGTATTTCAGTATAATGCAGTGTATTTCAGTAGGCTACAGCATATTTCAGTATGCTGCAGTATATTGCAATGTGCCGAAGTATATTTCAGTATGTTGCCGTATGTTTAAGTGTGTTGCAGAATACTTCAATGTGTTGCAGTGTACTTCAATACGTTACAGTGTATTTCAGTATCTTGTAGGATGTTGCAGTGTATTTCAGTATGTTACAGTGTATTTCAGTATGTTGCAGGATGTTGCAGTTTATTTCAGTATGTTACAGTGTATTTCAGTATGTTGCAGTATATTTCAGTGTGTTACATTATATTCCAGTATTTTACAGTACATTTCCGTATATTACACTATATTTCAGTGAGTTACAGTATGTTTCAGCGAGTTACAGTATATTTCAATGTGTTGCAGTGGATTTCAATGTATTACAGCGTATTTCAGTATGTTGTAGTATGTTGCAGTGTATTTCAGTATTTTGTAGTATTTTTCAATGTGTTACAGTATATTTCAGTATATTACCGTATATTTAGGTATGTTGCAGTATATTTCAATGAATTGCAGTGTATTTCAAAATGTTGTAGTATGTTGCAGTATATTTCAGTATGTTACAGTGTATTTCAGTATTTTGCAGAGTTTTTCAGTATGTTGCAGTATATTTTAGTATGTTGCAGTATGTTGCAGTGTGTTGCAGTATATTTCAGTATATAGCAGTGTATTTCAGTATTTTGCAGTATATTTCAATGTGTTGCAGTGTATTTTATTATGTTACAGTGTATTTTAGTATGTTGCAGTATGTTGCAGTGTGTTGCAGTATATTTCAGTATGTAGCAGTATATTTCAGTATGTTGCAGTATATTTCAGTATGTTACAGCGTATTTCAGTATTTTGCAGTGTATTTCAGTATGTTGCAGTATATTTTAGTATGTTGCAGTATGTTGCCGTGTGTTGCAGTATATTTCAGTGTGTAGCAGTGTATTTCAATATTTTGCAGTATATTTCAATGTGTTGCAGTGTATTTCAATATGTTACAGTGTATTTTAGTATGTTGCAGTATGTTGCAGTGAGTTGCAGTATATTTCAGTATGTAGGAGTGTACTTCAGTATGTTGCAGTATATTTCAGTATGTTAAAGTGTATTTCAGTATTTTGCAGTGTATTTCAGTATGTTGCAGTATATTTTAGTATGTTGCAGTATGTTGCAGTGTGTTGCAGTATATTTAAGTATGTAGCAGTGTATTTGAGTATTTTGCAGTATATTTCAGTGTGTTACAGTATTTTGCAGTGTTTTTCAGTGTGTTGCAGTGTATTTCAGTATGTTGCAGTATTTTTCAATGTGTAACAGTTTATTTTGGTATATTACCGTATATTTAGGTATGTTGCAGCATATTTCAATGTGTTGCAGTGTCTTTCAATATGTTGTAGTATGTTGCAGTGAATTTCAGTATGTTACAGTGTATTTCAGTATGTTGCAGTATGGTGCAGCATATTTCAGTATGTAGCACTGTATTTCAGTATGTTGCAGTATATTTCAATATGTTACAGTGTATTTCAGTATGTTGCAGTATATTTCAGTGAGTTGCAGTGTATTTCAGTGTGCTACAGCATATTTCAGTATGTTACAGTATATTGCAATGTTTCGCAGTATATTTCAGTATGTTGCAGTATATTTCAGTATGTAGCAGTGTATTTCAGTATAATGCAGTGTATTTCAGTAGGCTACAGCATATTTCAGTATGCTGCAGTATATTGCAATGTGCCGAAGTATATTTCAGTATGTTGCCGTATGTTTAAGTGTGTTGCAGAATACTTCAATGTGTTGCAGTGTACTTCAATACGTTACAGTGTATTTCAGTATCTTGTAGGATGTTGCAGTGTATTTCAGTATGTTTCAGTGTATTTCAGTATGTTGCAGTGTATTTCAGTATGTTGCAGGATGTTGCAGTATATTTCAGTATGTTTCAGTGTATTTCAGTATGTTGCAGTATATTTCAGTGTGTTACATTATATTCCAGTATTTTACAGTACATTTCCGTATATTACACTATATTTCAGTGAGTTACAGTATGTTTCAGCGAGTTACAGTATATTTCAATGTGTTGCAGTTGATTTCAATGTATTACAGCGTATTTCAGTATGTTGTAGTATGTTGCAGTGTATTTCAGTATTTTGTAGTATTTTTCAATGTGTTACAGTATATTTCAGTATATTACCGTATATTTAGGTATGTTGGAGTATATTTCAATGTATTGCAGTGTATTTCAAAATGTTGTAGTATTTTGCAGTGTATTTCAGTATGTTACAGTGTAAATCAGTATTTTGCAGTGTATTTCAGTATGTTGCAGTATATTTTAGTATGTTGCAGTATGTTGCACTGTGTTGCAGTATATTTCAGTATGTAGCAGTGTATTTCAGTGTTTTGCAGTATATTTCAGTGTGTTACAGTATTTTGCAGTGTCTTTCAGTGTGTTGCAGTGTATTTCAGTATGTTGCAGTATTTTTCAATGTGTTACAGTATATTTTGGTATATTACCGTATTTCTAGGTATGTTGCAGTATATTTCAATGTGTTGCAGTGTGTTTCAAAATGTTGTAGTATGTTGCAGTGTATTTCTGTTTGTTACAGTGTATTTCAGTATGTTGCACTATGTTGCAGTATATTTCAGTATGTAGCACTGTATTTCAGTATGTTGCAGTGTATTTCAATATGTTACAGTGTATATCAGTATGTTGCAGTATATTTCAGTGAGTTGCAGTGTATTTCAATGTGCTACAGCATATTTCAGTATGTTACAGTATATTGCAATGTGTCGCAGTATATTTCAGTATGTTGCAGTATATTTCAATGTGTTGCAGTGTATTTCAATATATTGTATTATGTTGCAGTGTATTTCAGTATGTTACAGTGTATTTCAGTATGGTGCAGTATGTTGCAGTATATTTCAGTATGTAGTAGTGTATTTCAGTATGTTGCAGTATGTTTCAGTATGTTGTAGTGTTTTGCGGTGTAATTCAGTGTGTTTCAGTGTGTTGCAGTATACTTCAATTTGTTGCAGTGTAATTCAATATGTTCCAGTGTATTTCAGTATGTTGCAGTATGTTGCAGTATATTTCAATATGTTACAGTGTATTTCAGTATGTTGCAGTATATTTCAGTGAGTTGCAGTGTATTTCAGTGTGCTACAGCATATTTCAGTATGTTACAGTATATTGCAATGTGTCGCAGTATATTTCAGTATGTTACAGTGTATTTCAGTATTTTGCAGTGTATTTCAGTATGTTGCAGTATATTTTAGTATGTTGCAGTTTGTTGCAGTGTGTTGCAGTATATTTCAGTATGTAGCAGTGTATTTCGGTGTTTTGCAGTATATTTGAGTGTGTTACAGTATTTTGCAGTGTTTTTCAGAGGTTGCAGTGTATTTCAGTATGTTGCAGTATTTTTCAATGTGTTACAGTATATTTTGGTATATTACCGTATATTTAGGTATGTTGCAGTATATTTCAACATGTTACAGTGTATTTCGGTATGTTGCAGTATCTTTCAGTATGTAGCACTGTATTTCAGTATTTTGCAGTATATTTCAATGTGTTGCAGTGTATTTCAGTATGTTACAGTGTATTTCAGTATGGTGCAGTATGTCGCAGTATATTTCAGTATGTCACAGTGTATTTCAGTATGTTGCAGTATATTTCAGTGAGTTGCAGTGTATTTCGGTGTGCTACAGCATATTTCAGTATGTTTCAGTATACTGCAATGTGTCGCAGTATATTTCAGTATGTTGCCAAATGTTGCAGTGTGTAGTAGTATATTTCAATGTGTTGCAGTCTATTTCAGTATGTTGCAGTATATTTCAGTGAGTTGCAGTGTATTTCAATGTGCTACAGCATATTTCAGTATGTTACAGTATATTGCAATGTGTGACAGTATATTTCAGTAGTTTACCATATATTTCGGTACATTGCAGTATGTTTCAATGTGTTGCAGTGTATTTCAATATGTTACAGTGTATTTCAGTATGTTGTAGTATTTTGCGGTGTATTTCAGTGTGTTGCAGTATATTTCAGTATGTAGCACTGCATTTCAGTATGTTGCAGTATACTTCAGTGTGTTACAGTATATTCCAGTATGTTACAGTACATTTCCGTATATTACACTATATTTCAGCGAGTTACAGTATACTTCAATGTGTTGCAGTGTATTTCAATATATTACCGCGTATTTCAGTATGTTGCAGTATTTTGCAATGTGTCGCAGTATATTTCAGTATGTTGCTGTACATTTCAATCTGTCGCAGTATATTTCAGTATGTTGCCGTATGTTTCGGTGTGTTGCAGTATACTTCAATTTGTTGCAGTGTATTTCATTATGTTCCAGTGTATGTCAGTATAATACAGTATGTTGCAGTGTGTTTCATTATGTTACAGTGTATTTTAGTATGTTGCAGTATCTTGCAGTATTTTTCAGTATGTTGCTGTACTTTTTCAATGTGTTACAGTATATTTCAGTATCTTACCGAATATTTAGGTATGTTGCAGTGTATTTCAATATGTTGTAGTATTTTGCAGTGCATTTCAGTATGTTACAGTGTATTTCAGTATGTTGCAGTATTTTTCAATATGTTTTAGTGTATTTCAGTATTTTGCAGTATATTTCAGTGTGCTACAGCATATTTCAGTATGTTACAGTATATTGCAATGTGTCGCAAGAAATTTCAGTATGTTGCAGTATTTTTCAATGTGTTACAGTATATTTCAGTAGTTTATAATATATCTCGGTATGTTGCAGTATATTTCAATGTGTTACAGTGTATTTCAATATGTTACAGTGTATTTCAGTATGTTGTTTTATTTTGCATTATATTTCGGTGTGTTGCAGTGTATTTCAGTATGTTGCAGTATTTTCAATGTGTTAGAGTTTATTTCAGTGTATTACCGCATATTTAGGTATGTTGCAGTATATTCAATGTGTTGCAGTGTTTTTCAATATGTTGTAGTATGTTGCAGTGTATTTCAGTATTTTACAGTGTATTTCAGTATGTTGCAGTATATTTCAGTGTGTTACAGTATAATTATGTATGTTGCAGTATTTTTCAATGTGTTAAAGTATTTTTCAGTAGTTTAATATATATTTTGCTATGTTGCAGTATATTTCAATGTGTTGCAGTGTAATTCAGCATATTACAGTGTATTTCAGTATGTTGCAGTATATTTCAGTATGTAGCAGTGTATTTCAGTATAATGCAGTGTATTTCAGTAGGCTACAGCATATTTCAGTATGCTGCAGTATATTGCAATGTGCCGAAGTATATTTCAGTATGTTGCCGTATGTTTAAGTGTGTTGCAGAATACTTCAATGTGTTGCAGTGTACTTCAATCCGTTACAGTGTATTTCAGTATCTTGTAGGATGTTGCAGTGTATTTCAGTATGTTACAGTGTATTTCAGTATGTTGCAGGATGTTGCAGTATATTTCAGTAAGTTACAGTGTATTTCAGTATGTTGCAGTATATTTCAGTGTGTTACATTATATTCCAGTATTTTACAGTACATTTCCGTATATTACACTATATTTCAGTGAGTTACAGTATGTTTCAGCGAGTTACACTATATTTCAATGTGTTGCAGTGGATTTCAATGTATTACAGCGTATTTCAGTATGTTGTAGTATGTTGCAGTGTATTTCAGTATTTTGTAGTATTTTTCAATGTGTTACAGTATATTTCAGTATATTACCGTATATTTAGGTATGTTGCAGTATATTTCAATGTATTCCAGTGTATGTCAAAATGTTGTAGTATTTTGCAGTGTATTTCAGTATGTTACAGTGTATTTCAGTATTTTGCAGTGTATTTCAGTATGTTGCAGTATATTTTAGTATGTTGCAGCATGTTGCACTGTGTTGCAGTATATTTCAGTATGTAGCAGTGTATTTCAGTGTTTTGCAGTTTATTTCAGTGTGTTACAGTATTTTGCAGTGTTTTTCAGTGTGTTGCAGTGTATTTCAGTATGTTGCAGTATTTTTCAATGTGTTACAGTATATTTTGGTATATTACCGTATATTTAGGTATGTTGCAGTATATTTCAATGTGTTGCAGTGTGTTTCAAAATGTTGTAGTATGTTGCAGTGTATTTCAGTTTGTTACAGTGTATTTCAGTATGTTGCAGTATGTTGCAGTATATTTCAGTATGTAGCACTGTATTTCAGTGAGTTGCAGTGTATTTCAATGTGCTACAGCATATTTCGGTATGTTACAGTATATAGCAATGTGTCGCAGTTTATTTCAGTATGTTGCAGTAATATTCAATGTGTGACAGTATATTTCAGTAGTTTACCATATATTTCGGCACATTGCAGTATATTTCACTGTGTTGCAGTGTATTTCAGTATGTTGCAGTATATTTTAGTATGTTGCAGTATGTTTCAGTGTGTTGCAGTATATTTCAGTATATAGCAGTGTATTTCAGTATTTTGCAGTATATTTCAATGTGTTGCAGTGTATTTCATTATGTTACAGTGTATTTTAGTATGTTGCAGTATGTTGCAGTGTGTTGCAGTATATTTCAGTATGTAGCAGTATATTTCAGTATGTTGCAGTATATTTCAGTATGTTACAGCGTATTTCAGTATTTTGCAGTGTATTTCAGTATGTTGCAGTATATTTTAGTATGTTGCAGTATGTTGCCATGTGTTGCAGTACATTTCAGTGTGTAGCAGTGTATTTCAATATTTTGCAGTATATTTCAATGTGTTGCAGTGTATTTCAATATGTTACAGTGTATTTTAGTATGTTGCAGTATGTTGCAGTGAGTTGCA
This sequence comes from Bugula neritina, assembly GCA_964035545.1. Lineage (NCBI taxonomy): Eukaryota > Metazoa > Bryozoa > Gymnolaemata > Cheilostomatida > Bugulidae > Bugula > Bugula neritina. Next base: position 330,815 of record CAXIUT010000230.1, on the reverse strand, counting down.
GTATATTTCAGTATGCAGGAGTGTACTTCAGTATGTTGCAGTATATTTCAGTATGTTACAGTGTATTTCAGTATTTTGCAGTGTATTTCAGTATGTTGCAGTATATTTTAGTATGTTGCAGTATGTTGCAGTGTGTTGCAGTATATTTAAGTATGTAGCAGTGTATTTCAGTATTTTGCAGTATATTTCAGTGTGTTACTGTATTTTGCAGTGTTTTTCAGTGTGTTGCAGTGTATTTCAGTATGTTGCAGTATTTTTCAATGTGTAACAGTTTTTTTTGGTATATTACCGTATATTTAGGTATGTTGCAGCATATTTCAATGTGTTGCAGTGTCTTTCAATATGTTGTAGTATGTTGCAGTGTATTTCAGTATGTTACAGTGTATTTCAGTATGTTGCAGTATGTTGCAGTATATTTCAGTATGTAGCACTGTATTTCAGTATGTTGCAGTATATTTCAATATGTTACAGTGTATTTCAGTATGTTGCAGTATATTTCAGTGAGTTGCAGTGTATTTCAGTGTGCTACAGCATATTTCAGTATGTTACAGTATATTGCAATGTGTCGCAGTATATTTCAGTATGTTGCAGTATATTTCAGTATGTAGCAGTGTATTTCAGTATAATGCAGTGTATTTCAGTAGGCTACAGCATATTTCAGTATGCTGCACTATATTGCAATGTGCCGAAGTATATTTCAGTATGTTGCCGTATGTTTAAGTGTGTTGCAGAATACTTCAATGTGTTGCAGTGTACTTCAATACGTTACAGTGTATTTCAGTATCTTGTAGGATGTTGCGGTGTATTTCAGTATGTTACAGTGTATTTCAGTATGTTGCAGGATGTTGCAGTTTATTTCAGTATGTTACAGTGTATTTCAGTATGTTGCAGTATATTTCAGTGTGTTACATTATATTCCAATATTTTACAGTACATTTCCGTATATTACACTATATTTCAGTGAGTTACAGTATGTTTCAGCGAGTTACAGTATATTTCAATGTGTTGCAGTGGATTTCAATGTATTACAGCATATTTCAGTATGTTGTAGTATGTTGCAGTGTATTTCAGTATTTTGTAGTATTTTTCAATGTGTTACAGTATATTTCAGTATATTACCGTATATTTAGGTATGTTGCAGTATATTTCAATGAATTGCAGTGTATTTCAAAATGTTGTAGTATGTTGCAGTATATTTCAGTATGTTACAGTGTATTTCAGTATTTTGCAGAGTTTTTCAGTATGTTGCAGTATATTTTAGTATGTTGCAGTATGTTGCAGTGTGTTGCAGTATATTTCAGTATATAGCAGTGTATTTCAGTATTTTGCAGTATATTTCAATGTGTTGCAGTGTATTTTATTATGTTACAGTGTATTTTAGTATGTTGCAGTATGTTGCAGTGTGTTGCAGTATATTTCAGTATGTAGCAGTATATTTCAGTATGTTGCAGTATATTTCAGTATGTTACAGCGTATTTCAGTATTTTGCAGTGTATTTCAGTATGTTGCAGTATATTTTAGTATGTTGCAGTATGTTGCCGTGTGTTGCAGTATATTTCAGTGTGTAGCAGTGTATTTCAATATTTTGCAGTATATTTCAATGTGTTGCAGTGTATTTCAATATGTTACAGTGTATTTTAGTATGTTACAGTATGTTGCAGTGAGTTGCAGTATATTTCAGTATGTAGGAGTGTACTTCAGTATGTTGCAGTATATTTCAGTATGTTACAGTGTATTTCAGTATTTTGCAGTGTATTTCAGTATGTTGCAGTATATTTTAGTATGTTGCAGTATGTTGCAGTGTGTTGCAGTATATTTAAGTATGTAGCAGTGTATTTGAGTATTTTGCAGTATATTTCAGTGTGTTACAGTATTTTGCAGTGTTTTTCAGTGTGTTGCAGTGTATTTCAGTATGTTGCAGTATTTTTCAATGTGTAACAGTTTATTTTGGTATATTACCGTATATTTAGGTATGTTGCAGCATATTTCAATGTGTTGCAGTGTCTTTCAATATGTTGTAGTATGTTGCAGTGAATTTCAGTATGTTACAGTGTATTTCAGTATGTTGCAGTATGGTGCAGTATATTTCAGTATGTAGCACTGTATTTCAGTATGTTGCAGTATATTTCAATATGTTACAGTGTATTTCAGTATGTTGCAGTATATTTCAGTGAGTTGCAGTGTATTTCAGTGTGCTACAGCATATTTCAGTATGTTACAGTATATTGCAATGTTTCGCAGTATATTTCAGTATGTTGCAGTATATTTCAGTATGTAGCAGTGTATTTCAGTATAATGCAGTGTATTTCAGTAGGCTACAGCATATTTCAGTATGCTGCAGTATATTGCAATGTGCCGAAGTATATTTCAGTATGTTGCCGTATGTTTAAGTGTGTTGCAGAATACTTCAATGTGTTGCAGTGTACTTCAATACGTTACAGTGTATTTCAGTATCTTGTAGGATGTTGCAGTGTATTTTAGTATGTTACAGTGTATTTCAGTATGTTGCAGGATGTTGCAGTTTATTTCAGTACGTTACAGTCTATTTCAGTATTTTGCAGTATATTTCAATGTGTTGCAGTGTATTTCATTATGTTACAGTGTATTTTAGTATGTTGCAGTATGTTGCAGTGTGTTGCAGTATATTTCAGTATGTAGCAGTATATTTCAGTATGTTGCAGTATATTTCAGTATGTTACAGCGTATTTCAGTATTTTGCAGTGTATTTCAGTATGTTGCAGTATATTTTAGTATGTTGCAGTATGTTACCGTGTGTTGCAGTATATTTCAGTGTGTAGCAGTGTATTTCAATATTTTGCAGTATATTTCAATGTGTTGCAGTGTATTTCAATATGTTACAGTGTATTTTAGTATGTTGCAGTATGTTGCAGTGAGTTGCAGTATATTTCAGTATGTAGGAGTGTACTTCAGTATGTTGCAGTATATTTCAGTATGTTACAGCGTATTTCAGTATTTTGCAGTGTATTTCAGTATGTTGCAGTATATTTTAGTATGTTGCAGTATGTTGCAGTGTGTTGCAGTATATTTAAGTATGTAGCAGTGTATTTCAGTATTTTGCAGTATATTTCAGTGTGTTACAGTATTTTACAGTGTTTTTCAGTGTGTTGCAGTGTATTTCAGTATGTTGCAGTATTTTTCAATGTGTAACAGTTTATTTTGGTATATTACCGTATATTTAGGTATGTTGCAGCATATTTCAATGTGTTGCAGTGTCTTTCAATATGTTGTAGTATGTTGCAGTGTATTTCAGTATGTTGCAGTGTATTTCAGTATGTTGCAGGATGTTGCAGTTTATTTCAGTATGTAGCAGTGTATTTCAGTATGTTGCAGTATATTTCAGTATGTTACAGTGTATTTCAGTATTTTGCAGTGTATTTCAGTATGTTGCAGTATATTTTAGTATGTTGCAGTATGTTGCAGTGTGTTGCAGTATATTTCAGTATATAGCAGTGTATTTCAGTATTTTGCAGTATATTTCAATGTGTTGCAGTGTATTTCATTATGTTACAGTGTATTTTAGTATGTTGCAGTATGTTGCAGTGTGTTGCAGTATATTTCAGTATGTAGCAGTATATTTCAGTATGTTGCAGTATATTTCAGTATGTTACAGCGTATTTCAGTATTTTGCAGTGTATTTCAGTATGTTGCAGTATATTTTAGTATGTTGCAGTATGTTGCCGTGTGTTGCAGTATAATTCAGTGTGTAGCAGTGTATTTCAATATTTTGCAGTATATTTCAATGTGTTGCAGTGTATTTCAATATGTTACAGTGTATTTTAGTATGTTGCAGTATGTTGCAGTGAGTTGCAGTATATTTCAGTATGTAGGAGTGTACTTCAGTATGTTGCAGTATATTTCAGTATGTTACAGTGTATTTCAGTATTTTGCAGTGTATTTCAGTATGTTGCAGTATATTTTAGTATAATGCAGTATGTTGCAGTGTGTTGCAGTATATTTAAGTATGTAGCAGTGTATTTCAGTATTTTGCAGTATATTTCAGTGTGTTACAGTATTTTGCAGTGTTTTTCAGGGTGTTGCAGTGTATTTCAGTATGTTGCAGTATTTTTCAATGTGTAACAGTTTATTTTGGTATATTACCGTATATTTAGGTATGTTGCAGCATATTTCAATGTGTTGCAGTGTCTTTCAATATGTTGTAGTATGTTGCAGTGTATTTCAGTATGTTACAGTGTATTTCAGTACGTTGCAGTATGTTGCAGTATATTTCAGTATGTAGCACTGTATTTCAGTATGTTGCAGTATATTTCGATATGTTACAGTGTATTTCAGTATGTTGCAGTATATTGCAATGTGTCGCAGTATATTTCAGTATGTTGCAGTATATTTCAGTATGTAGCAGTGTATTTCAGTATAATGCAGTGTATTTCAGTAGGCTACAGCATATTTCAGTATGCTGCAGTATATTGCAATGTGCCGAAGTATATTTCAGTATGTTGCCGTATGTTTAAGTGTGTTGCAGAATACTTCAATGTGTTGCAGTGTACATCAATACGTTACAGTGTATTTCAGTATCTTGTAGGATGTTGCAGTGTATTTCAGTATGTTACAGTGTATTTCAGTATGTTGCAGGATGTTGCAGTTTATTTCAGTATGTTACAGTGTATTTCAGTATGTTGCAGTATATTTCAGTGTGTTACATTATATTCCAGTGAGTTACAGTATGTTTCAGCGAGTTACAGTATATTTCAATGGTTGCAGTGGATTTCAATGTATTACAGCGTATTTCAGTATGTTGTAGTATGTTGCAGTGTATTTCAGTATTTTGTAGTATTTTTCAATGTGTGACAGTATATTTCAGTATATTACCGTGTATTTAGGTATGTTGCAGTATATTTCAATGTTCTGCAGTGTATTTCAAAATGTTGTAGTATTTTGCAGTGTATTTCAGTATGTTACAGTGTATTTCAGTATTTAGCAGTGTATTTCAGTATGTTGCAGTATATTTTAGTATGTTGCAGTATGTTGCACTGTGTTGCAGTATATTTCAGTATGTAGCAGTGTATTTCAGTGTTTTGCAGTATATTTCAGTGTGTTACAGTATTTTGCAGTGTTTTTCAGTGTGTTGCAGTGTATTTCAGTATGTTGCAGTATTTTTCAATGTGTTACAGTATATTTTTGTATATTCCCGTATATTTAGGTATGTTGCAGTATATTTCAATGTGTTGCAGTGTGTTTCAAAATGTTGTAGTATGTTGCAGTGTATTTCAGTTTGTTACAGTGTATTTCGGTACATTGCAGTATGTTGCAGTATATTTCAGTATGTAGCACTGTATTTCAGTATGTTGCAGTATATTTCAATATGTTACAGTGTATTTCAGTATGTTGCAGTATATTTCAGTGAGTTCCAGTGTATTTCAGTGTGCAACAGCATATTTCAGTATGTTACAGTATATTGCAATGTGTCGCAGTATATTTCAGTATGTTGCAGTGTTTTTCAATGTGTGACAGTATATTTCAGTAGTTTACCATATATTTCGGTACATTGCAGTATATTTCAATGTGTTGCAGTGTATTTCAATATGTTACAGTGTATTTTAGTATGTTGCAGTATGTCGCAGTGTGTTGCAGTATATTTCAGTATGTAGCAGTGTATTTCAGTATGTTGCAGTATATTTCAGTATTTTACAGTGTATTTCAGTATGTTGCAGTATATTTCAGTGTGTTACAGTATAATCATGTATGTTGCAGTATTTTTCAATGTGTTAAAGTATTTTTCAGTAGTTTAATATATATTTTGCTATGTTGCAGTATATTTCAATGTGTTGCAGTGTAATTCAGCATATTACAGTGTATTTCAGTATGTTGCAGTATATTTCAGTATGTAGCAGTGTATTTCAGTATAATGCAGTGTATTTCAGTAGGCTACAGCATATTTCAGTATGCTGCAGTATATTGCAATGTGCCGAAGTATATTTCAGTATGTTGCCGTGTGTTTAAGTGTGTTGCAGGATGTTGCAGTATATTTCAGTATGTTTCAGTGTATTTCAGTATGTTGCAGTGTATTTCAGTATGTTGCAGGATGTTGCAGTATATTTCAGTATGTTTCAGTGTATTTCAGTATGTTGCAGTATATTTCAGTGTGTTACATTATATTCCAGTATTTTACAGTACATTTCCGTATATTACACTATATTTCAGTGAGTTACAGTATGTTTCAGCGAGTTACAGTATATTTCAATGTGTTGCAGTTGATTTCAATGTATTACAGCGTATTTCAGTATGTTGTAGTATGTTGCAGTGTATTTCAGTATTTTGTAGTATTTTTCAATGTGTTACAGTATATTTCAGTATATTACCGTATATTTAGGTATGTTGGAGTATATTTCAATGTATTGCAGTGTATTTCAAAATGTTGTAGTATTTTGCAGTGTATTTCAGTATGTTACAGTGTAAATCAGTATTTTGCAGTGTATTTCAGTATGTTGCAGTATATTTTAGTATGTTGCAGTATGTTGCACTGTGTTGCAGTATATTTCAGTATGTAGCAGTGTATTTCAGTGTTTTGCAGTATATTTCAGTGTGTTACAGTATTTTGCAGTGTCTTTCAGTGTGTTGCAGTGTATTTCAGTATGTTGCAGTATTTTTCAATGTGTTACAGTATATTTTGGTATATTACCGTATTTCTAGGTATGTTGCAGTATATTTCAATGTGTTGCAGTGTGTTTCAAAATGTTGTAGTATGTTGCAGTGTATTTCTGTTTGTTACAGTGTATTTCAGTATGTTGCAGTATGTTGCAGTATATTTCAGTATGTAGCACTGTATTTCAGTATGTTGCAGTGTATTTCAATATGTTACAGTGTATATCAGTATGTTGCAGTATACTTCAGTGAGTTGCAGTGTATTTCAATGTGCTACAGCATATTTCAGTATGTTACAGTATATTGCAATGTGTCGCAGTATATTTCAGTATGTTGCAGTATATTTCAATGTGTTGCAGTGTATTTCAATATATTGTATTATGTTGCAGTGTATTTCAGTATGTTACAGTGTATTTCAGTATGGTGCAGTATGTTGCAGTATATTTCAGTATGTAGTAGTGTATTTCAGTATGTTGCAGTATGTTTCAGTATGTTGTAGTGTTTTGCGGTGTATTTCAGTGTGTTTCAGTGTGTTGCAGTATACTTCAATTTGTTGCAGTGTATTTCAATATGTTCCAGTGTATTTCAGTATGTTGCAGTGTGTTGCAGTATATTTAAGTATGTAGCAGTGTATTTCAGTATTTTGCAGTATATTTCAGTGTGTTACAGTATTTTACAGTGTTTTTCAGTGTGTTGCAGTGTATTTCAGTATGTTGCAGTATTTTTCAATGTGTAACAGTTTATTTTGGTATATTACCGTATATTTAGGTATGTTGCAGCATATTTCAATGTGTTGCAGTGTCTTTCAATATGTTGTAGTATGTTGCAGTGTATTTCAGTATGTTGCAGTGTATTTCAGTATGTTGCAGGATGTTGCAGTTTATTTCAGTATGTAGCAGTGTATTTCAGTATGTTGCAGTATATTTCAGTATGTTACAGTGTATTTCAGTATTTTGCAGTGTATTTCAGTATGTTGCAGTATATTTTAGTATGTTGCAGTATGTTGCAGTGTGTTGCAGTATATTTCAGTATATAGCAGTGTATTTCAGTATTTTGCAGTATATTTCAATGTGTTGCAGTGTATTTCATTATGTTACAGTGTATTTTAGTATGTTGCAGTATGTTGCAGTGTGTTGCAGTATATTTCAGTATGTAGCAGTATATTTCAGTATGTTGCAGTATATTTCAGTATGTTACAGCGTATTTCAGTATTTTGCAGTGTATTTCAGTATGTTGCAGTATATTTTAGTATGTTGCAGTATGTTGCCGTGTGTTGCAGTATAATTCAGTGTGTAGCAGTGTATTTCAATATTTTGCAGTATATTTCAATGTGTTGCAGTGTATTTCAATATGTTACAGTGTATTTTAGTATGTTGCAGTATGTTGCAGTGAGTTGCAGTATATTTCAGTATGTAGGAGTGTACTTCAGTATGTTGCAGTATATTTCAGTATGTTACAGTGTATTTCAGTATTTTGCAGTGTATTTCAGTATGTTGCAGTATATTTTAGTATAATGCAGTATGTTGCAGTGTGTTGCAGTATATTTAAGTATGTAGCAGTGTATTTCAGTATTTTGCAGTATATTTCAGTGTGTTACAGTATTTTGCAGTGTTTTTCAGGGTGTTGCAGTGTATTTCAGTATGTTGCAGTATTTTTCAATGTGTAACAGTTTATTTTGGTATATTACCGTATATTTAGGTATGTTGCAGCATATTTCAATGTGTTGCAGTGTCTTTCAATATGTTGTAGTATGTTGCAGTGTATTTCAGTATGTTACAGTGTATTTCAGTACGTTGCAGTATGTTGCAGTATATTTCAGTATGTAGCACTGTATTTCAGTATGTTGCAGTATATTTCGATATGTTACAGTGTATTTCAGTATGTTGCAGTATATTGCAATGTGTCGCAGTATATTTCAGTATGTTGCAGTATATTTCAGTATGTAGCAGTGTATTTCAGTATAATGCAGTGTATTTCAGTAGGCTACAGCATATTTCAGTATGCTGCAGTATATTGCAATGTGCCGAAGTATATTTCAGTATGTTGCCGTATGTTTAAGTGTGTTGCAGAATACTTCAATGTGTTGCAGTGTACATCAATACGTTACAGTGTATTTCAGTATCTTGTAGGATGTTGCAGTGTATTTCAGTATGTTACAGTGTATTTCAGTATGTTGCAGGATGTTGCAGTTTATTTCAGTATGTTACAGTGTATTTCAGTATGTTGCAGTATATTTCAGTGTGTTACATTATATTCCAGTGAGTTACAGTATGTTTCAGCGAGTTACAGTATATTTCAATGGTTGCAGTGGATTTCAATGTATTACAGCGTATTTCAGTATGTTGTAGTATGTTGCAGTGTATTTCAGTATTTTGTAGTATTTTTCAATGTGTGACAGTATATTTCAGTATATTACCGTGTATTTAGGTATGTTGCAGTATATTTCAATGTTCTGCAGTGTATTTCAAAATGTTGTAGTATTTTGCAGTGTATTTCAGTATGTTACAGTGTATTTCAGTATTTAGCAGTGTATTTCAGTATGTTGCAGTATATTTTAGTATGTTGCAGTATGTTGCACTGTGTTGCAGTATATTTCAGTATGTAGCAGTGTATTTCAGTGTTTTGCAGTATATTTCAGTGTGTTACAGTATTTTGCAGTGTTTTTCAGTGTGTTGCAGTGTATTTCAGTATGTTGCAGTATTTTTCAATGTGTTACAGTATATTTTGGTATATTCCCGTATATTTAGGTATGTTGCAGTATATTTCAATGTGTTGCAGTGTGTTTCAAAATGTTGTAGTATGTTGCAGTGTATTTCAGTTTGTTACAGTGTATTTCAGTACATTGCAGTATGTTGCAGTATATTTCAGTATGTAGCACTGTATTTCAGTATGTTGCAGTATATTTCAATATGTTACAGTGTATTTCAGTATGTTGCAGTATATTTCAGTGAGTTCCAGTGTATTTCAGTGTGCAACAGCATATTTCAGTATGTTACAGTATATTGCAATGTGTCGCAGTATATTTCAGTATGTTGCAGTGTTTTTCAATGTGTGACAGTATATTTCAGTAGTTTACCATATATTTCGGTACATTGCAGTATATTTCAATGTGTTGCAGTGTATTTCAATATGTTACAGTGTATTTTAGTATGTTGCAGTATGTCGCAGTGTGTTGCAGTATATTTCAGTATGTAGCAGTGTATTTCAGTATGTTGCAGTATATTTCAGTATTTTACAGTGTATTTCAGTATGTTGCAGTATATTTCAGTGTGTTACAGTATAATCATGTATGTTGCAGTATTTTTCAATGTGTTAAAGTATTTTTCAGTAGTTTAATATATATTTTGCTATGTTGCAGTATATTTCAATGTGTTGCAGTGTAATTCAGCATATTACAGCGTATTTCAGTATGTTGCAGTATATTTCAGTATGTAGCAGTGTATTTCAGTATAATGCAGTGTATTTCAGTAGGCTACAGCATATTTCAGTATGCTGCAGTATATTGCAATGTGCCGAAGTATATTTCAGTATGTTGCCGTGTGTTTAAGTGTGTTGCAGGATGTTGCAGTATATTTCAGTATGTTTCAGTGTATTTCAGTATGTTGCAGTGTATTTCAGTATGTTGCAGGATGTTGCAGTATATTTCAGTATGTTTCAGTGTATTTCAGTATGTTGCAGTATATTTCAGTGTGTTACATTATATTCCAGTATTTTACAGTACATTTCCGTATATTACACTATATTTCAGTGAGTTACAGTATGTTTCAGCGAGTTACAGTATATTTCAATGTGTTGCAGTTGATTTCAATGTATTACAGCGTATTTCAGTATGTTGTAGTATGTTGCAGTGTATTTCAGTATTTTGTAGTATTTTTCAATGTGTTACAGTATATTTCAGTATATTACCGTATATTTAGGTATGTTGGAGTATATTTCAATGTATTGCAGTGTATTTCAAAATGTTGTAGTATTTTGCAGTGTATTTCAGTATGTTACAGTGTAAATCAGTATTTTGCAGTGTATTTCAGTATGTTGCAGTATATTTTAGTATGTTGCAGTATGTTGCACTGTGTTGCAGTATATTTCAGTATGTAGCAGTGTATTTCAGTGTTTTGCAGTATATTTCAGTGTGTTACAGTATTTTGCAGTGTCTTTCAGTGTGTTGCAGTGTATTTCAGTATGTTGCAGTATTTTTCAATGTGTTACAGTATATTTTGGTATATTACCGTATTTCTAGGTATGTTGCAGTATATTTCAATGTGTTGCAGTGTGTTTCAAAATGTTGTAGTATGTTGCAGTGTATTTCTGTTTGTTACAGTGTATTTCAGTATGTTGCAGTATGTTGCAGTATATTTCAGTATGTAGCACTGTATTTCAGTATGTTGCAGTGTATTTCAATATGTTACAGTGTATATCAGTATGTTGCAGTATACTTCAGTGAGTTGCAGTGTATTTCAATGTGCTACAGCATATTTCAGTATGTTACAGTATATTGCAATGTGTCGCAGTATATTTCAGTATGTTGCAGTATATTTCAATGTGTTGCAGTGTATTTCAATATATTGTATTATGTTGCAGTGTATTTCAGTATGTTACAGTGTATTTCAGTATGGTGCAGTATGTTGCAGTATATTTCAGTATGTAGTAGTGTATTTCAGTATGTTGCAGTATGTTTCAGTATGTTGTAGTGTTTTGCGGTGTATTTCAGTGTGTTTCAGTGTGTTGCAGTATACTTCAATTTGTTGCAGTGTATTTCAATATGTTCCAGTGTATTTCAGTATGTTGCAGTATGTTGCAGTATATTTCAATATGTTACAGTGTATTTCAGTATGTTGCAGTATATTTCAGTGAGTTGCAGTGTATTTCAGTGTGCTACAGCATATTTCAGTATGTTACAGTATATTGCAATGTGTCGCAGTATATTTCAGTATGTTACAGTGTATTTCAGTATTTTGCAGTGTATTTCAGTATGTTGCAGTATATTTTAGTATGTTGCAGTTTGTTGCAGTGTGTTGCAGTATATTTCAGTATGTAGCAGTGTATTTCGGTGTTTTGCAGTATATTTGAGTGCGTTACAGTATTTTGCAGTGTTTTTCAGAGGTTGCAGTGTATTTCAGTATGTTGCAGTATTTTTCAATGTGTTACAGTATATTTTGGTATATTACCGTATATTTAGGTATGTTGCAGTATATTTCAACATGTTACAGTGTATTTCGGTATGTTGCAGTATCTTTCAGTATGTAGCACTGTATTTCAGTATTTTGCAGTATATTTCAATGTGTTGCAGTGTATTTCAGTATGTTACAGTGTATTTCAGTATGGTGCAGTATGTCGCAGTATATTTCAGTATGTCACAGTGTATTTCAGTATGTTGCAGTATATTTCAGTGAGTTGCAGTGTGTTTCGGTGTGCTACAGCATATTTCAGTATGTTTCAGTATACTGCAATGTGTCGCAGTATATTTCAGTATGTTGCCAAATGTTGCAGTGTGTAGTAGTATATTTCAGTATGTTACAGTGTATTTGAATATGTTGCAGTATGTTGCAGTATATTTCAGTATGTAGCACTGCATTTCAGTATGTTGCAGTATACTTCAGTGTGTTACAGTATATTCCAGTATGTTACAGTACATTTCCGTATATTACACTATATTTCAGCGAGTTACAGTATATTTCAATGTGTTGCAGTGTATTTCAATATATTACCGCGTATTTCAGTATGTTGCAGTATTTTGCAATGTGTCGCAGTATATTTCAGTATGTTGCTGTACATTTCAATCTGTCGCAGTATATTTCAGTATGTTGCCGTATGTTTCGGTGTGTTGCAGTATACTTCAATTTGTTGCAGTGTATTTCATTATGTTCCAGTGTATGTCAGTATAATGCAGTATGTTGCAGTGTGTTTCAATATGTTACAGTGTATTTTAGTATGTTGCAGTATCTTGCAGTATCTTTCAGTATGTTGCTGTACTTTTTTAATGTGTTACAGTATATTTCAGTATCTTACCGAATATGTAGGTATGTTGCAGTGTATTTCAATATGTTGTAGTATTTTGCAGTGTATTTCAGTATGTTACAGTGTATTTCAGTATGTTGCAGTATTTTTCAATATGTTTTAGTGTATTTCAGTATTTTGCAGTATATTTCAGTGTGCTACAGCATATTTCAGTATGTTACAGTATATTGCAATGTGTCGCAGGAAATTTCAGTATGTTGCAGTATATTTCAATGTGTTACAGTGTATTTCAATATGTTACAGTGTATTTCAGTATGTTGTTTTATTTTGCATTATATTTCGGTGTGTTGCAGTGTATTTCAGTATGTTGCAGTATTTTCAATGTGTTAGAGTTTATTTCAGTATATTACCGCATATTTAGGTATGTTGCAGTATATTCAATGTGTTGCAGTGTTTTTCAATATGTTGTAGTATGTTGCAGTGTATTTCAGTATGTTACAGTGTTTTTCAGTATGTTGCAGTATGTTGCAGTATATTTCAGTATGTATCAGTGTATTTCAGTATGTTGCAGTATATTTCAGTATTTTACAGTGTATTTCAGTATGTTGCAGTATATTTCAGTGTGTTACAGTATAATTATGTATGTTGCAGTATTTTTCAATGTGTTAAAGTATTTTTCAGTAGTTTAATATATATTTTGCTATGTTGCAGTATATTTCAATGTGTTGCAGTGTAATTCAGCATATTACAGTGTATTTCAGTATGTTGCAGTATATTTCAGTATGTAGCAGTGTATTTCAGTATAATGCAGTGTATTTCAGTAGGCTACAGCATATTTCAGTATGCTGCAGTATATTGCAATGTGCCGAAGTATATTTCAGTATGTTGCCGTATGTTTAAGTGTGTTGCAGAATACTTCAATGTGTTGCAGTGTACTTCAATACGTTACAGTGTATTTCAGTATCTTGTAGGATGTTGCAGTGTATTTCAGTATGTCACAGTGTATTTCAGTATGTTGCTGGATGTTGCAGTATATTTCAGTAAGTTACAGTGTATTTCAGTATGTTGCAGTATATTTCAGTGTGTTACATTATATTCCAGTATTTTACAGTACGTTTCCGTATATTACACTATATTTCAGTGAGTTACAGTATGTTTCAGCGAGTTACACTATATTTCAATGTGTTGCAGTGGATTTCAATGTATTACAGCGTATTTCAGTATGTTGTAGTATGTTGCAGTGTATTTCAGTATTTTGTAGTATTTTTCAATGTGTTACAGTATATTTCAGTATATTACCGTATATTTAGGTATGTTGCAGTATATTTCAATGTATTCCAGTGTATGTCAAAATGTTGTAGTATTTTGCAGTTTATTTCAGTATGTTACAGTGTATTTCAGTATTTTGCAGTGTATTTCAGTATGTTGCAGTATATTTTAGTATGTTGCAGCATGTTGCACTGTGTTGCAGTATATTTCAGTATGTAGCAGTGTATTTCAGTGTTTTGCAGTTTATTTCAGTGTGTTACAGTATTTTGCAGTGTTTTTCAGTGTGTTGCAGTGTATTTCAGTATGTTGCAGTGTTTTTCAATGTGTTACAGTATATTTTGGTATATTACCGTATATTTAGGTATGTTGCAGTATATTTCAATGTGTTGCAGTGTGTTTCAAAATGTTGTAGTATGTTGCAGTGTATTTCAGTTTGTTACAGTGTATTTCAGTATGTTGCAGTATGTTGCAGTATATTTCAGTATGTAGCACTGTATTTCAGTGAGTTGCAGTGTATTTCAATGTGCTACAGCATATTTCGGTATGTTACAGTATATTGCAATGTGTCGCAGTTTATTTCAGTATGTTGCAGTAATTTTCAATGTTTGACAGTATATTTCAGTAGTTTACCATATATTTCGGCACATTGCAGTATATTTCACTGTGTTGCAGTGTATTTCAGTATGTTGCAGTATACTTTAGTATGTTGCAGTATGTTTCAGTGTGTTGCAGTATATTTCAGTATATAGCAGTGTATTTCAGTATTTTGCAGTATATTTCAATGTGTTGCAGTGTATTTCATTATGTTACAGTGTATTTTAGTATGTTGCAGTATGTTGCAGTGTGTTGCAGTATATTTCAGTATGTAGCAGTATATTTCAGTATGTTGCAGTATATTTCAGTATGTTACAGCGTATTTCAGTATTTTGCAGTGTATTTCAGTATGTTGCAGTATATTTTAGTATGTTGCAGTATGTTGCCATGTGTTGCAGTACATTTCAGTGTGTAGCAGTGTATTTCAATATTTTGCAGTATATTTCAATGTGTTGCAGTGTATTTCAATATGTTACAGTGTATTTTAGTATGTTGCAGTATGTTGCAGTGAGTTGCAGTATATTTCAGTATGTAGGAGTGTACTTCAGTATGTTGCAGTATATTTCAGTATGTTACAGTGTATTTCAGTATTTTGCAGTGTATTTCAGTATGTTGCAGTATATTTTAGTATGTTGCAGTATGTTGCAGTGTGTTGCAGTATGTTTAAGTATGTAGCAGTGTATTTCAGTATTTTGCAGTATATTTCAGTGTGTTACTGTATTTTGCAGTGTTTTTCAGTGTGTTGCAGTGTATTTCAGTATGTTGCAGTATTTTTCAATGTGTAACAGTTTTTTTTGGTATGTTACCGTATATTTAGGTATGTTGCAGCATATTACAATGTGTTGCAGTGTCTTTCAATATGTTGTAGTATGTTGCAGTGTATTTCAGTATGTTACAGTGTATTTCAGTATGTTGCAGTATGTTGCACTATATTTCAGTATGTAGCACTGTATTTCAGTATGTTGCAGTATATTTCAATATGTTACAGTGTATTTCAGTATGTTGCAGTATATTTCAGTGAGTTGCAGTGTATTTCAGTGTGCTACAGCATATTTCAGTATGTTACAGCATATTGCAATGTGTCGCAGTATATTTCAGTATGTTGCAGTATATTTCAGTATGTAGCAGTGTACTTCAGTATAATGCAGTGTATTTCAGTAGGCTACAGCATATTTCAGTATGCTGCAGTATATTGCAATGTGCCGAAGTATATTTCAGTATGTTGCCGTATGTTTAAGTGTGTTGCAGAATACTTCAATGTGTTGCAGTGTACTTCAATACGTTACAGTGTATTTCAGTATCTTGTAGGATGTTGCAGTGTATTTCAGTATGTCACAGTGTATTTCAGTATGTTGCTGGATGTTGCAGTATATTTCAGTAAGTTACAGTGTATTTCAGTATGTTGCAGTATATTTCAGTGTGTTACATTATATTCCAGTATTTTACAGTACGTTTCCGTATATTACACTATATTTCAGTGAGTTACAGTATGTTTCAGCGAGTTACACTATATTTCAATGTGTTGCAGTGGATTTCAATGTATTACAGCGTATTTCAGTATGTTGTAGTATGTTGCAGTGTATTTCAGTATTTTGTAGTATTTTTCAATGTGTTACAGTATATTTCAGTATATTACCGTATATTTAGGTATGTTGCAGTATATTTCAATGTATTCCAGTGTATGTCAAAATGTTGTAGTATTTTGCAGTTTATTTCAGTATGTTACAGTGTATTTCAGTATTTTGCAGTGTATTTCAGTATGTTGCAGTATATTTTAGTATGTTGCAGCATGTTGCACTGTGTTGCAGTATATTTCAGTATGTAGCAGTGTATTTCAGTGTTTTGCAGTTTATTTCAGTGTGTTACAGTATTTTGCAGTGTTTTTCAGTGTGTTGCAGTGTATTTCAGTATGTTGCAGTATTTTTCAATGTGTTACAGTATATTTTGGTATATTACCGTATATTTAGGTATGTTGCAGTATATTTCAATGTGTTGCAGTGTGTTTCAAAATGTTGTAGTATGTTGCAGTGTATTTCAGTTTGTTACAGTGTATTTCAGTATGTTGCAGTATGTTGCAGTATATTTCAGTATGTAGCACTGTATTTCAGTGAGTTGCAGTGTATTTCAATGTGCTACAGCATATTTCGGTATGTTACAGTATATTGCAATGTGTCGCAGTTTATTTCAGTATGTTGCAGTAATTTTCAATGTGTGACAGTATATTTCAGTATGTAGCACTGTATTTCAGTATGTTGCAGTATATTTCAATATGTTACAGTGTATTTCAGTATGTTGCAGTATATTTCAGTGTGTTACATTATATTCCAGTATTTTACAGTACATTTCCGTATATTACACTATATTTCAGTGAGTTACAGTATGTTTCAGCGAGTTACAGTATATTTCAATGTGTTGCAGTGTGTTTCAAAATGTTGTAGTACGTTGCAGTGTATTTCAGTTTGTTACAGTGTATTTCAGTATGTTGCAGTATGTTGCAGTATATTTCAGTATGTAGCACTGTATTTCAGTATGTTACAGTGTATTTCAGTATGTTGCAGTATATTTCAGCGAGTTGCAGTGTATTTCAATGCGCTACAGCATATTTCGGTATGTTACAGTATATTGCAATGTGTCGCAGTATATTTCAGTATGTTGCAGTATTTTTCGATGTGTGACAGTATATTTCAGTAGTTTACCATACATTTCGGCACATTGCAGTATATTTCACTGTGTTGCAGTGTATTTCAATATGTTACAGTGTATTTTAGTATGTTTCAGTATGTTGCAGTGTGTTGCCGTATATTTCAGTATGTAGCAGTGTATTTCAGTATGTTGCAGTATATTTCAGTATGTTACAGTGTATTTCAGTATTTTGCAGTGTATTTCAGTATGTTGCAGTATATTTTAGTATGTTGCAGTATGTTGCAGTGTGTTGCAGTATATATCAGTATATAGCAGTGTATTTCAGTATTTTGCAGTATATTTCAATGTGTTGCAGTGTATTTCATTATGTTACAGTGTGTTTTAGTATGTTGCAGTATGTTGCAGTGTGTTGCAGTATATTTCAGTATGTAGCAGTATATTTCAGTATGTTGCAGTATATTTCAGTATGTTACAGTGTATTTCAGTATTTTGCAGTGTATTTCAGTATGTTGCAGTATATTTTAGTATGTTGCAGTATGTTGCCGTGTGTTGCAGTATATTTCAGTGTGTAGCAGTGTATTTCAATATTTTGCAGTATATTTCAATGTGTTGCAGTGTATTTCAATATGTTACAGTGTATTTTAGTATGTTGCAGTATGTTGCAGTGAGTTGCAGTATATTTCAGTATGTAGGAGTGTACTTCAGTATGTTGCAGTATATTTCAGTATGTTACAGTGTATTTCAGTATTTTGCAGTGTATTTCAGTATGTTGCAGTATATTTTAGTATGTTGCAGTATGTTGCAGTGTGTTGCAGTATATTTAAGTATGTAGCAGTGTATTTGAGTATTTTGCAGTATATTTCAGTGTGTTACAGTATTTTGCAGTGTTTTTCAGTGTGTTGCAGTGTATTTCAGTATGTTGCAGTATTTTTCAATGTGTAACAGTTTATTTTGGTATATTACCGTATATTTAGGTATGTTGCAGCATATTTCAATGTGTTGCAGTGTCTTTCAATATGTTGTAGTATGTTGCAGTGTATTTCAGTATGTTACAGTGTATTTCAGTATGTTGCAGTATGGTGCAGTATATTTCAGTATGTAGCACTGTATTTCAGTATGTTGCAGTATATTTCAATATGTTACAGTGTATTTCAGTATGTTGCAGTATATTTCAGTGAGTTGCAGTGTATTTCAGTGTGCTACAGCATATTTCAGTATGTTACAGTATATTGCAATGTTTCGCAGTATATTTCAGTATGTTGCAGTATATTTCAGTATGTAGCAGTGTATTTCAGTATAATGCAGTGTATTTCAGTAGGCTACAGCATATTTCAGTATGCTGCAGTATTTTGCAATGTGCCGAAGTATATTTCAGTATGTTGCCGTATGTTTAAGTGTGTTGCAGAATACTTCAATGTGTTGCAGTGTACTTCAATACGTTACACTGTACTTCAGTATCTTGTAGGATGTTGCAGTGTATTTCAGTATGTTACAGTGTATTTCAGTATGTTGCAGGATGTTGCAGTTTATTTCAGTACGTTACAGTGTATTTCAGTATTTTGCAGTATATTTCAATGTGTTGCAGTGTATTTCATTATGTTACAGTGTATTTTAGTATGTTGCAGTATGTTGCAGTGTGTTGCAGTATATTTCAGTATGTAGCAGTATATTTCAGTATGTTGCAGTATATTTCAGTATGTTACAGCGTATTTCAGTATTTTGCAGTGTATTTCAGTATGTTGCAGTATATTTTAGTATGTTGCAGTATGTTGCCGTGTGTTGCAGTATATTTCAGTGTGTAGCAGTGTATTTCAATATTTTGCAGTATATTTCAATGTGTTGCAGTGTATTTCAATATGTTACACTGTATTTTAGTATGTTGCAGTATGTTGCAGTGAGTTGCAGTATATTTCAGTATGTAGGGGAGTGTACTTCAGTGTGTTGCAGTATATTTCAGTATGTTACAGCGTATTTCAGTATTTTGCAGTGTATTTCAGTATGTTGCAGTATATTTTAGTATGTTGCAGTATGTTGCAGTGTGTTGCAGTATATTTAAGTATGTAGCAGTGTATTTCAGTATTTTGCAGTATATTTCAGTGTGTTACAATATTTTGCAGTGTTTTTCAGTGTGTTGCAGTGTATTTCAGTATGTTGCAGTATTTTTCAATGTGTAACAGTTTATTTTGGTATATTACCGTATATTTAGGTATGTTGCAGCATATTTCAATGTGTTGCAGTGTCTTTCAATATGTTGTAGTATGTTGCAGTGTATTTCAGTATGTTACAGTGTGTTTCAGTATGTTGCAGGATGTTGCAGTTTATTTCAGTATGTAGCAGTGTATTTCAGTATGTTGCTGTATATTTCAGTATGTTACAGTGTATTTCAGTATTTTGCAGTGTATTTCAGTATGTTGCAGTATATTTTAGTATGTTGCAGTATGTTGCAGTGTGTTGCAGTATATTTCAGTATATAGCAGTGTATTTCAGTATTTTGCAGTATATTTCAATGTGTTGCAGTGTATTTCATTATGTTACAGTGTATTTTAGTATGTTGCAGTATGTTGCAGTGTGTTGCAGTATATTTCAGTATGTAGCAGTATATTTCAGTATGTTGCAGTATATTTCAGTATGTTACAGCGTATTTCAGTATTTTGCAGTGTATTTCAGTATGTTGCAGTATATTTTAGTATGTTGCACTATGTTGCCGTGTGTTGCAGTATATTTCAGTGTGTAGCAGTGTATTTCAATATTTTGCAGTATATTTCAATGTGTTGCAGTGTATTTCAATATGTTACAGTGTATTTTAGTATGTTGCAGTATGTTGCAGTGAGTTGCAGTATATTTCAGTATGTAGGAGTGTACTTCAGTATGTTGCAGTATATTTCAGTATGTTACAGTGTATTTCAGTATTTTGCAGTGTATTTCAGTATGTTGCAGTATATTTTAGTATGTTGCAGTATGTTGCAGTGTGTTGCAGTATATTTAAGTATGTAGCAGTGTATTTGAGTATTTTGCAGTATATTTCAGTGTGTTACAGTATTTTGCAGTGTTTTTCAGTGTGTTGCAGTGTATTTCAGTATGTTGCAGTATTTTTCAATGTGTAACAGTTTATTTTGGTATATTACCGTATATTTAGGTATGTTGCAGCATATTTCAATGTGTTGCAGTGTCTTTCAATATGTTGTAGTATGTTGCAGTGTATTTCAGTATGTTACAGTGTATTTCAGTATGTTGCAGTATGGTGCAGTATATTTCAGTATGTAGCACTGTATTTCAGTATGTTGCAGTATATTTCAATATGTTACAGTGTATTTCAGTATGTTGCAGTATATTTCAGTGAGTTGCAGTGTATTTCAGTGTGCTACAGCATATTTCAGTATGTTACAGTATATTGCAATGTTTCGCAGTATATTTCAGTATGTTGCAGTATATTTCAGTATGTAGCAGTGTATTTCAGTATAATGCAGTGTATTTCAGTAGGCTACAGCATATTTCAGTATGCTGCAGTATTTTGCAATGTGCCGAAGTATATTTCAGTATGTTGCCGTATGTTTAAGTGTGTTGCAGAATACTTCAATGTGTTGCAGTGTACTTCAATACGTTACACTGTACTTCAGTATCTTGTAGGATGTTGCAGTGTATTTCAGTATGTTACAGTGTATTTCAGTATGTTGCAGGATGTTGCAGTTTATTTCAGTACGTTACAGTGTATTTCAGTATTTTGCAGTATATTTCAATGTGTTGCAGTGTATTTCATTATGTTACAGTGTATTTTAGTATGTTGCAGTATGTTGCAGTGTGTTGCAGTATATTTCAGTATGTAGCAGTATATTTCAGTATGTTGCAGTATATTTCAGTATGTTACAGCGTATTTCAGTATTTTGCAGTGTATTTCAGTATGTTGCAGTATATTTTAGTATGTTGCAGTATGTTGCCGTGTGTTGCAGTATATTTCAGTGTGTAGCAGTGTATTTCAATATTTTGCAGTATATTTCAATGTGTTGCAGTGTATTTCAATATGTTACACTGTATTTTAGTATGTTGCAGTATGTTGCAGTGAGTTGCAGTATATTTCAGTATGTAGGGGAGTGTACTTCAGTATGTTGCAGTATATTTCAGTATGTTACAGCGTATTTCAGTATTTTGCAGTGTATTTCAGTATGTTGCAGTATATTTTAGTATGTTGCAGTATGTTGCAGTGTGTTGCAGTATATTTAAGTATGTAGCAGTGTATTTCAGTATTTTGCAGTATATTTCAGTGTGTTACAATATTTTGCAGTGTTTTTCAGTGTGTTGCAGTGTATTTCAGTATGTTGCAGTATTTTTCAATGTGTAACAGTTTATTTTGGTATATTACCGTATATTTAGGTATGTTGCAGCATATTTCAATGTGTTGCAGTGTCTTTCAATATGTTGTAGTATGTTGCAGTGTATTTCAGTATGTTACAGTGTGTTTCAGTATGTTGCAGGATGTTGCAGTTTATTTCAGTATGTAGCAGTGTATTTCAGTATGTTGCTGTATATTTCAGTATGTTACAGTGTATTTCAGTATTTTGCAGTGTATTTCAGTATGTTGCAGTATATTTTAGTATGTTGCAGTATGTTGCAGTGTGTTGCAGTATATTTCAGTATATAGCAGTGTATTTCAGTATTTTGCAGTATATTTCAATGTGTTGCAGTGTATTTCATTATGTTACAGTGTATTTTAGTATGTTGCAGTATGTTGCAGTGTGTTGCAGTATATTTCAGTATGTAGCAGTATATTTCAGTATGTTGCAGTATATTTCAGTATGTTACAGCGTATTTCAGTATTTTGCAGTGTATTTCAGTATGTTGCAGTATATTTTAGTATGTTGCACTATGTTGCCGTGTGTTGCAGTATAATTCAGTGTGTAGCAGTGTATTTCAATATTTTGCAGTATATTTCAATGTGTTGCAGTGTATTTCATAATGTTACAGTGTATTTTAGTATGTTGCAGTATGTTGCAGTGAGTTGCAGTATATTCCAGTATGTAGGAGTGTACTTCAGTATGTTGCAGTATATTTCAGTATGTTACAGTGTATTTCAGTATTTTGCAGTGTATTTCAGTATGTTGCAGTATATTTTAGTATGTTGCAGTATGTTGCAGTGTGTTGCAGTATATTTAAGTATGTAGCAGTGTATTTCAGTATTTTGCAGCATATTTCAATGTGTTGCAGTGTCTTTCAATATGTTGTAGTATGTTGCAGTGTATTTCAGTATGTTACAGTGTATTTCAGTATGTTGCAGTATGTTGCAGTATATTTCAGTGTGTTACAGTATAATTATGTATGTTGCAGTATTTTTCAATGTGTTAATGTATTTTTCAGTAGTTTAATATATATTTTGCTATGTTGCAGTGTTTTTCAGTGTGTTGCAGTGTATTTCAGTATGTTGCAGTATTTTTCAATGTGTAACAGTTTATTTTGGTATATTACCGTATATTTAGGTATGTTGCAGCATATTTCAATGTGTTGCAGTGTCTTTCAATATGTTGTAGTATGTTGCAGTGTATTTCAGTATGTTACAGTGTATTTCAGTATGTTGCAGTATGTTGCAGTATATTTCAGTATGTAGCACTGTATTTCAGTATGTTGCAGTATATTTCGATATGTTACAGTGTATTTCAGTATGTTGCAGTATATTGCAATGTGTCGCAGTATATTTCAGTATGTTGCAGTATATTTCAGTATGTAGCAGTGTATTTCAGTATAATGCAGTGTATTTCAGTAGGCTACAGCATATTTCAGTATGCTGCAGTATATTGCAATGTGCCGAAGTATATTTCAGTATGTTGCCGTATGTTTAAGTGTGTTGCAGAATACTTCAATGTGTTGCAGTGTACTTCAATACGTTACAGTGTATTTCAGTATCTTGTAGGATGTTGCAGTGTATTTCAGTATGTTACAGTGTATTTCAGTATGTTGCAGGATGTTGCAGTTTATTTCAGTATGTTACAGTGTATTTCAGTATGTTGCAGTATATTTCAGTGTGTTACATTATATTCCAGTGTGTTACAGTATAATTATGTATGTTGCAGTATTTTTCAATGTGGTAAAGTATTTTTCAGTAGTTTAATATATATTTTGCTATGTTGCAGTATATTTCAATGTGTTGCAGTGTAATTCAGCATATTACAGTGTATTTCAGTATGTTGCAGTATATTTCAGTATGTAGCAGTGTATTTCGGTGTTTTGCAGTATATTTGAGTGTGTTACAGTATTTTGCAGTGTTTTTCAGAGGTTGCAGTGTATTTCAGTATGTTGCAGTATTTTTCAATGTGTTACAGTATATTTTGGTATATTACCGTATATTTAGGTATGTTGCAGTATATTTCAACATGTTACAGTGTATTTCGGTATGTTGCAGTATCTTTCAGTATGTAGCACTGTATTTCAGTATTTTGCAGTATATTTCAATGTGTTGCAGTGTATTTCAGTATGTTACAGTGTATTTCAGTATGGTGCAGTATGTCGCAGTATATTTCAGTATGTCACAGTGTATTTCAGTATGTTGCAGTATATTTCAGTGAGTTGCAGTGTATTTCGGTGTGCTACAGCATATTTCAGTATGTTTCAGTATACTGCAATGTGTCGCAGTATATTTCAGTATGTTGCCAAATGTTGCAGTGTGTAGTAGTATATTTCAGTATGTTACAGTGTATTTGAATATGTTGCAGTACGTTCCAGTATATTTCAGTATGTAGCACTGCATTTCAGTATGTTGCAGTATACTTCAGTGTGTTACAGTATATTCCAGTATGTTACAGTACATTTCCGTATATTACACTATATTTCAGCGAGTTACAGTATATTTCAATGTGTTGCAGTGTATTTCAATATATTACCGCGTATTTCAGTATGTTGCAGTATTTTGCAATGTGTCGCAGTATATTTCAGTATGTTGCTGTACATTTCAATCTGTCGCAGTATATTTCAGTATGTTGCCGTATGTTTCGGTGTGTTGCAGTATACTTCAATTTGTTGCAGTGTATTTCATTATGTTCCAGTGTATGTCAGTATAATGCAGTGTGTTGCAGTGTGTTTCATTATGTTACAGTGTATTTTGGTATGTTGCAGTATCTTGCAGTATCTTTCAGTATGTTGCTGTACTTTTTTAATGTGTTACAGTATATTTCAGTATCTTACCGTATATTTAGGTATGTTGCAGTGTATTTCAATATGTTGTAGTATTTTGCAGTGTATTTCAGTATGTTACAGTGTATTTCAGTATGTTGCAGCATTTTTCAATATGTTTTAGTGTATTTCAGTATTTTGCAGTATATTTCAGTGTGCTACAGCATATTTCAGTATGTTACAGTATATTGCAATGTGTCGCAGTAAATTTCAGTATGTTGCAGTATTTTTCAATGTGTTACAGTATATTTCAGTAGTTTACAATATATCTCGGTATGTTGCAGTATATTTCAATGTGTTACAGTGTATTTCAATATGTTAGAGTGTATTTCAGTATGTTGTTTTATTTTGCATTATATTTCGGTGTGTTGCAGTGTATTTCAGTATGTTGTAGTATTTTCAATGTGTTAGAGTTTATTTCAGTATATTACCGCATATTTAGGTATGTTGCAGTATATTCAATGTGTTGCAGTGTTTTTCAATATGTTGTAGTATGTTGCAGTGTATTTCAGTTTGTTACAGTGTATTTCAGTATGTTGCAGTATGTTGCAGTATATTTCAGTATGTAGCACTGTATTTCAGTATGTTACAGTGTATTTCAGTATGGTGCAGTATATTTCAGCGAGTTGCAGTGTATTTCAATGCGCTACAGCATATTTCGGTATGTTACAGTATATTGCAATGTGTCGCAGTATATTTCAGTATGTTGCAGTATTTTTCGATGTGTGACAGTATATTTCAGTAGTTTACCATACATTTCGGCACATTGCAGTATATTTCACTGTGTTGCAGTGTATTTCAATATGTTACAGTGTATTTTAGTATGTTTCAGTATGTTGCAGTGTGTTGCCGTATATTTCAGTATGTAGCAGTGTATTTCAGTATGTTGCAGTATATTTCAGTATGTTACAGTGTATTTCAGTATTTTGCAGTGTATTTCAGTATGTTGCAGTATATTTTAGTATGTTGCAGTATGTTGCAGTGTGTTGCAGTATATATCAGTATATAGCAGTGTATTTCAGTATTTTGCAGTATATTTCAATGTGTTGCAGTGTATTTCATTATGTTACAGTGTGTTTTAGTATGTTGCAGTATGTTGCAGTGTGTTGCAGTATATTTCAGTATGTAGCAGTATATTTCAGTATGTTGCAGTATATTTCAGTATGTTACAGTGTATTTCAGTATTTTGCAGTGTATTTCAGTATGTTGCAGTATATTTTAGTATGTTGCAGTATGTTGCCGTGTGTTGCAGTATATTTCAGTGTGTAGCAGTGTATTTCAATATTTTGCAGTATATTTCAATGTGTTGCAGTGTATTTCAATATGTTACAGTGTATTTTAGTATGTTGCAGTATGTTGCAGTGAGTTGCAGTATATTTCAGTATGTAGGAGTGTACTTCAGTATGTTGCAGTATATTTCAGTATGTTACAGTGTATTTCAGTATTTTGCAGTGTATTTCAGTATGTTGCAGTATATTTTAGTATGTTGCAGTATGTTGCAGTGTGTTGCAGTATATTTAAGTATGTAGCAGTGTATTTGAGTATTTTGCAGTATATTTCAGTGTGTTACAGTATTTTGCAGTGTTTTTCAGTGTGTTGCAGTGTATTTCAGTATGTTGCAGTATTTTTCAATGTGTAACAGTTTATTTTGGTATATTACCGTATATTTAGATATGTTGCAGCATATTTCAATGTGTTGCAGTGTCTTTCAATATGTTGTAGTATGTTGCAGTGTATTTCAGTATGTTACAGTGTATTTCAGTATGTTGCAGTATGGTGCAGTATATTTCAGTATGTAGCACTGTATTTCAGTATGTTGCAGTATATTTCAATATGTTACAGTGTATTTCAGTATGTTGCAGTATATTTCAGTGAGTTGCAGTGTATTTCAGTGTGCTACAGCATATTTCAGTATGTTACAGTATATTGCAATGTTTCGCAGTATATTTCAGTATGTTGCAGTATATTTCAGTATGTAGCAGTGTATTTCAGTATAATGCAGTGTATTTCAGTAGGCTACAGCATATTTCAGTATGCTGCAGTATTTTGCAATGTGCCGAAGTATATTTCAGTATGTTGCCGTATGTTTAAGTGTGTTGCAGAATACTTCAATGTGTTGCAGTGTACTTCAATACGTTACACTGTACTTCAGTATCTTGTAGGATGTTGCAGTGTATTTCAGTATGTTACAGTGTATTTCAGTATGTTGCTGGATGTTGCAGTTTATTTCAGTACGTTACAGTGTATTTCAGTATTTTGCAGTATATTTCAATGTGTTGCAGTGTATTTCATTATGTTACAGTGTATTTTAGTATGTTGCAGTATGTTGCAGTGTGTTGCAGTATATTTCAGTATGTAGCAGTATATTTCAGTATGTTGCAGTATATTTCAGTATGTTACAGCGTATTTCAGTATTTTGCAGTGTATTTCAGTATGTTGCAGTATATTTTAGTATGTTGCAGTATGTTGCCGTGTGTTGCAGTATATTTCAGTGTGTAGCAGTGTATTTCAATATTTTGCAGTATATTTCAATGTGTTGCAGTGTATTTCAATATGTTACACTGTATTTTAGTATGTTGCAGTATGTTGCAGTGAGTTGCAGTATATTTCAGTATGTAGGGGAGTGTACTTCAGTATGTTGCAGTATATTTCAGTATGTTACAGCGTATTTCAGTATTTTGCAGTGTATTTCAGTATGTTGCAGTATATTTTAGTATGTTGCAGTATGTTGCAGTGTGTTGCAGTATATTTAAGTATGTAGCAGTGTATTTCAGTATTTTGCAGTATATTTCAGTGTGTTACAATATTTTGCAGTGTTTTTCAGTGTGTTGCAGTGTATTTCAGTATGTTGCAGTATTTTTCAATGTGTAACAGTTTATTTTGGTATATTACCGTATATTTAGGTATGTTGCAGCATATTTCAATGTGTTGCAGTGTCTTTCAATATGTTGTAGTATGTTGCAGTGTATTTCAGTATGTTACAGTGTGTTTCAGTATGTTGCAGGATGTTGCAGTTTATTTCAGTATGTAGCAGTGTATTTCAGTATGTTGCTGTATATTTCAGTATGTTACAGTGTATTTCAGTATTTTGCAGTGTATTTCAGTATGTTGCAGTATATTTTAGTATGTTGCAGTATGTTGCAGTGTGTTGCAGTATATTTCAGTATATAGCAGTGTATTTCAGTATTTTGCAGTATATTTCAATGTGTTGCAGTGTATTTCATTATGTTACAGTGTATTTTAGTATGTTGCAGTATGTTGCAGTGTGTTGCAGTATATTTCAGTATGTAGCAGTATATTTCAGTATGTTGCAGTATATTTCAGTATGTTACAGCGTATTTCAGTATTTTGCAGTGTATTTCAGTATGTTGCAGTATATTTTAGTATGTTGCACTATGTTGCCGTGTGTTGCAGTATAATTCAGTGTGTAGCAGTGTATTTCAATATTTTGCAGTATATTTCAATGTGTTGCAGTGTATTTCAATATGTTACAGTGTATTTTAGTATGTTGCAGTATGTTGCAGTGAGTTGCAGTATATTCCAGTATGTAGGAGTGTACTTCAGTATGTTGCAGTATATTTCAGTATGTTACAGTGTATTTCAGTATTTTGCAGTGTATTTCAGTATGTTGCAGTATATTTTAGTATGTTGCAGTATGTTGCAGTGTGTTGCAGTATATTTAAGTATGTAGCAGTGTATTTCAGTATTTTGCAGCATATTTCAATGTGTTGCAGTGTCTTTCAATATGTTGTAGTATGTTGCAGTGTATTTCAGTATGTTACAGTGTATTTCAGTATGTTGCAATATGTTGCAGTATATTTCAGTGTGTTACAGTATAATTATGTATGTTGCAGTATTTTTCAATGTGTTAATGTATTTTTCAGTAGTTTAATATATATTTTGCTATGTTGCAGTGTTTTTCAGTGTGTTGCAGTGTATTTCAGTATGTTGCAGTATTTTTCAATGTGTAACAGTTTATTTTGGTATATTACCGTATATTTAGGTATGTTGCAGCATATTTCAATGTGTTGCAGTGTCTTTCAATATGTTGTAGTATGTTGCAGTGTATTTCAGTATGTTACAGTGTATTTCAGTATGTTGCAGTATGTTGCAGTATATTTCAGTATGTAGCACTGTATTTCAGTATGTTGCAGTATATTTCGATATGTTACAGTGTATTTCAGTATGTTGCAGTATATTGCAATGTGTCGCAGTATATTTCAGTATGTTGCAGTATATTTCAGTATGTAGCAGTGTATTTCAGTATAATGCAGTGTATTTCAGTAGGCTACAGCATATTTCAGTATGCTGCAGTATATTGCAATGTGCCGAAGTATATTTCAGTATGTTGCCGTATGTTTAAGTGTGTTGCAGAATACTTCAATGTGTTGCAGTGTACTTCAATACGTTACAGTGTATTTCAGTATCTTGTAGGATGTTGCAGTGTATTTCAGTATGTTACAGTGTATTTCAGTATGTTGCAGGATGTTGCAGTTTATTTCAGTATGTTACAGTGTATTTCAGTATGTTGCAGTATATTTCAGTGTGTTACATTATATTCCAGTGTGTTACAGTATAATTATGTATGTTGCAGTATTTTTCAATGTGGTAAAGTATTTTTCAGTAGTTTAATATATATTTTGCTATGTTGCAGTATATTTCAATGTGTTGCAGTGTAATTCAGCATATTACAGTGTATTTCAGTATGTTGCAGTATATTTCAGTATGTAGCAGTGTATTTCGGTGTTTTGCAGTATATTTGAGTGTGTTACAGTATTTTGCAGTGTTTTTCAGAGGTTGCAGTGTATTTCAGTATGTTGCAGTATTTTTCAATGTGTTACAGTATATTTTGGTATATTACCGTATATTTAGGTATGTTGCAGTATATTTCAACATGTTACAGTGTATTTCGGTATGTTGCAGTATCTTTCAGTATGTAGCACTGTATTTCAGTATTTTGCAGTATATTTCAATGTGTTGCAGTGTATTTCAGTATGTTACAGTGTATTTCAGTATGGTGCAGTATGTCGCAGTATATTTCAGTATGTCACAGTGTATTTCAGTATGTTGCAGTATATTTCAGTGAGTTGCAGTGTATTTCGGTGTGCTACAGCATATTTCAGTATGTTTCAGTATACTGCAATGTGTCGCAGTATATTTCAGTATGTTGCCAAATGTTGCAGTGTGTAGTAGTATATTTCAGTATGTTACAGTGTATTTGAATATGTTGCAGTACGTTCCAGTATATTTCAGTATGTAGCACTGCATTTCAGTATGTTGCAGTATACTTCAGTGTGTTACAGTATATTCCAGTATGTTACAGTACATTTCCGTATATTACACTATATTTCAGCGAGTTACAGTATATTTCAATGTGTTGCAGTGTATTTCAATATATTACCGCGTATTTCAGTATGTTGCAGTATTTTGCAATGTGTCGCAGTATATTTCAGTATGTTGCTGTACATTTCAATCTGTCGCAGTATATTTCAGTATGTTGCCGTATGTTTCGGTGTGTTGCAGTATACTTCAATTTGTTGCAGTGTATTTCATTATGTTCCAGTGTATGTCAGTATAATGCAGTGTGTTGCAGTGTGTTTCATTATGTTACAGTGTATTTTGGTATGTTGCAGTATCTTGCAGTATCTTTCAGTATGTTGCTGTACTTTTTTAATGTGTTACAGTATATTTCAGTATCTTACCGTATA
Organism: Bugula neritina; assembly: GCA_964035545.1. NCBI lineage: Eukaryota > Metazoa > Bryozoa > Gymnolaemata > Cheilostomatida > Bugulidae > Bugula > Bugula neritina. The sequence continues at coordinate 300,870 of CAXIUT010000230.1, read as the reverse complement.
TTTAGGTATGTTGCAGTGTATTTCAATATGTTGTAGTATTTTGCAGTGTATTTCAGTATGTTACAGTGTATTTCAGTATGTTGCAGTATTTTTCAATATGTTTTAGTGTATTTCAGTATTTTGCAGTATATTTCAGTGTGCTACAGCATATTTCAGTATGTTACAGTATATTGCAATGTGTCGCAGTAAATTTCAGTATGTTGCAGTATTTTTCAATGTGTTACAGTATATTTCAGTAGTTTACAATATATCTCGGTATGTTGCAGTATATTTCAATGTGTTACAGTGTATTTCAATATGTTAGAGTGTATTTCAGTATGTTGTTTTATTTTGCATTATATTTCGGTGTGTTGCAGTGTATTTCAGTATGTTGTAGTATTTTCAATGTGTTAGAGTTTATTTCAGTATATTACCGCATATTTAGGTATGTTGCAGTATATTCAATGTGTTGCAGTGTTTTTCAATATGTTGTAGTATGTTGCAGTGTATTTCAGTATGTTACAGTGTTTTTCAGTATGTTGCAGTATGTTGCAGTATATTTCAGTATGTATCAGTGTATTTCAGTATGTTGCAGTATATTTCAGTATTTCACAGTGTATTTCAGTATGTTGCAGTATATTTCAGTGTGTTACAGTATAATTATGTATGTTGCAGTATTTTTCAATGTGTTAAAGTATTTTTCAGTAGTTTAATATATATTTTGCTATGTTGCAGTATATTTCAATGTGTTGCAGTGTAATTCAGCATATTACAGTGTATTTCAGTATGTTGCAGTATATTTCAGTATGTAGCAGTGTATTTCAGTATAATGCAGTGTATTTCAGTAGGCTACAGCATATTTTAGTATGCTGCAGTATATTGCAATGTGCCGAAGTATATTTCAGTATGTTGCCGTATGTTTAAGTGTGTTGCAGAATACTTCAATGTGTTGCAGTGTACTTCAATACGTTACAGTGTATTTCAGTATCGTGTAGGATGTTGCAGTGTATTTCAGTATGTTACAGTGTATTTCAGTATGTTGCAGGATGTTGCAGTATATTTCAGTATGTTACAGTGTATTTCAGTATGTTGCAGTATATTTCAGTGTGTTACATTATATTCCAGTATTTTACAGTACATTTCCGTATATTACACTATATTTCAGTGAGTTACAGTATGTTTCAGCGAGTTACACTATATTTCAATGTGTTGCAGTGGATTTCAATGTATTACAGCGTATTTCAGTATGTTGTAGTATGTTGCAGTGTATTTCAGTATTTTGTAGTATTTTTCAATGTGTTACAGTATATTTCAGTATATTACCGTATATTTAGGTATGTTGCAGTATATTTTAATGTATTCCAGTGTATGTCAAAATGTTGTAGTATTTTGCAGTGTATTTCAGTATGTTACAGTGTATTTCAGTATTTTGCAGTGTATTTCAGTATGTTGCAGTATATTTTAGTATGTTGCAGCATGTTGCACTGTGTTGCAGTATATTTCAGTATGTAGCAGTGTATTTCAGTGTTTTGCAGTTTATTTCAGTGTGTTACAGTATTTTGCAGTGTTTTTCAGTGTGTTGCAGTGTATTTCAGTATGTTGCAGTATTTTTCAATGTGTTACAGTATATTTTGCTATATTACCGTATATTTAGGTATGTTGCAGTATATCTCAATGTGTTGCAGTGTGTTTCAAAATGTTGTAGTATGTTGCAGTGTATTTCAGTTTGTTACAGTGTATTTCAGTATGTTGCAGTATGTTGCACTATATTTCAGTATGTAGCACTGTATTTCAGTGAGTTGCAGTGTATTTCAATGTGCTACAGCATATTTCGGTATGTTACAGTATATTGCAATGTGTCGCAGTATATTTCAGTATGTTGCAGTATTTTTCAATGTGTGACAGTATATTTCAGTAGTTTACCATACATTTCGGTACATTGCAGTATATTTCACTGTGTTGCAGTGTATTTCAATATGTTACAGTGTATTTTAGTATGTTTCAGTATGTTGCAGTGTGTTGCCGTATATTTCAGTATGTAGCAGTGTATTTCAGTATGTTGCAGTATATTTCAGTATGTTACAGTGTATTTCAGTATTTTGCAGTGTATTTCAGTATGTTGCAGTATATTTTAGTATGTTGCAGTATGTTGCAGTGTGTTGCAGTATATATCAGTATATAGCAGTGTATTTCAGTATTTTGCAGTATATTTCAATGTGTTGCAGTGTATTTCATTATGTTACAGTGTGTTTTAGTATGTTGCAGTATGTTGCAGTGTGTTGCAGTATATTTCAGTATGTAGCAGTATATTTCAGTATGTTGCAGTATATTTCATTATGTTACAGTGTATTTCAGTATTTTGCAGTGTATTTCAGTATGTTGCAGTATATTTTAGTATGTTGCAGTATGTTGCCGTGTGTTGCAGTATATTTCAGTGTGTAGCAGTGTATTTCAATATTTTGCAGTATATTTCAATGTGTTGCAGTGTATTTCAATATGTTACAGTGTATTTTAGTATGTTGCAGTATGTTGCAGTGAGTTGCAGTATATTTCAGTATGTAGGAGTGTACTTCAGTATGTTGCAGTATATTTCAGTATGTTACAGTGTATTTCAGTATTTTGCAGTGTATTTCAGTATGTTGCAGTATATTTTAGTATGTTGCAGTATGTTGCAGTGTGTTGTAGTATATTTCAGTATGTAGCAGTGTATTTCAGTATTTTGCAGTATATTTCAGTGTGTTACAGTATTTTGCAGTGTTCTTCAGTGTGTTGCAGTGTATTTCAGTATGTGGCAGTATTTTTCAATGTGTTACAGTATATTTTGGTATATTACCGTATATTTAGGTATGTTGCAGTATATTTCAATGTGTTGCAGTGTGTTTCAAAATGTTGTAGTATGTTGCAGTGTATTTCAGTTTGTTACCGTGTATTTCAGTATGTTGCAGTATGTTGCAGTATGTTTCAGTATGTAGCACTGTATTTCAGTGAGTTGCAGTGTATTTCAATGTGCTACAGCATATTTCGGTATGTTACAGTATATTGCAATGTGTCGCAGTTCATTTCAGTATGTTGCAGTAATTTTCAATGTGTGACAGTATATTTCAGTAGTTTACCATATATTTCGGCACATTGCAGTATATTTCACTGTGTTGCAGTGTATTTCAATATGTTACAGTGTATTTTAGTATGTTTCAGTATGTTGCAGTGTGTTGCCGTATATTTCAGTATGTAGCAGTGTATTTCAGTATGTTGCAATATATTTCAGTATGTTACAGTGTATTTCAGTATTTTGCAGTGTATTTCAGTATGTTGCAGTATATTTTAGTATGTTGCAGTATGTTGCAGTGTGTTGCAGTATATTTCAGTATATAGCAGTGTATTTCAGTATTTTGCAGTATATTTCAATGTGTTGCAGTGTATTTCATTATGTTACAGTGTATTTTAGTATGTTGCAGTATGTTGCAGTGTGTTGCAGTATATTTCAGTATGTAGCAGTATATTTCAGTATGTTGCAGTATATTTCAGTATGTTACAGCGTATTTCAGTGTTTTGCAGTGTATTTCAGTATGTTGCAGTATATTTTAGTATGTTGCAGTATGTTGCCGTGTGTTGCAGTATATTTCAGTGTGTAGCAGTGTATTTCAATATTTTGCAGTATATTTCAATGTGTTGCAGTGTGTTTCAAAATGTTACAGTGTATTTTAGTATGTTGCAGTATGTTGCAGTGAGTTGCAGTATATTTCAGTATGTAGGAGTGTACTTCAGTATGTTGCAGTATATTTCAGTATGTTGCAGTGTATTTCAGTATTTTGCAGTGTATTTCAGTATGTTGCAGTATATTTTAGTATGTTGCAGTGTGTTGCAGTATATTTAAGTATGTAGCAGTGTATTTCAGTATTTTGCAGTATATTTCAGTGTGTTACAGTATTTTGCAGTGTTTTTCAGTGTGTTGCAGTGTATTTCAGTATGTTGCAGTAATTTTCAATGTGTAACAGTTTATTTTGGTATATTACCGTATATTTAGGTATGTTGCAGCATATTTCAATGTGTTGCAGTGTCTTTCAATATGTTGTAGTATGTTGCAGTGTATTTCAGTATGTTACAGTGTATTTCAGTATGTTGCAGTATGTTGCAGTATATTTCAGTATGTAGCACTGTATTTCAGTATGTTGCAGTATATTTCAATATGTTACAGTGTATTTCAGTATGTTGCAGTATATTTCAGTGAGTTGCAGTGTATTTCAGTGTGCTACAGCATATTTCAGTATGTTACAGTATATTGCAATGTGTCGCAGTATATTTCAGTATGTTACAGTGTATTTCAGTATGTTGCAGTATATTTCAGTGTGTTACATTATATTCCAGTACTTTACAGTACATTTCCGTATATTACACTATATTTCAGTGAGTTACAGTATGTTTCAGCGAGTTACACTATATTTCAATGTGTTGCAGTGGATTTCAATGTATTACAGCGTATTTCAGTATGTTGTAGTATGTTGCAGTGTATTTCAGTATTTTGTAGTTTTTTTCAATGTGTTACAGTATATTTCAGTATATTACCGTATATTTAGGCATGTTGCAGTATATTTCAATGTATTCCAGTGTATGTCAAAATGTTGTAGTATTTTGCAGTGTATTTCAGTATGTTACAGTGTATTTCAGTATTTTGCAGTGTATTTCAGTATGTTGCAGTATATTTCAGTATGTTACAGTGTATTTCAGTATGTTGCAGTATTTTTCAATGTGTTACAGTATATTTTGGTATATTACCGTATATTTAGGTATGTTGCAGTATATTTCAGTGTGTTGCAGTGTGTTTCAAAATGTTGTAGTATGTTGCAGTGTATTTCAGTTTGTTACAGTGTATTTCAGTATGTTGCAGTATGTTGCAGTATATTTCAGTATGTAGCACTGTATTTCAGTGAGTTGCAGTGTATTTCAATGTGCTACAGCATATTTCGGTATGTTACAGTATATTGCAATGTGTCGCAGTATATTTCAGTATGTTGCAGTATTTTTCAATGTGTGACAGTATATTTCAGTAGTTTACCATACATTTCGGTACATTGCAGTATATTTCACTGTGTTGCAGTGTATTTCAATATGTTACAGTGTATTTTAGTATGTTTCAGTATGTTGCAGTGTGTTGCCGTATATTTCAGTATGTAGCAGTGTATTTCAGTATGTTGCAGTATATTTCAGTATGTTACAGTGTATTTCAGTATTTTGCAGTGTATTTCAGTATGTTGCAGTATATTTTAGTATGTTGCAGTATGTTGCAGTGTGTTGCAGTATATATCAGTATATAGCAGTGTATTTCAGTATTTTGCAGTATATTTCAATGTGTTGCAGTGTATTTCATTATGTTACAGTGTGTTTTAGTATGTTGCAGTATGTTGCAGTGTGTTGCAGTATATTGCAGTATGTAGCAGTATATTTCAGTATGTTGCAGTATATTTCATTATGTTACAGTGTATTTCAGTATTTTGCAGTGTATTTCAGTATGTTGCAGTATATTTTAGTATGTTGCAGTATGTTGCCGTGTGTTGCAGTATATTTCAGTGTGTAGCAGTGTATTTCAATATTTTGCAGTATATTTCAATGTGTTGCAGTGTATTTCAATATGTTACAGTGTATTTTAGTATGTTGCAGTATGTTGCAGTGAGTTGCAGTATATTTCAGTATGTAGGAGTGTACTTCAGTATGTTGCAGTATATTTCAGTATGTTACAGTGTATTTCAGTATTTTGCAGTGTATTTCAGTATGTTGCAGTATATTTTAGTATGTTGCAGTATGTTGCAGTGTGTTGTAGTATATTTCAGTATGTAGCAGTGTATTTCAGTATTTTGCAGTATATTTCAGTGTGTTACAGTATTTTGCAGTGTTCTTCAGTGTGTTGCAGTGTATTTCAGTATGTTGCAGTATTTTTCAATGTGTTACAGTATATTTCTGTATATTACCGTATATTTAGGTATGTTGCAGTATATTTCAATGTGTTGCAGTGTGTTTCAAAATGTTGTAGTATGTTGCAGTGTATTTCAGTTTGTTACCGTGTATTTCAGTATGTTGCAGTATGTTGCAGTATATTTCAGTATGTAGCACTGTATTTCAGTGAGTTGCAGTGTATTTCAATGTGCTACAGCATATTTCGGTATGTTACAGTATATTGCAATGTGTCGCAGTATATTTCAGTATGTTGCAGTATTTTTCAATGTGTGACAGTATATTTCAGTAGTTTACCATACATTTCGGTACATTGCAGTATATTCCACTGTGTTGCAGTGTATTTCAATATGTTACAGTGTATTTTAGTATGTTTCAGTATGTTGCAGTGTGTTGCCGTATATTTCAGTATGTAGCAGTGTATTTCAGTATGTTGCAGTATATTTCAGTATGTTACAGTGTATTTCAGTATTTTGCAGTGTATTTCAGTATGTTGCAGTATATTTTAGTATGTTGCAGTATGTTGCAGTGTGTTGCAGTATATATCAGTATATAGCAGTGTATTTCAGTATTTTGCAGTATATTTCAATGTGTTGCAGTGTATTTCATTATGTTACAGTGTGTTTTAGTATGTTGCAGTATGTTGCAGTGTGTTGCAGTATATTGCAGTATGTAGCAGTATATTTCAGTATGTTGCAGTATATTTCATTATGTTACAGTGTATTTCAGTATTTTGCAGTGTATTTCAGTATGTTGCAGTATATTTTAGTATGTTGCAGTATGTTGCCGTGTGTTGCAGTATATTTCAGTGTGTAGCAGTGTATTTCAATATTTTGCAGTATATTTCAATGTGTTGCAGTGTATTTCAATATGTTACAGTGTATTTTAGTATGTTGCAGTATGTTGCAGTGAGTTGCAGTATATTTCAGTATGTAGGAGTGTACTTCAGTATGTTGCAGTATATTTCAGTATGTTACAGTGTATTTCAGTATTTTGCAGTGTATTTCAGTATGTTGCAGTATATTTTAGTATGTTGCAGTATGTTGCAGTGTGTTGTAGTATATTTCAGTATGTAGCAGTGTATTTCAGTATTTTGCAGTATATTTCAGTGTGTTACAGTATTTTGCAGTGTTCTTCAGTGTGTTGCAGTGTATTTCAGTATGTTGCAGTATTTTTCAATGTGTTACAGTATATTTCTGTATATTACCGTATATTTAGGTATGTTGCAGTATATTTCAATGTGTTGCAGTGTGTTTCAAAATGTTGTAGTATGTTGCAGTGTATTTCAGTTTGTTACCGTGTATTTCAGTATGTTGCAGTATGTTGCAGTATATTTCAGTATGTAGCACTGTATTTCAGTGAGTTGCAGTGTATTTCAATGTGCTACAGCATATTTCGGTATGTTACAGTATATTGCAATGTGTCGCAGTTCATTTCAGTATGTTGCAGTAATTTTCAATGTGTGACAGTATATTTCAGTAGTTTACCATATATTTCGGCACATTGCAGTATATTTCACTGTGTTGCAGTGTATTTCAATATGTTACAGTGTATTTTAGTATGTTTCAGTATGTTGCAGTGTGTTGCCGTATATTTCAGTATGTAGCAGTGTATTTCAGTATGTTGCAGTATATTTCAGTATGTTACAGTGTATTTCAGTATTTTGCAGTGTATTTCAGTATGTTGCAGTATATTTTAGTATGTTGCAGTATGTTGCAGTGTGTTGCAGTATATTTCAGTATATAGCAGTGTATTTCAGTATTTTGCAGTATATTTCAATGTGTTGCAGTGTATTTCATTATGTTACAGTGTATTTTAGTATGTTGCAGTATGTTGCAGTGTGTTGCAGTATATTTCAGTATGTATCAGTATATTTCAGTATGTTGCAGTATATTTCAGTATGTTACAGCGTATTTCAGTGTTTTGCAGTGTATTTCAGTATGTTGCAGTATATTTTAGTATGTTGCAGTATGTTGCCGTGTGTTGCAGTATATTTCAGTGTGTAGCAGTGTATTTCAATATTTTGCAGTATATTTCAATGTGTTGCAGTGTATTTCAATATGTTACAGTGTATTTTAGTATGTTGCAGTATGTTGCAGTGAGTTGCAGTATATTTCAGTATGTAGGAGTGTACTTCAGTATGTTGCAGTATATTTCAGTATGTTGCAGTGTATTTCAGTATTTTGCAGTGTATTTCAGTATGTTGCAGTATATTTTAGTATGTTGCAGTATGTTGCAGTGTGTTGCAGTATATTTAAGTATGTAGCAGTGTATTTGAGTATTTTGCAGTATATTTCAGTGTGTTACAGTATTTTGCAGTGTTTTTCAGTGTGTTGCAGTGTATTTCAGTATGTTGCAGTATTTTTCAATGTGTAACAGTTTATTTTGGTATATTACCGTATAATTAGGTATGTTGCAGCATATTTCAATGTGTTGCAGTGTCTTTCAATATGTTGTAGTATGTTGCAGTGTATTTCAGTATGTTACAGTGTATTTCAGTATGTTGCAGTATGTTGCAGTATATTTCAGTATGTAGCACTGTATTTCAGTATGTTGCAGTATATTTCAATATGTTACAGTGTATTTCAGTATGTTGCAGTATATTTCAGTGAGTTGCAGTGTATTTCAGTGTGCTACAGCATATTTCAGTATGTTACAGTATATTGCAATGTGTCGCAGTATATTTCAGTATGTTACAGTGTATTTCAGTATGTTGCAGTATATTTCAGTGTGTTACATTATATTCCAGTACTTTACAGTACATTTCCGTATATTACACTATATTTCAGTGAGTTACAGTGTGTTTCAGCGAGTTACACTATATTTCAATGTGTTGCAGTGGATTTCAATGTATTACAGCGTATTTCAGTATGTTGTAGTATGTTGCAGTGTATTTCAGTATTTTGTAGTATTTTTCAATGTGTTACAGTATATTTCAGTATATTACCGTATATTTAGGTATGTTGCAGTATATTTCAATGTATTCCAGTGTATGTCAAAATGTTGTAGTATTTTGCAGTGTATTTCAGTATGTTACAGTGTATTTCAGTATTTTGCAGTGTATTTCAGTATGTTGCAGTGTATTTCAGTATGTTACAGTGTATTTCAGTATGTTGCAGTATTTTTCAATGTGTTACAGTATATTTTGGTATATTACCGTATATTTAGGTATGTTGCAGTATATTTCAGTGTGTTGCAGTGTGTTTCAAAATGTTGTAGTATGTTGCAGTGTATTTCAGTTTGTTACAGTGTATTTCAGTATGTTGCAGTATGTTGCAGTATATTTCAGTATGTAGCACTGTATTTCAGTGAGTTGCAGTGTATTTCAATGTGCTACAGCATATTTCGGTATGTTACAGTATATTGCAATGTGTCGCAGTATATTTCAGTATGTTGCAGTATTTTTCAATGTGTGACAGTATATTTCAGTAGTTTACCATACATTTCGGTACATTGCAGTATATTTCACTGTGTTGCAGTGTATTTCAATATGTTACAGTGTATTTTAGTATGTTTCAGTATGTTGCAGTGTGTTGCCGTATATTTCAGTATGTAGCAGTGTATTTCAGTATGTTGCAGTATATTTCAGTATGTTACAGTGTATTTCAGTATTTTGCAGTGTATTTCAGTATGTTGCAGTATATTTTAGTATGTTGCAGTATGTTGCAGTGTGTTGCAGTATATATCAGTATATAGCAGTGTATTTCAGTATTTTGCAGTATATTTCAATGTGTTGCAGTGTATTTCATTATGTTACAGTGTGTTTTAGTATGTTGCAGTATGTTGCAGTGTGTTGCAGTATATTTCAGTATGTAGCAGTATATTTCAGTATGTTGCAGTATATTTCAGTATGTTACAGCGTATTTCAGTGTTTTGCAGTGTATTTCAGTATGTTGCAGTTTATTTTAGTATGTTGCAGTATGTTGCCGTGTGTTGCAGTATATTTCAGTGTGTAGCAGTGTATTTCAATATTTTGCAGTATATTTCAATGTGTTGCAGTGTATTTCAATATGTTACAGTGTATTTTAGTATGTTGCAGTATGTTGCAGTGAGTTGCAGTATATTTCAGTATGTAGGAGTGTACTTCAGTATGTTGCAGTATATTTCAGTATGTTGCAGTATATTTTAGTATGTTGCAGTATGTTGCAGTGTGTTGCAGTATATTTAAGTATGTAGCAGTGTATTTCAGTATTTTGCAGTATATTTCAGTGTGTTACAGTATTTTGCAGTGTTTTTCAGTGTGTTGCAGTGTATTTCAGTATGTTGCAGTATTTTTCAATGTGTAACAGTTTATTTTGGTATATTACCGTATATTTAGGTATGTTGCAGCATATTTCAATGTGTTGCAGTGACTTTCAATATGTTGTAGTATGTTGCAGTGTATTTCAGTATGTTACAGTGTATTTCAGTATGTTGCAGTATGTTGCAGTATATTTCAGTATGTAGCACTGTATTTCAGTATGTTGCAGTATATTTCAATATGTTACAGTGTATTTCAGTATGTTGCAGTATATTTCAGTGAGTTGCAGTGTATTTCAGTGTGCTACAGCATATTTCAGTATGTTACAGTATATTGCAATGTGTCGCAGTATATTTCAGTATGTTACAGTGTATTTCAGTATGTTGCAGTATATTTCAGTGTGTTACATTATATTCCAGTACTTTACAGTACATTTCCGTATATTACACTATATTTCAGTGAGTTACAGTATGTTTCAGCGAGTTACACTATATTTCAATGTGTTGCAGTGGATTTCAATGTATTACAGCGTATTTCAGTATGTTGTAGTATGTTGCAGTGTATTTCAGTATTTTGTAGTATTTTTCAATGTGTTACAGTATATTTCAGTATATTACCGTATATTTAGGTATGTTGCAGTATATTTCAATGTATTCCAGTGTATGTCAAAATGTTGTAGTATTTTGCAGTGTATTTCAGTATGTTACAGTGTATTTCAGTATTTTGCAGTGTATTTCAGTATGTTGCAGTATATTTTAGTATGTTGCAGCATGTTGCACTGTGTTGCAGTATATTTCAGTATGTAGCAGTGTATTTCAGTGTTTTGCAGTTTATTTCAGTGTGTTACAGTATTTTGCAGTGTTTTTCAGTGTGTTGCAGTGTATTTCAGTATGTTGCAGTATTTTTCAATGTGTTACAGTATATTTCGGTATATTACCGTATATTTAGGTATGTTGCAGTATATTTCAATGTGTTGCAGTGTGTTTCAAAATGTTGTAGTATGTTGCAGTGTATTTCAGTTTGTTACAGTGTATTTCAGTATGTTGCAGTATGTTGCAGTATATTTCAGTATGTAGCACTGTATTTCAGTGAGTTGCAGTGTATTTCAATGTGCTACAGCATATTTCGGTATGTTACAGTATATTGCAATGTGTCGCAGTTCATTTCAGTATGTTGCAGTGATTTTCAATGTGTGACAGTATATTTCAGTAGTTTACCATATATTTCGGCACATTGCAGTATATTTCACTGTGTTGCAGTGTATTTCAATATGTTACAGTGTATTTTAGTATGTTTCAGTATGTTGCAGTGTGTTGCCGTATATTTCAGTACGTAGCAGTGTATTTCAGTATGTTGCAGTATATTTCAGTATGTTACAGTGTATTTCAGTATTTTGCAGTGTATTTTAGTATGTTGCAGTATATTTTAGTATATTGCAGTATGTTGCAGTGTGTTGCAGTATATTTCAGTATATAGCAGTGTATTTCAGTATTTTGCAGTATATTTCAATGTGTTGCAGTGTATTTCATTATGTTACAGTGTATTTTAGTATGTTGCAGTATGTTGCAGTGTGTTGCAGTATATTTCAGTATGTAGCAGTATATTTCAGTATGTTGCAGTATATTTCAGTATGTTACAGCGTATTTCAGTGTTTTGCAGTGTATTTCAGTATGTTGCAGTATATTTTAGTATGTTGCAGTATGTTGCCGTGTGTTGCAGTATATTTCAGTGTGTAGCAGTGTATTTCAATATTTTGCAGTATATTTCAATGTGTTGCAGTGTATTTCAATATGTTACAGTGTATTTTAGTATGTTGCAGTATGTTGCAGTGAGTTGCAGTATATTTCAGTATGTAGGAGTGTACTTCAGTATGTTGCAGTATATTTCAGTATGTTACAGTGTATTTCAGTATTTTGCAGTGTATTTCAGTATGTTGCAGTATATTTTAGTATGTTGCAGTATGTTGCAGTGTGTTGCAGTATATTTAAGTATGTAGCAGTGTATTTCATTATTTTGCAGTATATTTCAGTGTGTTACAGTATTTTGCAGTGTTTTTCAGTGTGTTGCAGTGTATTTCAGTATGTTGCAGTTTTTTTCAATGTGTAACAGTTTATTTTGGTATATTACCGTATATTTAGGTATGTTGCAGCATATTTCAATGTGTTGCAGTGTCTTTCAATATGTTGTAGTATGTTGCAGTGTATTTCAGTATGTTACAGTGTATTTCAGTATGTTGCAGTATGTTGCAGTATATTTCAGTATGTAGCACTGTATTTCAGTATGTTGCAGTATATTTCAATATGTTACAGTGTATTTCAGTATGTTGCAGTATATTTCAGTGAGTTGCAGTGTATTTCAGTGTGCTACAGCATATTTCAGTATGTTACAGTATATTGCAATGTGTCGCAGTATATTTCAGTATGTTGCAGTATATTTCAGTATGTAGCAGTGTATTTCAGTATAATGCAGTGTATTTCAGCAGGCTACAGCATATTTCAGTATGCTGCAGTATATTGCAATGTGCCGAAGTATATTTCAGTATGTTGCCGTATGTTTAAGTGTGTTGCAGAATACTTCAATGTGTTGCAGTGTACTTCAATACGTTCCAGTGTATTTCAGGATCTTGTAGGATGTTTTGGTGTATTTCAGTATGTTACAGTGTATTTCAGTATGTTGCAGGATGTTGCAGTTTATTTCAGTATGTTACAGTGTATTTCAGTATGTTGCTGTATATTTCAGTGTGTTACATTATATTCCAGTATTTTACAGTACATTTCCGTATATTACACTATATTTCAGTGAGTTACAGTATGTTTCAGCGAGTTACAGTATATTTCAATGTGTTGCAGTGGATTTCAATGTCTTACAGCGTATTTCAGTATGTTGTAGTATGTTGCAGTGTATTTCAGTATTTTGTAGTATTTTTCAATGTGTTACAGTATATTTCAGTATATTACCGTATATTTAGGTATGTTGCAGTATATTTCAATGTGTTGCAGTGTATTTCAAAATCTTGTAGTATTTTGCAGTGTATTTCAGTATGTTACAGTGTATTTCAGTATTTAGCAGTGTATTTCAGTATGTTGCAGTATATTTTAGTATGTTGCAGTATGTTGCACTGTGTTGCAGTATATTTCAGTATGTAGCAGTGTATTTCAGTATTTTGCAGTATATTTCAGTGTGTTACAGTATTTTGCAGTGTTTTTCACTGTGTTGCAGTGTATTTCAGTATGTTGCAGTATTTTTCAATGTGTTACAGTATATTTTGGTATATTACCGTATATTTAGGTATGTTGCAGTATATTTCAATGTGTTGCAGTGTGTTTCAAAATGTTGTAGTATGTTGCAGTGTATTTCAGTTTGTTACAGTGTATTTCAGTATGTTGCAGTATGTTGCAGTATATTTCAGTATGTAGCACTGTATTTCAGTGAGTTGCAGTGTATTTCAATGTGCTACAGCATATTTCGGTATGTTACAGTATATTGCAATGTGTCGCAGTTCATTTCAGTATGTTGCAGTAATTTTCAATGTGTGACAGTGTATTTCAGTAGTTTACCATATATTTCGGCACATTGCAGTATATTTCACTGTGTTGCAGTGTATTTCAATATGTTACAGTGTATTTTAGTATGTTTCAGTATGTTGCAGTGTGTTGCCGTATATTTCAGTATGTAGCAGTGTATTTCAGTATGTTGCAGTATATTTCAGTATGTTACAGTGTATTTCAGTATTTTGCAGTGTATTTCAGTATGTTGCAGTATATTTTAGTATGTTGCAGTATGTTGCAGTGTGTTGCAGTATATTTCAGTATATAACAGTGTATTTCAGTATTTTGCAGTATATTTCAATGTGTTGCAGTGTATTTCATTATGTTACAGTGTATTTTAGTATGTTGCAGTATGTTGCAGTGTGTTGCAGTATATTTCAGTATGTAGCAGTATATTTCAGTATGTTGCAGTATATTTCAGTATGTTACAGCGTATTTCAGTGTTTTGCAGTGTATTTCAGTATGTTGCAGTATATTTTAGTATGTTGCAGTATGTTGCCGTGTGTTGCAGTATATTTCAGTGTGTAGCAGCGTATTTCAATATTTTGCAGTATATTTCAATGTGTTGCAGTGTATTTCAAAATGTTACAGTGTATTTTAGTATGTTGCAGTATGTTGCAGTGAGTTGCAGTATATTTCAGTATGTAGGAGTGTACTTCAGTATGTTGCAGTATATTTCAGTATGTTACAGTGTATTTCAGTATTTTGCAGTGTATTTCGGTATGTTGCAGTATATTTTAGTATGTTGCAGTATGTTGCAGTGTGTTGCAGTATATTTAAGTATGTAGCAGTGTATTTCAGTATTTTGCAGTATATTTCAGTGTGTTACAGTATTTTGCAGTGTTTTTCAGTGTGTTGCAGTGTATTTCAGTATGTTGCAGTATTTTTCAATGTGTAACAGTTTATTTTGGTATATTACCGTATATTTAGGTATGTTGCAGCATATTTCAATGTGTTGCAGTGTCTTTCAATATGTTGTAGTATGTTGCAGTGTATTTCAGTATGTTACAGTGTATTTCAGTATGTTGCAGTATGTTGCAGTATATTTCAGTATGTAGCACTGTATTTCAGTATGTTGCAGTATATTTCAATATGTTACAGTGTATTTCAGTATGTTGCAGTATATTTCAGTGAGTTGCAGTGTATTTCAGTGTGCTACAGCATATTTCAGTATGTTACAGTATATTGCAATGTGTCGCAGTATATTTCAGTATGTTGCAGTATATTTCAGTATGTAGCAGTGTATTTCAGTATAATGCAGTGTATTTCAGTAGGCTACAGCATATTTCAGTATGCTGCAGTATATTGCAATGTGCCGAAGTATATTTCAGTATGTTGCCGTATGTTTAAGTGTGTTGCAGAATACTTCAATGTGTTGCAGTGTACTTCAATACGTTACAGTGTATTTCAGTATCTTGTAGGATGTTGCGGTGTATTTCAGTATGTTACAGTGTACTTCAGTATGTTGCAGGATGTTGCAGTTTATTTCAGTATGTTACAGTGTATTTCAGTATGTTGCAGTATGTTGCAGTATATTTCAGTATGTAGCACTGTATTTCAGTGAGTTGCAGTGTATTTCAATGTGCTACAGCATATTTCGGTATGTTACAGTATATTGCAATGTGTCGCAGTTCATTTCAGTATGTTGCAGTGATTTTCAATGTGTGACAGTATATTTCAGTAGTTTACCATATATTTCGGCACATTGCAGTATATTTCACTGTGTTGCAGTGTATTTCAATATGTTACAGTGTATTTTAGTATGTTTCAGTATGTTGCAGTGTGTTGCCGTATATTTCAGTATGTAGCAGTGTATTTCAGTATGTTGCAGTATATTTCAGTATGTTACAGTGTATTTCAGTATTTTGCAGTGTATTTTAGTATGTTGCAGTATATTTTAGTATGTTGCAGTATGTTGCAGTGTGTTGCAGTATATTTCAGTATATAGCAGTGTATTTCAGTATTTTGCAGTATATTTCAATGTGTTGCAGTGTATTTCATTATGTTACAGTGTATTTTAGTATGTTGCAGTATGTTGCAGTGTGTTGCAGTATATTTCAGTATGTAGCAGTATATTTCAGTATGTTGCAGTATATTTCAGTATGTTACAGCGTATTTCAGTGTTTTGCAGTGTATTTCAGTATGTTGCAGTATATTTTAGTATGTTGCAGTATGTTGCCGTGTGTTGCAGTATATTTCAGTGTGTAGCAGTGTATTTCAATATTTTGCAGTATATTTCAATGTGTTGCAGTGTATTTCAATATGTTACAGTGTATTTTAGTATGTTGCAGTATGTTGCAGTGAGTTGCAGTATATTTCAGTATGTAGGAGTGTACTTCAGTATGTTGCAGTATATTTCAGTATGTTACAGTGTATTTCAGTATGTTACAGTGTATTTCAGTATGTTGCAGTATATTTCAGTGTGTTACATTATATTCCAGTACTTTACAGTACATTTCCGTATATTACACTATATTTCAGTGAGTTACAGTATGTTTCAGCGAGTTACACTATATTTCAATGTGTTGCAGTGGATTTCAATGTATTACAGCGTATTTCAGTATGTTGTAGTATGTTGCAGTGTATTTCAGTATTTTGTAGTATTTTTCAATGTGTTACAGTATATTTCAGTATATTACCGTATATTTAGGTATGTTGCAGTATATTTCAATGTATTCCAGTGTATGTCAAAATGTTGTAGTATTTTGCAGTGTATTTCAGTATGTTACAGTGTATTTCAGTATTTTGCAGTGTATTTCAGTATGTTGCAGTATATTTTAGTATGTTGCAGCATGTTGCACTGTGTTGCAGTATATTTCAGTATGTAGCAGTGTATTTCAGTGTTTTGCAGTTTATTTCAGTGTGTTACAGTATTTTGCAGTGTTTTTCAGTGTGTTGCAGTATATTTCAGTATGTTACAGCGTATATCAGTGTTTTGCAGTGTATTTCAGTATGTTGCAGTATATTTTAGTATGTTGCAGTATGTTGCCGTGTGTTGCAGTATATTTCAGTGTGTAGCAGTGTATTTCAATATTTTGCAGTATATTTCAATGTGTTGCAGTGTATTTCAATATGTTACAGTGTATTTTAGTATGTTGCAGTATGTTGCAGTGAGTTGCAGTATATTTCAGTATGTAGGAGTGTACTTCAGTATGTTGCAGTATATTTCAGTATGTTACAGTGTATTTCAGTATTTTGCAGTGTATTTCAGTATGTTGCAGTATATTTTAGTATGTTGCAGTATGTTGCAGTGTGTTGCAGTATATTTAAGTATGTAGCAGTGTATTTCAGTATTTTGCAGTATATTTCAGTGTGTTACAGTATTTTGCAGTGTTTTTCAGTGTGTTGCAGTGTATTTCAGTATGTTGCAGTATTTTTCAATGTGTAACAGTTTATTTTGGTATATTACCGTATATTTAGGTATGTTGCAGCATATTTCAATGTGTTGCAGTGTCTTTCAATATGTTGTAGTATGTTGCAGTGTATTTCAGTATGTTACAGTGTATTTCAGTATGTTGCAGTATGTTGCAGTATATTTCAGTATGTAGCACTGTATTTCAGTATGTTGCAGTATATTTCAATATGTTACAGTGTATTTCAGTATGTTGCAGTATATTTCAGTGAGTTGCAGTGTATTTCAGTGTGCTACAGCATATTTCAGTATGTTACAGTATATTGCAATGTGTCGCAGTATATTTCAGTATGTTGCAGTATATTTCAGTATGTAGCAGTGTATTTCAGTATAATGCAGTGTATTTCAGTAGGCTACAGCATATTTCAGTATGCTGCAGTATATTGCAATGTGCCGAAGTATATTTCAGTATGTTGCCGTATGTTTAAGTGTGTTGCAGAATACTTCAATGTGTTGCAGTGTACTTCAATACGTTACAGTGTATTTCAGTATCTTGTAGGATGTTGCGGTGTATTTCAGTATGTTACAGTGTACTTCAGTATGTTGCAGGATGTTGCAGTTTATTTCAGTATGTTACAGTGTATTTCAGTATGTTGCAGTATGTTGCAGTATATTTCAGTATGTAGCACTGTATTTCAGTGAGTTGCAGTGTATTTCAATGTGCTACAGCATATTTCGGTATGTTACAGTATATTGCAATGTGTCGCAGTTCATTTCAGTATGTTGCAGTGATTTTCAATGTGTGACAGTATATTTCAGTAGTTTACCATATATTTCGGCACATTGCAGTATATTTCACTGTGTTGCAGTGTATTTCAATATGTTACAGTGTATTTTAGTATGTTTCAGTATGTTGCAGTGTGTTGCCGTATATTTCAGTATGTAGCAGTGTATTTCAGTATGTTGCAGTATATTTCAGTATGTTACAGTGTATTTCAGTATTTTGCAGTGTATTTTAGTATGTTGCAGTATATTTTAGTATGTTGCAGTATGTTGCAGTGTGTTGCAGTATATTTCAGTATATAGCAGTGTATTTCAGTATTTTGCAGTATATTTCAATGTGTTGCAGTGTATTTCATTATGTTACAGTGTATTTTAGTATGTTGCAGTATGTTGCAGTGTGTTGCAGTATATTTCAGTATGTAGCAGTATATTTCAGTATGTTGCAGTATATTTCAGTATGTTACAGCGTATTTCAGTGTTTTGCAGTGTATTTCAGTATGTTGCAGTATATTTTAGTATGTTGCAGTATGTTGCCGTGTGTTGCAGTATATTTCAGTGTGTAGCAGTGTATTTCAATATTTTGCAGTATATTTCAATGTGTTGCAGTGTATTTCAATATGTTACAGTGTATTTTAGTATGTTGCAGTATGTTGCAGTGAGTTGCAGTATATTTCAGTATGTAGGAGTGTACTTCAGTATGTTGCAGTATATTTCAGTATGTTACAGTGTATTTCAGTATGTTACAGTGTATTTCAGTATGTTGCAGTATATTTCAGTGTGTTACATTATATTCCAGTACTTTACAGTACATTTCCGTATATTACACTATATTTCAGTGAGTTACAGTATGTTTCAGCGAGTTACACTATATTTCAATGTGTTGCAGTGGATTTCAATGTATTACAGCGTATTTCAGTATGTTGTAGTATGTTGCAGTGTATTTCAGTATTTTGTAGTATTTTTCAATGTGTTACAGTATATTTCAGTATATTACCGTATATTTAGGTATGTTGCAGTATATTTCAATGTATTCCAGTGTATGTCAAAATGTTGTAGTATTTTGCAGTGTATTTCAGTATGTTACAGTGTATTTCAGTATTTTGCAGTGTATTTCAGTATGTTGCAGTATATTTTAGTATGTTGCAGCATGTTGCACTGTGTTGCAGTATATTTCAGTATGTAGCAGTGTATTTCAGTGTTTTGCAGTTTATTTCAGTGTGTTACAGTATTTTGCAGTGTTTTTCAGTGTGTTGCAGTATATTTCAGTATGTTACAGCGTATTTCAGTGTTTTGCAGTGTATTTCAGTATGTTGCAGTATATTTTAGTATGTTGCAGTATGTTGCCGTGTGTTGCAGTATATTTCAGTGTGTAGCAGTGTATTTCAATATTTTGCAGTATATTTCAATGTGTTGCAGTGTATTTCAATATGTTACAGTGTATTTTAGTATGTTGCAGTATGTTGCAGTGAGTTGCAGTATATTTCAGTATGTAGGAGTGTACTTCAGTATGTTGCAGTATATTTCAGTATGTTACAGTGTATTTCAGTATTTTGCAGTGTATTTCAGTATGTTGCAGTATATTTTAGTATGTTGCAGTATGTTGCAGTGTGTTGCAGTATATTTAAGTATGTAGCAGTGTATTTCAGTATTTTGCAGTATATTTCAGTGTGTTACAGTATTTTGCAGTGTTTTTCAGTGTGTTGCAGTGTATTTCAGTATGTTGCAGTATTTTTCAATGTGTAACAGTTTATTTTGGTATATTACCGTATATTTAGGTATGTTGCAGCATATTTCAATGTGTTGCAGTGTCTTTCAATATGTTGTAGTATGTTGCAGTGTATTTCAGTATGTTACAGTGTATTTCAGTATGTTGCAGTATGTTGCAGTATATTTCAGTATGTAGCACTGTATTTCAGTATGTTGCAGTATATTTCAATATGTTACAGTGTATTTCAGTATGTTGCAGTATATTTCAGTGAGTTGCAGTGTATTTCAGTGTGCTACAGCATATTTCAGTATGTTACAGTATATTGCAATGTGTCGCAGTATATTTCAGTATGTTGCAGTATATTTCAGTATGTAGCAGTGTATTTCAGTATAATGCAGTGTATTTCAGTAGGCTACAGCATATTTCAGTATGCTGCAGTATATTGCAATGTGCCGAAGTATATTTCAGTATGTTGCCGTATGTTTAAGTGTGTTGCAGAATACTTCAATGTGTTGCAGTGTACTTCAATACAGTACAGTGTATTTCAGTATCTTGTAGGATGTTGCGGTGTATTTCAGTATGTTACAGTGTACTTCAGTATGTTGCAGGATGTTGCAGTTTATTTCAGTATGTTACAGTGTATTTCAGTATGTTGCAGTATGTTGCAGTATATTTCAGTATGTAGCACTGTATTTCAGTGAGTTGCAGTGTATTTCAATGTGCTACAGCATATTTCGGTATGTTACAGTATATTGCAATGTGTCGCAGTTCATTTCAGTATGTTGCAGTGATTTTCAATGTGTGACAGTATATTTCAGTAGTTTACCATATATTTCGGCACATTGCAGTATATTTCACTGTGTTGCAGTGTATTTCAATATGTTACAGTGTATTTTAGTATGTTTCAGTATGTTGCAGTGTGTTGCCATATATTTCAGTATGTAGCAGTGTATTTCAGTATGTTGCAGTATATTTCAGTATGTTACAGTGTATTTCAGTATTTTGCAGTGTATTTTAGTATGTTGCAATATATTTTAGTATGTTGCAGTATGTTGCAGTGTGTTGCAGTATATTTCAGTATATAGCAGTGTATTTCAGTATTTTGCAGTATATTTCAATGTGTTGCAGTGTATTTCATTATGTTACAGTGTATTTTAGTATGTTGCAGTATGTTGCAGTGTGTTGCAGTATATTTCAGTATGTAGCAGTATATTTCAGTATGTTGCAGTATATTTCAGTATGTTACAGCGTATTTCAGTGTTTTGCAGTGTATTTCAGTATGTTGCAGTATATTTTAGTATGTTGCAGTATGTTGCCGTGTGTTGCAGTATATTTCAGTGTGTAGCAGTGTATTTCAATATTTTGCAGTATATTTCAATGTGTTGCAGTGTATTTCAATATGTTACAGTGTATTTTAGTATGTTGCAGTATGTTGCAGTGAGTTGCAGTATATTTCAGTATGTAGGAGTGTACTTCAGTATGTTGCAGTATATTTCAGTATGTTACAGTGTATTTCAGTATGTTACAGTGTATTTCAGTATGTTGCAGTATATTTCAGTGTGTTACATTATATTCCAGTACTTTACAGTACATTTCCGTATATTACACTATATTTCAGTGAGTTACAGTATGTTTCAGCGAGTTACACTATATTTCAATGTGTTGCAGTGGATTTCAATGTATTACAGCGTATTTCAGTATGTTGTAGTATGTTGCAGTGTATTTCAGTATTTTGTAGTATTTTTCAATGTGTTACAGTATATTTCAGTATATTACCGTATATTTAGGTATGTTGCAGTATATTTCAATGTATTCCAGTGTATGTCAAAATGTTGCAGTATGTTGCAGTATATTTAAGTATGTAGCAGTGTATTTCAGTGTTTTGCAGTTTATTTCAGTGTGTTACAGTATTTTGCAGTGTTTTTCAGTGTGTTGCAGTGTATTTCAGTATGTTGCAGTATTTTTCAATGTGTTACAGTATATTTTGGTATATTACCGTATATTTAGGTATGTTGCAGTATATTTCAATGTGTTGCAGTGTGTTTCAAAATGTTGTAGTATGTTGCAGTGTATTTCAGTTTGTTACAGTGTATTTCAGTATGTTGCAGTATGTTGCAGTATATTTCAGTATGTAGCACTGTATTTCAGTGAGTTGCAGTGTATTTCATTGTGCTACAGCATATTTCGGTATGTTACAGTATATTGCAATGTGTCGCAGTATATTTCAGTATGTTGCAGTATTTTTCAATGTGTGACAGTATATTTCAGTAGTTTACCATACATTTCGGCACATTGCAGTATATTTCACTGTGTTGCAGTGTATTTCAATATGTTACAGTGTATTTTAGTATGTTTCAGTATGTTGCAGTGTGTTGCCGTATATTTCAGTATGTAGCAGTGTATTTCAGTATGTTGCAGTATATTTCAGTATGTTACAGTGTATTTCAGTATTTTGCAGTGTATTTCAGTATGTTGCAGTATATTTTAGTATGTTGCAGTATGTTGCAGTGTGTTGCAGTATATATCAGTATATAGCAGTGTATTTCAGTATTTTGCAGTATATTTCAATGTGTTGCAGTGTATTTCATTATGTTACAGTGTGTTTTAGTATGTTGCAGTATGTTGCAGTGTGTTGCAGTATATTTCAGTATGTAGCAGTATATTTCAGTATGTTGCAGTATATTTCAGTATGTTACAGTGTATTTCAGTATTTTGCAGTGTATTTCAGTATGTTGCAGTATATTTTAGTATGTTGCAGTATGTTGCCGTGTGTTGCAGTATATTTCAGTGTGTAGCAGTGTATTTCAATATTTTGCAGTATATTTCAATGTGTTGCAGTGTATTTCAATATGTTACAGTGTATTTTAGTATGTTGCAGTATGTTGCAGTGAGTTGCAGTATATTTCAGTATGTAGGAGTGTACTTCAGTATGTTGCAGTATATTTCAGTATGTTACAGTGTATTTCAGTATTTTGCAGTGTATTTCAGTATGTTGCAGTATATTTTAGTATGTTGCAGTATGTTGCAGTGTGTTGTAGTATATTTCAGTATGTAGCAGTGTATTTCAGTATTTTGCAGTATATTTCAGTGTGTTACAGTATTTTGCAGTGTTCTTCAGTGTGTTGCAGTGTATTTCAGTATGTTGCAGTATTTTTCAATGTGTTACAGTATATTTTGGTATATTACCGTATATTTAGGTATGTTGCAGTATATTTCAATGTGTTGCAGTGTGTTTCAAAATGTTGTAGTATGTTGCAGTGTATTTCAGTTTGTTACAGTGTATTTCAGTATGTTGCAGTATGTTGCAGTATATTTCAGTATGTAGCACTGTATTTCAGTGAGTTGCAGTGTATTTCAATGTGCTACAGCACATTTCGGTATGTTACAGTATATTGCAATGTGTCGCAGTTCATTTCAGTATGTTGCAGTGATTTTCAATGTGTGACAGTATATTTCAGTAGTTTACCATATATTTCGGCACATTGCAGTATATTTCACTGTGTTGCAGTGTATTTCAATATGTTACAGTGTATTTTAGTATGTTTCAGTATGTTGCAGTGTGTTGCCGTATATTTCAGTATGTAGCAGTGTATTTCAGTATGTTGCAGTATATTTCAGTGTTTTACAGTGTATTTCAGTATTTTGCAGTGTATTTTAGTATGTTGCAGTATATTTTAGTATGTTGCAGTATGTTGCAGTGTGTTGCAGTATATTTCAGTATATAGCAGTGTATTTCAGTATTTTGCAGTATATTTCAATGTGTTGCAGTGTATTTCATTATGTTACAGTGTATTTTAGTATGTTGCAGTATGTTGCAGTGTGTTGCAGTATATTTCAGTATGTAGCAGTATATTTCAGTATATTTCAGTATGTTACAGCGTATTTCAGTGTTTTGCAGTGTATTTCAGTATGTTGCAGTATATTTTAGTATGTTGCAGTATGTTGCCGTGTGTTGCAGTATATTTCAGTGTGTAGCAGTGTACTTCAATATTTTGCAGTATATTTCAATGTGTTGCAGTGTATTTCAATATGTTACAGTGTATTTTAGTATGTTGCAGTATGTTGCAGTGAGTTGCAGTATATTTCAGTATGTAGGAGTGTACTTCAGTATGTTGCAGTATATTTCAGTATGTTACAGTGTGTTTCAGTATTTTGCAGTGTATTTCAGTATGTTGCAGTATATTTTAGTATGTTGCAGTATGTTGCAGTGTGTTGCAGTATATTTAAGTATGTAGCAGTGTATTTCAGTATTTTGCAGTATATTTCAGTGTGTTACAGTATTTTGCAGTGTTTTTCAGTGTGTTGCAGTGTATTTCAGTATGTTGCAGTATTTTTCAATGTGTAACAGTTTATTTTGGTATATTACCGTATATTTAGGTATGTTGCAGCATATTTCAATGTGTTGCAGTGTCTTTCAATATGTTGTAGTATGTTGCAGTGTATTTCAGTATGTTACAGTGTATTTCAGTATGTTGCAGTATGTTGCAGTATATTTCAGTATGTAGCACTGTATTTCAGTATGTTGCAGTATATTTCAATATGTTACAGTGTATTTCAGTATGTTGCAGTATATTTCAGTGAGTTGCAGTGTATTTCAGTGTGCTACAGCATATTTCAGTATGTTACAGTATATTGCAATGTGTCGCAGTATATTTCAGTATGTTGCAGTATATTTCAGTATGTAGCAGTGTATTTCAGTATAATGCAGTGTATTTCAGTAGGCTACAGCATATTTCAGTATGCTGCAGTATATTGCAATGTGCCGAAGTATATTTCAGTATGTTGCCGTATGTTTAAGTGTGTTGCAGAATACTTCAATGTGTTGCAGTGTACTTCAATACGTTACAGTGTATTTCAGTATCTTGTAGGATGTTGCGGTGTATTTCAGTATGTTACAGTGTATTTCAGTATGTTGCAGGATGTTGCAGTTTATTTCAGTATGTTACAGTGTATTTCAGTATGTTGCAGTATGTTGCAGTATGTTGCAGTATATTTCAGTATGTAGCACTGTATTTCAGTGAGTTGCAGTGTATTTCAATGTGCTACAGCATATTTCGGTATGTTACAGTATATTGCAATGTGTCGCAGTTCATTTCAGTATGTTGCAGTGATTTTCAATGTGTGACAGTATATTTCAGTAGTTTACCATATATTTCGGCACATTGCAGTATATTTCACTGTGTTGCAGTGTATTTCAATATGTTACAGTGTATTTTAGTATGTTTCAGTATGTTGCAGTGTGTTGCCGTATATTTCAGTATGTAGCAGTGTATTTCAGTATGTTGCAGTATATTTCAGTATGTTACAGTGTATTTCAGTATATTGCAGTGTATTTTAGTATGTTGCAGTATATTTTAGTATGTTGCAGTATGTTGCAGTGTGTTGCAGTATATTTCAGTGTGTAGCAGTGTATTTCAATATTTTGCAGTATATTTCAATGTGTTGCAGTGTATTTCAATATGTTACAGTGTATTTTAGTATGTTGCAGTATGTTGCAGTGAGTTGCAGTATATTTCAGTATGTAGGAGTGTACTTCAGTATGTTGCAGTATATTTCAGTATGTTACAGTGTATTTCAGTATTTTGCAGTGTATTTCAGTATGTTGCAGTATATTTTAGTATGTTGCAGTATGTTGCAGTGTGTTGCAGTATATTTAAGTATGTAGCAGTGTATTTCAGTATTTTGCAGTATATTTCAGTGTGTTACAGTATTTTGCAGTGTTTTTCAGTGTGTTGCAGTGTATTTCAGTATGTTGCAGTATTTTTCAATGTGTAACAGTTTATTTTGGTATATTGCCGTATATTTAGGTATGTTGCAGCATATTTCAATGTGTTGCAGTGTCTTTCAATATGTTGTAGTATGTTGCAGTGTATTTCAGTATGTTACAGTGTATTTCAGTATGTTGCAGTATGTTGCAGTATATTTCAGTATGTAGCACTGTATTTCAGTATGTTGCAGTATATTTCAATATGTTACAGTGTATTTCAGTATGTTGCAGTATATTTCAGTGAGTTGCAGTGTATTTCAGTGTGCTACAGCATATTTCAGTATGTTACAGTATATTGCAATGTGTCGCAGTATATTTCAGTATGTTGCAGTATATTTCAGTATGTAGCAGTGTATTTCAGTATAATGCAGTGTATTTCAGCAGGCTACAGCATATTTCAGTATGCTGCAGTTTATTGCAATGTGCCGAAGTATATTTCAGTATGTTGCCGTATGTTTAAGTGTGTTGCAGAATACTTCAATGTGTTGCAGTGTACTTCAATATGTTACAGTGTATTTTAGTATGTTTCAGTATGTTGCAGTGTGTTGCAGTATATTTCAGTATGTAGCAGTATATTTCAGTATGTTGCAGTATATTTCATTATGTTACAGTGTATTTCAGTATTTTGCAGTGTATTTTAGTATGTTGCAATATATTTTAGTATGTTGCAGTATGTTGCAGTGTGTTGCAGTATATTTCAGTATATAGCAGTGTATTTCAGTATTTTGCAGTATATTTCAATGTGTTGCAGTGTATTTCATTATGTTACAGTGTATTTTAGTATGTTGCAGTATGTTGCAGTGTGTTGCAGTATATTTCAGTATGTAGCAGTATATTTCAGTATGTTGCAGTATATTTCAGTATGTTACAGCGTATTTCAGTGTTTTGCAGTGTATTTCAGTATGTTGCAGTATATTTTAGTATGTTGCAGTATGTTGCCGTGTGTTGCAGTATATTTCAGTGTGTAGCAGTGTATTTCAATATTTTGCAGTATATTTCAATGTGTTGCAGTGTATTTCAATATGTTACAGTGTATTTTAGTATGTTGCAGTATGTTGCAGTGAGTTGCAGTATATTTCAGTATGTAGGAGTGTACTTCAGTATGTTGCAGTATATTTCAGTATGTTACAGTGTATTTCAGTATGTTACAGTGTATTTCAGTATGTTGCAGTATATTTCAGTGTGTTACATTATATTCCAGTACTTTACAGTACATTTCCGTATATTACACTATATTTCAGTGAGTTACAGTATGTTTCAGCGAGTTACACTATATTTCAATGTGTTGCAGTGGATTTCAATGTATTACAGCGTATTTCAGTATGTTGTAGTATGTTGCAGTGTATTTCAGTATTTTGTAGTATTTTTCAATGTGTTACAGTATATTTCAGTATATTACCGTATATTTAGGTATGTTGCAGTATATTTCAATGTATTCCAGTGTATGTCAAAATGTTGTAGTATTTTGCAGTGTATTTCAGTATGTTACAGTGTATTTCAGTATTTTGCAGTGTATTTCAGTATGTTGCAGTATATTTCAGTATGTTGCAGCATGTTGCACTGTGTTGCAGTATATTTAAGTATGTAGCAGTGTATTTCAGTGTTTTGCAGTTTATTTCAGTGTGTTACAGTATTTTGCAGTGTTTTTCAGTGTGTTGCAGTGTATTTCAGTATGTTGCAGTATTTTTCAATGTGTTACAGTATATTTTGGTATATTACCGTATATTTAGGTATGTTGCAGTATATTTCAATGTGTTGCAGTGTGTTTCAAAATGTTGTAGTATGTTGCAGTGTATTTCAGTTTGTTACAGTGTATTTCAGTATGTTGCAGTATGTTGCAGTATATTTCAGTATGTAGCACTGTATTTCAGTGAGTTGCAGTGTATTTCATTGTGCTACAGCATATTTCGGTATGTTACAGTATATTGCAATCTGTCGCAGTATATTTCAGTATGTTGCAGTATTTTTCAATGTGTGACAGTATATTTCAGTAGTTTACCATACATTTCGGCACATTGCAGTATATTTCACTGTGTTGCAGTGTATTTCAATATGTTACAGTGTATTTTAGTATGTTTCAGTATGTTGCAGTGTGTTGCCGTATATTTCAGTATGTAGCAGTGTATTTCAGTATGTTGCAGTATATTTCAGTATGTTACAGTGTATTTCAGTATTTTGCAGTGTATTTCAGTATGTTGCAGTATATTTTAGTATGTTGCAGTATGTTGCAGTGTGTTGCAGTATATATCAGTATATAGCAGTGTATTTCAGTATTTTGCAGTATATTTCAATGTGTTGCAGTGTATTTCATTATGTTACAGTGTGTTTTAGTATGTTGCAGTATGTTGCAGTGTGTTGCAGTATATGTCAGTATGTAGCAGTATATTTCAGTATGTTGCAGTATATTTCAGTATGTTACAGTGTATTTCAGTATTTTGCAGTGTATTTCAGTATGTTGCAGTATATTTTAGTATGTTGCAGTATGTTGCCGTGTGTTGCAGTATATTTCAGTGTGTAGCAGTGTATTTCAATATTTTGCAGTATATTTCAATGTGTTGCAGTGTATTTCAATATGTTACAGTGTATTTTAGTATGTTGCAGTATGTTGCAGTGAGTTGCAGTATATTTCAGTATGTAGGAGTGTACTTCAGTATGTTGCAGTATATTTCAGTATGTTACAGTGTATTTCAGTATTTTGCAGTGTATTTCAGTATGTTGCAGTATATTTTAGTATGTTGCAGTATGTTGCAGTGTGTTGTAGTATATTTCAGTATGTAGCAGTGTATTTCAGTATTTTGCAGTATATTTCAGTGTGTTACAGTATTTTGCAGTGTTCTTCAGTGTGTTGCAGTGTATTTCAGTATGTTGCAGTATTTTTCAATGTGTTACAGTATATTTTGGTATATTACCGTATATTTAGGTATGTTGCAGTATATTTCAATGTGTTGCAGTGTGTTTCAAAATGTTGTAGTATGTTGCAGTGTATTTCAGTTTGTTACAGTGTATTTCAGTATGTTGCAGTATGTTGCAGTATATTTCAGTATGTAGCACTGTATTTCAGTGAGTTGCAGTGTATTTCAATGTGCTACAGCACATTTCGGTATGTTACAGTATATTGCAATGTGTCGCAGTTCATTTCAGTATGTTGCAGTGATTTTCAATGTGTGACAGTATATTTCAGTGGTTTACCATATATTTCGGCACATTGCAGTATATTTCACTGTGTTGCAGTGTATTTCAATATGTTACAGTGTATTTTAGTATGTTTCAGTATGTTGCAGTGTGTTGCCGTATATTTCAGTATGTAGCAGTGTATTTCAGTATGTTGCAGTATATTTCAGTGTTTTACAGTGTATTTCAGTATTTTGCAGTGTATTTTAGTATGTTGCAGTATATTTTAGTATGTTGCAGTATGTTGCAGTGTGTTGCAGTATATTTCAGTATATAGCAGTGTATTTCAGTATTTTGCAGTATATTTCAATGTGTTGCAGTGTATTTCATTATGTTACAGTGTATTTTAGTATGTTGCAGTATGTTGCAGTGTGTTGCAGTATATTTCAGTATGTAGCAGTATATTTCAGTATATTTCAGTATGTTACAGCGTATTTCAGTGTTTTGCAGTGTA
This sequence comes from Bugula neritina, assembly GCA_964035545.1. Classification (NCBI taxonomy): domain Eukaryota; kingdom Metazoa; phylum Bryozoa; class Gymnolaemata; order Cheilostomatida; family Bugulidae; genus Bugula; species Bugula neritina. The sequence continues at coordinate 271,922 of CAXIUT010000230.1, read as the reverse complement.
TTTCAGTATGTTGCAGTATATTTTAGTATGTTGCAGTATGTTGCCGTGTGTTGCAGTATATTTCAGTGTGTAGCAGTGTACTTCAATATTTTGCAGTATATTTCAATGTGTTGCAGTGTATTTCAATATGTTACAGTGTATTTTAGTATGTTGCAGTATGTTGCAGTGAGTTGCAGTATATTTCAGTATGTAGGAGTGTACTTCAGTATGTTGCAGTATATTTCAGTATGTTGTAGTATGTTGCAGTGTATTTCAGTATTTTGTAGTATTTTTCAATGTGTTACAGTATATTTCAGTATATTACCGTATATTTAGGTATGTTGCAGTATATTTCAATGTATTGCAGTGTATTTCAAAATTTTGTAGTATTTTGCAGTGTATTTCAGTATGTTACAGTGTATTTCAGTATTTAGCAGTGTATTTCAGTATGTTGCAGTATATTTTAGTATGTTGCAGTATGTTGCACTGTGTTGCAGTATATTTCAGTATGTAGCAGTGTATTTCAGTATTTTGCAGTATATTTCAGTGTGTTACAGTATTTTGCAGTGTTCTTCAGTGTGTTGCAGTGTATTTCAGTATGTTGCAGTATTTTTCAATGTGTTACAGTATATTTTGGTATATTACCATATATTTAGGTATGTTGCAGTATATTTCAATGTGTTGCAGTGTGTTTCAAAATGTTGTAGTATGTTGCAGTGTATTTCAGTTTGTTACAGTGTATTTCAGTATGTTGCAGTATGTTGCAGTATATTTCAGTATGTAGCACTGTATTTCAGTGAGTTGCAGTGTATTTCAATGTGCTACAGCATATTTCGGTATGTTACAGTATATTGCAATGTGTCGCAGTTCATTTCAGTATGTTGCAGTAATTTTCAATGTGTGACAGTATATTTCAGTAGTTTACCATATATTTCGGCACATTGCAGTATATTTCACTGTGTTGCAGTGTATTTCAATATGTTACAGTGTATTTTAGTATGTTTCAGTATGTTGCAGTGTGTTGCCGTATATTTCAGTATGTAGCAGTGTATTTCAGTATGTTGCAGTATATTTCAGTATGTTACAGTGTGTTTCAGTATTTTGCAGTGTATTTCAGTATGTTGCAGTATATTTTAGTATGTTGCAGTATGTTGCAGTGTGTTGCAGTATGTTTCAGTATATAGCAGTGTATTTCAGTATTTTGCAGTATATTTCAATGTGTTGCAGTGTATTTCATTATGTTACAGTGTATTTTAGTATGTTGCAGTATGTTGCAGTGTGTTGCAGTATATTTCAGTATGTAGCAGTATATTTCAGTATGTTGCAGTATATTTCAGTATGTTACAGCGTATTTCAGTGTTTTGCAGTGTATTTCAGTATGTTGCAGTATATTTTAGTATGTTGCAGTATGTTGCCGTGTGTTGCAGTATATTTCAGTGTGTAGCAGTGTATTTCAATATTTTGCAGTATATTTCAATGTGTTGCAGTGTATTTCAATATGTTACAGTGTATTTTAGTATGTTGCAGTATGTTGCAGTGAGTTGCAGTATATTTCATTATGTAGGAGTGTACTTCAGTATGTTGCAGTATATTTCAGTATGTTACAGTGTATTTCAGTATTTTGCAGTGTATTTCAGTATGTTGCAGTATATTTTAGTATGTTGCAGTATGTTGCAGTGTGTTGCAGTATATTTAAGTATGTAGCAGTGTATTTCAGTATTTTGCAGTATATTTCAGTGTGTTACAGTATTTTGCAGTGTTTTTCAGTGTGTTGCAGTGTATTTCAGTATGTTGCAGTATTTTTCAATGTGTAACAGTTTATTTTTGTATATTACCGTATATTTAGGTATGTTGCAGCATATTTCAATGTGTTGCAGTGTCTTTCAATATGTTGTAGTATGTTGCAGTGTATTTCAGTATGTTACAGTGTATTTCAGTATGTTGCAGTATGTTGCAGTATATTTCAGTATGTAGCACTGTATTTCAGTATGTTGCAGTATATTTCAATATGTTACAGTGTATTTCAGTATGTTGCAGTATATTTCAGTGAGTTGCAGTGTATTTCAGTGTGCTACAGCATATTTCAGTATGTTACAGTATATTGCAATGTGTCGCAGTATATTTCAGTATGTTGCAGTATATTTCAGTATGTAGCAGTGTATTTCAGTATAATGCAGTGTATTTCAGCAGGCTACAGCATATTTCAGTATGCTGCAGTATATTGCAATGTGCCGAAGTATATTTCAGTATGTTGCCGTATGTTTAAGTGTGTTGCAGAATACTTCAATGTGTTGCAGTGTACTTCAATACGTTCCAGTGTATTTCAGGATCTTGTAGGATGTTGCGGTGTATTTCAGTATGTTACAGTGTATTTCAGTATGTTGCAGGATGTTGCAGTGGATTTCAATGTCTTACAGCGTATTTCAGTATGTTGTAGTATGTTGCAGTGTATTTCAGTATTTTGTAGTATTTTTCAATGTGTTACAGTATATTTCAGTATATTACCGTATATTTAGGTATGTTGCAGTATATTTCAATGTATTGCAGTGTATTTCAAAATGTTGTAGTATTTTGCAGTGTATTTCAGTATGTTACAGTGTATTTCAGTATTTAGCAGTGTATTTCAGTATGTTGCAGTATATTTTAGTATGTTGCAGTATGTTGCACTGTGTTGCAGTATATTTCAGTATGTAGCAGTGTATTTCAGTATTTTGCAGTATATTTCAGTGTGTTACAGTATTTTGCAGTGTTCTTCAGTGTGTTGCAGTGTATTTCAGTATGTTGCAGTATTTTTCAATGTGTTACAGTATATTTTGGTATATTACCGTATATTTAGGTATGTTGCAGTATATTTCAATGTGTTGCAGTGTGTTTCAAAATGTTGTAGTATGTTGCAGTGTATTTCAGTTTGTTACAGTGTATTTCAGTATGTTGCAGTATGTTGCAGTATATTTCAGTATGTAGCACTGTATTTCAGTGAGTTGCAGTGTATTTCAATGTGCTACAGCATATTTCGGTATGTTACAGTATATTGCAATGTGTCGCAGTTCATTTCAGTATGTTGCAGTAATTTTCAATGTGTGACAGTATATTTCAGTAGTTTACCATATATTTCGGCACATTGCAGTATATTTCAGTGTGTTGCAGTGTATTTCAATATGTTACAGTGTATTTTAGTATGTTGCAGTATATTTTAGTATGTTGCAGTATGTTGCAGTGTGTTGCAGTATGTTTCAGTATATAGCAGTGTATTTCAGTATTTTGCAGTATATTTCAATGTGTTGCAGTGTATTTCATTATGTTACAGTGTATTTTAGTATGTTGCAGTATGTTGCAGTGTGTTGCAGTATATTTCAGTATGTAGCAGTATATTTCAGTATGTTGCAGTATATTTCAGTATGTTACAGCGTATTTCAGTGTTTTGCAGTGTATTTCAGTATGTTGCAGTATATTTTAGTATGTTGCAGTATGTTGCCGTGTGTTGCAGTATATTTCAGTGTGTAGCAGTGTATTTCAATATTTTGCAGTATATTTCAATGTGTTGCAGTGTATTTCAATATGTTACAGTGTATTTTAGTATGTTGCAGTATGTTGCAGTGAGTTGCAGTATATTTCAGTATGTAGGAGTGTACTTCAGTATGTTGCAGTATATTTCAGTATGTTACAGTGTATTTCAGTATTTTGCAGTGTATTTCAGTATGTTGCAGTATATTTTAGTATGTTGCAGTATGTTGCAGTGTGTTGCAGTATATTTAAGTATGTAGCAGTGTATTTCAGTATTTTGCAGTATATTTCAGTGTGTTACAGTATTTTGCAGTGTTTTTCAGTGTGTTGCAGTGTATTTCAGTATGTTGCAGTATTTTTCAATGTGTAACAGTTTATTTTGGTATATTACCGTATATTTAGGTATGTTGCAGCATATTTCAATGTGTTGCAGTGTCTTTCAATATGTTGTAGTATGTTGCAGTGTATTTCAGTATGTTACAGTGTATTTCAGTATGTTGCAGTATGTTGCAGTATATTTCAGTATGTAGCACTGTATTTCAGTATGTTGCAGTATATTTCAATATGTTACAGTGTATTTCAGTATGTTGCAGTATATTTCAGTGAGTTGCAGTGTATTTCAGTGTGCTACAGCATATTTCAGTATGTTACAGTATATTGCAATGTGTCGCAGTATATTTCAGTATGTTGCAGTATATTTCAGTATGTAGCAGTGTATTTCAGTATAATGCAGTGTATTTCAGCAGGCTACAGCATATTTCAGTATGCTGCAGTATATTGCAATGTGCCGAAGTATATTTCAGTATGTTGCCGTATGTTTAAGTGTGTTGCAGAATACTTCAATGTGTTGCAGTGTACTTCAATACGTTCCAGTGTATTTCAGGATCTTGTAGGATGTTGCGGTGTATTTCAGTATGTTACAGTGTATTTCAGTATGTTGCAGGATGTTGCAGTTTATTTCAGTATGTTACAGTGTATTTCAGTATGTTGCTGTATATTTCAGTGTGTTACATTATATTCCAGTATTTTACAGTACATTTCCGTATATTACACTATATTTCAGTGAGTTACAGTATGTTTCAGCGAGTTACAGTATATTTCAATGTGTTGCAGTGGATTTCAATGTCTTACAGCGTATTTCAGTATGTTGTAGTATGTTGCAGTGTATTTCAGTATTTTGTAGTATTTTTCAATGTGTTACAGTATATTTCAGTATATTACCGTATATTTAGGTATGTTGCAGTATATTTCAATGTATTGCAGTGTATTTCAAAATGTTGTAGTATTTTGCAGTGTATTTCAGTATGTTACAGTGTATTTCAGTATTTAGCAGTGTATTTCAGTATGTTGCAGTATATTTTAGTATGTTGCAGTATGTTGCACTGTGTTGCAGTATATTTCAGTATGTAGCAGTGTATTTCAGTATTTTGCAGTATATTTCAGTGTGTTACAGTATTTTGCAGTGTTCTTCAGTGTGTTGCAGTGTATTTCAGTATGTTGCAGTATTTTTCAATGTGTTACAGTATATTTTGGTATATTACCGTATATTTAGGTATGTTGCAGTATATTTCAATGTGTTGCAGTGTGTTTCAAAATGTTGTAGTATGTTGCAGTGTATTTCAGTTTGTTACAGTGTATTTCAGTATGTTGCAGTATGTTGCAGTATATTTCAGTATGTAGCACTGTATTTCAGTGAGTTGCAGTGTATTTCAATGTGCTACAGCATATTTCGGTATGTTACAGTATATTGCAATGTGTCGCAGTTCATTTCAGTATGTTGCAGTAATTTTCAATGTGTGACAGTATATTTCAGTAGTTTACCATATATTTCGGCACATTGCAGTATATTTCACTGTGTTGCAGTGTATTTCAATATGTTACAGTGTATTTTAGTATGTTTCAGTATGTTGCAGTGTGTTGCCGTATATTTCAGTATGTAGCAGTGTATTTCAGTATGTTGCAGTATATTTCAGTATGTTACAGTGTATTTCAGTATTTTGCAGTGTATTTCAGTATGTTGCAGTATATTTTAGTATGTTGCAGTATGTTGCAGTGTGTTGCAGTATGTTTCAGTATATAGCAGTGTATTTCAGTATTTTGCAGTATATTTCAATGTGTTGCAGTGTATTTCATTATGTTACAGTGTATTTTAGTATGTTGCAGTATGTTGCAGTGTGTTGCAGTATATTTCATTATGTAGGAGTGTACTTCAGTATGTTGCAGTATATTTCAGTATGTTACAGTGTATTTCAGTATTTTGCAGTGTATTTCAGTATGTTGCAGTATATTTTAGTATGTTGCAGTATGTTGCAGTGTGTTGCAGTATATTTAAGTATGTAGCAGTGTATTTCAGTATTTTGCAGTATATTTCAGTGTGTTACAGTGTATTTCAGTATGTTGCAGTATTTTTCAATGTGTAACAGTTTATTTTGGTATATTACCGTATATTTAGGTATGTTGCAGCATATTTCAATGTGTTGCAGTGTCTTTCAATATGTTGTAGTATGTTGCAGTGTATTTCAGTATGTTACAGTGTATTTCAGTATGTTGCAGTATGTTGCAGTATATTTCAGTATGTAGCACTGTATTTCAGTATGTTGCAGTATATTTCAATATGTTACAGTGTATTTCAGTATGTTGCAGTATATTTCAGTGAGTTGCAGTGTATTTCAGTGTGCTACAGCATATTTCAGTATGTTACAGTATATTGCAATGTGTCGCAGTATATTTCAGTATGTTGCAGTATATTTCAGTATGTAGCAGTGTATTTCAGTATAATGCAGTGTATTTCAGCAGGCTACAGCATATTTCAGTATGCTGCAGTATATTGCAATGTGCCGAAGTATATTTCAGTATGTTGCCGTATGTTTAAGTGTGTTGCAGAATACTTCAATGTGTTGCAGTGTACTTCAATACGTTCCAGTGTATTTCAGGATCTTGTAGGATGTTGCGGTGTATTTCAGTATGTTACAGTGTATTTCAGTATGTTGCAGGATGTTGCAGTGGATTTCAATGTCTTACAGCCTATTTCAGTATGTTGTAGTATGTTGCAGTGTATTTCAGTATTTTGTAGTATTTTTCAATGTGTTACAGTATATTTCAGTATATTACCGTATATTTAGGTATGTTGCAGTATATTTCAATGTATTGCAGTGTATTTCAAAATGTTGTAGTATTTTGCAGTGTATTTCAGTATGTTACAGTGTATTTCAGTATTTAGCAGTGTATTTCAGTATGTTGCAGTATATTTTAGTATGTTGCAGTATGTTGCACTGTGTTGCAGTATATTTCAGTATGTAGCAGTGTATTTCAGTATTTTGCAGTATATTTCAGTGTGTTACAGTATTTTGCAGTGTTCTTCAGTGTGTTGCAGTGTATTTCAGTATGTTGCAGTATTTTTCAATGTGTTACAGTATATTTTGGTATATTACCGTATATTTAGGTATGTTGCAGTATATTTCAATGTGTTGCAGTGTGTTTCAAAATGTTGTAGTATGTTGCAGTGTATTTCAGTTTGTTACAGTGTATTTCAGTATGTTGCAGTATGTTGCAGTATATTTCAGTATGTAGCACTGTATTTCAGTGAGTTGCAGTGTATTTCAATGTGCTACAGCATATTTCGGTATGTTACAGTATATTGCAATGTGTCGCAGTTCATTTCAGTATGTTGCAGTAATTTTCAATGTGTGACAGTATATTTCAGTAGTTTACCATATATTTCGGCACATTGCAGTATATTTCACTGTGTTGCAGTGTATTTCAATATGTTACAGTGTATTTCAGTATGTTGCAGTATATTTTAGTATGTTGCAGTATGTTGCAGTGTGTTGCAGTATGTTTCAGTATATAGCAGTGTATTTCAGTATTTTGCAGTATATTTCAATGTGTTGCAGTGTATTTCATTATGTTACAGTGTATTTTAGTATGTTGCAGTATGTTGCAGTGTGTTGCAGTATATTTCAGTATGTAGCAGTATATTTCAGTATGTTGCAGTATATTTCAGTATGTTACAGCGTATTTCAGTGTTTTGCAGTGTATTTCAGTATGTTGCAGTATATTTTAGTATGTTGCAGTATGTTGCCGTGTGTTGCAGTATATTTCAGTGTGTAGCAGTGTATTTCAATATTTTGCAGTATATTTCAATGTGTTGCAGTGTATTTCAATATGTTACAGTGTATTTTAGTATGTTGCAGTATGTTGCAGTGAGTTGCAGTATATTTCATTATGTAGGAGTGTACTTCAGTATGTTGCAGTATATTTCAGTATGTTACAGTGTATTTCAGTATTTTGCAGTGTATTTCAGTATGTTGCAGTATATTTTAGTATGTTGCAGTATGTTGCAGTGTGTTGCAGTATATTTAAGTATGTAGCAGTGTATTTCAGTATTTTGCAGTATATTTCAGTGTGTTACAGTATTTTGCAGTGTTTTTCAGTGTGTTGCAGTGTATTTCAGTATGTTGCAGTATTTTTCAATGTGTAACAGTTTATTTTGGTATATTACCGTATATTTAGGTATGTTGCAGCATATTTCAATGTGTTGCAGTGTCTTTCAATATGTTGTAGTATGTTGCAGTGTATTTCAGTATGTTACAGTGTATTTCAGTATGTTGCAGTATGTTGCAGTATATTTCAGTATGTAGCACTGTATTTCAGTATGTTGCAGTATATTTCAATATGTTACAGTGTATTTCAGTATGTTGCAGTATATTTCAGTGAGTTGCAGTGTATTTCAGTGTGCTACAGCATATTTCAGTATGTTACAGTATATTGCAATGTGTCGCAGTATATTTCAGTATGTTGCAGTATATTTCAGTATGTAGCAGTGTATTTCAGTATAATGCAGTGTATTTCAGCAGGCTACAGCATATTTCAGTATGCTGCAGTATATTGCAATGTGCCGAAGTATATTTCAGTATGTTGCCGTATGTTTAAGTGTGTTGCAGAATACTTCAATGTGTTGCAGTGTACTTCAATACGTTCCAGTGTATTTCAGGATCTTGTAGGATGTTGCGGTGTATTTCAGTATGTTACAGTGTATTTCAGTATGTTGCAGGATGTTGCAGTGGATTTCAATGTCTTACAGCGTATTTCAGTATGTTGTAGTATGTTGCAGTGTATTTCAGTATTTTGTAGTATTTTTCAATGTGTTACAGTATATTTCAGTATATTACCGTATATTTAGGTATGTTGCAGTATATTTCAATGTATTGCAGTGTATTTCAAAATGTTGTAGTATTTTGCAGTGTATTTCAGTATGTTACAGTGTATTTCAGTATTTAGCAGTGTATTTCAGTATGTTGCAGTATATTTTAGTATGTTGCAGTATGTTGCACTGTGTTGCAGTATATTTCAGTATGTAGCAGTGTATTTCAGTATTTTGCAGTATATTTCAGTGTGTTACAGTATTTTGCAGTGTTCTTCAGTGTGTTGCAGTGTATTTCAGTATGTTGCAGTATTTTTCAATGTGTTACAGTATATTTTGGTATATTACCGTATATTTAGGTATGTTGCAGTATATTTCAATGTGTTGCAGTGTGTTTCAAAATGTTGTAGTATGTTGCAGTGTATTTCAGTTTGTTACAGTGTATTTCAGTATGTTGCAGTATGTTGCAGTATATTTCAGTATGTAGCACTGTATTTCAGTGAGTTGCAGTGTATTTCAATGTGCTACAGCATATTTCGGTATGTTACAGTATATTGCAATGTGTCGCAGTTCATTTCAGTATGTTGCAGTAATTTTCAATGTGTGACAGTATATTTCAGTAGTTTACCATATATTTCGGCACATTGCAGTATATTTCACTGTGTTGCAGTGTATTTCAATATGTTACAGTGTATTTTAGTATGTTGCAGTATATTTTAGTATGTTGCAGTATGTTGCAGTGTGTTGCAGTGTGTTTCAGTATATAGCAGTGTATTTCAGTATTTTGCAGTATATTTCAATGTGTTGCAGTGTATTTCATTATGTTACAGTGTATTTTAGTATGTTGCAGTATGTTGCAGTGTGTTGCAGTATATTTCAGTATGTAGCAGTATATTTCAGTATGTTGCAGTATATTTCAGTATGTTACAGCGTATTTCAGTGTTTTGCAGTGTATTTCAGTATGTTGCAGTATATTTTAGTATGTTGCAGTATGTTGCCGTGTGTTGCAGTATATTTCAGTGTGTAGCAGTGTATTTTAATATTTTGCAGTATATTTCAATGTGTTGCAGTGTATTTCAATATGTTACAGTGTATTTTAGTATGTTGCAGTATGTTGCAGTGAGTTGCAGTATATTTCAGTATGTAGGAGTGTACTTCAGTATGTTGCAGTATATTTCAGTATGTTACAGTGTATTTCAGTATTTTGCAGTGTATTTCAGTATGTTGCAGTATATTTTAGTATGTTGCAGTATGTTGCAGTGTGTTGCAGTATATTTAAGTATGTAGCAGTGTATTTCAGTATTTTGCAGTATATTTCAGTGTGTTACAGTATTTTGCAGTGTTTTTCAGTGTGTTGCAGTGTATTTCAGTATGTTGCAGTATTTTTCAATGTGTAACAGTTTATTTTGGTATATTACCGTATATTTAGGTATGTTGCAGCATATTTCAATGTGTTGCAGTGTCTTTCAATATGTTGTAGTATGTTGCAGTGTATTTCAGTATGTTACAGTGTATTTCAGTATGTTGCAGTATGTTGCAGTATATTTCAGTATGTAGCACTGTATTTCAGTATGTTGCAGTATATTTCAATATGTTACAGTGTATTTCAGTATGTTGCAGTATATTTCAGTGAGTTGCAGTGTATTTCAGTGTGCTACAGCATATTTCAGTATGTTACAGTATATTGCAATGTGTCACAGTATATTTCAGTATGTTGCAGTATATTTCAGTATGTAGCAGTGTATTTCAGTATAATGCAGTGTATTTCAGTAGGCTACAGCATATTTCAGTATGCTGCAGTATATTGCAATGTGCCGAAGTATATTTCAGTATGTTGCCGTATGTTTAAGTGTGTTGCAGAATACTTCAATGTGTTGCAGTGTACTTCAATACGTTACAGTGTATTTCAGTATCTTGTAGGATGTTGCGGTGTATTTCAGTATGTTACAGTGTATTTCAGTATGTTGCAGGATGTTGCAGTTTATTTCAGTATGTTACAGTGTACTTCAGTATGTTGCTGTATATTTCAGTGTGTTACATTATATTCCAGTATTTTACAGTACATTTCCGTATATTACACTATATTTCAGTGAGTTACAGTATGTTTCAGCGAGTTACAGTATATTTCAATGTGTTGCAGTGGATTTCAATGTATTACAGCGTATTTCAGTATGTTGTAGTATGTTGCAGTGTATTTCAGTATTTTGTAGTATGTTTCAATGTGTTACAGTATATTTCAGTATATTACCGTATATTTAGGTATGTTGCAGTATATTTCAATGTATTGCAGTGTATTTCAAAATGTTGTAGTATTTTGCAGTGTATTTCAGTATGTTACAGTGTATTTCAGTATTTAGCAGTGTATTTCAGTATGTTGCAGTATATTTTAGTATGTTGCAGTATGTTGCACTGTGTTGCAGTATATTTCAGTATGTAGCAGTGTATTTCAGTGTTTTGCAGTATATTTCAGTGTGTTACAGTATTTTGCAGTGTTTTTCAGTGTGTTGCAGTGTATTTCAGTATGTTGCAGTATTTTTCAATGTGTTACAGTATATTTTGGTATATTCCCGTATATTTAGGTATGTTGCAGTATATTTCAATGTGTTGCAGTGTGTTTCAAAATGTTGTAGTACGTTGCAGTGTATTTCAGTTTGTTACAGTGTATTTCAGTATGTTGCAGTATGTTGCAGTATATTTCAGTATGTAGCACTGTATTTCAGTATGTTACAGTGTATTTCAGTATGTTGCAGTATATTTCAGCGAGTTGCAGTGTATTTCAATGCGCTACAGCATATTTCGGTATGTTACAGTATATTGCAATGTGTCGCAGTATATTTCAGTATGTTGCAGTATTTTTCGATGTGTGACAGTATATTTCAGTAGTTTACCATACATTTCGGCACATTGCAGTATATTTCACTGTGTTGCAGTGTATTTCAATATGTTACAGTGTATTTTAGTATGTTTCAGTATGTTGCAGTGTGTTGCCGTATATTTCAGTATGTAGCAGTGTATTTCAGTATGTTGCAGTATATTTCAGTATGTTACAGCGTATTTCAGTATTTTGCAGTGTATTTCAGTATGTTGCAGTATATTTTAGTATGTTGCAGTATGTTGCAGTGTGTTGCAGTATATCTCAGTATATAGCAGTGTATTTCAGTATTTTGCAGTATATTTCAATGTGTTGCAGTGTATTTCATTATGTTACAGTGTGTTTTAGTATGTTGCAGTGTGTTGCAGTATATTTCAGTATGTAGCAGTATATTTCAGTATGTTGCAGTATATTTCAGTATGTTACAGTATATTTCAGTATTTTGCAGTGTATTTCAGTATGTTGCAGTATATTTTAGTATGTTGCAGTATGTTGCCGTGTGTTGCAGTATATTTCAGTATGTAGCAGTATATTTCAGTATGTTGCAGTATATTTCAGTATGTTACAGTGTATTTCAGTATTTTGCAGTGTATTTCAGTATGTTGCAGTATATTTTAGTATGTTGCAGTATGTTGCCGTGTGTTGCAGTATATTTCAGTGTGTAGCAGTGTATTTCAATATTTTGCAGTATATTTCAATGTGTTGCAGTGTATTTCAATATGTTACAGTGTATTTTAGTATGTTGCAGTATGTTGCAGGGAGTTGCAGTATATTTCAGTATGTAGGAGTGTACTTCAGTATGTTGCAGTATATTTCAGTATGTTACAGTGTATTTCAGTATTTTGCAGTGTATTTCAGTATGAAGCAGTGTATTTCAGTGTTTTGCAGTTTATTTCAGTGTGTTACAGTATTTTGCAGTGTTTTTCAGTGTGTTGCAGTGTATTTCAGTATGTTGCAGTATTTTTCAATGTGTTACAGTATATTTTGGTATATTACCGTATATTTAGGTATGTTGCAGTATATTTCAATGTGTTGCAGTGTGTTTCAAAATGTTGTAGTATGTTGCAGTGTATTTCAGTTTGTTACAGTGTATTTCAGTATGTTGCAGTATGTTGCAGTATATTTCAGTATGTAGCACTGTATTTCAGTGAGTTGCAGTGTATTTCAATGTGCTACAGCATATTTCGGTATGTTACAGTATATTGCAATGTGTCGCAGTTTATTTCAGTATGTTGCAGTAATTTTCAATGTGTGACAGTATATTTCAGTAGTTTACCATATATTTCGGCACATTGCAGTATATTTCACTGTGTTGCAGTATATTTCAGTATGTTGCAGTATATTTTAGTATGTTGCAGTATGTTTCAGTGTGTTGCAGTATATTTCAGTATATAGCAGTGTATTTCAGTATTTTGCAGTATATTTCAATGTGTTGCAGTGTATTTCATTATGTTACAGTGTATTTTAGTATGTTGCAGTATGTTGCAGTGTGTTGCAGTATATTTCAGTATGTAGCAGTATATTTCAGTATGTTGCAGTATATTTCAGTATGTTACAGCGTATTTCAGTATTTTGCAGTGTATTTCAGTATGTTGCAGTATATTTTAGTATGTTGCAGTATGTTGCCATGTGTTGCAGTATATTTCAGTGTGTAGCAGTGTATTTCCATATTTTGCAGTATATTTCAATGTGTTGCAGTGTATTTCAATATGTTACAGTGTATTTTAGTATGTTGCAGTATGTTGCAGTGAGTTGCAGTATATTTCAGTATGTAGGAGTGTACTTCAGTATGTTGCAGTATATTTCAGTATGTTACAGTGTATTTCAGTATTTTGCAGTGTATTTCAGTATGTTGCAGTATATTTCAGTATGTAGCAGTGTATTTCAGTATAATGCAGTGTATTTCAGTAGGCTACAGCATGTTTCAGTATGCTGCAGTATATTGCAATGTGCCGAAGTATATTTCAGTATGTTGCCGTATGTTTAAGTGTGTTGCAGAATACTTCAATGTGTTGCAGTGTACTTCAATACGTTCCAGTGTATTTCAGGATCTTGTAGGATGTTGCGGTGTATTTCAGTATGTTACAGTGTATTTCAGTATGTTGCAGGATGTTGCAGTTTATTTCAGTATGTTACAGTGTATTTCAGTATGTTGCTGTATATTTCAGTGTGTTACATTATATTCCAGTATTTTACAGTACATTTCCGTATATTACACTATATTTCAGTGAGTTACAGTATGTTTCAGCGAGTTACAGTATATTTCAATGTGTTGCAGTGGATTTCAATGTCTTACAGCGTATTTCAGTATGTTGTAGTATGTTGCAGTGTATTTCAGTATTTTGTAGTATTTTTCAATGTGTTACAGTATATTTCAGTATATTACCGTATATTTAGGTATGTTGCAGTATATTTCAATGTATTGCAGTGTATTTCAAAATGTTGTAGTATTTTGCAGTGTATTTCAGTATGTTACAGTGTATTTCAGTATTTAGCAGTGTATTTCAGTATGTTGCAGTATATTTTAGTATGTTGCAGTATGTTGCACTGTGTTGCAGTATATTTCAGTATGTAGCAGTGTATTTCAGTATTTTGCAGTATATTTCAGTGTGTTACAGTATTTTGCAGTGTTCTTCAGTGTGTTGCAGTGTATTTCAGTATGTTGCAGTATTTTTCAATGTGTTACAGTATATTTTGGTATATTACCGTATATTTAGGTATGTTGCAGTATATTTCAATGTGTTGCAGTGTGTTTCAAAATGTTGTAGTATGTTGCAGTGTATTTCAGTTTGTTACAGTGTATTTCAGTATGTTGCAGTATGTTGCAGTATATTTCAGTATGTAGCACTGTATTTCAGTGAGTTGCAGTGTATTTCAATGTGCTACAGCATATTTCGGTATGTTACAGTATATTGCAATGTGTCGCAGTTCATTTCAGTATGTTGCAGTAATTTTCAATGTGTGACAGTATATTTCAGTAGTTTACCATATATTTCGGCACATTGCAGTATATTTCACTGTGTTGCAGTGTATTTCAATATGTTACAGTGTATTTTAGTATGTTTCAGTATGTTGCAGTGTGTTGCCGTATATTTCAGTATGTAGCAGTGTATTTCAGTATGTTGCAGTATATTTCAGTATGTTACAGTGTATTTCAGTATTTTGCAGTGTATTTCAGTATGTTGCAGTATATTTTAGTATGTTGCAGTATGTTGCAGTGTGTTGCAGTATGTTTCAGTATATAGCAGTGTATTTCAGTATTTTGCAGTATATTTCAATGTGTTGCAGTGTATTTCATTATGTTACAGTGTATTTTAGTATGTTGCAGTATGTTGCAGTGTGTTGCAGTATATTTCAGTATGTAGCAGTATATTTCAGTATGTTGCAGTATATTTCAGTATGTTACAGCGTATTTCAGTGTTTTGCAGTGTATTTCAGTATGTTGCAGTATATTTTAGTATGTTGCAGTATGTTGCCGTGTGTTGCAGTATATTTCAGTGTGTAGCAGTGTATTTCAATATTTTGCAGTATATTTCAATGTGTTGCAGTGTATTTCAATATGTTACAGTGTATTTTAGTATGTTGCAGTATGTTGCAGTGAGTTGCAGTATATTTCATTATGTAGGAGTGTACTTCAGTATGTTGCAGTATATTTCAGTATGTTACAGTGTAATTCAGTATTTTGCAGTGTATTTCAGTATGTTGCAGTATATTTTAGTATGTTGCAGTATGTTGCAGTGTGTTGCAGTATATTTAAGTATGTAGCAGTGTATTTCAGTATTTTGCAGTATATTTCAGTGTGTTACAGTATTTTGCAGTGTTTTTCAGTGTGTTGCAGTGTATTTCAGTATGTTGCAGTATTTTTCAATGTGTAACAGTTTATTTTGGTATATTACCGTATATTTAGGTATGTTGCAGCATATTTCAATGTGTTGCAGTGTCTTTCAATATGTTGTAGTATGTGGCAGTGTATTTCAGTATGTTACAGTGTATTTCAGTATGTTGCAGTATGTTGCAGTATATTTCAGTATGTAGCACTGTATTTCAGTATGTTGCAGTATATTTCAATATGTTACAGTGTATTTCAGTATGTTGCAGTATATTTCAGTGAGTTGCAGTGTATTTCAGTGTGCTACAGCATATTTCAGTATGTTAAAGTATATTGCAATGTGTCGCAGTATATTTCAGTATGTTGCAGTATATTTCAGTATGTAGCAGTGTATTTCAGTATAATGCAGTGTATTTCAGCAGGCTACAGCATATTTCAGTATGCTGCAGTATATTGCAATGTGCCGAAGTATATTTCAGTATGTTGCCGTATGTTTAAGTGTGTTGCAGAATACTTCAATGTGTTGCAGTGTACTTCAATACGTTCCAGTGTATTTCAGGATCTTGTAGGATGTTGCGGTGTATTTCAGTATGTTACAGTGTATTTCAGTATGTTGCAGGATGTTGCAGTGGATTTCAATGTCTTACAGCGTATTTCAGTATGTTGTAGTATGTTGCAGTGTATTTCAGTATTTTGTAGTATTTTTCAATGTGTTACAGTATATTTCAGTATATTACCGTATATTTAGGTATGTTGCAGTATATTTCAATGTATTGCAGTGTATTTCAAAATGTTGTAGTATTTTGCAGTGTATTTCAGTATGTTACAGTGTATTTCAGTATGTTGCAGTATGTTGCAGTATATTTCAGTATGTAGCACTGTATTTCAGTGAGTTGCAGTGTATTTCAATGTGCTACAGCATATTTCGGTATGTTACAGTATATTGCAATGTGTCGCAGTTCATTTCAGTATGTTGCAGTAATTTTCAATGTGTGACAGTATATTTCAGTAGTTTACCATATATTTCGGCACATTGCAGTATATTTCACTGTGTTGCAGTGTATTTCAATATGTTACAGTGTATTTTAGTATGTTTCAGTATGTTGCAGTGTGTTGCCGTATATTTCAGTATGTAGCAGTGTATTTCAGTATGTTGCAGTATATTTCAGTATGTTACAGTGTATTTCAGTATTTTGCAGTGTATTTCAGTATGTTGCAGTATATTTTAGTATGTTGCAGTATGTTGCAGTGTGTTGCAGTATGTTTCAGTATATAGCAGTGTATTTCAGTATTTTGCAGTATATTTCAATGTGTTGCAGTGTATTTCATTATGTTACAGTGTATTTTAGTATGTTGCAGTATGTTGCAGTGTGTTGCAGTATATTTCAGTATGTAGCAGTATATTTCAGTATGTTGCAGTATATTTCAGTATGTTACAGCGTATTTCAGTGTTTTGCAGTGTATTTCAGTATGTTGCAGTATATTTTAGTATGTTGCAGTATGTTGCCGTGTGTTGCAGTATATTTCAGTGTGTAGCAGTGTATTTCAATATTTTGCAGTATATTTCAATGTGTTGCAGTGTATTTCAATATGTTACAGTGTATTTTAGTATGTTGCAGTATGTTGCAGTGAGTTGCAGTATATTTCATTATGTAGGAGTGTACTTCAGTATGTTGCAGTATATTTCAGTATGTTACAGTGTAATTCAGTATTTTGCAGTGTATTTCAGTATGTTGCAGTATATTTTAGTATGTTGCAGTATGTTGCAGTGTGTTGCAGTATATTTAAGTATGTAGCAGTGTATTTCAGTATTTTGCAGTATATTTCAGTGTGTTACAGTATTTTGCAGTGTTTTTCAGTGTGTTGCAGTGTATTTCAGTATGTTGCAGTATTTTTCAATGTGTAACAGTTTATTTTGGTATATTACCGTATATTTAGGTATGTTGCAGCATATTTCAATGTGTTGCAGTGTCTTTCAATATGTTGTAGTATGTGGCAGTGTATTTCAGTATGTTACAGTGTATTTCAGTATGTTGCAGTATGTTGCAGTATATTTCAGTATGTAGCACTGTATTTCAGTATGTTGCAGTATATTTCAATATGTTACAGTGTATTTCAGTATGTTGCAGTATATTTCAGTGAGTTGCAGTGTATTTCAGTGTGATACAGCATATTTCAGTATGTTACAGTATATTGCAATGTGTCGCAGTATATTTCAGTATGTTGCAGTATATTTCAGTATGTAGCAGTGTATTTCAGTATAATGCAGTGTATTTCAGCAGGCTACAGCATATTTCAGTATGCTGCAGTATATTGCAATGTGCCGAAGTATATTTCAGTATGTTGCCGTATGTTTAAGTGTGTTGCAGAATACTTCAATGTGTTGCAGTGTACTTCAATACGTTCCAGTGTATTTCAGGATCTTGTAGGATGTTGCGGTGTATTTCAGTATGTTACAGTGTATTTCAGTATGTTGCAGGATGTTGCAGTGGATTTCAATGTCTTACAGCGTATTTCAGTATGTTGTAGTATGTTGCAGTGTATTTCAGTATTTTGTAGTATTTTTCAATGTGTTACAGTATATTTCAGTATATTACCGTATATTTAGGTATGTTGCAGTATATTTCAATGTATTGCAGTGTATTTCAAAATGTTGTAGTATTTTGCAGTGTATTTCAGTATGTTACAGTGTATTTCAGTATTTAGCAGTGTATTTCAGTATGTTGCAGTATATTTTAGTATGTTGCAGTATGTTGCACTGTGTTGCAGTATATTTCAGTATGTAGCAGTGTATTTCAGTATTTTGCAGTATATTTCAGTGTGTTACAGTATTTTGCAGTGTTCTTCAGTGTGTTGCAGTGTATTTCAGTATGTTGCAGTATTTTTCAATGTGTTACAGTATATTTTGGTATATTACCGTATATTTAGGTATGTTGCAGTATATTTCAATGTGTTGCAGTGTGTTTCAAAATGTTGTAGTATGTTGCAGTGTATTTCAGTTTGTTACAGTGTATTTCAGTATGTTGCAGTATGTTGCAGTATATTTCAGTATGTAGCACTGTATTTCAGTGAGTTGCAGTGTATTTCAATGTGCTACAGCATATTTCGGTATGTTACAGTATATTGCAATGTGTCGCAGTTCATTTCAGTATGTTGCAGTAATTTTCAATGTGTGACAGTATATTTCAGTAGTTTACCATATATTTCGGCACATTGCAGTATATTTCACTGTGTTGCAGTGTATTTCAATATGTTACAGTGTATTTTAGTATGTTGCAGTATATTTTAGTATGTTGCAGTATGTTGCAGTGTGTTGCAGTATGTTTCAGTATATAGCAGTGTATTTCAGTATTTTGCAGTATATTTCAATGTGTTGCAGTGTATTTCATTATGTTACAGTGTATTTTAGTATGTTGCAGTATGTTGCAGTGTGTTGCAGTATATTTCAGTATGTAGCAGTATATTTCAGTATGTTGCAGTATATTTCAGTATGTTACAGCGTATTTCAGTGTTTTGCAGTGTATTTCAGTATGTTGCAGTATATTTTAGTATGTTGCAGTATGTTGCCGTGTGTTGCAGTATATTTCAGTGTGTAGCAGTGTATTTCAATATTTTGCAGTATATTTCAATGTGTTGCAGTGTATTTCAATATGTTACAGTGTATTTTAGTATGTTGCAGTATGTTGCAGTGAGTTGCAGTATATTTCAGTATGTAGGAGTGTACTTCAGTATGTTGCAGTATATTTCAGTATGTTACAGTGTATTTCAGTATTTTGCAGTGTATTTCAGTATGTTGCAGTATATTTTAGTATGTTGCAGTATGTTGCAGTGTGTTGCAGTATATTTAAGTATGTAGCAGTGTATTTCAGTATTTTGCAGTATATTTAAGTGTGTTACAGTATTTTGCAGTGTTTTTCAGTGTGTTGCAGTGTATTTCAGTATGTTGCAGTATTTTTCAATGTGTAACAGTTTATTTTGGTATATTACCGTATATTTAGGTATGTTGCAGCATATTTCAATGTGTTGCAGTGTCTTTCAATATGTTGTAGTATGTTGCAGTGTATTTCAGTATGTTACAGTGTATTTCAGTATGTTGCAGTATGTTGCAGTATATTTCAGTATGTAGCACTGTATTTCAGTATGTTGCAGTATATTTCAATATGTTACAGTGTATTTCAGTATGTTGCAGTATATTTCAGTGAGTTGCAGTGTATTTCAGTGTGCTACAGCATATTTCAGTATGTTACAGTATATTGCAATGTGTCGCAGTATATTTCAGTATGTTGCAGTATATTTCAGTATGTAGCAGTGTATTTCAGTATAATGCAGTGTATTTCAGTAGGCTACAGCATATTTCAGTATGCTGCAGTATATTGCAATGTGCCGAAGTATATTTCAGTATGTTGCCGTATGTTTAAGTGTGTTGCAGAATACTTCAATGTGTTGCAGTGTACTTCAATACGTTACAGTGTATTTCAGTATCTTGTAGGATGTTGCGGTGTATTTCAGTATGTTACAGTGTATTTCAGTATGTTGCAGGATGTTGCAGTTTATTTCAGTATGTTACAGTGTACTTCAGTATGTTGCTGTATATTTCAGTGTGTTACATTATATTCCAGTATTTTACAGTACATTCCCGTATATTACACTATATTTCAGTGAGTTACAGTATGTTTCAGCGAGTTACAGTATATTTCAATGTGTTGCAGTGGATTTCAATGTATTACAGCGTATTTCAGTATGTTGTAGTATGTTGCAGTGTATTTCAGTATTTTGTAGTATTTTTCAATGTGTTACAGTATATTTCAGTATATTACCGTATATTTAGGTATGTTGCAGTATATTTCAATGTATTGCAGTGTATTTCAAAATGTTGTAGTATTTTGCAGTGTATTTCAGTATGTTACAGTGTATTTCAGTATTTAGCAGTGTATTTCAGTATGTTGCAGTATATTTTAGTATGTTGCAGTATGTTGCACTGTGTTGCAGTATATTTCAGTATGTAGCAGTGTATTTCAGTGTTTTGCAGTATATTTCAGTGTGTTACAGTATTTTGCAGTGTTTTTCAGTGTGTTGCAGTGTATTTCAGTATGTTGCAGTATTTTTCAATGTGTTACAGTATATTTTGGTATATTCCCGTATATTTAGGTATGTTGCAGTATATTTCAATGTGTTGCAGTGTGTTTCAAAATGTTGTAGTACGTTGCAGTGTATTTCAGTTTGTTACAGTGTATTTCAGTATGTTGCAGTATGTTGCAGTATATTTCAGTATGTAGCACTGTATTTCAGTATGTTACAGTGTATTTCAGTATGTTGCAGTATATTTCAGCGAGTTGCAGTGTATTTCAATGCGCTACAGCATATTTCGGTATGTTACAGTATATTGCAATGTGTCGCAGTATATTTCAGTATGTTGCAGTATTTTTCGATGTGTGACAGTATATTTCAGTAGTTTACCATACATTTCGGCACATTGCAGTATATTTCACTGTGTTGCAGTGTATTTCAATATGTTACAGTGTATTTTAGTATGTTTCAGTATGTTGCAGTGTGTTGCCGAATATTTCAGTATGTAGCAGTGTATTTCAGTATGTTGCAGTATATTTCAGTATGTTACAGCGTATTTCAGTATTTTGCAGTGTATTTCAGTATGTTGCAGTATATTTTAGTATGTTGCAGTATGTTGCAGTGTGTTGCAGTATATCTCAGTATATAGCAGTGTATTTCAGTATTTTGCAGTATATTTCAATGTGTTGCAGTGTATTTCATTATGTTACAGTGTGTTTTAGTATGTTGCAGTATGTTGCAGTGTGTTGCAGTATATTTCAGTATGTAGCAGTATATTTCAGTATGTTGCAGTATATTTCAGTATGTTACAGTGTATTTCAGTATTTTGCAGTGTATTTCAGTATGTTGCAGTATATTTTAGTATGTTGCAGTATGTTGCCGTGTGTTGCAGTATATTTCAGTATGTAGCAGTATATTTCAGTATGTTGCAGTATATTTCAGTATGTTACAGTGTATTTCAGTATTTTGCAGTGTATTTCAGTATGTTGCAGTATATTTTAGTATGTTGCAGTATGTTGCCGTGTGTTGCAGTATATTTCAGTGTGTAGCAGTGTATTTCAATATTTTGCAGTATATTTCAATGTGTTGCAGTGTATTTCAATATGTTACAGTGTATTTTAGTATGTTGCAGTATGTTGCAGGGAGTTGCAGTATATTTCAGTATGTAGGAGTGTACTTCAGTATGTTGCAGTATATTTCAGTATGTTACAGTGTATTTCAGTATTTTGCAGTACATTTCAGTATGAAGCAGTGTATTTCAGTGTTTTGCAGTTTATTTCAGTGTGTTACAGTATTTTGCAGTGTTTTTCAGTGTGTTGCAGTGTATTTCAGTATGTTGCAGTATTTTTCAATGTGTTACAGTATATTTTGGTATATTACCGTATATTTAGGTATGTTGCAGTATATTTCAATGTGTTGCAGTGTGTTTCAAAATGTTGTAGTATGTTGCAGTGTATTTCAGTTTGTTACAGTGTATTTCAGTATGTTGCAGTATGTTGCAGTATATTTCAGTATGTAGCACTGTATTTCAGTGAGTTGCAGTGTATTTCAATGTGCTACAGCATATTTCGGTATGTTACAGTATAATGCAATGTGTCGCAGTTTATTTCAGTATGTTGCAGTAATTTTCAATGTGTGACAGTATATTTCAGTAGTTTACCATATATTTCGGCACATTGCAGTATATTTCACTGTGTTGCAGTATATTTCAGTATGTTGCAGTATATTTTAGTATGTTGCAGTATGTTTCAGTGTGTTGCAGTATATTTCAGTATATAGCAGTGTATTTCAGTATTTTGCAGTATATTTCAATGTGTTGCAGTGTATTTCATTATGTTACAGTGTATTTTAGTATGTTGCAGTATGTTGCAGTGTGTTGCAGTATATTTCAGTATGTAGCAGTATATTTCAGTATGTTGCAGTATATTTCAGTATGTTACAGCGTATTTCAGGATTTTGCAGTGTATTTCAGTATGTTGCAGTATATTTTAGTATGTTGCAGTATGTTGCCATGTGTTGCAGTATATTTCAGTGTGTAGCAGTGTATTTCAATATTTTGCAGTATATTTCAATGTGTTGCAGTGTATTTCAATATGTTACAGTGTATTTTAGTATGTTGCAGTATGTTGCAGTGAGTTGCAGTATATTTCAGTATGTAGGAGTGTACTTCAGTATGTTGCAGTATATTTCAGTATGTTACAGTGTATTTCAGTATTTTGCAGTGTATTTCAGTATGTTGCAGTATATTTCAGTATGTAGCAGTGTATTTCAGTATAATGCAGTGTATTTCAGTAGGCTACAGCATGTTTCAGTATGCTGCAGTATATTGCAATGTGCCGAAGTATATTTCAGTATGTTGCCGTATGTTTAAGTGTGTTGCAGAATACTTCAATGTGTTGCAGTGTACTTCAATACGTTCCAGTGTATTTCAGGATCTTGTAGGATGTTGCGGTGTATTTCAGTATGTTACAGTGTATTTCAGTATGTTGCAGGATGTTGCAGTTTATTTCAGTATGTTACAGTGTATTTCAGTATGTTGCTGTATATTTCAGTGTGTTACATTATATTCCAGTATTTTACAGTACATTTCCGTATATTACACTATATTTCAGTGAGTTACAGTATGTTTCAGCGAGTTACAGTATATTTCAATGTGTTGCAGTGGATTTCAATGTCTTACAGCGTATTTCAGTATGTTGTAGTATGTTGCAGTGTATTTCAGTATTTTGTAGTATTTTTCAATGTGTTACAGTATATTTCAGTATATTACCGTATATTTAGGTATGTTGCAGTATATTTCAATGTATTGCAGTGTATTTCAAAATGTTGTAGTATTTTGCAGTGTATTTCAGTATGTTACAGTGTATTTCAGTATTTAGCAGTGTATTTCAGTATGTTGCAGTATATTTTAGTATGTTGCAGTATGTTGCACTGTGTTGCAGTATATTTCAGTATGTAGCAGTGTATTTCAGTATTTTGCAGTATATTTCAGTGTGTTACAGTATTTTGCAGTGTTCTTCAGTGTGTTGCAGTGTATTTCAGTATGTTGCAGTATTTTTCAATGTGTTACAGTATATTTTGGTATATTACCGTATATTTAGGTATGTTGCAGTATATTTCAATGTGTTGCAGTGTGTTTCAAAATGTTGTAGTATGTTGCAGTGTATTTCAGTTTGTTACAGTGTATTTCAGTATGTTGCAGTATGTTGCAGTATATTTCAGTATGTAGCACTGTATTTCAGTGAGTTGCAGTGTATTTCAATGTGCTACAGCATATTTCGGTATGTTACAGTATATTGCAATGTGTCGCAGTTCATTTCAGTATGTTGCAGTAATTTTCAATGTGTGACAGTATATTTCAGTAGTTTACCATATATTTCGGCACATTGCAGTATATTTCACTGTGTTGCAGTGTATTTCAATATGTTACAGTGTATTTTAGTATGTTTCAGTATGTTGCAGTGTGTTGCCGTATATTTCAGTATGTAGCAGTGTATTTCAGTATGTTGCAGTATATTTCAGTATGTTACAGTGTATTTCAGTATTTTGCAGTGTATTTCAGTATGTTGCAGTATATTTTAGTATGTTGCAGTATGTTGCAGTGTGTTGCAGTATGTTTCAGTATATAGCAGTGTATTTCAGTATTTTGCAGTATATTTCAATGTGTTGCAGTGTATTTCATTATGTTACAGTGTGTTTTAGTATGTTGCAGTATGTTGCAGTGTGTTGCAGTATATTTCAGTATGTAGCAGTATATTTCAGTATGTTGCAGTATATTTCAGTATGTTACAGTGTATTTCAGTATTTTGCAGTGTATTTCAGTATGTTGCAGTGTATTTCAATGTGCTACAGCATATTTCGGTATGTTACAGTATATTGCAATGTGTCGCAGTTCATTTCAGTATGTTGCAGTAATTTTCAATGTGTGACAGTATATTTCAGTAGTTTACCATATATTTCGGCACATTGCAGTATATTTCAATGTGTTGCAGTGTATTTCATTATGTTACAGTGTGTTTTAGTATGTTGCAGTATGTTGCAGTGTGTTGCAGTATATTTCAGTATGTAGCAGTATATTTCAGTATGTTGCAGTATATTTCAGTATGTTACAGTGTATTTCAGTATGTAGCACTGTATTTCAGTGAGTTGCAGTGTATTTCAATGTGCTACAGCATATTTCGGTATGTTACAGTATATTGCAATGTGTCGCAGTTCATTTCAGTATGTTGCAGTAATTTTCAATGTGTGACAGTATATTTCAGTAGTTTACCATATATTTCGGCACATTGCAGTATATTTCACTGTGTTGCAGTGTATTTCAATATGTTACAGTGTATTTTAGTATGTTTCAGTATGTTGCAGTGTGTTGCCGTATATTTCAGTATGTAGCAGTGTATTTCAGTATGTTGCAGTATATTTCAGTATGTTACAGTGTATTTCAGTATTTTGCAGTGTATTTCAGTATGTTGCAGTATATTTTAGTATGTTGCAGTATGTTGCAGTGTGTTGCAGTATGTTTCAGTATATAGCAGTGTATTTCAGTATTTTGCAGTATATTTCAATGTGTTGCAGTGTATTTCATTATGTTACAGTGTGCTTTAGTATGTTGCAGTATTTTTCAATGTGTACCAGTTTATTTTGGTATATTACCGTATATTTAGGTATGTTGCAGCATATTTCAATGTGTTGCAGTGTCTTTCAATATGTTGTAGTATGTTGCAGTGTATTTCAGTATGTTACAGTGTATTTCAGTATGTTGCAGTATGTTGCAGTATATTTCAGTATGTAGCACTGTATTTCAGTATGTTGCAGTATATTTCAATACGTTCCAGTGTATTTCAGGATCTTGTAGGATGTTTCGGTGTATTTCAGTATGTTACAGTGTATTTCAGTATGTTGCAGGATGTTGCAGTTTATTTCAGTATGTTACAGTGTATTTCAGTATGTTGCTGTATATTTCAGTGTGTTACATTATATTCCAGTATTTTACAGTACATTTCCGTATATTACACTATATTTCAGTGAGTTACAGTATGTTTCAGCGAGTTACAGTATATTTCAATGTGTTGCAGTGGATTTCAATGTCTTACAGCGTATTTCAGTATGTTGTAGTATGTTGCAGTGTATTTCAGTATTTTGTAGTATTTTTCAATGTGTTACAGTATATTTCAGTATATTACCGTATATTTAGGTATGTTGCAGTATATTTCAATGTATTGCAGTGTATTTCAAAATGTTGTAGTATTTTGCAGTGTATTTCAGTATGTTACAGTGTATTTCAGTATTTAGCAGTGTATTTCAGTATGTTGCAGTATATTTTAGTATGTTGCAGTATGTTGCACTGTGTTGCAGTATATTTCAGTATGTAGCAGTGTATTTCAGTATTTTGCAGTATATTTCAGTGTGTTACAGTATTTTGCAGTGTTCTTCAGTGTGTTGCAGTGTATTTCAGTATGTTGCAGTATTTTTCAATGTGTTACAGTATATTTTGGTATATTACTGTATATTTAGGTATGTTGCAGTATATTTCAATGTGTTGCAGTGTGTTTCAAAATGTTGTAGTATGTTGCAGTGTATTTCAGTTTGTTACAGTGTATTTCAGTATGTTGCAGTATGTTGCAGTATATTTCAGTATGTAGCACTGTATTTCAGTGAGTTGCAGTGTATTTCAATGTGCTACAGCATATTTCGGTATGTTACAGTATATTGCAATGTGTCGCAGTTCATTTCAGTATGTTGCAGTAATTTTCAATGTGTGACAGTATATTTCAGTAGTTTACCATATATTTCGGCACATTGCAGTATATTTCACTGTGTTGCAGTGTATTTCAATATGTTACAGTGTATTTTAGTATGTTGCAGTATATTTTAGTATGTTGCAGTATGTTGCAGTGTGTTGCAGTATGTTTCAGTATATAGCAGTGTATTTCAGTATTTTGCAGTATATTTCAATGTGTTGCAGTGTATTTCATTATGTTACAGTGTATTTTAGTATGTTGCAGTATGTTGCAGTGTGTTGCAGTATATTTCAGTATGTAGCAGTATATTTCAGTATGTTGCAGTATATTTCAGTATGTTACAGCGTATTTCAGTGTTTTGCAGTGTATTTCAGTATGTTGCAGTATATTTTAGTATGTTGCAGTATGTTGCCGTGTGTTGCAGTATATTTCAGTGTGTAGCAGTGTAATTCAATATTTTGCAGTATATTTCAATGTGTTGCAGTGTATTTCAATATGTTACAGTGTATTTTAGTATGTTGCAGTATGTTGCAGTGAGTTGCAGTATATTTCAGTATGTAGGAGTGTACTTCAGTATGTTGCAGTATATTTCAGTATGTTACAGTGTATTTCAGTATTTTGCAGTGTATTTCAGTATGTTGCAGTATATTTTAGTATGTTGCAGTATGTTGCAGTGTGTTGCAGTATATTTAAGTATGTAGCAGTGTATTTCAGTATTTTGCAGTATATTTAAGTGTGTTACAGTATTTTGCAGTGTTTTTCAGTGTGTTGCAGTGTATTTCAGTATGTTGCAGTATTTTTCAATGTGTAACAGTTTATTTTGGTATATTACCGTATATTTAGGTATGTTGCAGCATATTTCAATGTGTTGCAGTGTCTTTCAATATGTTGTAGTATGTTGCAGTGTATTTCAGTATGTTACAGTGTATTTCAGTATGTTGCAGTATGTTGCAGTATATTTCAGTATGTAGCATTGTATTTCAGTATGTTGCAGTATATTTCAATATGTTACAGTGTATTTCAGTATGTTGCAGTATATTTCAGTGAGTTGCAGTGTATTTCAGTGTGCTACAGCATATTTCAGTATGTTACAGTATATTGCAATGTGTCGCAGTATATTTCAGTATGTTGCAGTATATTTCAGTATGTAGCAGTGTATTTCAGTATAATGCAGTGTATTTCAGTAGGCTACAGCATATTTCAGTATGCTGCAGTATATTGCAATGTGCCGAAGTATATTTCAGTATGTTGCCGTATGTTTAAGTGTGTTGCAGAATACTTCAATGTGTTGCAGTGTACTTCAATACGTTACAGTGTATTTCAGTATCTTGTAGGATGTTGCGGTGTATTTCAGTATGTTACAGTGTATTTCAGTATGTTGCAGGATGTTGCAGTTTATTTCAGTATGTTACAGTGTACTTCAGTATGTTGCTGTATATTTCAGTGTGTTACATTATATTCCAGTATTTTACAGTACATTTCCGTATATTACACTATATTTCAGTGAGTTACAGTATGTTTCAGCGAGTTACAGTATATTTCAATGTGTTGCAGTGGATTTCAATGTATTACAGCGTATTTCAGTATGTTGTAGTATGTTGCAGTGTATTTCAGTATTTTGTAGTATTTTTCAATGTGTTACAGTATATTTCAGTATATTACCGTATATTTAGGTATGTTGCAGTATATTTCAATGTATTGCAGTGTATTTCAAAATGTTGTAGTATTTTGCAGTGTATTTCAGTATGTTACAGTGTATTTCAGTATTTAGCAGTGTATTTCAGTATGTTGCAGTATATTTTAGTATGTTGCAGTATGTTGCACTGTGTTGCAGTATATTTCAGTATGTAGCAGTGTATTTCAGTGTTTTGCAGTATATTTCAGTGTGTTACAGTATTTTGCAGTGTTTTTCAGTGTGTTGCAGTGTATTTCAGTATGTTGCAGTATTTTTCAATGTGTTACAGTATATTTTGGTATATTCCCGTATATTTAGGTATGTTGCAGTATATTTCAATGTGTTGCAGTGTGTTTCAAAATGTTGTAGTACGTTGCAGTGTATTTCAGTTTGTTACAGTGTATTTCAGTATGTTGCAGTATGTTGCAGTATATTTCAGTATGTAGCACTGTATTTCAGTATGTTACAGTGTATTTCAGTATGTTGCAGTATATTTCAGCGAGTTGCAGTGTATTTCAATGCGCTACAGCATATTTCGGTATGTTACAGTATATTGCAATGTGTCGCAGTATATTTCAGTATGTTGCAGTATTTTTCGATGTGTGACAGTATATTTCAGTAGTTTACCATACATTTCGGCACATTGCAGTATATTTCACTGTGTTGCAGTGTATTTCAATATGTTACAGTGTATTTTAGTATGTTTCAGTATGTTGCAGTGTGTTGCCGTATATTTCAGTATGTAGCAGTGTATTTCAGTATGTTGCAGTATATTTCAGTATGTTACAGCGTATTTCAGTATTTTGCAGTGTATTTCAGTATGTTGCAGTATATTTTAGTATGTTGCAGTATGTTGCAGTGTGTTGCAGTATATCTCAGTATATAGCAGTGTATTTCAGTATTTTGCAGTATATTTCAATGTGTTGCAGTGTATTTCATTATGTTACAGTGTGTTTTAGTATGTTGCAGTATGTTGCAGTGTGTTGCAGTATATTTCAGTATGTAGCAGTATATTTCAGTATGTTGCAGTATATTTCAGTATGTTACAGTGTATTTCAGTATTTTGCAGTGTATTTCAGTATGTTGCAGTATATTTTAGTATGTTGCAGTATGTTGCCGTGTGTTGCAGTATATTTCAGTATGTAGCAGTATATTTCAGTATGTTGCAGTATATTTCAGTATGTTACAGTGTATTTCAGTATTTTGCAGTGTATTTCAGTATGTTGCAGTATATTTTAGTATGTTGCAGTATGTTGCCGTGTGTTGCAGTATATTTCAGTGTGTAGCAGTGTATTTCAATATTTTGCAGTATATTTCAATGTGTTGCAGTGTATTTCAATATGTTACAGTGTATTTTAGTATGTTGCAGTATGTTGCAGGGAGTTGCAGTATATTTCAGTATGTAGGAGTGTACTTCAGTATGTTGCAGTATATTTCAGTATGTTACAGTGTATTTCAGTATTTTGCAGTGTATTTCAGTATGAAGCAGTGTATTTCAGTGTTTTGCAGTTTATTTCAGTGTGTTACAGTATTTTGCAGTGTTTTTCAGTGTGTTGCAGTGTATTTTAGTATGTTGCAGTATTTTTCAATGTGTTACAGTATATTTTGGTATATTACCGTATATTTAGGTATGTTGCAGTATATTTCAATGTGTTGCAGTGTGTTTCAAAATGTTGTAGTATGTTGCAGTGTATTTCAGTTTGTTACAGTGTATTTCAGTATGTTGCAGTATGTTGCAGTATATTTCAGTATGTAGCACTGTATTTCAGTGAGTTGCAGTGTATTTCAATGTGCTACAGCATATTTCGGTATGTTACAGTATATTGCAATGTGTCGCAGTTTATTTCAGTATGTTGCAGTAATTTTCAATGTGTGACAGTATATTTCAGTAGTTTACCATATATTTCGGCACATTGCAGTATATTTCACTGTGTTGCAGTATATTTCAGTATGTTGCAGTATATTTTAGTATGTTGCAGTATGTTTCAGTGTGTTGCAGTATATTTCAGTATATAGCAGTGTATTTCAGTATTTTGCAGTATATTTCAATGTGTTGCAGTGTATTTCATTATGTTACAGTGTATTTTAGTATGTTGCAGTATGTTGCAGTGTGTTGCAGTATATTTCAGTATGTAGCAGTATATTTCAGTATGTTGCAGTATATTTCAGTATGTTACAGCGTATTTCAGTATTTTGCAGTGTATTTCAGTATGTTGCAGTATATTTTAGTATGTTGCAGTATGTTGCCATGTGTTGCAGTATATTTCAGTGTGTAGCAGTGTATTTCAATATTTTGCAGTATATTTCAATGTGTTGCAGTGTATTTCAATATGTTACAGTGTATTTTAGTATGTTGCAGTATGTTGCAGTGAGTTGCAGTATATTTCAGTATGTAGGAGTGTACTTCAGTATGTTGCAGTATATTTCAGTATGTTACAGTGTATTTCAGTATTTTGCAGTGTATTTCAGTATGTTGCAGTATATTTCAGTATGTAGCAGTGTATTTCAGTATAATGCAGTGTATTTCAGTAGGCTACAGCATGTTTCAGTATGCTGCAGTATATTGCAATGTGCCGAAGTATATTTCAGTATGTTGCCGTATGTTTAAGTGTGTTGCAGAATACTTCAATATGTTGCAGTGTACTTCAATACGTTCCAGTGTATTTCAGGATCTTGTAGGATGTTGCGGTGTATTTCAGTATGTTACAGTGTATTTCAGTATGTTGCAGGATGTTGCAGTTTATTTCAGTATGTTACAGTGTATTTCAGTATGTTGCTGTATATTTCAGTGTGTTACTTTATATTCCAGTATTTTACAGTACATTTCCGTATATTACACTATATTTCAGTGAGTTACAGTATGTTTCAGCGAGTTACAGTATATTTCAATGTGTTGCAGTGGATTTCAATGTCTTACAGCGTATTTCAGTATGTTGTAGTATGTTGCAGTGTATTTCAGTATTTTGTAGTATTTTTCAATGTGTTACAGTATATTTCAGTATATTACCGTATATTTAGGTATGTTGCAGTATATTTCAATGTATTGCAGTGTATTTCAAAATGTTGTAGTATTTTGCAGTGTATTTCAGTATGTTACAGTGTATTTCAGTATTTAGCAGTGTATTTCAGTATGTTGCAGTATATTTTAGTATGTTGCAGTATGTTGCACTGTGTTGCAGTATATTTCAGTATGTAGCAGTGTATTTCAGTATTTTGCAGTATATTTCATTGTGTTACAGTATTTTGCAGTGTTCTTCAGTGTGTTGCAGTGTATTTCAGTATGTTGCAGTATTTTTCAATGTGTTACAGTATATTTTGGTATATTACCGTATATTTAGGTATGTTGCAGTATATTTCAATGTGTTGCAGTGTGTTTCAAAATGTTGTAGTATGTTGCAGTGTATTTCAGTTTGTTACAGTGTATTTCAGTATGTTGCAGTATGTTGCAGTATATTTCAGTATGTAGCACTGTATTTCAGTGAGTTGCAGTGTATTTCAATGTGCTACAGCATATTTCGGTGTGTTACAGTATATTGCAATGTGTCGCAGTTCATTTCAGTATGTTGCAGTAATTTTCAATGTGTGACAGTATAATTCAGTAGTTTACCATATATTTCGGCACATTGCAGTATATTTCACTGTGTTGCAGTGTATTTCAATATGTTACAGTGTATTTTAGTATGTTTCAGTATGTTGCAGTGTGTTGCCGTGTAATTCAGTATGTAGCAGTGTATTTCAGTATGTTGCAGTATATTTCAGTATGTTACAGTGTATTTCAGTATTTTGCAGTGTATTTCAGTATGTTGCAGTATATTTTAGTATGTTGCAGTATGTTGCAGTGTGTTGCAGTATGTTTCAGTATATAGCAGTGTATTTCAGTATTTTGCAGTATATTTCAATGTGTTGCAGTGTATTTCATTATGTTACAGTGTGTTTTAGTATGTTGCAGTATGTTGCAGTGTGTTGCAGTATATTTCAGTATGTAGCAGTATATTTCAGTATGTTGCAGTATATTTCAGTATGTTACAGTGTATTTCAGTATTTTGCAGTGTATTTCAGTATGTTGCAGTGTATTTCAATGTGCTACAGCATATTTCGGTATGTTACAGTATATTGCAATGTGTCGCAGTTCATTTCAGTATGTTGCAGTAATTTTCAATGTGTGACAGTATATTTTAGTAGTTTACCATATATTTCGGCACATTGCAGTATATTTCAATGTGTTGCAGTGTATTTCATTATGTTACAGTGTGTTTTAGTATGTTGCAGTATGTTGCAGTGTGTTGCAGTATATTTCAGTATGTAGCAGTATATTTCAGTATGTTGCAGTATATTTCAGTATGTTACAGTGTATTTCAGTATGTAGCACTGTATTTCAGTGAGTTGCAGTGTATTTCAATGTGCTACAGCATATTTCGGTATGTTACAGTATATTGCAATGTGTCGCAGTTCATTTCAGTATGTTGCAGTAATTTTCAATGTGTGACAGTATATTTCAGTAGTTTACCATATATTTCGGCACATTGCAGTATATTTCACTGTGTTGCAGTGTATTTCAATATGTTACAGTGTATTTTAGTATGTTTCAGTATGTTGCAGTGTGTTGCCGTATATTTCAGTATGTAGCAGTGTATTTCAGTATGTTGCAGTATATTTCAGTATGTTACAGTGTATTTCAGTATTTTGCAGTGTATTTCAGTATGTTGCAGTATATTTTAGTATGTTGCAGTATGTTGCAGTGTGTTGCAGTATGTTTCAGTATATAGCAGTGTATTTCAGTATTTTGCAGTATATTTCAATGTGTTGCAGTGTATTTCATTATGTTACAGTGTGCTTTAGTATGTTGCAGTATTTTTCAATGTGTACCAGTTTATTTTGGTATATTACCGTATATTTAGGTATGTTGCAGCATATTTCAATGTGTTGCAGTGTCTTTCAATATGTTGTAGTATGTTGCAGTGTATTTCAGTATGTTACAGTGTATTTCAGTATGTTGCAGTATGTTGCAGTATATTTCAGTATGTAGCACTGTATTTCAGTATGTTGCAGTATATTTCAATACGTTCCAGTGTATTTCAGGATCTTGTAGGATGTTTCGGTGTATTTCAGTATGTTACAGTGTATTTCAGTATGTTGCAGGATGTTGCAGTTTATTTCAGTATGTTACAGTGTATTTCAGTATGTTGCTGTATATTTCAGTGTGTTACATTATATTCCAGTATTTTACAGTACATTTCCGTATATTACACTATATTTCAGTGAGTTACAGTATGTTTCAGCGAGTTACAGTATATTTCAATGTGTTGCAGTGGATTTCAATGTCTTACAGCGTATTTCAGTATGTTGTAGTATGTTGCAGTGTATTTCAGTATTTTGTAGTATTTTTCAATGTGTTACAGTATATTTCAGTATATTACCGTATATTTAGGTATGTTGCAGTATATTTCAATGTATTGCAGTGTATTTCAAAATGTTGTAGTATTTTGCAGTGTATTTCAGTATGTTACAGTGTATTTCAGTATTTAGCAGTGTATTTCAGTATGTTGCAGTATATTTTAGTATGTTGCAGCATGTTGCACTGTGTTGCAGTATATTTCAGTATGTAGCAGTGTATTTCAGTATTTTGCAGTATATTTCAGTGTGTTACAGTATTTTGCAGTGTTCTTCAGTGTGTTGCAGTGTATTTCAGTATGTTGCAGTATTTTTCAATGTGTTACAGTATATTTTGGTATATTACCGTATATTTAGGTATGTTGCAGTATATTTCAATGTGTTGCAGTGTGTTTCAAAATGTTGTAGTATGTTGCAGTGTATTTCAGTTTGTTACAGTGTATTTCAGTATGTTGCAGTATGTTGCAGTATATTTCAGTATGTAGCACTGTATTTCAGTGAGTTGCAGTGTATTTCAATGTGCTACAGCATATTTCGGTATGTTACAGTATATTGCAATGTGTCGCAGTTCATTTCAGTATGTTGCAGTAATTTTCAATGTGTGACAGTATATTTCAGTAGTTTACCATACAATTCGGCACATTGCAGTATATTTCACTGTGTTGCAGTGTATTTCAATATGTTACAGTGTATTTTAGTATGTTTCAGTATGTTACAGTGTATTTCAGTATTTTGCAGTGTATTTTAGTATGTTGCAGTATATTTTAGTATGTTGCAGTGTGTTGCAGTATATTTCAGTATATAGCAGTGTATTTCAGTATTTTGCAGTATATTTCAATGTGTTGCAGTGTATTTCATTATGTTACAGTGTATTTTAGTATGTTGCAGTATGTTGCAGTGTGTTGCAGTATATTTCAGTATGTAGCAGTATATTTCAGTATGTTGCAGTATATTTCAGTATGTTACAGCGTATTTCAGTGTTTTGCAGTGTATTTCAGTATGTTGCAGTATATTTTAGTATGTTGCAGTATGTTGCCGTGTGTTGCAGTATATTTCAGTGTGTAGCAGTGTATTTCAATATTTTGTGGTATATTTCAATGTGTTGCAGTGTATTTCAATATGTTACAGTGTATTTTAGTATGTTGCAGTATGTTGCAGTGAGTTGCAGTATATTTCAGTATGTAGGAGTGTACTTCAGTATGTTGCAGTATATTTCAGTATGTTACAGTGTATTTCAGTATTTTGCAGTGTATTTCAGTATGTTGCAGTATATTTTAGTATGTTGCAGTATGTTGCAGTGTGTTGCAGTATATTTAAGTATGTAGCAGTGTATTTCAGTATTTTGCAGTATATTTCAGTGTGTTACAGTATTTTGCAGTGTTTTTCAGTGTGTTGCAGTGTATTTCAGTATGTTGCAGTATTTTTCAATGTGTAACAGTTTATTTTGGTATATTACCGTATATTTAGGTATGTTGCAGCATATTTCAATGTGTTGCAGTGTCTTTCAATATGTTGTAGTATGTTGCAGTGTATTTCAGTATGTTACAGTGTATTTCAGTATGTTGCAGTATGTTGCAGTATATTTCAGTATGTAGCACTGTATTTCAGTATGTTGCAGTATATTTCAATATGTTACAGTGTATTTCAGTATGTTGCAGTATATTTCAGTGAGTTGCAGTGTATTTCAGTGTGCTACAGCATATTTCAGTATGTTACAGTATATTGCAATGTGTCGCAGTATATTTCAGTATGTTGCAGTATATTTCAGTATGTAGCAGTGTATTTCAGTATAATGCAGTGTATTTCAGCAGGCTACAGCATATTTCAGTATGCTGCAGTATATTGCAATGTGCCGAAGTATATTTCAGTATGTTGCCGTATGTTTAAGTGTGTTGCAGAATACTTCAATGTGTTGCAGTGTACTTCAATACGTTCCAGTGTATTTCAGGATCTTGTAGGATGTTGCGGTGTATTTCAGTATGTTACAGTGTATTTCAGTATGTTGCAGGATATTGCAGTTTATTTCAGTATGTTACAGTGTGTTTCAGTATGTTGCTGTATATTTCAGTGTGTTACATTATATTCCAGTATTTTACAGTACATTTCCGTATATTACACTATATTTCAGTGAGTTACAGTATGTTTCAGCGAGTTACAGTATATTTCAATGTGTTGCAGTGGATTTCAATGTCTTACAGCGTATTTCAGTATGTTGTAGTATGTTGCAGTGTATTTCAGTATTTTGTAGTATTTTTCAATGTGTTACAGTATATTTCAGTATATTACCGTATATTTAGGTATGTTGCAGTATATTTCAATGTATTGCAGTGTATTTCAAAATGTTGTAGTGTTTTGCAGTGTATTTCAGTATGTTACAGTGTATTTCAGTATTTAGCAGTGTATTTCAGTATGTTGCAGTATATTTTAGTATGTTGCAGTATGTTGCACTGTGTTGCAGTATATTTCAGTATGTAGCAGTGTATTTCAGTATTTTGCAGTATATTTCAGTGTGTTACAGTATTTTGCAGTGTTCTTCAGTGTGTTGCAGTGTATTTCAGTATGTTGCAGTATTTTTCAATGTGTTACAGTATATTTTGGTATATTACCGTATATTTAGGTATGTTGCAGTATATTTCAATGTGTTGCAGTGTGTTTCAAAATGTTGTAGTATGTTGCAGTGTATTTCAGTTTGTTACAGTGTATTTCAGTATGTTGCAGTATGTTGCAGTATATTTCAGTATGTAGCACTGTATTTCAGTGAGTTGCAGTGTATTTCAATGTGCTACAGCATATTTCGGTATGTTACAGTATATTGCAATGTGTCGCAGTTCATTTCAGTATGTTGCAGTAATTTTCAATGTGTGACAGTATATTTCAGTAGTTTACCATATATTTCGGCACATTGCAGTATATTTCACTGTGTTGCAGTGTATTTCAATATGTTACAGTGTATTTTAGTATGTTTCAGTATGTTGCAGTGTGTTGCCGTATATTTCAGTATGTAGCAGTGTATTTCAGTATGTTGCAGTATATTTCAGTATGTTACAGTGTATTTCAGTATTTTGCTGTGTATTTCAGTATTTTGCAGTATATTTTAGTATGTTGCAGTATGTTGCAGTGTGTTGCAGTATGTTTCAGTATATAGCAGTGTATTTCAGTATTTTGCAGTATATTTCAATGTGTTGCAGTGTATTTCATTATGTTACAGTGTATTTTAGTATGTTGCAGTATGTTGCAGTGTGTTGCAGTATATTTCAGCATGTAGCAGTATATTTCAGTATGTTGCAGTATATTTCAGTATGTTACAGCGTATTTCAGTGTTTTGCAGTGTATTTCAGTATGTTGCAGTATATTTTAGTATGTTGCAGTATGTTGCCGTGTGTTGCAGTATACTTCAGTGTGTAGCAGTGTATTTCAATATTTTGCAGTATATTTCAATGTGTTGCAGTGTATTTCAATATGTTACAGTGTATTTTAGTATGTTGCAGTATGTTGCGGTGAGTTGCAGTATATTTCAGTATGTAGGAGTGTACTTCAGTATGTTGCAGTATATTTCAGTATGTTACAGTGTATTTCAGTATTTTGCAGTGTATTTCAGTATGTTGCAGTATATTTTAGTATGTTGCAGTATGTTGCAGTGTGTTGCAGTATATTTAGGTATGTAGCAGTGTATTTCAGTATTTTGCAGTATATTTCAGTGTGTTACAGTATTCTGCAGTGTTTTTCAGTGTGTTGCAGTGTATTTCAGTATGTTGCAGTATTTTTCAATGTGTAACAGTTTATTTTGGTATATTACCGTATATTTAGGTATGTTGCAGCATATTTCAATGTGTTGCAGTGTCTTTCAATATGTTGTAGTATGTTGCAGTGTATTTCAGTATGTTACAGTGTATTTCAGTATGTTGCAGTATGTTGCAGTATATTTCAGTATGTAGCACTGTATTTCAGTATGTTGCAGTATATTTCAATATGTTACAGTGTATTTCAGTATGTTGCAGTATATTTTAGTGAGTTGCAGTGTATTTCAGTGTGCTACAGGATATTTCAGTATGTTACAGTATATTGCAATGTGTGGCAGTATATTTCAGTATGTTGCAGTATATTTCAGTATGTAGCAGTGTATTTCGGTATAATGCAGTGTATTTCAGTAGGCTACAGCATATTTCAGTATGCTGCAGTATATTGCAATGTGCCGAAGTATATTTCAGTATGTTGCCGTATGTTTAAGTGTGTTGCAGAATACTTCAATGTGTTGCAGTGTACTTCAATACGTTACAGTGTATTTCAGTATCTTGTAGGATGTTGCGGTGTATTTCAGTATGTTACAGTGTAATTCAGTATGTTGCAGGATGTTGCAGTTTATTTCAGTATGTTACAGTGTACTTCAGTATGTTGCTGTATATTTCAGTGTGTTACATTATATTCCAGTATTTTACAGTACATTTCCGTATATTACACTATATTTCAGTGAGTTACAGTATGTTTCAGCGAGTTACAGTATATTTCAATGTGTTGCAGTGGATTTCAATGTATTACAGCGTATTTCAGTATGTTGTAGTATGTTGCAGTGTATTTCAGTATTTTGTAGTATTTTTCAATGTGTTACAGTATATTTCAGTATATTACCGTATATTTAGGTATGTTGCAGTATATTTCAATGTATTGCAGTGTATTTCAAAATGTTGTAGTATTTTGCAGTGTATTTCAGTATGTTACAGTGTATTTCAGTATTTAGCAGTGTATTTCAGTATGTTGCAGTATATTTTAGTATGTTGCAGTATGTTGCACTGTGTTGCAGTATATTTCAGTATGTAGCAGTGTATTTCAGTGTTTTGCAGTATATTTCAGTGTGTTACAGTATTTTGCAGTGTTTTTCAGTGTGTTGCAGTGTATTTCAGTATGTTGCAGTATTTTTCAATGTGTTACAGTATATTTTGGTATATTCCCGTATATTTAGGTATGTTGCAGTATATTTCAATGTGTTGCAGTGTGTTTCAAAATGTTGTAGTACGTTGCAGTGTATTTCAGTTTGTTACAGTGTATTTCAGTATGTTGCAGTATGTTGCAGTATATTTCAGTATGTAGCACTGTATTTCAGTATGTTACAGTGTATTTCAGTATGTTGCAGTATATTTCAGCGAGTTGCAGTGTATTTCAATGCGCTACAGCATATTTCGGTATGTTACAGTATATTGCAATGTGTCGCAGTATATTTCAGTATGTTGCAGTATTTTTCGATGTGTGACAGTATATTTCAGTAGTTTACCATACATTTCGGCACATTGCAGTATATTTCACTGTGTTGCAGTGTATTTCAATATGTTACAGTGTATTTTAGTATGTTTCAGTATGTTGCAGTGTGTTGCCGTATATTTCAGTATGTAGCAGTGTATTTCAGTATGTTGCAGTATATTTCAGTATGTTACAGTGTATTTCAGTATTTTGCAGTGTATTTCAGTATGTTGCAGTATATTTTAGTATGTTGCAGTATGTTGCAGTGTGTTGCAGTATATCTCAGTATATAGCAGTGTATTTCAGTATTTTGCAGTATATTTCAATGTGTTGCAGTGTATTTCATTATGTTACAGTGTGTTTTAGTATGTTGCAGTATGTTGCAGTGTGTTGCAGTATATTTCAGTATGTAGCAGTATATTTCAGTATGTTGCAGTATATTTCAGTATGTTACAGTGTATTTCAGTATTTTGCAGTGTATTTCAGTATGTTGCAGTATATTTTAGTATGTTGCGGTATGTTGCCGTGTGTTGCAGTATATTTCAGTATGTAGCAGTATATTTCAGTATGTTGCAGTATATTTCAGTATGTTACAGTGTATTTCAGTATTTTGCAGTGTATTTCAGTATGTTGCAGTATATTTTAGTATGTTGCAGTATGTTGCCGTGTGTTGCAGTATATTTCAGTGTGTAGCAGTGTATTTCAATATTTTGCAGTATATTTCAATGTGTTGCAGTGTATTTCAATATGTTACAGTGTATTTCAGTATGTTGCTGTATATTTCAGTGTGTTACATTATATTCCAGTATTTTACAGTACATTTCCGTATATTACACTATATTTCAGTGAGTTACAGTATGTTTCAGCGAGTTACAGTATATTTCAATGTGTTGCAGTGGATTTCAATGTCTTACAGCGTATTTCAGTATGTTGTAATATGTTGCAGTGTATTTCAGTATTTTGTAGTATTTTTCAATGTGTTACAGTATATTTCAGTATATTACCGTATATTTAGGTATGTTGCAGTATATTTCAATGTATTGCAGTGTATTTCAAAATGTTGTAGTATTTTGCAGTGTATTTCAGTATGTTACAGTGTATTTCAGTATTTAGCAGTGTATTTCAGTATGTTGCAGTATATTTTAGTATGTTGCAGTATGTTGCACTGTGTTGCAGTATATTTCAGTATGTAG
The DNA here is from genome assembly GCA_964035545.1 of Bugula neritina. Lineage (NCBI taxonomy): Eukaryota > Metazoa > Bryozoa > Gymnolaemata > Cheilostomatida > Bugulidae > Bugula > Bugula neritina. The sequence continues at coordinate 232,299 of CAXIUT010000230.1, read as the reverse complement.
CAGTGTATTTCAGTATTTTGCAGTATATTTCAGTGTGTTACAGTATTTTGCAGTGTTCTTCAGTGTGTTGCAGTGTATTTCAGTATGTTGCAGTATTTTTCAATGTGTTACAGTATATTTTGGTATATTACCGTATATTTAGGTATGTTGCAGTATATTTCAATGTGTTGCAGTGTGTTTCAAAATGTTGTAGTATGTTGCAGTGTATTTCAGTTTGTTACAGTGTATTTCAGTATGTTGCAGTATGTTGCAGTATATTTCAGTATGTAGCACTGTATTTCAGTGAGTTGCAGTGTATTTCAATGTGCTACAGCATATTTCGGTATGTTACAGTATATTGCAATGGGTCGCAGTTCATTTCAGTATGTTGCAGTAATTTTCAATGTGTGACAGTATATTTCAGTAGTTTACCATATATTTCGGCACATTGCAGTATATTTCACTGTGTTGCAGTGTATTTCAATATGTTACAGTGTATTTTAGTATGTTTCAGTATGTTGCAGTGTGTTGCCGTATATTTCAGTATGTAGCAGTGTATTTCAGTATGTTGCAGTATATTTCAGTATGTTACAGTGTATTTCAGTATTTTGCAGTGTATTTCAGTATGTTGCAGTATATTTTAGTATGTTGCAGTATGTTGCAGTGTGTTGCAGTATGTTTCAGTATATAGCAGTGTATTTCAGTATTTTGCAGTATATTTCAATGTGTTGCAGTGTATTTCATTATGTTACAGTGTATTTTAGTATGTTGCAGTATGTTGCAGTGTGTTGCAGTATATTTCAGTATGTAGCAGTATATTTCAGTATGTTGCAGTATATTTCAGTATGTTACAGCGTATTTCAGTGTTTTGCAGTGTATTTCAGTATGTTGCAGTATATTTTAGTATGTTGCAGTATGTTGCCGTGTGTTGCAGTATATTTCAGTGTGTAGCAGTGTATTTCAATATTTTGTGGTATATTTCAATGTGTTGCAGTGTATTTCAATATGTTACAGTGTATTTTAGTATGTTGCAGTATGTTGCAGTGAGTTGCAGTATATTTCAGTATGTAGGAGTGTACTTCAGTATGTTGCAGTATATTTCAGTATGTTACAGTGTATTTCAGTATTTTGCAGTGTATTTCAGTATGTTGCAGTATATTTTAGTATGTTGCAGTATGTTGCAGTGTGTTGCAGTATATTTAAGTATGTAGCAGTGTATTTCAGTATTTTGCAGTATATTTCAGTGTGTTACAGTATTTTGCAGTGTTTTTCAGTGTGTTGCAGTGTATTTCAGTATGTTGCAGTATTTTTCAATGTGTAACAGTTTATTTTGGTATATTACCGTATATTTAGGTATGTTGCAGCATATTTCAATGTGTTGCAGTGTCTTTCAATATGTTGTAGTATGTTGCAGTGTATTTCAGTATGTTACAGTGTATTTCAGTATGTTGCAGTATGTTGCAGTATATTTCAGTATGTAGCACTGTATTTCAGTATGTTGCAGTATATTTCAATATGTTACAGTGTATTTCAGTATGTTGCAGTATATTTCAGTGAGTTGCAGTGTATTTCAGTGTGCTACAGCATATTTCAGTATGTTACAGTATATTGCAATGTGTCGCAGTATATTTCAGTATGTTGCAGTATATTTCAGTATGTAGCAGTGTATTTCAGTATAATGCAGTGTATTTCAGCAGGCTACAGCATATTTCAGTATGCTGCAGTATATTGCAATGTGCCGAAGTATATTTCAGTATGTTGCCGTATGTTTAAGTGTGTTGCAGAATACTTCAATGTGTTGCAGTGTACTTCAATACGTTCCAGTGTATTTCATGATCTTGTAGGATGTTGCGGTGTATTTCAGTATGTTACAGTGTATTTCAGTATGTTGCAGGATGTTGCAGTTTATTTCAGTATGTTACAGTGTATTTCAGTATGTTGCTGTATATTTCAGTGTGTTACATTATATTCCAGTATTTTACAGTACATTTCCGTATATTACACTATATTTCAGTGAGTTACAGTATGTTTCAGCGAGTTACAGTATATTTCAATGTGTTGCAGTGGATTTCAATGTCTTACAGCGTATTTCAGTATGTTGTAGTATGTTGCAGTGTATTTCAGTATTTTGTAGTATTTTTCAATGTGTTACAGTATATTTCAGTATATTACCGTATATTTAGGTATGTTGCAGTATATTTCAATGTATTGCAGTGTATTTCAAAATGTTGTAGTGTTTTGCAGTGTATTTCAGTATGTTACAGTGTATTTCAGTATTTAGCAGTGTATTTCAGTATGTTGCAGTATATTTTAGTATGTTGCAGTATGTTGCACTGTGTTGCAGTATATTTCAGTATGTAGCAGTGTATTTCAGTATTTTGCAGTATATTTCAGTGTGTTACAGTATTTTGCAGTGTTCTTCAGTGTGTTGCAGTGTATTTCAGTATGTTGCAGTATTTTTCAATGTGTTACAGTATATTTTGGTATATTACCGTATATTTAGGTATGTTGCAGTATATTTCAATGTGTTGCAGTGTGTTTCAAAATGTTGTAGTATGTTGCAGTGTATTTCAGTTTGTTACAGTGTATTTCAGTATGTTGCAGTATGTTGCAGTATATTTCAGTATGTAGCACTGTATTTCAGTGAGTTGCAGTGTATTTCAATGTGCTACAGCATATTTCGGTATGTTACAGTATATTGCAATGTGTCGCAGTTCATTTCAGTATGTTGCAGTAATTTTCAATGTGTGACAGTATATTTCAGTAGTTTACCATATATTTCGGCACATTGCAGTATATTTCACTGTGTTGCAGTGTATTTCAATATGTTACAGTGTATTTTAGTATGTTTCAGTATGTTGCAGTGTGTTGCCGTATATTTCAGTATGTAGCAGTGTATTTCAGTATGTTGCAGTATATTTCAGTATGTTACAGTGTATTTCAGTATTTTGCTGTGTATTTCAGTATGTTGCAGTATATTTTAGTATGTTGCAGTATGTTGCAGTGTGTTGCAGTATGTTTCAGTATATAGCAGTGTATTTCAGTATTTTGCAGTATATTTCAATGTGTTGCAGTGTATTTCATTATGTTACAGTGTATTTTAGTATGTTGCAGTATGTTGCAGTGTGTTGCAGTATATTTCAGTATGTAGCAGTATATTTCAGTATGTTGCAGTATATTTCATTATGTTACAGCGTATTTCAGTGTTTTGCAGTGTATTTCAGTATGTTGCAGTATATTTTAGTATGTTGCAGTATGTTGCCGTGTGTTGCAGTATATTTCAGTGTGTAGCAGTGTATTTCAATATTTTGCAGTATATTTCAATGTGTTGCAGTGTATTTCAATATGTTACAGTGTATTTTAGTATGTTGCAGTATGTTGCTGTGAGTTGCAGTATATTTCAGTATGTAAGAGTGTACTTCATTATGTTGCAGTATATTTCAGTATGTTACAGTGTATTTCAGTATTTTGCAGTGTATTTCAGTATGTTGCAGTATATTTTAGTATGTTGCAGTATGTTGCAGTGTGTTGCAGTATATTTAGGTATGTAGCAGTGTATTTCAGTATTTTGCAGTATATTTCAGTGTGTTACAGTATTCTGCAGTGTTTTTCAGTGTGTTGCAGTGTATTTCAGTATGTTGCAGTATTTTTCAATGTGTAACAGTTTATTTTGGTATATTACCGTATAATTAGGTATGTTGCAGCATATTTCAATGTGTTGCAGTGTCTTTCAATATGTTGTAGTATGTTGCAGTGTATTTCAGTATGTTACAGTGTATTTCAGTATGTTGCAGTATGTTGCAGTATATTTCAGTATGTAGCACTGTATTTCAGTATGTTGCAGTATATTTCAATATGTTACAGTGTATTTCAGTATGTTGCAGTATATTTTAGTGAGTTGCAGTGTATTTCAGTGTGCTACAGGATATTTCAGTATGTTACAGTATATTGCAATGTGTGGCAGTATATTTCAGTATGTTGCAGTATATTTCAGTATGTAGCAGTGTATTTCGGTATAATGCAGTGTATTTCAGTAGGCTACAGCATATTTCAGTATGCTGCAGTATATTGCAATGTGCCGAAGTATATTTCAGTATGTTGCCGTATGTTTAAGTGTGTTGCAGAATACTTCAATGTGTTGCAGTGTACTTCAATACGTTACAGTGTATTTCAGTATCTTGTAGGATGTTGCGGTGTATTTCAGTATGTTACAGTGTATTTCAGTATGTTGCAGGATGTTGCAGTTTATTTCAGTATGTTACAGTGTACTTCAGTATGTTGCTGTATATTTCAGTGTGTTACATTATATTCCAGTATTTTACAGTACATTTCCGTATATTACACTATATTTCAGTGAGTTACAGTATGTTTCAGCGAGTTACAGTATATTTCAATGTGTTGCAGTGGATTTCAATGTATTACAGCGTATTTCAGTATGTTGTAGTATGTTGCAGTGTATTTCAGTATTTTGTAGTATTTTTCAATGTGTTACAGTATATTTCAGTATATTACCGTATATTTAGGTATGTTGCAGTATATTTCAATGTATTGCAGTGTATTTCAAAATGTTGTAGTATTTTGCAGTGTATTTCAGTATGTTACAGTGTATTTCAGTATTTAGCAGTGTATTTCAGTATGTTGCAGTATATTTTAGTATGTTGCAGTATGTTGCACTGTGTTGCAGTATATTTCAGTATGTAGCAGTGTATTTCAGTGTTTTGCAGTATATTTCAGTGTGTTACAGTATTTTGCAGTGTTTTTCAGTGTGTTGCAGTGTATTTCAGTATGTTGCAGTATTTTTCAATGTGTTACAGTATATTTTGGTATATTCCCGTATATTTAGGTATGTTGCAGTATATTTCAATGTGTTGCAGTGTGTTTCAAAATGTTGTAGTACGTTGCAGTGTATTTCAGTTTGTTACAGTGTATTTCAGTATGTTGCAGTATGTTGCAGTATATTTCAGTATGTAGCACTGTATTTCAGTATGTTACAGTGTATTTCAGTATGTTGCAGTATATTTCAGCGAGTTGCAGTGTATTTCAATGCGCTACAGCATATTTCGGTATGTTACAGTATATTGCAATGTGTCGCAGTATATTTCAGTATGTTGCAGTATTTTTCGATGTGTGACAGTATATTTCAGTAGTTTACCATACATTTCGGCACATTGCAGTATATTTCACTGTGTTGCAGTGTATTTCAATATGTTACAGTGTATTTTAGTATGTTTCAGTATGTTGCAGTGTGTTGCCGTATATTTCAGTATGTAGCAGTGTATTTCAGTATGTTGCAGTATATTTCAGTATGTTACAGTGTATTTCAGTATTTTGCAGTGTATTTCAGTATGTTGCAGTATATTTTAGTATGTTGCAGTATGTTGCAGTGTGTTGCAGTATATCTCAGTATATAGCAGTGTATTTCAGTATTTTGCAGTATATTTCAATGTGTTGCAGTGTATTTCATTATGTTACAGTGTGTTTTAGTATGTTGCAGTATGTTGCAGTGTGTTGCAGTATATTTCAGTATGTAGCAGTATATTTCAGTATGTTGCAGTATATTTCAGTATGTTACAGTGTATTTCAGTATTTTGCAGTGTATTTCAGTATGTTGCAGTATATTTTAGTATGTTGCAGTATGTTGCCGTGTGTTGCAGTATATTTCAGTATGTAGCAGTATATTTCAGTATGTTGCAGTATATTTCAGTATGTTACAGTGTATTTCAGTATTTTGCAGTGTATTTCAGTATGTTGCAGTATATTTTAGTATGTTGCAGTATGTTGCCGTGTGTTGCAGTATATTTCAGTGTGTAGCAGTGTATTTCAATATTTTGCAGTATATTTCAATGTGTTGCAGTGTATTTCAATATGTTACAGTGTATTTCAGTATGTTGCTGTATATTTCAGTGTGTTACATTATATTCCAGTATTTTACAGTACATTTCCGTATATTACACTATATTTCAGTGAGTTACAGTATGTTTCAGCGAGTTACAGTATATTTCAATGTGTTGCAGTGGATTTCAATGTCTTACAGCGTATTTCAGTATGTTGTAGTATGTTGCAGTGTATTTCAGTATTTTGTAGTATTTTTCAATGTGTTACAGTATATTTCAGTATATTACCGTATATTTAGGTATGTTGCAGTATATTTCAATGTATTGCAGTGTATTTCAAAATGTTGTAGTATTTTGCAGTGTATTTCAGTATGTTACAGTGTATTTCAGTATTTAGCAGTGTATTTCAGTATGTTGCAGTATATTTTAGTATGTTGCAGTATGTTGCACTGTGTTGCAGTATATTTCAGTATGTAGCAGTGTATTTCAGTATTTTGCAGTATATTTCAGTGTGTTACAGTATTTTGCAGTGTTCTTCAGTGTGTTGCAGTGTATTTCAGTATGTTGCAGTATTTTTCAATGTGTTACAGTATATTTTGGTATATTACCGTATATTTAGGTATGTTGCAGTATATTTCAATGTGTTGCAGTGTGTTTCAAAATGTTGTAGTATGTTGCAGTGTATTTCAGTTTGTTACAGTGTATTTCAGTATGTTGCAGTATGTTGCAGTATATTTCAGTATGTAGCACTGTATTTCAGTGAGTTGCAGTGTATTTCAATGTGCTACAGCATATTTCGGTATGTTACAGTATATTGCAATGGGTCGCAGTTCATTTCAGTATGTTGCAGTAATTTTCAATGTGTGACAGTATATTTCAGTAGTTTACCATATATTTCGGCACATTGCAGTATATTTCACTGTGTTGCAGTGTATTTCAATATGTTACAGTGTATTTTAGTATGTTTCAGTATGTTGCAGTGTGTTGCCGTATATTTCAGTATGTAGCAGTGTATTTCAGTATGTTGCAGTATATTTCAGTATGTTACAGTGTATTTCAGTATTTTGCAGAGTATTTCAGTATGTTGCAGTATATTTTAGTATGTTGCAGTGTGTTGCAGTATGTTTCAGTATATAGCAGTGTATTTCAGTATTTTGCAGTATATTTCAATGTGTTGCAGTGTATTTCATTATGTTACAGTGTATTTTAGTATGTTGCAGTATGTTGCAGTGTGTTGCAGTATATTTCAGTATGTAGCAGTATATTTCAGTATGTTGCAGTATATTTCAGTATGTTACAGCGTATTTCAGTGTTTTGCAGTGTATTTCAGTATGTTGCAGTATATTTTAGTATGTTGCAGTATGTTGCCGTGTGTTGCAGTATATTTCAGTGTGTAGCAGTGTATTTCAATATTTTGTGGTATATTTCAATGTGTTGCAGTGTATTTCAATATGTTACAGTGTATTTTAGTATGTTGCAGTATGTTGCAGTGAGTTGCAGTATATTTCAGTATGTAGGAGTGTACTTCAGTATGTTGCAGTATATTTCAGTATGTTACAGTGTATTTCAGTATTTTGCAGTGTATTTCAGTATGTTGCAGTATATTTTAGTATGTTGCAGTATGTTGCAGTGTGTTGCAGTATATTTAAGTATGTAGCAGTGTATTTCAGTATTTTGCAGTATATTTCAGTGTGTTACAGTATTTTGCAGTGTTTTTCAGTGTGTTGCAGTGTATTTCAGTATGTTGCAGTATTTTTCAATGTGTAACAGTTTATTTTGGTATATTACCGTATATTTAGGTATGTTGCAGCATATTTCAATGTGTTGCAGTGTCTTTCAATATGTTGTAGTATGTTGCAGTGTATTTCAGTATGTTACAGTGTATTTCAGTATGTTGCAGTATGTTGCAGTATATTTCAGTATGTAGCACTGTATTTCAGTATGTTGCAGTATATTTCAATATGTTACAGTGTATTTCAGTATGTTGCAGTATATTTCAGTGAGTTGCAGTGTATTTCAGTGTGCTACAGCATATTTCAGTATGTTACAGTATATTGCAATGTGTCGCAGTATATTTCAGTATGTTGCAGTATATTTCAGTATGTAGCAGTGTATTTCAGTATAATGCAGTGTATTTCAGCAGGCTACAGCATATTTCAGTATGCTGCAGTATATTGCAATGTGCCGAAGTATATTTCAGTATGTTGCCGTATGTTTAAGTGTGTTGCAGAATACTTCAATGTGTTGCAGTGTACTTCAATACGTTCCAGTGTATTTCAGGATCTTGTAGGATGTTGCGGTGTATTTCAGTATGTTACAGTGTATTTCAGTATGTTGCAGGATGTTGCAGTTTATTTCAGTATGTTACAGTGTATTTCAGTATGTTGCTGTATATTTCAGTGTGTTACATTATATTCCAGTATTTTACAGTACATTTCCGTATATTACACTATATTTCAGTGAGTTACAGTATGTTTCAGCGAGTTACAGTATATTTCAATGTGTTGCAGTGGATTTCAATGTCTTACAGCGTATTTCAGTATGTTGTAGTATGTTGCAGTGTATTTCAGTATTTTGTAGTATTTTTCAATGTGTTACAGTATATTTCAGTATATTACCGTATATTTAGGTATGTTGCAGTATATTTCAATGTATTGCAGTGTATTTCAAAATGTTGTAGTGTTTTGCAGTGTATTTCAGTATGTTACAGTGTATTTCAGTATTTAGCAGTGTATTTCAGTATGTTGCAGTATATTTTAGTATGTTGCAGTATGTTGCACTGTGTTGCAGTATATTTCAGTATGTAGCAGTGTATTTCAGTATTTTGCAGTATATTTCAGTGTGTTACAGTATTTTGCAGTGTTCTTCAGTGTGTTGCAGTGTATTTCAGTATGTTGCAGTATTTTTCAATGTGTTACAGTATATTTTGGTATATTACCGTATATTTAGGTATGTTGCAGTATATTTCAATGTGTTGCAGTGTGTTTCAAAATGTTGTAGTATGTTGCAGTGTATTTCAGTTTGTTACAGTGTATTTCAGTATGTTGCAGTATGTTGCAGTATATTTCAGTATGTAGCACTGTATTTCAGTGAGTTGCAGTGTATTTCAATGTGCTACAGCATATTTCGGTATGTTACAGTATATTGCAATGTGTCGCAGTTCATTTCAGTATGTTGCAGTAATTTTCAATGTGTGACAGTATATTTCAGTAGTTTACCATATATTTCGGCACATTGCAGTATATTTCACTGTGTTGCAGTGTATTTCAATATGTTACAGTGTATTTTAGTATGTTTCAGTATGTTGCAGTGTGTTGCCGTATATTTCAGTATGTAGCAGTGTATTTCAGTATGTTGCAGTATATTTCAGTATGTTACAGTGTATTTCAGTATTTTGCTGTGTATTTCAGTATGTTGCAGTATATTTTAGTATGTTGCAGTATGTTGCAGTGTGTTGCAGTATGTTTCAGTATATAGCAGTGTATTTCAGTATTTTGCAGTATATTTCAATGTGTTGCAGTGTATTTCATTATGTTACAGTGTATTTTAGTATGTTGCAGTATGTTGCAGTGTGTTGCAGTATATTTCAGTATGTAGCAGTATATTTCAGTATGTTGCAGTATATTTCAGTATGTTACAGCGTATTTCAGTGTTTTGCAGTGTATTTCAGTATGTTGCAGTATATTTTAGTATGTTGCAGTATGTTGCCGTGTGTTGCAGTATATTTCAGTGTGTAGCAGTGTATTTCAATATTTTGCAGTATATTTCAATGTGTTGCAGTGTATTTCAATATGTTACAGTGTATTTTAGTATGTTGCAGTATGTTGCGGTGAGTTGCAGTATATTTCAGTATGTAGGAGTGTACTTCAGTATGTTGCAGTATATTTCAGTATGTTACAGTGTATTTCAGTATTTTGCAGTGTATTTCAGTATGTTGCAGTATATTTTAGTATGTTGCAGTATGTTGCAGTGTGTTGCAGTATATTTAGGTATGTAGCAGTGTATTTCAGTATTTTGCAGTATATTTCAGTGTGTTACAGTATTCTGCAGTGTTTTTCAGTGTGTTGCAGTGTATTTCAGTATGTTGCAGTATTTTTCAATGTGTAACAGTTTATTTTGGTATATTACCGTATATTTAGGTATGTTGCAGCATATTTCAATGTGTTGCAGTGTCTTTCAATATGTTGTAGTATGTTGCAGTGTATTTCAGTATGTTACAGTGTATTTCAGTATGTTGCAGTATGTTGCAGTATATTTCAGTATGTAGCACTGTATTTCAGTATGTTGCAGTATATTTCAATATGTTACAGTGTATTTCAGTATGTTGCAGTATATTTTAGTGAGTTGCAGTGTATTTCAGTGTGCTACAGGATATTTCAGTATGTTACAGTATATTGCAATGTGTGGCAGTATATTTCAGTATGTTGCAGTATATTTCAGTATGTAGCAGTGTATTTCAGTATAATGCAGTGTATTTCAGCAGGCTACAGCATATTTCAGTATGCTGCAGTATATTGCAATGTGCCGAAGTATATTTCAGTATGTTGCCGTATGTTTAAGTGTGTTGCAGAATACTTCAATGTGTTGCAGTGTACTTCAATACGTTCCAGTGTATTTCAGGATCTTGTAGGATGTTGCGGTGTATTTCAGTATGTTACAGTGTATTTCAGTATGTTGCAGGATGTTGCAGTTTATTTCAGTATGTTACAGTGTATTTCAGTATGTTGCTGTATATTTCAGTGTGTTACATTATATTCCAGTATTTTACAGTACATTTCCGTATATTACACTATATTTCAGTGAGTTACAGTATGTTTCAGCGAGTTACAGTATATTTCAATGTGTTGCAGTGGATTTCAATGTCTTACAGCGTATTTCAGTATGTTGTAGTATGTTGCAGTGTATTTCAGTATTTTGTAGTATTTTTCAATGTGTTACAGTATATTTCAGTATATTACCGTATATTTAGGTATGTTGCAGTATATTTCAATGTATTGCAGTGTATTTCAAAATGTTGTAGTGTTTTGCAGTGTATTTCAGTATGTTACAGTGTATTTCAGTATTTAGCAGTGTATTTCAGTATGTTGCAGTATATTTTAGTATGTTGCAGTATGTTGCACTGTGTTGCAGTATATTTCAGTATGTAGCAGTGTATTTCAGTATTTTGCAGTATATTTCAGTGTGTTACAGTATTTTGCAGTGTTCTTCAGTGTGTTGCAGTGTATTTCAGTATGTTGCAGTATTTTTCAATGTGTTACAGTATATTTTGGTATATTACCGTATATTTAGGTATGTTGCAGTATATTTCAATGTGTTGCAGTGTTTTTCAAAATGTTGTAGTATGTTGCAGTGTATTTCAGTTTGTTACAGTGTATTTCAGTATGTTGCAGTATGTTGCAGTATATTTCAGTATGTAGCACTGTATTTCAGTGAGTTGCAGTGTATTTCAATGTGCTACAGCATATTTCGGTATGTTACAGTATATTGCAATGTGTCGCAGTTCATTTCAGTATGTTGCAGTAATTTTCAATGTGTGACAGTATATTTCAGTAGTTTACCATATATTTCGGCACATTGCAGTATATTTCACTGTGTTGCAGTGTATTTCAATATGTTACAGTGTATTTTAGTATGTTTCAGTATGTTGCAGTGTGTTGCCGTATATTTCAGTATGTAGCAGTGTATTTCAGTATGTTGCAGTATATTTCAGTATGTTACAGTGTATTTCAGTATTTTGCTGTGTATTTCAGTATGTTGCAGTATATTTTAGTATGTTGCAGTATGTTGCAGTGTGTTGCAGTATGTTTCAGTATATAGCAGTGTATTTCAGTATTTTGCAGTATATTTCAATGTGTTGCAGTGTATTTCATTATGTTACAGTGTATTTTAGTATGTTGCAGTATGTTGCAGTGTGTTGCAGTATATTTCAGTATGTAGCAGTATATTTCAGTATGTTGCAGTATATTTCAGTATGTTACAGCGTATTTCAGTGTTTTGCAGTGTATTTCAGTATGTTGCAGTATATTTTAGTATGTTGCAGTATGTTGCCGTGTGTTGCAGTATATTTCAGTGTGTAGCAGTGTATTTCAATATTTTGCAGTATATTTCAATGTGTTGCAGTGTATTTCAATATGTTACAGTGTATTTTAGTATGTTGCAGTATGTTGCGGTGAGTTGCAGTATATTTCAGTATGTAGGAGTGTACTTCAGTATGTTGCAGTATATTTCAGTATGTTACAGTGTATTTCAGTATTTTGCAGTGTATTTCAGTATGTTGCAGTATATTTTAGTATGTTGCAGTATGTTGCAGTGTGTTGCAGTATATTTAGGTATGTAGCAGTGTATTTCAGTATTTTGCAGTATATTTCAGTGTGTTACAGTATTCTGCAGTGTTTTTCAGTGTGTTGCAGTGTATTTCAGTATGTTGCAGTATTTTTCAATGTGTAACAGTTTATTTTGGTATATTACCGTATATTTAGGTATGTTGCAGCATATTTCAATGTGTTGCAGTGTCTTTCAATATGTTGTAGTATGTTGCAGTGTATTTCAGTATGTTACAGTGTATTTCAGTATGTTGCAGTATGTTGCAGTATATTTCAGTATGTAGCACTGTATTTCAGTATGTTGCAGTATATTTCAATATGTTACAGTGTATTTCAGTATGTTGCAGTATATTTTAGTGAGTTGCAGTGTATTTCAGTGTGCTACAGGATATTTCAGTATGTTACAGTATATTGCAATGTGTGGCAGTATATTTCAGTATGTTGCAGTATATTTCAGTATGTAGCAGTGTATTTCGGTATAATGCAGTGTATTTCAGTAGGCTACAGCATATTTCAGTATGCTGCAGTATATTGCAATGTGCCGAAGTATATTTCAGTATGTTGCCGTATGTTTAAGTGTGTTGCAGAATACTTCAATGTGTTGCAGTGTACTTCAATACGTTACAGTGTATTTCAGTATCTTGTAGGATGTTGCGGTGTATTTCAGTATGTTACAGTGTATTTCAGTATGTTGCAGGATGTTGCAGTTTATTTCAGTATGTTACAGTGTACTTCAGTATGTTGCTGTATATTTCAGTGTGTTACATTATATTCCAGTATTTTACAGTACATTTCCGTATATTACACTATATTTCAGTGAGTTACAGTATGTTTCAGCGAGTTACAGTATATTTCAATGTGTTGCAGTGGATTTCAATGTATTACAGCGTATTTCAGTATGTTGTAGTATGTTGCAGTGTATTTCAGTATTTTGTAGTATTTTTCAATGTGTTACAGTATATTTCAGTATATTACCGTATATTTAGGTATGTTGCAGTATATTTCAATGTATTGCAGTGTATTTCAAAATGTTGTAGTATTTTGCAGTGTATTTCAGTATGTTACAGTGTATTTCAGTATTTAGCAGTGTATTTCAGTATGTTGCAGTATATTTTAGTATGTTGCAGTATGTTGCACTGTGTTGCAGTATATTTCAGTATGTAGCAGTGTATTTCAGTGTTTTGCAGTATATTTCAGTGTGTTACAGTATTTTGCAGTGTTTTTCAGTGTGTTGCAGTGTATTTCAGTATGTTGCAGTATTTTTCAATGTGTTACAGTATATTTTGGTATATTCCCGTATATTTAGGTATGTTGCAGTATATTTCAATGTGTTGCAGTGTGTTTCAAAATGTTGTAGTACGTTGCAGTGTATTTCAGTTTGTTACAGTGTATTTCAGTATGTTGCAGTATGTTGCAGTATATTTCAGTATGTAGCACTGTATTTCAGTATGTTACAGTGTATTTCAGTATGTTGCAGTATATTTCAGCGAGTTGCAGTGTATTTCAATGCGCTACAGCATATTTCGGTATGTTACAGTATATTGCAATGTGTCGCAGTATATTTCAGTATGTTGCAGTATTTTTCGATGTGTGACAGTATATTTCAGTAGTTTACCATACATTTCGGCACATTGCAGTATATTTCACTGTGTTGCAGTGTATTTCAATATGTTACAGTGTATTTTAGTATGTTTCAGTATGTTGCAGTGTGTTGCCGTATATTTCAGTATGTAGCAGTGTATTTCAGTATGTTGCAGTATATTTCAGTATGTTACAGTGTATTTCAGTATTTTGCAGTGTATTTCAGTATGTTGCAGTATATTTTAGTATGTTGCAGTATGTTGCAGTGTGTTGCAGTATATCTCAGTATATAGCAGTGTATTTCAGTATTTTGCAGTATATTTCAATGTGTTGCAGTGTATTTCATTATGTTACAGTGTGTTTTAGTATGTTGCAGTATGTTGCAGTGTGTTGCAGTATATTTCAGTATGTAGCAGTATATTTCAGTATGTTGCAGTATATTTCAGTATGTTACAGTGTATTTCAGTATTTTGCAGTGTATTTCAGTATGTTGCAGTATATTTTAGTATGTTGCAGTATGTTGCCGTGTGTTGCAGTATATTTCAGTATGTAGCAGTATATTTCAGTATGTTGCAGTATATTTCAGTATGTTACAGTGTATTTCAGTATTTTGCAGTGTATTTCAGTATGTTGCAGTATATTTTAGTATGTTGCAGTATGTTGCCGTGTGTTGCAGTATATTTCAGTGTGTAGCAGTGTATTTCAATATTTTGCAGTATATTTCATTGTGTTGCAGTGTATTTCAATATGTTACAGTGTATTTCAGTATGTTGCTGTATATTTCAGTGTGTTACATTATATTCCAGTATTTTACAGTACATTTCCGTATATTACACTATATTTCAGTGAGTTACAGTATGTTTCAGCGAGTTACAGTATATTTCAATGTGTTGCAGTGGATTTCAATGTCTTACAGCGTATTTCAGTATGTTGTAGTATGTTGCAGTGTATTTCAGTATTTTGTAGTATTTTTCAATGTGTTACAGTATATTTCAGTATATTACCGTATATTTAGGTATGTTGCAGTATATTTCAATGTATTGCAGTGTATTTCAAAATGTTGTAGTATTTTGCAGTGTATTTCAGTATGTTACAGTGTATTTCAGTATTTAGCAGTGTATTTCAGTATGTTGCAGTATATTTTAGTATGTTGCAGTATGTTGCACTGTGTTGCAGTATATTTCAGTATGTAGCAGTGTATTTCAGTATTTTGCAGTATATTTCAGTGTGTTACAGTATTTTGCAGTGTTCTTCAGTGTGTTGCAGTGTATTTCAGTATGTTGCAGTATTTTTCAATGTGTTACAGTATATTTTGGTATATTACCGTATATTTAGGTATGTTGCAGTATATTTCAATGTGTTGCAGTGTGTTTCAAAATGTTGTAGTATGTTGCAGTGTATTTCAGTTTGTTACAGTGTATTTCAGTATGTTGCAGTATGTTGCAGTATATTTCAGTATGTAGCACTGTATTTCAGTGAGTTGCAGTGTATTTCAATGTGCTACAGCATATTTCGGTATGTTACAGTATATTGCAATGGGTCGCAGTTCATTTCAGTATGTTGCAGTAATTTTCAATGTGTGACAGTATATTTCAGTAGTTTACCATATATTTCGGCACATTGCAGTATATTTCACTGTGTTGCAGTGTATTTCAATATGTTACAGTGTATTTTAGTATGTTTCAGTATGTTGCAGTGTGTTGCCGTATATTTCAGTATGTAGCAGTGTATTTCAGTATGTTGCAGTATATTTCAGTATGTTACAGTGTATTTCAGTATTTTGCAGAGTATTTCAGTATGTTGCAGTATATTTTAGTATGTTGCAGTATGTTGCAGTGTGTTGCAGTATGTTTCAGTATATAGCAGTGTATTTCAGTGTTTTGCAGTATATTTCAATGTGTTGCAGTGTATTTCATTATGTTACAGTGTATTTTAGTATGTTGCAGTATGTTGCAGTGTGTTGCAGTATATTTCAGTATGTAGCAGTATATTTCAGTATGTTGCAGTATATTTCAGTATGTTACAGCGTATTTCAGTGTTTTGCAGTGTATTTCAGTATGTTGCAGTATATTTTAGTATGTTGCAGTATGTTGCCGTGTGTTGCAGTATATTTCAGTGTGTAGCAGTGTATTTCAATATTTTGTGGTATATTTCAATGTGTTGCAGTGTATTTCAATATGTTACAGTGTATTTTAGTATGTTGCAGTATGTTGCAGTGAGTTGCAGTATATTTCAGTATGTAGGAGTGTACTTCAGTATGTTGCAGTATATTTCAGTATGTTACAGTGTATTTCAGTATTTTGCAGTGTATTTCAGTATGTTGCAGTATATTTTAGTATGTTGCAGTATGTTGCAGTGTGTTGCAGTATATTTAAGTATGTAGCAGTGTATTTCAGTATTTTGCAGTATATTTCAGTGTGTTACAGTATTTTGCAGTGTTTTTCAGTGTGTTGCAGTGTATTTCAGTATGTTGCAGTATTTTTCAATGTGTAACAGTTTATTTTGGTATATTACCGTATATTTAGGTATGTTGCAGCATATTTCAATGTGTTGCAGTGTCTTTCAATATGTTGTAGTATGTTGCAGTGTATTTCAGTATGTTACAGTGTATTTCAGTATGTTGCAGTATGTTGCAGTATATTTCAGTATGTAGCACTGTATTTCAGTATGTTGCAGTATATTTCAATATGTTACAGTGTATTTCAGTATGTTGCAGTATATTTCAGTGAGTTGCAGTGTATTTCAGTGTGCTACAGCATATTTCAGTATGTTACAGTATATTGCAATGTGTCGCAGTATATTTCAGTATGTTGCAGTATATTTCAGTATGTAGCAGTGTATTTCAGTATAATGCAGTGTATTTCAGCAGGCTACAGCATATTTCAGTATGCTGCAGTATATTGCAATGTGCCGAAGTATATTTCAGTATGTTGCCGTATGTTTAAGTGTGTTGCAGAATACTTCAATGTGTTGCAGTGTACTTCAATACGTTCCAGTGTATTTCAGGATCTTGTAGGATGTTGCGGTGTATTTCAGTATGTTACAGTGTATTTCAGTATGTTGCAGGATGTTGCAGTTTATTTCAGTATGTTACAGTGTATTTCAGTATGTTGCTGTATATTTCAGTGTGTTACATTATATTCCAGTATTTTACAGTACATTTCCGTATATTACACTATATTTCAGTGAGTTACAGTATGTTTCAGCGAGTTACAGTATATTTCAATGTGTTGCAGTGGATTTCAATGTCTTACAGCGTATTTCAGTATGTTGTAGTATGTTGCAGTGTATTTCAGTATTTTGTAGTATTTTTCAATGTGTTACAGTATATTTCAGTATATTACCGTATATTTAGGTATGTTGCAGTATATTTCAATGTATTGCAGTGTATTTCAAAATGTTGTAGTGTTTTGCAGTGTATTTCAGTATGTTACAGTGTATTTCAGTATTTAGCAGTGTATTTCAGTATGTTGCAGTATATTTTAGTATGTTGCAGTATGTTGCACTGTGTTGCAGTATATTTCAGTATGTAGCAGTGTATTTCAGTATTTTGCAGTATATTTCAGTGTGTTACAGTATTTTGCAGTGTTCTTCAGTGTGTTGCAGTGTATTTCAGTATGTTGCAGTATTTTTCAATGTGTTACAGTATATTTTGGTATATTACCGTATATTTAGGTATGTTGCAGTATATTTCAATGTGTTGCAGTGTGTTTCAAAATGTTGTAGTATGTTGCAGTGTATTTCAGTTTGTTACAGTGTATTTCAGTATGTTGCAGTATGTTGCAGTATATTTCAGTATGTAGCACTGTATTTCAGTGAGTTGCAGTGTATTTCAATGTGCTACAGCATATTTCGGTATGTTACAGTATATTGCAATGTGTCGCAGTTCATTTCAGTATGTTGCAGTAATTTTCAATGTGTGACAGTATATTTCAGTAGTTTACCATATATTTCGGCACATTGCAGTATATTTCACTGTGTTGCAGTGTATTTCAATATGTTACAGTGTATTTTAGTATGTTTCAGTATGTTGCAGTGTGTTGCCGTATATTTCAGTATGTAGCAGTGTATTTCAGTATGTTGCAGTATATTTCAGTATGTTACAGTGTATTTCAGTATTTTGCTGTGTATTTCAGTATGTTGCAGTATATTTTAGTATGTTGCAGTATGTTGCAGTGTGTTGCAGTATGTTTCAGTATATAGCAGTGTATTTCAGTATTTTGCAGTATATTTCAATGTGTTGCAGTGTATTTCATTATGTTACAGTGTATTTTAGTATGTTGCAGTATGTTGCAGTGTGTTGCAGTATATTTCAGTATGTAGCAGTATATTTCAGTATGTTGCAGTATATTTCAGTATGTTACAGCGTATTTCAGTGTTTTGCAGTGTATTTCAGTATGTTGCAGTATATTTTAGTATGTTGCAGTATGTTGCCGTGTGTTGCAGTATATTTCAGTGTGTAGCAGTGTATTTCAATATTTTGCAGTATATTTCAATGTGTTGCAGTGTATTTCAATATGTTACAGTGTATTTTAGTATGTTGCAGTATGTTGCGGTGAGTTGCAGTATATTTCAGTATGTAGGAGTGTACTTCAGTATGTTGCAGTATATTTCAGTATGTTACAGTGTATTTCAGTATTTTGCAGTGTATTTCAGTATGTTGCAGTATATTTTAGTATGTTGCAGTATGTTGCAGTGTGTTGCAGTATATTTAGGTATGTAGCAGTGTATTTCAGTATTTTGCAGTATATTTCAGTGTGTTACAGTATTCTGCAGTGTTTTTCAGTGTGTTGCAGTGTATTTCAGTATGTTGCAGTATTTTTCAATGTGTAACAGTTTATTTTGGTATATTACCGTATATTTAGGTATGTTGCAGCATATTTCAATGTGTTGCAGTGTCTTTCAATATGTTGTAGTATGTTGCAGTGTATTTCAGTATGTTACAGTGTATTTCAGTATGTTGCAGTATGTTGCAGTATATTTCAGTATGTAGCACTGTATTTCAGTATGTTGCAGTATATTTCAATATGTTACAGTGTATTTCAGTATGTTGCAGTATATTTTAGTGAGTTGCAGTGTATTTCAGTGTGCTACAGGATATTTCAGTATGTTACAGTATATTGCAATGTGTGGCAGTATATTTCAGTATGTTGCAGTATATTTCAGTATGTAGCAGTGTATTTCAGTATAATGCAGTGTATTTCAGCAGGCTACAGCATATTTCAGTATGCTGCAGTATATTGCAATGTGCCGAAGTATATTTCAGTATGTTGCCGTATGTTTAAGTGTGTTGCAGAATACTTCAATGTGTTGCAGTGTACTTCAATACGTTCCAGTGTATTTCAGGATCTTGTAGGATGTTGCGGTGTATTTCAGTATGTTACAGTGTATTTCAGTATGTTGCAGGATGTTGCAGTTTATTTCAGTATGTTACAGTGTATTTCAGTATGTTGCTGTATATTTCAGTGTGTTACATTATATTCCAGTATTTTACAGTACATTTCCGTATATTACACTATATTTCAGTGAGTTACAGTATGTTTCAGCGAGTTACAGTATATTTCAATGTGTTGCAGTGGATTTCAATGTCTTACAGCGTATTTCAGTATGTTGTAGTATGTTGCAGTGTATTTCAGTATTTTGTAGTATTTTTCAATGTGTTACAGTATATTTCAGTATATTACCGTATATTTAGGTATGTTGCAGTATATTTCAATGTATTGCAGTGTATTTCAAAATGTTGTAGTGTTTTGCAGTGTATTTCAGTATGTTACAGTGTATTTCAGTATTTAGCAGTGTATTTCAGTATGTTGCAGTATATTTTAGTATGTTGCAGTATGTTGCACTGTGTTGCAGTATATTTCAGTATGTAGCAGTGTATTTCAGTATTTTGCAGTATATTTCAGTGTGTTACAGTATTTTGCAGTGTTCTTCAGTGTGTTGCAGTGTATTTCAGTATGTTGCAGTATTTTTCAATGTGTTACAGTATATTTTGGTATATTACCGTATATTTAGGTATGTTGCAGTATATTTCAATGTGTTGCAGTGTTTTTCAAAATGTTGTAGTATGTTGCAGTGTATTTCAGTTTGTTACAGTGTATTTCAGTATGTTGCAGTATGTTGCAGTATATTTCAGTATGTAGCACTGTATTTCAGTGAGTTGCAGTGTATTTCAATGTGCTACAGCATATTTCGGTATGTTACAGTATATTGCAATGTGTCGCAGTTCATTTCAGTATGTTGCAGTAATTTTCAATGTGTGACAGTATATTTCAGTAGTTTACCATATATTTCGGCACATTGCAGTATATTTCACTGTGTTGCAGTGTATTTCAATATGTTACAGTGTATTTTAGTATGTTTCAGTATGTTGCAGTGTGTTGCCGTATATTTCAGTATGTAGCAGTGTATTTCAGTATGTTGCAGTATATTTCAGTATGTTACAGTGTATTTCAGTATTTTGCTGTGTATTTCAGTATGTTGCAGTATATTTTAGTATGTTGCAGTATGTTGCAGTGTGTTGCAGTATGTTTCAGTATATAGCAGTGTATTTCAGTATTTTGCAGTATATTTCAATGTGTTGCAGTGTATTTCATTATGTTACAGTGTATTTTAGTATGTTGCAGTATGTTGCAGTGTGTTGCAGTATATTTCAGTATGTAGCAGTATATTTCAGTATGTTGCAGTATATTTCAGTATGTTACAGCGTATTTCAGTGTTTTGCAGTGTATTTCAGTATGTTGCAGTATATTTTAGTATGTTGCAGTATGTTGCCGTGTGTTGCAGTATATTTCAGTGTGTAGCAGTGTATTTCAATATTTTGCAGTATATTTCAATGTGTTGCAGTGTATTTCAATATGTTACAGTGTATTTTAGTATGTTGCAGTATGTTGCGGTGAGTTGCAGTATATTTCAGTATGTAGGAGTGTACTTCAGTATGTTGCAGTATATTTCAGTATGTTACAGTGTATTTCAGTATTTTGCAGTGTATTTCAGTATGTTGCAGTATATTTTAGTATGTTGCAGTATGTTGCAGTGTGTTGCAGTATATTTAGGTATGTAGCAGTGTATTTCAGTATTTTGCAGTATATTTCAGTGTGTTACAGTATTCTGCAGTGTTTTTCAGTGTGTTGCAGTGTATTTCAGTATGTTGCAGTATTTTTCAATGTGTAACAGTTTATTTTGGTATATTACCGTATATTTAGGTATGTTGCAGCATATTTCAATGTGTTGCAGTGTCTTTCAATATGTTGTAGTATGTTGCAGTGTATTTCAGTATGTTACAGTGTATTTCAGTATGTTGCAGTATGTTGCAGTATATTTCAGTATGTAGCACTGTATTTCAGTATGTTGCAGTATATTTCAATATGTTACAGTGTATTTCAGTATGTTGCAGTATATTTTAGTGAGTTGCAGTGTATTTCAGTGTGCTACAGGATATTTCAGTATGTTACAGTATATTGCAATGTGTGGCAGTATATTTCAGTATGTTGCAGTATATTTCAGTATGTAGCAGTGTATTTCGGTATAATGCAGTGTATTTCAGTAGGCTACAGCATATTTCAGTATGCTGCAGTATATTGCAATGTGCCGAAGTATATTTCAGTATGTTGCCGTATGTTTAAGTGTGTTGCAGAATACTTCAATGTGTTGCAGTGTACTTCAATACGTTACAGTGTATTTCAGTATCTTGTAGGATGTTGCGGTGTATTTCAGTATGTTACAGTGTATTTCAGTATGTTGCAGGATGTTGCAGTTTATTTCAGTATGTTACAGTGTACTTCAGTATGTTGCTGTATATTTCAGTGTGTTACATTATATTCCAGTATTTTACAGTACATTTCCGTATATTACACTATATTTCAGTGAGTTACAGTATGTTTCAGCGAGTTACAGTATTTTTCAATGTGTTGCAGTGGATTTCAATGTATTACAGCGTATTTCAGTATGTTGTAGTATGTTGCAGTGTATTTCAGTATTTTGTAGTATTTTTCAATGTGTTACAGTATATTTCAGTATATTACCGTATATTTAGGTATGTTGCAGTATATTTCAATGTATTGCAGTGTATTTCAAAATGTTGTAGTATTTTGCAGTGTATTTCAGTATGTTACAGTGTATTTCAGTATTTAGCAGTGTATTTCAGTATGTTGCAGTATATTTTAGTATGTTGCAGTATGTTGCACTGTGTTGCAGTATATTTCAGTATGTAGCAGTGTATTTCAGTGTTTTGCAGTATATTTCAGTGTGTTACATTATTTTGCAGTGTTTTTCAGTGTGTTGCAGTGTACTTCAGTATGTTGCAGCATTTTTCAATGTGTTACAGTATATTTTGGTATATTCCCGTATATTTAGGTATGTTGCAGTATATTTCAATGTGTTGCAGTGTGTTTCAAAATGTTGTAGTACGTTGCAGTGTATTTCAGTTTGTTACAGTGTATTTCAGTATGTTGCAGTATGTTGCAGTATATTTCAGTATGTAGCACTGTATTTCAGTATGTTACAGTGTATTTCAGTATGTTGCAGTATATTTCAGCGAGTTGCAGTGTATTTCAATGCGCTACAGCATATTTCGGTATGTTACAGTATATTGCAATGTGTCGCAGTATATTTCAGTATGTTGCAGTATTTTTCGATGTGTGACAGTATATTTCAGTAGTTTACCATACATTTCGGCACATTGCAGTATATTTCACTGTGTTGCAGTGTATTTCATTATGTTACAGTGTATTTTAGTATGTTTCAGTATGTTGCAGTGTGTTGCCGTATATTTCAGTATGTAGCAGTGTATTTCAGTATGTTGCAGTATATTTCAGTATGTTACAGTGTATTTCAGTATTTTGCAGTGTATTTCAGTATGTTGCAGTATATTTTAGTATGTTGCAGTATGTTGCAGTGTGTTGCAGTATATCTCAGTATATAGCAGTGTATTTCAGTATTTTGCAGTATATTTCAATGTGTTGCAGTGTATTTCATTATGTTACAGTGTGTTTTAGTATGTTGCAGTATGTTGCAGTGTGTTGCAGTATATTTCAGTATGTAGCAGTATATTTCAGTATGTTGCAGTATATTTCAGTATGTTACAGTGTATTTCAGTATTTTGCAGTGTATTTCAGTATGTTGCAGTATATTTTAGTATGTTGCAGTATGTTGCCGTGTGTTGCAGTATATTTCAGTATGTAGCAGTATATTTCAGTATGTTGCAGTATATTTCAGTATGTTACAGTGTATTTCAGTATTTTGCAGTGTATTTCAGTATGTTGCAGTATATTTTAGTATGTTGCAGTATGTTGCCGTGTGTTGCAGTATATTTCAGTGTGTAGCAGTGTATTTCAATATTTTGCAGTATATTTCAATGTGTTGCAGTGTATTTCAATATGTTACAGTGTATTTCAGTATGTTGCTGTATATTTCAGTGTGTTACATTATATTCCAGTATTTTACAGTACATTTCCGTATATTACACTATATTTCAGTGAGTTACAGTATGTTTCAGCGAGTTACAGTATATTTCAATGTGTTGCAGTGGATTTCAATGTCTTACAGCGTATTTCAGTATGTTGTAGTATGTTGCAGTGTATTTCAGTATTTTGTAGTATTTTTCAATGTGTTACAGTATATTTCAGTATATTACCGTATATTTAGGTATGTTGCAGTATATTTCAATGTATTGCAGTGTATTTTAAAATGTTGTAGTATTTTGCAGTGTATTTCAGTATGTTACAGTGTATTTCAGTATTTAGCAGTGTATTTCAGTATGTTGCAGTATATTTTAGTATGTTGCAGTATGTTGCACTGTGTTGCAGTATATTTCAGTATGTAGCAGTGTATTTCAGTATTTTGCAGTATATTTCAGTGTGTTACAGTATTTTGCAGTGTTCTTCAGTGTGTTGCAGTGTATTTCAGTATGTTGCAGTATTTTTCAATGTGTTACAGTATATTTTGGTATATTACCGTATATTTAGGTATGTTGCAGTATATTTCAATGTGTTGCAGTGTGTTTCAAAATGTTGTAGTATGTTGCAGTGTATTTCAGTTTGTTACAGTGTATTTCAGTATGTTGCAGTATGTTGCAGTATATTTCAGTATGTAGCACTGTATTTCAGTGAGTTGCAGTGTATTTCAATGTGCTACAGCATATTTCGGTATGTTACAGTATATTGCAATGGGTCGCAGTTCATTTCAGTATGTTGCAGTAATTTTCAATGTGTGACAGTATATTTCAGTAGTTTACCATATATTTCGGCACATTGCAGTATATTTCACTGTGTTGCAGTGTATTTCAATATGTTACAGTGTATTTTAGTATGTTTCAGTATGTTGCAGTGTGTTGCCGTATATTTCAGTATGTAGCAGTGTATTTCAGTATGTTGCAGTATATTTCAGTATGTTACAGTGTATTTCAGTATTTTGCTGTGTATTTCAGTATGTTGCAGTATATTTTAGTATGTTGCAGTATGTTGCAGTGTGTTGCAGTATGTTTCAGTATATAGCAGTGTATTTCAGTATTTTGCAGTATATTTCAATGTGTTGCAGTGTATTTCATTATGTTACAGTGTATTTTAGTATGTTGCAGTATGTTGCAGTGTGTTGCAGTATATTTCAGTATGTAGCAGTATATTTCAGTATGTTGCAGTATATTTCAGTATGTTACAGCGTATTTCAGTGTTTTGCAGTGTATTTCAGTATGTTGCAGTATATTTTAGTATGTTGCAGTATGTTGCCGTGTGTTGCAGTATATTTCAGTGTGTAGCAGTGTATTTCAATATTTTGCAGTATATTTCAATGTGTTGCAGTGTATTTCAATATGTTACAGTGTATTTTAGTATGTTGCAGTATGTTGCGGTGAGTTGCAGTATATTTCAGTATGTAGGAGTGTACTTCAGTATGTTGCAGTATATTTCAGTATGTTACAGTGTATTTCAGTATTTTGCAGTGTATTTCAGTATGTTGCAGTATATTTTAGTATGTTGCAGTATGTTGCAGTGTGTTGCAGTATATTTAGGTATGTAGCAGTGTATTTCAGTATTTTGCAGTATATTTCAGTGTGTTACAGTATTCTGCAGTGTTTTTCAGTGTGTTGCAGTGTATTTCAGTATGTTGCAGTATTTTTCAATGTGTAACAGTTTATTTTGGTATATTACCGTATATTTAGGTATGTTGCAGCATATTTCAATGTGTTGCAGTGTCTTTCAATATGTTGTAGTATGTTGCAGTGTATTTCAGTATGTTACAGTGTATTTCAGTATGTTGCAGTATGTTGCAGTATATTTCAGTATGTAGCACTGTATTTCAGTATGTTGCAGTATATTTCAATATGTTACAGTGTATTTCAGTATGTTGCAGTATATTTCAGTGAGTTGCAGTGTATTTCAGTGTGCTACAGCATATTTCAGTATGTTACAGTATATTGCAATGTGTCGCAGTATATTTCAGTATGTTGCAGTATATTTCAGTATGTAGCAGTGTATTTCAGTATAATGCAGTGTATTTCAGCAGGCTACAGCATATTTCAGTATGCTGCAGTATATTGCAATGTGCCGAAGTATATTTCAGTATGTTGCCGTATGTTTAAGTGTGTTGCAGAATACTTCAATGTGTTGCAGTGTACTTCAATACGTTCCAGTGTATTTCAGGATCTTGTAGGATGTTGCGGTGTATTTCAGTATGTTACAGTGTATTTCAGTATGTTGCAGGATGTTGCAGTTTATTTCAGTATGTTACAGTGTATTTCAGTATGTTGCTGTATATTTCAGTGTGTTACATTATATTCCAGTATTTTACAGTACATTTCCGTATATTACACTATATTTCAGTGAGTTACAGTATGTTTCAGCGAGTTACAGTATATTTCAATGTGTTGCAGTGGATTTCAATGTCTTACAGCGTATTTCAGTATGTTGTAGTATGTTGCAGTGTATTTCAGTATTTTGTAGTATTTTTCAATGTGTTACAGTATATTTCAGTATATTACCGTATATTTAGGTATGTTGCAGTATATTTCAATGTATTGCAGTGTATTTCAAAATGTTGTAGTGTTTTGCAGTGTATTTCAGTATGTTACAGTGTATTTCAGTATTTAGCAGTGTATTTCAGTATGTTGCAGTATATTTTAGTATGTTGCAGTATGTTGCACTGTGTTGCAGTATATTTCAGTATGTAGCAGTGTATTTCAGTATTTTGCAGTATATTTCAGTGTGTTACAGTATTTTGCAGTGTTCTTCAGTGTGTTGCAGTGTATTTCAGTATGTTGCAGTATTTTTCAATGTGTTACAGTATATTTTGGTATATTACCGTATATTTAGGTATGTTGCAGTATATTTCAATGTGTTGCAGTGTGTTTCAAAATGTTGTAGTATGTTGCAGTGTATTTCAGTTTGTTACAGTGTATTTCAGTATGTTGCAGTATGTTGCAGTA
Source organism: Bugula neritina (assembly GCA_964035545.1). NCBI lineage: Eukaryota > Metazoa > Bryozoa > Gymnolaemata > Cheilostomatida > Bugulidae > Bugula > Bugula neritina. The sequence goes on along the minus strand of CAXIUT010000230.1, from coordinate 206,164 downwards.
TATTTCAGTATGTAGCACTGTATTTCAGTGAGTTGCAGTGTATTTCAATGTGCTACAGCATATTTCGGTATGTTACAGTATATTGCAATGTGTCGCAGTTCATTTCAGTATGTTGCAGTAATTTTCAATGTGTGACAGTATATTTCAGTAGTTTACCATATATTTCGGCACATTGCAGTATATTTCACTGTGTTGCAGTGTATTTCAATATGTTACAGTGTATTTTAGTATGTTTCAGTATGTTGCAGTGTGTTGCCGTATATTTCAGTATGTAGCAGTGTATTTCAGTATGTTGCAGTATATTTCAGTATGTTACAGTGTATTTCAGTATTTTGCTGTGTATTTCAGTATGTTGCAGTATATTTTAGTATGTTGCAGTATGTTGCAGTGTGTTGCAGTATGTTTCAGTATATAGCAGTGTATTTCAGTATTTTGCAGTATATTTCAATGTGTTGCAGTGTATTTCATTATGTTACAGTGTATTTTAGTATGTTGCAGTATGTTGCAGTGTGTTGCAGTATATTTCAGTATGTAGCAGTATATTTCAGTATGTTGCAGTATATTTCAGTATGTTACAGCGTATTTCAGTGTTTTGCAGTGTATTTCAGTATGTTGCAGTATATTTTAGTATGTTGCAGTATGTTGCCGTGTGTTGCAGTATATTTCAGTGTGTAGCAGTGTATTTCAATATTTTGCAGTATATTTCAATGTGTTGCAGTGTATTTCAATATGTTACAGTGTATTTTAGTATGTTGCAGTATGTTGCGGTGAGTTGCAGTATATTTCAGTATGTAGGAGTGTACTTCAGTATGTTGCAGTATATTTCAGTATGTTACAGTGTATTTCAGTATTTTGCAGTGTATTTCAGTATGTTGCAGTATATTTTAGTATGTTGCAGTATGTTGCAGTGTGTTGCAGTATATTTAGGTATGTAGCAGTGTATTTCAGTATTTTGCAGTATATTTCAGTGTGTTACAGTATTCTGCAGTGTTTTTCAGTGTGTTGCAGTGTATTTCAGTATGTTGCAGTATTTTTCAATGTGTAACAGTTTATTTTGGTATATTACCGTATATTTAGGTATGTTGCAGCATATTTCAATGTGTTGCAGTGTCTTTCAATATGTTGTAGTATGTTGCAGTGTATTTCAGTATGTTACAGTGTATTTCAGTATGTTGCAGTATGTTGCAGTATATTTCAGTATGTAGCACTGTATTTCAGTATGTTGCAGTATATTTCAATATGTTACAGTGTATTTCAGTATGTTGCAGTATATTTTAGTGAGTTGCAGTGTATTTCAGTGTGCTACAGGATATTTCAGTATGTTACAGTATATTGCAATGTGTGGCAGTATATTTCAGTATGTTGCAGTATATTTCAGTATGTAGCAGTGTATTTCGGTATAATGCAGTGTATTTCAGTAGGCTACAGCATATTTCAGTATGCTGCAGTATATTGCAATGTGCCGAAGTATATTTCAGTATGTTGCCGTATGTTTAAGTGTGTTGCAGAATACTTCAATGTGTTGCAGTGTACTTCAATACGTTACAGTGTATTTCAGTATCTTGTAGGATGTTGCGGTGTATTTCAGTATGTTACAGTGTATTTCAGTATGTTGCAGGATGTTGCAGTTTATTTCAGTATGTTACAGTGTACTTCAGTATGTTGCTGTATATTTCAGTGTGTTACATTATATTCCAGTATTTTACAGTACATTTCCGTATATTACACTATATTTCAGTGAGTTACAGTATGTTTCAGCGAGTTACAGTATATTTCAATGTGTTGCAGTGGATTTCAATGTATTACAGCGTATTTCAGTATGTTGTAGTATGTTGCAGTGTATTTCAGTATTTTGTAGTATTTTTCAATGTGTTACAGTATATTTCAGTATATTACCGTATATTTAGGTATGTTGCAGTATATTTCAATGTATTGCAGTGTATTTCAAAATGTTGTAGTATTTTGCAGTGTATTTCAGTATGTTACAGTGTATTTCAGTATTTAGCAGTGTATTTCAGTATGTTGCAGTATATTTTAGTATGTTGCAGTATGTTGCACTGTGTTGCAGTATATTTCAGTATGTAGCAGTGTATTTCAGTGTTTTGCAGTATATTTCAGTGTGTTACAGTATTTTGCAGTGTTTTTCAGTGTGTTGCAGTGTATTTCAGTATGTTGCAGTATTTTTCAATGTGTTACAGTATATTTTGGTATATTCCCGTATATTTAGGTATGTTGCAGTATATTTCAATGTGTTGCAGTGTGTTTCAAAATGTTGTAGTACGTTGCAGTGTATTTCAGTTTGTTACAGTGTATTTCAGTATGTTGCAGTATGTTGCAGTATATTTCAGTATGTAGCACTGTATTTCAGTATGTTACAGTGTATTTCAGTATGTTGCAGTATATTTCAGCGAGTTGCAGTGTATTTCAATGCGCTACAGCATATTTCGGTATGTTACAGTATATTGCAATGTGTCGCAGTATATTTCAGTATGTTGCAGTATTTTTTGATGTGTGACAGTATATTTCAGTAGTTTACCATACATTTCGGCACATTGCAGTATATTTCACTGTGTTGCAGTGTATTTCAATATGTTACAGTGTATTTTAGTATGTTTCAGTATGTTGCAGTGTGTTGCCGTATATTTCAGTATGTAGCAGTGTATTTCAGTATGTTGCAGTATATTTCAGTATGTTACAGTGTATTTCAGTATTTTGCAGTGTATTTCAGTATGTTGCAGTATATTTTAGTATGTTGCAGTATGTTGCAGTGTGTTGCAGTATATCTCAGTATATAGCAGTGTATTTCAGTATTTTGCAGTATATTTCAATGTGTTGCAGTGTATTTCATTATGTTACAGTGTGTTTTAGTATGTTGCAGTATGTTGCAGTGTGTTGCAGTATATTTCAGTATGTAGCAGTATATTTCAGTATGTTGCAGTATATTTCAGTATGTTACAGTGTATTTCAGTATTTTGCAGTGTATTTCAGTATGTTGCAGTATATTTTAGTATGTTGCAGTATGTTGCCGTGTGTTGCAGTATATTTCAGTATGTAGCAGTATATTTCAGTATGTTGCAGTATATTTCAGTATGTTACAGTGTATTTCAGTATTTTGCAGTGTATTTCAGTATGTTGCAGTATATTTTAGTATGTTGCAGTATGTTGCCGTGTGTTGCAGTATATTTCAGTGTGTAGCAGTGTATTTCAATATTTTGCAGTATATTTCAATGTGTTGCAGTGTATTTCAATATGTTACAGTGTATTTTAGTATGTTGCAGTATGTTGCAGGGAGTTGCAGTATATTTCAGTATGTAGGAGTGTACTTCAGTATGTTACAGTGTATTTCAGTATTTTGCAGTGTATTTCAGTATGAAGCAGTGTATTTCAGTGTTTTGCAGTTTATTTCAGTGTGTTACAGTATTTTGCAGTGTTTTTCAGTGTGTTGCAGTGTATTTCAGTATGTTGCAGTATTTTTCAATGTGTTACAGTATATTTCAGTAGTTTACCATATATTTCGGCACATTGCAGTATATTTCACTGTGTTGCAGTATATTTCAGTATGTTGCAGTATATTTTAGTATGTTGCAGTATGTTTCAGTGTGTTGCAGTATATTTCAGTATATAGCAGTGTATTTCAGTATTTTGCAGTATATTTCAATGTGTTGTAGTGTATTTCATTATGTTACAGTGTATTTTAGTATGTTGCAGTATGTTGCAGTGTGTTGCAGTATATTTCAGTATGTAGCAGTATATTTCAGTATGTTGCAGTATATTTCAGTATGTTACAGCGTATTTCAGTATTTTGCAGTGTATTTTAGTATGTTGCAGTATATTTTAGTATGTTGCAGTATGTTGCCATGTGTTGCAGTATATTTCAGTGTGTAGCAGTGTATTTCAATATTTTGCAGTATATTTCAATGTGTTGCAGTGTATTTCAATATGTTACAGTGTATTTTAGTATGTTGCAGTATGTTGCAGTGAGTTGCAGTATATTTCAGTATGTAGGAGTGTACTTCAGTATGTTGCAGTATATTTCAGTATGTTACAGTGTATTTCAGTATTTTGCAGTGTATTTCAGTATGTTGCAGTATATTTCAGTATGTAGCAGTGTATTTCAGTATAATGCAGTGTATTTCAGTAGGCTACAGCATATTTCAGTATGCTGCAGTATATTGCAATGTGCCGAAGTATATTTCAGTATGTTGCCGTATGTTTAAGTGTGTTGCAGAATACTTCAATGTGTTGCAGTGTACTTCAATACGTTACAGTGTATTTCAGTATCTTGTAGGATGTTGCGGTGTATTTCAGTATGTTACAGTGTATTTCAGTATGTTGCAGGATGTTGCAGTTTATTTCAGTATGTTACAGTGTACTTCAGTATGTTGCTGTATATTTCAGTGTGTTACATTATATTCCAGTATTTTACAGTACATTTCTGTATATTACACTATATTTCAGTGAGTTACAGTATGTTTCAGCGAGTTACAGTATATTTCAATGTGTTGCAGTGGATTTCAATGTATTACAGCGTATTTCAGTATGTTGTAGTATGTTGCAGTGTATTTCAGTATTTTGTAGTATTTTTCAATGTGTTACAGTATATTTCAGTATATTACCGTATATTTAGGTATGTTGCAGTATATTTCAATGTATTGCAGTGTATTTCAAAATGTTGTAGTATTTTGCAGTGTATTTCAGTATGTTACAGTGTATTTCAGTATTTAGCAGTGTATTTCAGTATGTTGCAGTATATTTTAGTATGTTGCAGTATGTTGCACTGTGTTGCAGTATATTTCAGTATGTAGCAGTGTATTTCAGTGTTTTGCAGTATGTTTCAGTGTGTTACAGTATTTTGCAGTGTTTTTCAGTGTGTTGCAGTGTATTTCAGTATGTTGCAGTATTTTTCAATGTGTTACAGTATATTTTGGTATATTCCCGTATATTTAGGTATGTTGCAGTATATTTCAATGTGTTGCAGTGTGTTTCAAAATGTTGTAGTACGTTGCAGTGTATTTCAGTTTGTTACAGTGTATTTCAGTATGTTGCAGTATGTTGCAGTATATTTCAGTATGTAGCACTGTATTTCAGTATGTTACAGTGTATTTCAGTATGTTGCAGTATATTTCAGCGAGTTGCAGTGTATTTCAATGCGCTACAGCATATCTCGGTATGTTACAGTATATTGCAATGTGTCGCAGTATATTTCAGTATGTTGCAGTATTTTTCGATGTGTGACAGTATATTTCAGTAGTTTACCATACATTTCGGCACATTGCAGTATATTTCACTGTGTTGCAGTGTATTTCAATATGTTACAGTGTATTTTAGTATGTTTCAGTATGTTGCAGTGTGTTGCCGTATATTTCAGTATGTAGCAGTGTATTTCAGTATGTTGCAGTATATTTCAGTATGTTACAGTGTATTTCAGTATTTTGCAGTGTATTTCAGTATGTTGCAGTATATTTTAGTATGTTGCAGTATGTTGCAGTGTGTTGCAGTATATCTCAGTATATAGCAGTGTATTTCAGTATTTTGCAGTATATTTCAATGTGTTGCAGTGTATTTCATTATGTTACAGTGTGTTTTAGTATGTTGCAGTATGTTGCAGTGTGTTGCAGTATATTTCAGTATGTAGCAGTATATTTCAGTATGCTGCAGTATATTTCAGTATGTTACAGTGTATTTCAGTATTTTGCAGTGTATTTCAGTATGTTGCAGTATATTTTAGTATGTTGCAGTATGTTGCCGTGTGTTGCAGTATATTTCAGTATGTAGCAGTATATTTCAGTATGTTGCAGTATATTTCAGTATGTTACAGTGTATTTCAGTATTTTGCAGTGTATTTCAGTATGTTGCAGTATATTTTAGTATGTTGCAGTATGTTGCCGTGTGTTGCAGTATATTTCAGTGTGTAGCAGTGTATTTCAATATTTTGCAGTATATTTCAATGTGTTGCAGTGTATTTCAATATGTTACAGTGTATTTTAGTATGTTGCAGTATGTTGCAGGGAGTTGCAGTATATTTCAGTATGTAGGAGTGTACTTCAGTATGTTGCAGTATATTTCAGTATGTTACAGTGTATTTCAGTATTTTGCAGTGTATTTCAGTATGAAGCAGTGTATTTCAGTGTTTTGCAGTTTATTTCAGTGTGTTACAGTATTTTGCAGTGTTTTTCAGTGTGTTGCAATGTATTTCAGTATGTTGCAGTATTTTTCAATGTGTTACAGTATATTTTGGTATATTACCGTATATTTAGGTATGTTGCAGTATATTTCAATGTGTTGCAGTGTGTTTCAAAATGTTGTAGTATGTTGCAGTGTATTTCAGTTTGTTACAGTGTATTTCAGTATGTTGCAGTATGTTGCAGTATATTTCAGTATGTAGCACTGTATTTCAGTGAGTTGCAGTGTATTTCAATGTGCTACAGCATATTTCGGTATGTTACAGTATATTGCAATGTGTCGCAGTTTATTTCAGTATGTTGCAGTAATTTTCAATGTGTGACAGTATATTTCAGTAGTTTACCATATATTTCGGCACATTGCAGTATATTTCACTGTGTTGCAGTATATTTCAGTATGTTGCAGTATATTTTAGTATGTTGCAGTATGTTTCAGTGTGTTGCAGTATATTTCAGTATATAGCAGTGTATTTCAGTATTTTGCAGTATATTTCAATGTGTTGCAGTGTATTTCATTATGTTACAGTGTATTTTAGTATGTTGCAGTATGTTGCAGTGTGTTGCAGTATATTTCAGTATGTAGCAGTATATTTCAGTATGTTGCAGTATATTTCAGTATGTTACAGCGTATTTCAGTATTTTGCAGTGTATTTCAGTATGTTGCAGTATATTTTAGTATGTTGCAGTATGTTGCCATGTGTTGCAGTATATTTCAGTGTGTAGCAGTGTATTTCAATATTTTGCAGTATATTTCAATGTGTTGCAGTGTATTTCAATATGTTACAGTGTATTTTAGTATGTTGCAGTATGTTGCAGTGAGTTGCAGTATATTTCAGTATGTAGGAGTGTACTTCAGTATGTTGCAGTATATTTCAGTATGTTACAGTGTATTTCAGTATTTTGCAGTGTATTTCAGTATGTTGCAGTATATTTTAGTATGTTGCAGTATGTTGCAGTGTGTTGCAGTATATTTAAGTATGTAGCAGTGTATTTCAGTATTTTGCAGTATATTTCAGTGTGTTACTGTATTTTGCAGTGTTTTTCAGTGTGTTGCAGTGTATTTCAGTATGTTGCAGTATTTTTCAATGTGTAACAGTTTATTTTGGTATATTACCGTATATTTAGGTATGTTGCAGCATATTTCAATGTGTTGCAGTGTCTTTCAATATGTTGTAGTATGTTGCAGTGTATTTCAGTATGTTGCAGTGTATTTCAGTATGTTGCAGTATGTTGCAGTATATTTCAGTATGTAGCACTGTATTTCAGTATGTTGCAGTATATTTCAATATGTTACAGTGTATTTCAGTATGTTGCAGTATATTTCAGTGAGTTGCAGTGTATTTCAGTGTGCTACAGCATATTTCAGTATGTTACAGTATATTGCAATGTGTCGCAGTATATTTCAGTATGTTGCAGTATATTTCAGTATGTAGCAGTGTATTTCAGTATAATGCAGTGTATTTCAGTAGGCTACAGCATATTTCAGTATGCTGCAGTATATTGCAATGTGCCGAAGTATATTTCAGTATGTTGCCGTATGTTTAAGTGTGTTGCAGAATACTTCAATGTGTTGCAGTGTACTTCAATACGTTACAGTGTATTTCAGTATCTTGTAGGATGTTGCAGTGTATTTCAGTATGTTACAGTGTATTTCAGTATGTTGCAGGATGTTGCAGTTTATTTCAGTATGTTACAGTGTATTTCAGTATGTTGCAGTATATTTCAGTGTGTTACATTATATTCCAGTATTTTACAGTACATTTCCGTATATTACACTATATTTCAGTGAGTTACAGTATGTTTCAGCGAGTTACAGTATATTTCAATGTGTTGCAGTGGATTTCACTGTATTACAGCGTATTTCAGTATGTTGTAGTATGTTGCAGTGTATTTCAGTATTTTGTAGTATTTTTCAATGTGTTACAGTATATTTCAGTATATTACCGTATATTTAGGTATGTTGCAGTATATTTCAATGTATTGCAGTGTATTTCAAAATGTTGTAGTATTTTGCAGTGTATTTCAGTATGTTACAGTGTATTTCAGTATTTAGCAGTGTATTTCAGTATGTTGCAGTATATTTTAGTATGTTGCAGGATGTTGCACTGTGTTGCAGTATATTTCAGTATGTAGCAGTGTATTTCAGTGTTTTGCAGTATATTTCAGTGTGTTACAGTATTTTGCAGTGTTTTTCAGTGTGTTGCAGTGTATTTCAGTATGTTGCAGTATTTTTCAATGTGTTACAGTATATTTTGGTATATTCCCGTATATTTAGGTATGTTGCAGTATATTTCAATGTGTTGCAGTGTCTTTCAATACGTTGTAGTATGTTGCAGTGTATTTCAGTTTGTTACAGTGTATTTCATTATGTTGCAGTATGTTGCAGTATATTTCAGTATGTAGCACTGTATTTCAGTATGTTGCAGTGTATTTCAATATGTTACAGTGTATTTCAGTATGTTGCAGTATATTTCAGTGAGTTGCAGTGTATTTCAATGCGCTACAGCATATTTCGGTATGTTACAGTATATTGCAATGTGTCGCAGTATATTTCAGTATGTTGCAGTATTTTTCAATGTGTGACAGTATATTTCAGTAGTTTACCATACATTTCGGCACATTGCAGTATATTTCACTGTGTTGCAGTGTATTTCAATATGTTACAGTGTATTTTAGTATGTTGCAGTATGTTGCAGTGTGTTGCAGTATATTTCAGTATGTAGCAGTATATTTCAGTATGTTGCAGTATATTTCAGTATGTTACAGTGTATTTCAGTATTTTGCAGTGTATTTCGGTATGTTGCAGTATATTTTAGTATGTTGCAGTATGTTGCCGTGTGTTGCAGTATATTTCAGTGTGTAGCAGTGTATTTCAATATTTTGCAGTATATTTCAATGTGTTGCAGTGTATTTCAATATGTTACAGTGTATTTTAGTATGTTGCAGTATGTTGCAGTGAGTTGCAGTATATTTCAGTATGTAGGAGTGTACTTCAGTATGTTGCAGTATATTTCAGTATGTTACAGTGTATTTCAGTATTTTGCAGTGTATTTCAGTATGTTGCAGTATATTTTAGTATGTTGCAGTATGTTGCAGTGTGTTGCAGTATATTTAAGTATGTAGCAGTGTATTTCAGTATTTTGCAGTATATTTCAGTGTGTTACAGTATTTTGCAGTGTTTTTCAGTGTGTTGCAGTGTATTTCAGTATGTTGCAGTATTTTTCAATGTGTAACAGTTTATTTTGGTATATTACCGTATATTTAGGTATGTTGCAGCATATTTCAATGTGTTGCAGTGTCTTTCAATATGTTGTAGTATGTTGCAGTGTATTTCAGTATGTTACAGTATATTTCAGTATGTAGCACTGTATTTCAGTATGTTGCAGTATATTTCAATATGTTACAGTGTATTTCAGTATGTTGCAGTATATTTCAGTGAGTTGCAGTGTATTTCAGTGTGCTACAGCATATTTCAGTATGTTACAGTATATTGCAATGTGTCGCAGTATATTTCAGTATGTTGCAGTATATTTCAGTATGTAGCAGTGTATTTCAGTATAATGCAGTGTATTTCAGTAGGCTACAGCATATTTCAGTATGCTGCAGTATATTGCAATGTGCCGAAGTATATTTCAGTATGTTGCCGTATGTTTAAGTGTGTTGCAGAATACTTCAATGTGTTGCAGTGTACTTCAATACGTTACAGTGTATTTCAGTATCTTGTAGGATGTTGCGGTGTATTTCAGTATGTTACAGTGTATTTCAGTATGTTGCAGGATGTTGCAGTTTATTTCAGTATGTTACAGTGTATTTCAGTATGTTGCTGTATATTTCAGTGTGTTACATTATATTCCAGTATTTTACAGTACATTTCCGTATATTACACTATATTTCAGTGAGTTACAGTATGTTTCAGCGAGTTACAGTATATTTCAATGTGTTGCAGTGGATTTCATTGTATTACAGCGTATTTCAGTATGTTGTAGTATGTTGCAGTGTATTTCAGTATTTTGTAGTATTTTTCAATGTGTTACAGTATATTTCAGTATATTACCGTATATTTAGGTATGTTGCAGTATATTTCAATGTTTTGCAGTGTATTTCAAAATGTTGTAGTATTTTGCAGTGTATTTCAGTATGTTACAGTGTATTTCAGTATTTAGCAGTGTATTTCAGTATGTTGCAGTATATTTTAGTATGTTGCAGTATGTTGCACTGTGTTGCAGTATATTTCAGTATGTAGCAGTGTATTTCAGTGTTTTGCAGTATATTTCAGTGTGTTACATAATTTTGCAGGGTTTTTCAGTGTGTTGCAGTGTATTTCAGTATGTTGCAGTATTTTTCAATGTGTTACAGTATATTTTGGTATATTCCCGTATATTTAGGTATGTTGCAGTATATTTCAATGTGTTGCAGTGTGTTTCAAAATGTTGTAGTACGTTGCAGTGTATTTCAGTTTGTTACAGTGTATTTCAGTATGTTGCAGTATGTTGCAGTATATTTCAGTATGTAGCACTGTATTTCAAGATGTTACAGTGTATTTCAGTATGTAGCAGTGTATTTCAGTATAATGCAGTGTATTTCAGTAGGCTACAGCATATTTCAGTATGCTGCAGTATATTGCAATGTGCCGAAGTATATTTCAGTATGTTGCCGTATGTTTAAGTGTGTTGCAGAATACTTCAATGTGTTGCAGTGTACTTCAATACGTTACAGTGTATTTCAGTATCTTGTAGGATGTTGCAGTGTATTTCAGTATGTTACAGTGTATTTCAGTATGTTGCAGGATGTTGCAGTTTATTTCAGTATGTTACAGTGTATTTCAGTATGTTGCAGTATATTTCAGTGTGTTACATTATATTCCAGTATTTTACAGTACATTTCCGTATATTACACTATATTTCAGTGAGTTACAGTATGTTTCAGCGAGTTACAGTATATTTCAATGTGTTGCAGTGGATTTCACTGTATTACAGCGTATTTCAGTATGTTGTAGTATGTTGCAGTGTATTTCAGTATTTTGTAGTATTTTTCAATGTGTTACAGTATATTTCAGTATATTACCGTATATTTAGGTATGTTGCAGTATATTTCAATGTATTGCAGTGTATTTCAAAATGTTGTAGTATTTTGCAGTGTATTTCAGTATGTTACAGTGTATTTCAGTATTTAGCAGTGTATTTCAGTATGTTGCAGTATATTTTAGTATGTTGCAGGATGTTGCACTGTGTTGCAGTATATTTCAGTATGTAGCAGTGTATTTCAGTGTTTTGCAGTATATTTCAGTGTGTTACAGTATTTTGCAGTGTTTTTCAGTGTGTTGCAGTGTATTTCAGTATGTTGCAGTATTTTTCAATGTGTTACAGTATATTTTGGTATATTCCCGTATATTTAGGTATGTTGCAGTATATTTCAATGTGTTGCAGTGTCTTTCAATATGTTGTAGTATGTTGCAGTGTATTTCAGTTTGTTACAGTGTATTTCAGTATGTTGCAGTATGTTGCAGTATATTTCAGTATGTAGCACTGTATTTCAGTATGTTGCAGTGTATTTCAATATGTTACAGTGTATTTCAGTATGTTGCAGTATATTTCAGTGAGTTGCAGTGTATTTCAATGCGCTACAGCATATTTCGGTATGTTACAGTATATTGCAATGTGTCGCAGTATATTTCAGTATGTTGCAGTATTTTTCAATGTGTGACAGTATATTTCAGTAGTTTACCATACATTTCGGCACATTGCAGTATATTTCACTGTGTTGCAGTGTTTTTCAATATGTTACAGTGTATTTTAGTATGTTTCAGTATGTTGCAGTGTGTTGCCGTATATTTCAGTATGTAGCAGTGTATTTCAGTATGTTGCAGTATATTTCAGTATGTTACAGTGTATTTCAGTATTTTGCAGTGTATTTCAGTATGTTGCAGTATATTTTAGTATGTTGCAGTATGTTGCAGTGTGTTGCAGTATATATCAGTATATAGCAGTGTATTTCAGTATTTTGCAGTGTATTTCAATGTGTTGCAGTGTATTTCATTATGTTACAGTGTGTTTTAGTATGTTGCAGTATGTTGCAGTGTGTTGCAGTATATTTCAGTATGTAGCAGTATATTTCAGTATGTTGCAGTATATTTCAGTATGTTACAGTGTATTTCAATATTTTGCAGTGTATTTCGGTATGTTGCAGTATATTTTAGTATGTTGCAGTATGTTGCCGTGTGTTGCAGTATATTTCAGTGTGTAGCAGTGTATTTCAATATTTTGCAGTATATTTCAATGTGTTGCAGTGTATTTCAATATGTTACAGTGTATTTTAGTATGTTGCAGTATGTTGCAGTGAGTTGCAGTATATTTCAGTATGTAGGAGTGTACTTCAGTATGTTGCAGTATATTTCAGTATGTTACAGTGTATTTCAGTATTTTGCAGTGTATTTCAGTATGTTGCAGTATATTTTAGTATGTTGCAGTATGTTGCAGTGTGTTGCAGTATATATCAGTATATAGCAGTGTATTTCAGTATTTTGCAGTGTATTTCAATGTGTTGCAGTGTATTTCATTATGTTACAGTGTGTTTTAGTATGTTGCAGTATGTTGCAGTGTGTTGCAGTATATTTCAGTATGTAGCAGTATATTTCAGTATGTTGCAGTATATTTCAGTATGTTACAGTGTATTTCAATATTTTGCAGTGTATTTCGGTATGTTGCAGTATATTTTAGTATGTTGCAGTATGTTGCCGTGTGTTGCAGTATATTTCAGTGTGTAGCAGTGTATTTCAATATTTTGCAGTATATTTCAATGTGTTGCAGTGTATTTCAATATGTTACAGTGTATTTTAGTATGTTGCAGTATGTTGCAGTGAGTTGCAGTATATTTCAGTATGTAGGAGTGTACTTCAGTATGTTGCAGTATATTTCAGTATGTTACAGTGTATTTCAGTATTTTGCAGTGTATTTCAGTATGTTGCAGTATATTTTAGTATGTTGCAGTATGTTGCAGTGTGTTGTAGTATATTTCAGTATGTAGCAGTGTATTTCAGTATTTTGCAGTATATTTCAGTGTGTTACAGTATTTTGCAGTGTTCTTCAGTGTGTTGCAGTGTATTTCAGTATGTTGCAGTATTTTTCAATGTGCTACAGTATATTTTGGTATATTACCGTATATTTAGGTATGTTGCAGTATATTTCATTGTGTTGCAGTGTGTTTCAAAATGTTGTAGTATGTTGCAGTGTATTTCAGTATGTAGCACTGTATTTCAGTGAGTTGCAGTGTATTTCAATGTGCTACAGCATATTTCGGTATGTTACAGTATATTGCAATGTGTCGCAGTTCATTTCAGTATGTTGCAGTAATTTTCAATGTGTGACAGTATATTTCAGTAGTTTACCATATATTTCGGCACATTGCAGTATATTTCACTGTGTTGCAGTGTATTTCAATATGTTACAGTGCATTTTAGTATGTTTCAGTATGTTGCAGTGTGCTGCCGTATATTTCAGTATGTAGCAGTGTATTTCAGTATGTTGCAGTATATTTCAGTATGTTACAGTGTATTTCAGTATTTTGCAGTGTATTTCAGTATGTTGCAGTATATTTTAGTATGTTGCAGTATGTTGCAGTGTGTTGCAGTATATTTCAGTATATAGCAGTGTATTTCAGTATTTTGCAGTATATTTCAATGTGTTGCAGTGTATTTCATTATGTTACAGTGTATTTTAGTATGTTGCAGTATGTTGCAGTGTGTTGCAGTATATTTCAGTATGTAGCAGTATATTTCAGTATGTTGCAGTATATTTCAGTATGTTACAGCGTATTTCAGTGTTTTGCAGTGTATTTCAGTATGTTGCAGTATATTTTAGTATGTTGCAGTATGTTGCCGTGTGTTGCAGTATATTTCAGTGTGTAGCAGTGTATTTCAATATTTTGCAGTATATTTCAATGTGTTGCAGTGTATTTCAATATGTTACAGTGTATTTTAGTATGTTGCAGTATGTTGCAGTGAGTTGCAGTATATTTCAGTATGTAGGAGTGTACTTCAGTATGTTGCAGTATATTTCAGTATGTTACAGTGTATTTCAGTATTTTGCAGTGTATTTCAGTATGTTGCAGTATATTTTAGTATGTTGCAGTATGTTGCAGTGTGTTGCAGTATATTTAAGTATGTAGCAGTGTATTTCAGTATTTTGCAGTATATTTCAGTGTGTTACAGTATTTTGCAGTGTTTTTCAGTGTGTTGCAGTGTATTTCAGTATGTTGCAGTATTTTTCAATGTGTAACAGTTTATTTTGGTATATTACCGTATATTTAGGTATGTTGCAGCATATTTCAATGTGTTGCAGTGTCTTTCAATATGTTGTAGTATGTTGCAGTGTATTTCAGTATGTTACAGTATATTTCAGTATGTAGCACTGTATTTCAGTATGTTGCAGTATATTTCAATATGTTACAGTGTATTTCAGTATGTTGCAGTATATTTCAGTGAGTTGCAGTGTATTTCAGTGTGCTACAGCATATTTCAGTATGTTACAGTATATTGCAATGTGTCGCAGTATATTTCAGTATGTTGCAGTATATTTCAGTATGTAGCAGTGTATTTCAGTATAATGCAGTGTATTTCAGTAGGCTACAGCATATTTCAGTATGCTGCAGTATATTGCAATGTGCCGAAGTATATTTCAGTATGTTGCCGTATGTTTAAGTGTGTTGCAGAATACTTCAATGTGTTGCAGTGTACTTCAATACGTTACAGTGTATTTCAGTATCTTGTAGGATGTTGCGGTGTATTTCAGTATGTTACAGTGTATTTCAGTATGTTGCAGGATGTTGCAGTTTATTTCAGTATGTTACAGTGTATTTCAGTATGTTGCTGTATATTTCAGTGTGTTACATTATATTCCAGTATTTTACAGTACATTTCCGTATATTACACTATATTTCAGTGAGTTACAGTATGTTTCAGCGAGTTACAGTATATTTCAATGTGTTGCAGTGGATTTCAATGTATTACAGCGTATTTCAGTATGTTGTAGTATGTTGCAGTGTATTTCAGTATTTTGTAGTATTTTTCAATGTGTTACAGTATATTTCAGTATATTACCGTATATTTAGGTATGTTGCAGTATATTTCAATGTATTGCAGTGTATTTCAAAATGTTGTAGTATTTTGCAGTGTATTTCAGTATGTTACAGTGTATTTCAGTATTTAGCAGTGTATTTCAGTATGTTGCAGTATATTTTAGTATGTTGCAGTATGTTGCACTGTGTTGCAGTATATTTCAGTATGTAGCAGTGTATTTCAGTGTTTTGCAGTATATTTCAGTGTGTTACATAATTTTGCAGTGTTTTTCAGTGTGTTGCAGTGTATTTCAGTATGTTGCAGTATTTTTCAATGTGTTACAGTATATTTTGGTATATTCCCGTATATTTAGGTATGTTGCAGTATATTTCAATGTGTTGCAGTGTGTTTCAAAATGTTGTAGTACGTTGCAGTGTATTTCAGTTTGTTACAGTGTATTTCAGTATGTTGCAGTATGTTGCAGTATATTTCAGTATGTAGCACTGTATTTCAGTATGTTACAGTGTATTTCAGTATGTTGCAGTATATTTCAGCGAGTTGCAGTGTATTTCAATGCGCTACAGCATATTTCGGTATGTTACAGTATATTGCAATGTGTCGCAGTATATTTCAGTATGTTGCAGTATTTTTCAATGTGTGACAGTATATTTCAGTAGTTTACCATACATTTCGGCACATTGCAGTATATTTCACTGTGTTGCAGTGTATTTCAGTATGTTACAGTGTATTTCAGTATGTTGCAGTATATTTCAGTATGTTACAGTGTATTTCAGTATTTTGCAGTGTATTTCAGTATGTTGCAGTATATTTTAGTATGTTGCAGTATGTTGCCGTGTGTTGCAGTATATTTCAGTATGTAGCAGTATATTTCAGTATGTTGCAGTATATTTCAGTATGTTACAGTGTATTTCAGTATTTTGCAGTGTATTTCAGTATGTTGCAGTATATTTTAGTATGTTGCAGTATGTTGCCGTGTGTTGCAGTATATTTCAGTGTGTAGCAGTGTATTTCAATATTTTGCAGTATATTTCAATGTGTTGCAGTGTATTTCAATATGTTACAGTGTATTTTAGTATGTTGCAGGATGTTGCAGGGAGTTGCAGTATATTTCAGTATGTAGGAGTGTAATTCAGTATGTTGCAGTATATTTCAGTATGTTACAGTGTATTTCAGTATTTTGCAGTGTATTTCAGTATGTTGCAGTATATTTTAGTATGTTGCAGTATGTTGCAGTGTGTTGTAGTATATTTCAGTATGTAGCAGTGTATTTCAGTATTTTGCAGTATATTTCAGTGTGTTACAGTATTTTGCAGTGTTTTTCAGTGTGTTGCAGTGTATTTCAGTATGTTGCAGTATTTTTCAATGTGTAACAGTTTATTTTGGTACATTACCGTATGTTTAGGTATGTTGCAGCATATTTCAATGTGTTGCAGTGTCTTTCAATATGTTGTAGTATGTTGCAGTGTATTTCAGTATGTTACAGTGTATTTCAGTATATTGCAGTATGTTGCAGTATATTTCAGTATGTAGCACTGTATTTCAGTATGTTGCAGTATATTTCAATATGTTACAGTGTATTTCAGTATGTTGCAGTATATTTCAGTGAGTTGCGGTGTATTTCAGTGTGCAACAGCATATTTCAGTATGTTACAGTACATTGCAATGTGTCGCAGTATATTTCAGTATGTTGCAGTGTTTTTCAATGTGTGACAGTATATTTCAGTAGTTTACCATATATTTCGGTACATTGCAGTATATTTCAATGTGTTGCAGTGTATTTCAGTATGTTGCAGTATATTTCAATATGTTACAGTGTATTTCAGTATGTTGCAGTATATTTCAGTGAGTTGCAGTGTATTTCAGTGTGCTACAGCATATTTCAGTATGTTACAGTATATTGCAATGTGTCGCAGTATATTTCAGTATGTTGCAGTTTATTTCAGTATGTAGCAGTGTATTTCAGTATAATGCAGTGTATTTCAGTAGGCTACAGCATATTTCAGTATGCTGCAGTATATTGCAATGTGCCGAAGTATATTTCAGTATGTTGCCGTATGTTTAAGTGTGTTGCAGAATACTTCAATGTGTTGCAGTGTACTTCAATACGTTACAGTGTATTTCAGTATCTTGTAGGATGTTGCGGTGTATTTCGGTATGTTACAGTGTATTTCAGTATGTTGCAGGATGTTGCAGTTTATTTCAGTATGTTACAGTGTATTTCAGTATGTTGCTGTATATTTCAGTGTGTTACATTATATTCCAGTATTTTACAGTACATTTCCGTATATTACACTATATTTCAGTGAGTTACAGTATGTTTCAGCGAGTTACAGTATATTTCAATGTGTTGCAGTGGATTTCAATGTATTACAGCGTATTTCAGTATGTTGTAGTATGTTGCAGTGTATTTCAGTATTTTGTAGTATTTTTCAATGTGTTACAGTATATTTCAGTATATTACCGTATATTTAGGTATGTTGCAGTATATTTCAATGTATTGCAGTGTATTTCAAAATGTTGTAGTATTTTGCAGTGTATTTCAGTATGTTACAGTGTATTTCAGTATTTAGCAGTGTATTTCAGTATGTTGCAGTATATTTTAGTATGTTGCAGTATGTTGCACTGTGTTGCAGTATATTTCAGTATGTAGCAGTGTATTTCAGTGTTTTGCAGTATATTTCAGTGTGTTACATAATTTTGCAGTGTTTTTCAGTGTGTTGCAGTGTATTTCAGTATGTTGCAGTATTTTTCAATGTGTTACAGTATATTTTGGTATATTCCCGTATATTTAGGTATGTTGCAGTATATTTCAATGTGTTGCAGTGTGTTTCAAAATGTTGTAGTACGTTGCAGTGTATTTCAGTTTGTTACAGTGTATTTCAGTATGTTGCAGTATGTTGCAGTATATTTCAGTATGTAGCACTGTATTTCAGTATGTTACAGTGTATTTCAGTATGTTGCAGTATATTTCAGCGAGTTGCAGTGTATTTCAATGCGCTACAGCATATTTCGGTATGTTACAGTATATTGCAATGTGTCGCAGTATATTTCAGTATGTTGCAGTATTTTTCAATGTGTGACAGTATATTTCAGTAGTTTACCATACATTTCGGCACATTGCAGTATATTTCACTGTGTTGCAGTGTATTTCAGTATGTTACAGTGTATTTCAGTATGTTGCAGTATATTTCAGTATGTTACAGTGTATTTCAGTATTTTGCAGTGTATTTCAGTATGTTGCAGTATATTTTAGTATGTTGCAGTATGTTGCCGTGTGTTGCAGTATATTTCAGTATGTAGCAGTATATTTCAGTATGTTGCAGTATATTTCAGTATGTTACAGTGTATTTCAGTATTTTGCAGTGTATTTCAGTATGTTGCAGTATATTTTAGTATGTTGCAGTATGTTGCCGTGTGTTGCAGTATATTTCAGTGTGTAGCAGTGTATTTCAATATTTTGCAGTATATTTCAATGTGTTGCAGTGTATTTCAATATGTTACAGTGTATTTTAGTATGTTGCAGGATGTTGCAGGGAGTTGCAGTATATTTCAGTATGTAGGAGTGTAATTCAGTATGTTGCAGTATATTTCAGTATGTTACAGTGTATTTCAGTATTTTGCAGTGTATTTCAGTATGTTGCAGTATATTTTAGTATGTTGCAGTATGTTGCAGTGTGTTGTAGTATATTTCAGTATGTAGCAGTGTATTTCAGTATTTTGCAGTATATTTCAGTGTGTTACAGTATTTTGCAGTGTTTTTCAGTGTGTTGCAGTGTATTTCAGTATGTTGCAGTATTTTTCAATGTGTAACAGTTTATTTTGGTACATTACCGTATGTTTAGGTATGTTGCAGCATATTTCAATGTGTTGCAGTGTCTTTCAATATGTTGTAGTATGTTGCAGTGTATTTCAGTATGTTACAGTGTATTTCAGTATATTGCAGTATGTTGCAGTATATTTCAGTATGTAGCACTGTATTTCAGTATGTTGCAGTATATTTCAATATGTTACAGTGTATTTCAGTATGTTGCAGTATATTTCAGTGAGTTGCGGTGTATTTCAGTGTGCAACAGCATATTTCAGTATGTTACAGTACATTGCAATGTGTCGCAGTATATTTCAGTATGTTGCAGTGTTTTTCAATGTGTGACAGTATATTTCAGTAGTTTACCATATATTTCGGTACATTGCAGTATATTTCAATGTGTTGCAGTGTATTTCAATATGTTACAGTGTATTTTAGTATGTTGCAGTATGTCGCAGTGTGTTGCAGTATATTTCAGTATGTAGCAGTGTATTTCAGTATGTTGCAGTACATTTCAGTATTTTACAGTGTATTTCAGTATGTTGCAGTATATTTCAGTGTGTTACAGTATAATTATGTATGTTGCAGTATTTTTCAATGTGTTAAAGTATTTTTCAGTAGTTTAATATATATTTTGCTATGTTGCAGTATATTTCAATGTGTTGCAGTGTAATTCAGCATATTACAGTGTATTTCAGTATGTTGCAGTATATTTCAGTATGTAGCAGTGTATTTCAGTATAATGCAGTGTATTTCAGTAGGCTACAGCATATTTCAGTATGCTGCAGTATATTGCAATGTGCCGAAGTATATTTCAGTATGTTGCCGTGTGTTTAAGTGTGTTGCAGGATACTTCAATGTATTGCAGTGTACTTCAATATGTTACAGTGTATTTCAGTATCTTGTAGGATGTTGCAGTGTATTTCAGTATGTTACAGTGTATTTCAGTATGTTGCAGGATGTTGCAGTATATTTCAGTATGTTTCAGTGTATTTCAGTATGTTGCAGTATAATTCAGTGTGTTACATTATATTCCAGTATTTTACAGTACATTTCCGTATATTACACTATATTTCAGTGAGTTACAGTATGTTTCAGCGAGTTACAGTATATTTCAATGTGTTGCAGTGGATTTCAATGTATTACAGCGTATTTCAGTATGTTGTAGTATGTTGCAGTGTATTTCAGTGTTTTGTAGTATTTTTCAATGTGTTACAGTATATTTCAGTATATTACCGTATATTTAGGTATGTTGCAGTATATTTCAATGTATTGCAGTGTATTTCAAAATGTTGTAGTATTTTGCAGTGTATTTCAGTATGTTACAGTGTAAATCAGTATTTTGCAGTGTATTTCAGTATTTTGCAGTATATTTTAGTATGTTGCAGTATGTTGCACTGTGTTGCAGTATATTTCAGTATGTAGCAGTGTATTTCAGTGTTTTGCAGTATAGTTCAGTGTGTTACAGTATTTTGCAGTGTTTTTCAGTGTGTCGCAGTGTATTTCAGTATGTTGCAGTATTTTTCAATGTGTTACAGTATATTTTGGTATATTACCGTATATTTAGGTATGTTGCAGTATATTTCAATGTGTTGCAGTGTGTTTCAAAATGTTGTAGTATGTTGCAGTGTATTTCAGTTTGTTACAGTGTATTTCAGTATGTTGCAGTATGTTGCAGTATATTTCAGTATGTAGCACTGTATTTCAGTATGTTGCAGTGTATTTCAATATGTTGCAGTGTATTTCAGTATGTTGCAGTATATTTCAGTGAGTTGCAGTGTATTTCAATGCGCTACAGCATATTTCGGTATGTTACAGTATATTGCAATGTGTCGCAGTATATTTCAGTATGTTGCAGTATTTTTCAATGTGTGACAGTATATTTCAGTAGTTTACCATACATTTCGGCACATTGCAGTATATTTCACTGTGTTGCAGTGTATTTCAGTATGTTGCAGTATATTTTAGTATGTTGCAGTATGTTGCAGTGTGTTGCAGTATATTTCAGTATATAGCAGTGTATTTCAGTATTTTGCAGTATATTTCAATGTGTTGCAGTGTATTTCATTATGTTACAGTGTGTTTTAGTATGTTGCAGTATGTTGCAGTGTGTTGCAGTATATTTCAGTGAGTTGCAGTGTATTTCAATGTGCTACAGCATATTTCAGTATGTTACAGTATATTGCAATGTGTCGCAGTATATTTCAGTATGTTGCAGTATATTTCAATGTGTTGCAGTGTATTTCAATATATTACCGCGTATTTCAGTATGTTGCAGTATATTGCAATGTGTCGCAGTATATTTCAGTATGTTGCTGTACATTTCAATCTGTCGCAGTATATTTCAGTATGTTGCCGTATGTTTCGGTGTGTTGCAGTATACTTCAATTTGTTGCAGTGTATTTCATTATGTTCCAGTGTATGTCAGTATAATGCAGTATGTTGCAGTGTGTTTCATTATGTTACAGTGTATTTTAGTATGTTGCAGTATCTTGCAGTATCTTTCAGTATGTTGCTGTACTTTTTAATGTGTTACAGTATATTTCAGTATCTTACCGTATATTTAGGTATGTTGCAGTGTATTTCAATATGTTGTAGTATTTTGCAGTGTATTTCAGTATGTTACAGTGTATTTCAGTATGTTGCAGTATTTTTCAATATGTTTTACTGTATTTCAGTATTTTGCAGTACATTTCAGTGAGTTGCAGTGTATTTCAGTGTGCTACAGCATATTTCAGTATGTTACAGTATATTGCAATGTGTCGCAGTAAATTTCAGTATGTTGCAGTATTTTTCAATGTGTTACAGTATATTTCAGTAGTTTGCAATATATCTCGGTATGTTGCAGTATATTTCAATGTGTTACAGTGTATTTCAATATGTTACAGTGTATTTCAGTATGTTGTTTTATTTTGCAGTATATTTCGGTGTGTTGCAGTATATTTCAGTGTGTTACAGTATTTTGCAGTGTTCTTCAGTGTGTTGCAGTGTATTTCAGTATGTTGCAGTATTTTTCAATGTGTTACAGTATATTTTGGTATATTACCGTATATTTAGGTATGTTGCAGTATATTTCATTGTGTTGCAGTGTGTTTCAAAATGTTGTAGTATGTTGCAGTGTATTTCAGTATGTAGCACTGTATTTCAGTGAGTTGCAGTGTATTTCAATGTGCTACAGCATATTTCGGTATGTTACAGTATATTGCAATGTGTCGCAGTTCATTTCAGTATGTTGCAGTAATTTTCAATGTGTGACAGTATATTTCAGTAGTTTACCATATATTTTGGCACATTGCAGTATATTTCACTGTGTTGCAGTGTATTTCAATATGTTACAGTGCATTTTAGTATGTTTCAGTATGTTGCAGTGTGTTGCCGTATATTTCAGTATGTAGCAGTGTATTTCAGTATGTTGCAGTATATTTCAGTATGTTACAGTGTATTTCAGTATTTTGCAGTGTATTTCAGTATGTTGCAGTATATTTTAGTATGTTGCAGTATGTTGCAGTGTGTTGCAGTATATTTCAGTATATAGCAGTGTATTTCAGTATTTTGCAGTATATTTCAATGTGTTGCAGTGTATTTCATTATGTTACAGTGTATTTTAGTATGTTGCAGTATGTTGCAGTGTGTTGCAGTATATTTCAGTATGTAGCAGTATATTTCAGTATGTTGCAGTATATTTCAGTATGTTACAGCGTATTTCAGTGTTTTGCAGTGTATTTCAGTATGTTGCAGTATATTTTAGTATGTTGCAGTATGTTGCCGTGTGTTGCAGTATATTTCAGTGTGTAGCAGTGTATTTCAATATTTTGCAGTATATTTCAATGTGTTGCAGTGTATTTCAATATGTTACAGTGTATTTTAGTATGTTGCAGTATGTTGCAGTGAGTTGCAGTATATTTCAGTATGTAGGAGTGTACTTCAGTATGTTGCAGTATATTTCAGTATGTTACAGTGTATTTCAGTATTTTGCAGTGTATTTCAGTATGTTGCAGTATATTTTAGTATGTTGCAGTATGTTGCAGTGTGTTGTAGTATATTTCAGTATGTAGCAGTGTATTTCAGTATTTTGCAGTATATTTCAGTGTGTTACAGTATTTTGCAGTGTTCTTCAGTGTGTTGCAGTGTATTTCAGTATGTTGCAGTATTTTTCAATGTGTTACAGTATATTTTGGTATATTACCGTATATTTAGGTATGTTGCAGTATATTTCATTGTGTTGCAGTGTGTTTCAAAATGTTGTAGTATGTTGCAGTGTATTTCAGTATGTAGCACTGTATTTCAGTGAGTTGCAGTGTATTTCAATGTGCTACAGCATATTTCGGTATGTTACAGTATATTGCAATGTGTCGCAGTTCATTTCAGTATGTTGCAGTAATTTTCAATGTGTGACAGTATATTTCAGTAGTTTACCATATATTTCGGCACATTGCAGTATATTTCACTGTGTTGCAGTGTATTTCAATATGTTACAGTGCATTTTAGTATGTTTCAGTATGTTGCAGTGTGTTGCCGTATATTTCAGTATGTAGCAGTGTATTTCAGTATGTTGCAGTATATTTCAGTATGTTACAGTGTATTTCAGTATTTTGCAGTGTATTTCAGTATGTTGCAGTATATTTTAGTATGTTGCAGTATGTTGCAGTGTGTTGCAGTATATTTCAGTATATAGCAGTGTATTTCAGTATTTTGCAGTATATTTCAATGTGTTGCAGTGTATTTCATTATGTTACAGTGTATTTTAGTATGTTGCAGTATGTTGCAGTGTGTTGCAGTATATTTCAGTATGTAGCAGTATATTTCAGTATGTTGCAGTATATTTCAGTATGTTACAGCGTATTTCAGTGTTTTGCAGTGTATTTCAGTATGTTGCAGTATATTTTAGTATGTTGCAGTATGTTGCCGTGTGTTGCAGTATATTTCAGTGTGTAGCAGTGTATTTCAATATTTTGCAGTATATTTCAATGTGTTGCAGTGTATTTCAATATGTTACAGTGTATTTTAGTATGTTGCAGTATGTTGCAGTGAGTTGCAGTATATTTCAGTATGTAGGAGTGTACTTCAGTATGTTGCAGTATATTTCAGTATGTTACAGTGTATTTCAGTATTTTGCAGTGTATTTCAGTATGTTGCAGTATATTTTAGTATGTTGCAGTATGTTGCAGTGTGTTGCAGTATATTTAAGTATGTAGCAGTGTATTTCAGTATTTTGCAGTATATTTCAGTGTGTTACAGTATTTTGCAGTGTTTTTCAGTGTGTTGCAGTGTATTTCAGTATGTTGCAGTATTTTTCAATGTGTAACAGTTTATTTTGGTATATTACCGTATATTTAGGTATGTTGCAGCATATTTCAATGTGTTGCAGTGTCTTTCAATATGTTGTAGTATGTTGCAGTGTATTTCAGTATGTTACAGTATATTTCAGTATGTAGCACTGTATTTCAGTATGTTGCAGTATATTTCAATATGTTACAGTGTATTTCAGTATGTTGCAGTATATTTCAGTGAGTTGCAGTGTATTTCAGTGTGCTACAGCATATTTCAGTATGTTACAGTATATTGCAATGTGTCGCAGTATATTTCAGCATGTTGCAGTTTATTTCAGTATGTAGCAGTGTATTTCAGTATAATGCAGTGTATTTCAGTAGGCTACAGCATATTTCAGTATGCTGCAGTATATTGCAATGTGCCGAAGTATATTTCAGTATGTTGCCGTATGTTTAAGTGTGTTGCAGAATACTTCAATGTGTTGCAGTGTACTTCAATACGTTACAGTGTATTTCAGTATCTTGTAGGATGTTGCGGTGTATTTCAGTATGTTACAGTGTATTTCAGTATGTTGCAGGATGTTGCAGTTTATTTCAGTATGTTACAGTGTATTTCAGTATGTTGCTGTATATTTCAGTGTGTTACATTATATTCCAGTATTTTACAGTACATTTCCGTATATTACACTATATTTCAGTGAGTTACAGTATGTTTCAGCGAGTTACAGTATATTTCAATGTGTTGCAGTGGATTTCAATGTATTACAGCGTATTTCAGTATGTTGTAGTATGTTGCAGTGTATTTCAGTATTTTGTAGTATTTTTCAATGTGTTACAGTATATTTCAGTATATTACCGTATATTTAGGTATGTTGCAGTATATTTCAATGTATTGCAGTGTATTTCAAAATGTTGTAGTATTTTGCAGTGTATTTCAGTATGTTACAGTGTATTTCAGTATTTAGCAGTGTATTTCAGTATGTTGCAGTATATTTTAGTATGTTGCAGTATGTTGCACTGTGTTGCAGTATATTTCAGTATGTAGCAGTGTATTTCAGTGTTTTGCAGTATATTTCAGTGTGTTACATAATTTTGCAGTGTTTTTCAGTGTGTTGCAGTGTATTTCAGTATGTTGCAGTATTTTTCAATGTGTTACAGTATATTTTGGTATATTCCCGTATATTTAGGTATGTTGCAGTATATTTCAATGTGTTGCAGTGTGTTTCAAAATGTTGTAGTACGTTGCAGTGTATTTCAGTTTGTTACAGTGTATTTCAGTATGTTGCAGTATGTTGCAGTATATTTCAGTATGTAGCACTGTATTTCAGTATGTTACAGTGTATTTCAGTATGTTGCAGTATATTTCAGCGAGTTGCAGTGTATTTCAATGCGCTACAGCATATTTCGGTATGTTACAGTATATTGCAATGTGTCGCAGTATATTTCAGTATGTTGCAGTATTTTTCAATGTGTGACAGTATATTTCAGTAGTTTACCATACATTTCGGCACATTGCAGTATATTTCACTGTGTTGCAGTGTATTTCAGTATGTTACAGTGTATTTCAGTATGTTGCAGTATATTTCAGTATGTTACAGTGTATTTCAGTATTTTGCAGTGTATTTCAGTATGTTGCAGTATATTTTAGTATGTTGCAGTATGTTGCCGTGTGTTGCAGTATATTTCAGTATGTAGCAGTATATTTCAGTATGTTGCAGTATATTTCAGTATGTTACAGTGTATTTCAGTATTTTGCAGTGTATTTCAGTATGTTGCAGTATATTTTAGTATGTTGCAGTATGTTGCCGTGTGTTGCAGTATATTTCAGTGTGTAGCAGTGTATTTCAATATTTTGCAGTATATTTCAATGTGTTGCAGTGTATTTCAATATGTTACAGTGTATTTTAGTATGTTGCAGGATGTTGCAGGGAGTTGCAGTATATTTCAGTATGTAGGAGTGTAATTCAGTATGTTGCAGTATATTTCAGTATGTTACAGTGTATTTCAGTATTTTGCAGTGTATTTCAGTATGTTGCAGTATATTTTAGTATGTTGCAGTATGTTGCAGTGTGTTGTAGTATATTTCAGTATGTAGCAGTGTATTTCAGTATTTTGCAGTATATTTCAGTGTGTTACAGTATTTTGCAGTGTTTTTCAGTGTGTTGCAGTGTATTTCAGTATGTTGCAGTATTTTTCAATGTGTAACAGTTTATTTTGGTACATTACCGTATGTTTAGGTATGTTGCAGCATATTTCAATGTGTTGCAGTGTCTTTCAATATGTTGTAGTATGTTGCAGTGTATTTCAGTATGTTACAGTGTATTTCAGTATATTGCAGTATGTTGCAGTATATTTCAGTATGTAGCACTGTATTTCAGTATGTTGCAGTATATTTCAATATGTTACAGTGTATTTCAGTATGTTGCAGTATATTTCAGTGAGTTGCGGTGTATTTCAGTGTGCAACAGCATATTTCAGTATGTTACAGTACATTGCAATGTGTCGCAGTATATTTCAGTATGTTGCAGTGTTTTTCAATGTGTGACAGTATATTTCAGTAGTTTACCATATATTTCGGTACATTGCAGTATATTTCAATGTGTTGCAGTGTATTTCAATATGTTACAGTGTATTTTAGTATGTTGCAGTATGTCGCAGTGTGTTGCAGTATATTTCAGTATGTAGCAGTGTATTTCAGTATGTTGCAGTATATTTCAGTATTTTACAGTGTATTTCAGTATGTTGCAGTATATTTCAGTGTGTTACAGTATAATTATGTATGTTGCAGTATTTTTCAATGTGTTAAAGTATTTTTCAGTAGTTTAATATATATTTTGCTATGTTGCAGTATATTTCAATGTGTTGCAGTGTAATTCAGCATATTACAGTGTATTTCAGTATGTTGCAGTATATTTCAGTATGTAGCAGTGTATTTCAGTATAATGCAGTGTATTTCAGTAGGCTACAGCATATTTCAGTATGCTGCAGTATATTGCAATGTGCCGAAGTATATTTCAGTATGTTGCCGTGTGTTTAAGTGTGTTGCAGGATACTTCAATGTATTGCAGTGTACTTCAATATGTTACAGTGTATTTCAGTATCTTGTAGGATGTTGCAGTGTATTTCAGTATGTTACAGTGTATTTCAGTATGTTGCAGGATGTTGCAGTATATTTCAGTATGTTTCAGTGTATTTCAGTATGTTGCAGTATAATTCAGTGTGTTACATTATATTCCAGTATTTTACAGTACATTTCCGTATATTACACTATATTTCAGTGAGTTACAGTATGTTTCAGCGAGTTACAGTATATTTCAATGTGTTGCAGTGGATTTCAATGTATTACAGCGTATTTCAGTATGTTGTAGTATGTTGCAGTGTATTTCAGTATTTTGTAGTATTTTTCAATGTGTTACAGTATATTTCAGTATATTACCGTATATTTAGGTATGTTGCAGTATATTTCAATGTATTGCAGTGTATTTCAAAATGTTGTAGTATTTTGCAGTGTATTTCAGTATGTTACAGTGTAAATCAGTATTTTGCAGTGTATTTCAGTATTTTGCAGTATATTTTAGTATGTTGCAGTATGTTGCACTGTGTTGCAGTATATTTCAGTATGTAGCAGTGTATTTCAGTGTTTTGCAGTATAGTTCAGTGTGTTACAGTATTTTGCAGTGTTTTTCAGTGTGTCGCAGTGTATTTCAGTATGTTGCAGTATTTTTCAATGTGTTACAGTATATTTTGGTATATTACCGTATATTTAGGTATGTTGCAGTATATTTCAATGTGTTGCAGTGTGTTTCAAAATGTTGTAGTATGTTGCAGTGTATTTCAGTTTGTTACAGTGTATTTCAGTATGTTGCAGTATGTTGCAGTATATTTCAGTATGTAGCACTGTATTTCAGTATGTTGCAGTGTATTTCAATATGTTACAGTGTATTTCAGTATGTTGCAGTATTTTTCAGTGAGTTGCAGTGTATTTCAATGCGCTACAGCATATTTCGGTATGTTACAGTATATTGCAATGTGTCGCAGTATATTTCAGTATGTTGCAGTATTTTTCAATGTGTGACAGTATATTTCAGTAGTTTACCATACATTTCGGCACATTGCAGTATATTTCACTGTGTTGCAGTGTATTTCAGTATGTTGCAGTATATTTTAGTATGTTGCAGTATGTTGCAGTGTGTTGCAGTATTTTTCAGTATATAGCAGTGTATTTCAGTATTTTGCAGTATATTTCAATGTGTTGCAGTGTATTTCATTATGTTACAGTGTGTTTTAGTATGTTGCAGTATGTTGCAGTGTGTTGCAGTATATTTCAGTGAGTTGCAGTGTATTTCAATGTGCTACAGCATATTTCAGTATGTTACAGTATATTGCAATGTGTCGCAGTATATTTCAGTATGTTGCAGTATATTTCAATGTGTTGCAGTGTATTTCAATATATTACCGCGTATTTCAGTATGTTGCAGTATATTGCAATGTGTCGCAGTATATTTCAGTATGTTGCTGTACATTTCAATCTGTCGCAGTATATTTCAGTATGTTGCCGTATGTTTCGGTGTGTTGCAGTATACTTCAATTTGTTGCAGTGTATTTCATTATGTTCCAGTGTATGTCAGTATAATGCAGTATGTTGCATTGTGTTTCATTATGTTACAGTGTATTTTAGTATGTTGCAGTATCTTGCAGTATCTTTCAGTATGTTGCTGTACTTTTTAATGTGTTACAGTATATTTCAGTATCTTACCGTATATTTAGGTATGTTGCAGTGTATTTCAATATGTTGTAGTATTTTGCAGTGTATTTCAGTATGTTACAGTGTATTTCAGTATGTTGCAGTATTTTTCAATATGTTTTACTGTATTTCAGTATTTTGCAGTACATTTCAGTGAGTTGCAGTGTATTTCAGTGTGCTACAGCATATTTCAGTATGTTACAGTATATTGCAATGTGTCGCAGTAAATTTCAGTATGTTGCAGTATTTTTCAATGTGTTACAGTATATTTCAGTAGTTTGCAATATATCTCGGTATGTTGCAGTATATTTCAATGTGTTACAGTGTATTTCAATATGTTACAGTGTATTTCAGTATGTTGTTTTATTTTGCAGTATATTTCGGTGTGTTGCAGTGTATTTCAGTATGTTGCAGTATTTTCAATGTGTTATAGTTTATTTCAGTATATTACCGCATATTTAGGTATGTTGCAGTATATTCAATGTATTACAGCGTATTTCAGTATGTTGTAGTATGTTGCAGTGTATTTCAGTATTTTGTAGTATTTTTCAATGTGTTACAGTATATTTCAGTAT
The DNA here is from genome assembly GCA_964035545.1 of Bugula neritina. Taxonomy (NCBI): domain Eukaryota; kingdom Metazoa; phylum Bryozoa; class Gymnolaemata; order Cheilostomatida; family Bugulidae; genus Bugula; species Bugula neritina. The sequence goes on along the minus strand of CAXIUT010000230.1, from coordinate 176,515 downwards.
ATTACCGTATATTTAGGTATGGTGCAGTATATTTCAATGTATTGCAGTGTATTTCAAAATTTTGTAGTATTTTGCAGTGTATTTCAGTATGTTACAGTGTATATCAGTATTCTGCAGTGTATTTCAGTATGTTGCAGTATATTTTAGTATGTTGGAGTATGTTGCACTGTGTTGCAGTATATTTCAGTATGTAGCAGTGTATTTCAGTGTTTTGCAGTATATTTCAGTGTGTTACAGTATTTTGCAGTGTTTTTCAGTGTAATACAGTGTATTTCAGTATGTCGCAGTATTTTTCAATATGTTACAGTATATTTTGGTATATTACCGTATATTTAGGAATGTTGCAGTATATTTCAATGTGTTGCAGTGTGTTTCAAAATGTTGTAGTATGTTGCAGTGTATTTCAGTTTGTTACAGTGTATTTCAGTATGTTGCAGTATGTTGCAGTATATTTCAGTATGTAGCACTGTATTTCAGTATGTTGCAGTGTATTTCAATATGTTACAGTGTATTTCAGTATGTTGCAGTATATTTCAGTGAGTTGCAGTGTATTTCAATGTGCTACAGCATATTTCAGTATGTTACAGTATATTGCAATGTGTCGCAGTATATTTCAGTATGTTGCAGTATATTTCAATGTGTTGCAGTGTATTTCAATATATTACCGCGTATTTCAGTATGTTGCAGTATATTGCAATGTGTCGCAGTATATTTCAGTATGTTGCCGTATGTTTCGGTGTGTTGCAGTATACTTCAATTTGTTGCAGTGTATTTCATTATGTTCCAGTGTATGTCAGTATAATGCAGTATGTTGCAGTGTGTTTCATTATGTTACAGTGTATTTTAGTATGTTGCAGTATCTTGCAGTATCTTTCAGTATGTTGCTGTACTTTTTAATGTGTTACAGTATATTTCAGTATCTTACCGTATATTTAGGTATGTTGCAGTGTATTTCAATATGTTGTAGTATTTTGCAGTGTATTTCAGTATGTTACAGTGTATTTCAGTATGTTGCAGTATATTTTAGTATGTTGCAGTATGTTGCAGTGTGTTGCAGTGTATTTCAGTATGTTACAGTGTATTTCAGTATGTTGCAGGATGTTGCAGTATAATTCAGTATGTTACAGTGTATTTCAGTATGTTGCAGTATATTTCAGTGTGTTACAGTATATTCCAGTATTTTACAGTACATTTCCGTATATTACACTATATTTCAGTGAGTTACAGTATGTTTCAGCGCGTTACAGTATATTTCAATGTGTTGCAGTGTATTTCAATGTATTACAGCGTATTTCAGTATGTTGTAGTATGTTGCAGTGTATTTCAGTATTTTGTAGTATTTTTCAATGTGTTACAGTATATTTCAGTATATTACCGTATATTTAGGTATGTTGCAGTATATTTCAATGTATTGCAGTGTATTTCAATATGTTGTAGTATTTTGCAGTGTATTTCAGTATGTTACAGTGTATTTCAGTATTTAGCAGTGTATTTCAGTATGTTGCAGTATATTTTAGTATGTTGCAGTATGTTGCAGTGTGTTGCAGTATATTTCAGTATGTAGCAGTGTATTTCAGTATTTTGCAGTATATTTCAATGTGTTGCAGTCTATTTCAATATGTTACAGTGTATTTTAGGTTGTTGCAGTATGTTGCAGTGTGTTGCAGTATATTTCAGTATGTAGCAGTGTATTTCAGTATGTTGCAGTATATTTCAGTATGTTAAAGTGTATTTCAGTATTTTGCAGTGTATTTCAGTATATTGCAGTATATTTCAGTGTGTTACAGTATTTTGCAGTGTATTTCAGTGTGTTGCAGTGTATTTCAGTATGTTGCAGTTTTTTTAAATGTGTTACAGTATATTTTGGTATATTACCGTATATTTAGGTATGTTACAGTATATTTCAATGTGTTGCAGTGTATTTCAATATGTTGTAGTATGTTGCAGTGTATTTCAGTATGTTACAGTGTATTTCACTATGTTACAGTATGTTGCAGTATATTTCAGTATGTAGCACTGTATTTCAGTATGTTGCAGTATATTTCAATGTGTTGAAGTGTATTTCAGTATGTTGCAGTATATTTCAGTGAGTTGCAGTGTATTTCAGTGTGCTACAGCATATTTCAGTATGTTACAGTATATTGCAATGTGTCGCAGTATATTTCAGTATGTTGCAGTATTTTTCAATGTGTGACAGTATATTTCAGTAGTTTACCATATATTTCGGTACATTGCAGTATATTTCAATGTGCTGCAGTGTATTTCAATATGTTATAGTGTATTTTAGTATGTTGCAGTATATTTCAGTATGTTGCAGTATATTTTAGTATGTTGCAGTATGTTGCAGTGTGTTGCAGTATATTTCAGTATGTAGCAATGTATTTCAGTATGTTGCAGTATATTTCAGTATGTTACAGTGTATTTCAGTATTTTGCAGTGTATTTCAGTATGTTGCAGTATATTTTAGTATGTTGCAGTATGTTGCAGTGCGTCGCAGTATATTTCAGTATGTAGCAGTGTATTTCAGTATTTTGCAGTATATTTCAATGTGTTGCAGTGTATTTCAATATGTTACAGTGTATTTTAGTATGTTGCAGTATGTTGCAGTGTGTTGCAGTATATTTCAGTATGTAGCAGTGTATTTCAGTGTGTTGCAGTATATTTCAGTATGTTAAAGTGTATTTCAGTATTTTGCAGTGTATTTCAGTATGTTGCAGTATATTTTAGTATGTTGCAGTATGTTGCAGTGTATTGCAGTATATTTCACTGTGTTACAGTATTTTGCAGTGTATTTCAGTGTGTTGCAGTGTATTTCAGTATGTTGCAGTATTTTTAAATGTGTTACAGTATATTTTGGTATATTACCGTATATTTAGGTATGTTACAGTATATTTCAATGTGTTGCAGTGTATTTCAATATGTTACAGTGCATTTCAGTATGTTGTAGTATTTGGCGGTGTATTTTAGTGTGTTGCAGTGCATTTCAGTATGGTGCAGTATGTTGCAGTATATTTCAGTATGTAGTAGTGTATTTCAGTATGTTGCAATATGTTTCAGTATGTTGTAGTGTTTTGCGGTGTATTTCAGTGTGTTTCAGTGTGTTGCAGTATACTTCAATTTGTTGCAGTGTATTTCAATATGTTCCAGTGTATTTCAGTATGTTGCAGTATTTTGCAGTATATTTCAATATGTTACAGTGTATTTCAGTATGTTGCGGTATATTTCAGTGAGTTGCAGTGTATTTCAGTGTGCTACAGCATATTTCAGTATGTTACAGTATATTGCATTGTTTCGCAGTATATTTCAGTATGTTGCTGTATATATCAATCTGTTGCAGTATATTTCAGTATGTTGCCGTATGTTTCAGTGTGTTGCAGTATACTTCAATTTGTTGCAGTGTATTTCAATATGTTCCAGTGCATGTCAGTATAATACAGTATGTTGCAGTGTGTTTCATTATGTTACAGTGTAGTTCAGTATGTTGCAGTATCTTGCAGTATCTTTCAGTATGTTGCAGTATTTTTCAATGTGTTACAGTTTATTTCAGTATCTTACCGTATATTTAGGTATGTTGCAGTATATTTCAATGTGTTGCAGTGTATTTCAATATGTTGTAGTATTTTGCAGTGTATTTCAGTATGTTACAGTGTATTTCAGTATGTTGCACTATGCTGCAGTATTTTTCAATATGTTACAGTGTATTTCAGTATATTGCAGTATATTTCAGTGAGTTGCAGTGTATTTCAGTGTGCTACAGCGTATTTCAGTATGTTACAGTATATTTCAGTATGTTGCAGTATTTTTCAATGTGTGACAGTATATTTCAGCAGTTCACCATATATTTCGGTACATTGCAGTATATTTCACTGTGTTGCAGTGTATTTCAATATGTTACAGTGTATTTTAGTATGTTGCAGTATGTTGCAGTGTGTTGCAGTATATTTCAGTATGTTACAGTGTATTTCAGTATTTTGCAGTGTATTTCAGTATGTTGCAGTATATTTTAGTATGTTGCAGTATGTTGCAGTGTGTTGCAGTATATTTCAGTATGTAGCAGTGTATTTCAGTATTTTGCATGCAGTATATTTCAATGTGTTGCAGTGTATTTCATTATGTTGCAGTGTATTTTAGTATGTTGCAGTATGTTGCAGTGTGTTGCAGTATATTTCAGTATGTAGCAGTGTATTTCAGTATGTTGCAGTATATTTCAGTATGTTACAGTGTATTTCAGTATTTTGCAGTGTATTTCAGTATGTTGCAGTATATTTTAGCATGTTGCGGTATGTTGCAGTTTGTTGCAGTATATTTCAGTATGTTATAGTGTATTTCAGTATTTTGCAGTGTATTTCAGTATGTTGCAGCATATTTTAGTATGTTGCAGTATGTTGCAGTATATTTCAGTGTGTTACAGTGTATTTCAGTATTTTGCAGTGTATTTCAGTATGTTGCAGTATATTTTAGTATGTTGCAGTATGTTGCAGTGTGTTGCAGTGTATTTCAGTATGTTACAGTGTATTTCAGTATGTTGCAGGATGTTGCAGTATAATTCAGTATGTTACAGTGTATTTCAGTATGTTGCAGTATATTTCAGTGTGTTACAGTATATTCCAGTATTTTACAGTACCTTTCCGTATATTACACTATATTTCAGTGAGTTACAGTATGTTTCAGCGAGTTACAGTATATTTCAAGGTGTTGCAGTGTATTTCAATGTATTACAGCGTATTTCAGTATGTTGTAGTATGTTGCAGTGTATTTCAGTATTTTGTAGTATTTTTCAATGTGTTACAGTATATTTCAGTATATTACCGTATATTTAGGTATGTTGCAGTATATTTCAATGTATTGCAGTGTATTTCAATATGTTGTAGTATTTTGCAGTGTGTTTCAGTATGTTACAGTGTATTTCAGTATTTAGCAGTGTATTTCAGTATGTTGCAGTATATTTTAGTATGTTGCAGTATGTTGCAGTATGTTGCAGTGTGTCGCAGTATATTTCAGTATGTAGCAGTGTATTTCAGTATTTTGCAGTATATTTCAATGTGTTGCAGTGTATTTCAATATGTTACAGTGTATTTTAGTATGTTGCAGTATGTTGCAGTGTGTTGCAGTATATTTCAGTATGTAGCAGTATATTTCAGTATGTTGCAGTATATTTCAATGTGTTGCAGTGTGTTTCAAAATGTTGTAGTATGTTGCAGTGTATTTCAGTTTGTTACAGTGTATTTCAGTATGTTGCAGTATGTTGCAGTATATTTCAGTATGTAGCACTGTATTTCAGTATGTTGCAGTGTATTTCAATATGTTACAGTGTATTTCAGTATGTTGCAGTATATTTCAGTGAGTTGCAGTGTATTTCAATGTGCTACAGCATATTTCAGTATGTTACAGTATATTGCAATGTGTCGCAGTATATTTCAGTATGTTGCAGTATATTTCAATGTGTTGCAGTGTATTTCAATATATTACCGCGTATTTCAGTATGTTGCAGTATATTGCAATGTGTCGCAGTATATTTCAGTATGTTGCTGTACATTTCAATCTGTCGCAGTATATTTCAGTATGTTGCCGTATGTTTCGGTGTGTTGCAGTATACTTCAATTTGTTGCAGTGTATTTCATTATGTTCCAGTGTATGTCAGTATAATGCAGTATGTTGCAGTGTGTTTCATTATGTTACAGTGTATTTTAGTATGTTGCAGTATCTTGCAGTATCTTTCAGTATGTTGCTGTACTTTTTAATGTGTTACAGTATATTTCAGTATCTTGCCGTATATTTAGGTATGTTGCAGTGTATTTCAATATGTTGTAGTATTTTGCAGTGTATTTCAGTATGTTACAGTGTATTTCAGTATGTTGCAGTATATTTTAGTATGTTGCAGTATGTTGCAGTGTGTTGCAGTGTATTTCAGTATGTTACAGTGTATTTCAGTATGTTGCAGGATGTTGCAGTATAATTCAGTATGTTACAGTGTATTTCAGTATGTTGCAGTATATTTCAGTGTGTTACAGTATATTCCAGTATTTTACAGTACATTTCCGTATATTACACTATATTTCAGGGAGTTACGGTATGTTTCAGCGCGTTACAGTATATTTCAATGTGTTGCAGTGTATTTCAATGTATTACAGCGTATTTCAGTATGTTGTAGTATGTTGCAGTGTATTTCAGTATTTTGTAGTATTTTTCAATGTGTTACAGTATATTTCAGTATATTACCGTATATTTAGGTATGTTGCAGTATATTTCAATGTATTGCAGTGTATTTCAATATGTTGTAGTATTTTGCAGTGTATTTCAGTATGTTACAGTGTATTTCAGTATTTAGCAGTGTATTTCAGTATGTTGCAGTATATTTTAGTATGTTGCAGTATGTTGCAGTGTGTTGCAGTATATTTCAGTATGTAGCAGTGTATTTCAGTATTTTGCAGTATATTTCAATGTGTTGCAGTCTATTTCAATATGTTACAGTGTATTTTAGGTTGTTGCAGTATGTTGCAGTGTGTTGCAGTATATTTCAGTATGTAGCAGTGTATTTCAGTATGTTGCAGTATATTTCAGTATGTTAAAGTGTATTTCAGTATTTTGCAGTGTATTTCAGTATATTGCAGTATATTTCAGTGTGTTACAGTATTTTGCAGTGTATTTCAGTGTGTTGCAGTGTATTTCAGTATGTTGCAGTTTTTTTAAATGTGTTACAGTATATTTTGGTATATTACTGTATATTTAGGTATGTTACAGTATATTTCAATGTGTTGCAGTGTATTTCAATATGTTGTAGTATGTTGCAGTGTATTTCAGTATGTTACAGTGTATTTCACTATGTTACAGTATGTTGCAGTATATTTCAGTATGTAGCACTGTATTTCAGTATGTTGCAGTATATTTCAATGTGTTGAAGTGTATTTCAGTATGTTGCAGTATATTTCAGTGAGTTGCAGTGTATTTCAGTGTGCTACAGCATATTTCAGTATGTTACAGTATATTGCAATGTGTCGCAGTATATTTCAGTATGTTGCAGTATTTTTCAATGTGTGACAGTATATTTCAGTAGTTTACCATATATTTCGGTACATTGCAGTATATTTCAATGTGCTGCAGTGTATTTCAATATGTTATAGTGTATTTTAGTATGTTGCAGTATATTTCAGTATGTTGCAGTATATTTTAGTATGTTGCAGTATGTTGCAGTGTGTTGCAGTATATTTCAGTATGTAGCAATGTATTTCAGTATGTTGCAGTATATTTCAGTATGTTACAGTGTATTTCAGTATTTTGCAGTGTATTTCAGTATGTTGCAGTATATTTTAGTATGTTGCAGTATGTTGCAGTGCGTCGCAGTATATTTCAGTATGTAGCAGTGTATTTCAGTATTTTGCAGTATATTTCAATGTGTTGCAGTGTATTTCAATATGTTACAGTGTATTTTAGTATGTTGCAGTATGTTGCAGTGTGTTGCAGTATATTTCAGTATGTAGCAGTGTATTTCAATGTGTTACAGTATATTTCAGTATATTACCGTATATTTAGGTATGTTGCAGTATATTTCAATGTATTGCAGTGTATTTCAATATGTTGTAGTATTTTGCAGTGTATTTCAGTATGTTACAGTGTATTTCAGTATTTAGCAGTGTATTTCAGTATGTTGCAGTATATTTTAGTATGTTGCAGTATGTTGCAGTGTGTTGCAGTATATTTCAGTATGTAGCAGTGTATTTCAGTATTTTGCAGTATATTTCAATGTGTTGCAGTCTATTTCAATATGTTACAGTGTATTTTAGGTTGTTGCAGTATGTTGCAGTGTGTTGCAGTATATTTCAGTATGTAGCAGTGTATTTCAGTATGTTGCAGTATATTTCAGTATGTTAAAGTGTATTTCAGTATTTTGCAGTGTATTTCAGTATATTGCAGTATATTTCAGTGTGTTACAGTATTTTGCAGTGTATTTCAGTGTGTTGCAGTGTATTTCAGTATGTTGCAGTTTTTTTAAATGTGTTACAGTATATTTTGGTATATTACTGTATATTTAGGTATGTTACAGTATATTTCAATGTGTTGCAGTGTATTTCAATATGTTGTAGTATGTTGCAGTGTATTTCAGTATGTTACAGTGTATTTCACTATGTTACAGTATGTTGCAGTATATTTCAGTATGTAGCACTGTATTTCAGTATGTTGCAGTATATTTCAATGTGTTGAAGTGTATTTCAGTATGTTGCAGTATATTTCAGTGAGTTGCAGTGTATTTCAGTGTGCTACAGCATATTTCAGTATGTTACAGTATATTGCAATGTGTCGCAGTATATTTCAGTATGTTGCAGTATTTTTCAATGTGTGACAGTATATTTCAGTAGTTTACCATATATTTCGGTACATTGCAGTATATTTCAATGTGCTGCAGTGTATTTCAATATGTTATAGTGTATTTTAGTATGTTGCAGTATATTTCAGTATGTTGCAGTATATTTTAGTATGTTGCAGTATGTTGCAGTGTGTTGCAGTATATTTCAGTATGTAGCAATGTATTTCAGTATGTTGCAGTATATTTCAGTATGTTACAGTGTATTTCAGTATTTTGCAGTGTATTTCAGTATGTTGCAGTATATTTTAGTATGTTGCAGTATGTTGCAGTGCGTCGCAGTATATTTCAGTATGTAGCAGTGTATTTCAGTATTTTGCAGTATATTTCAATGTGTTGCAGTGTATTTCAATATGTTACAGTGTATTTTAGTATGTTGCAGTATGTTGCAGTGTGTTGCAGTATATTTCAGTATGTAGCAGTGTATTTCAGTGTGTTGCAGTATATTTCAGTATGTTAAAGTGTATTTCAGTATTTTGCAGTGTATTTCAGTATGTTGCAGTATATTTTAGTATGTTGCAGTATGTTGCAGTGTATTGCAGTATATTTCAGTGTGTTACAGTATTTTGCAGTGTATTTCAGTGTGTTGCAGTGTATTTCAGTATGTTGCAGTATTTTTAAATGTGTTACAGTATATTTTGGTATATTACCGTATATTTAGGTATGTTACAGTATATTTCAATGTGTTGCAGTGTATTTCAATATGTTACAGTGCATTTCAGTATGTTGTAGTATTTGGCGGTGTATTTTAGTGTGTTGCAGTGCATTTCAGTATGGTGCAGTATGTTGCAGTATATTTCAGTATGTAGTAGTGTATTTCAGTATGTTGCAATATGTTTCAGTATGTTGTAGTGTTTTGCGGTGTATTTCAGTGTGTTTCAGTGTGTTGCAGTATACTTCAATTTGTTGCAGTGTATTTCAATATGTTCCAGTGTATTTCAGTATGTTGCAGTATTTTGCAGTATATTTCAATATGTTACAGTGTATTTCAGTATGTTGCGGTATATTTCAGTGAGTTGCAGTGTATTTCAGTGTGCTACAGCATATTTCAGTATGTTACAGTATATTGCATTGTTTCGCAGTATATTTCAGTATGTTGCTGTATATATCAATCTGTTGCAGTATATTTCAGTATGTTGCCGTATGTTTCAGTGTGTTGCAGTATACTTCAATTTGTTGCAGTGTATTTCAATATGTTCCAGTGCATGTCAGTATAATACAGTATGTTGCAGTGTGTTTCATTATGTTACAGTGTAGTTCAGTATGTTGCAGTATCTTGCAGTATCTTTCAGTATGTTGCAGTATTTTTCAATGTGTTACAGTTTATTTCAGTATCTTACCGTATATTTAGGTATGTTGCAGTATATTTCAATGTGTTGCAGTGTATTTCAATATGTTGTAGTATTTTGCAGTGTATTTCAGTATGTTACAGTGTATTTCAGTATGTTGCACTATGCTGCAGTATTTTTCAATATGTTACAGTGTATTTCAGTATATTGCAGTATATTTCAGTGAGTTGCAGTGTATTTCAGTGTGCTACAGCGTATTTCAGTATGTTACAGTATATTTCAGTATGTTGCAGTATTTTTCAATGTGTGTCAGTATATTTCTGTAGTTTACAATATATCTCGGTATGTTGCAGTATATTTCACTGTGTTGCAGTGTATTTCAATATGTTACAGTGTATTTTAGTATGTTGCAGTATGTTGCAGTGTGTTGCAGTATATTTCAGTATGTTACAGTGTATTTCAGTATTTTGCAGTGTATTTCAGTATGTTGCAGTTTATTTTAGTATGTTGCAGTATGTTGCAGTGTGTTGCAGTATATTTCAGTATGTAGCAGTGTATTTCAGTATTTTGCATGCAGTATATTTCAGTGTGTTGCAGTGTATTTCATTATGTTGCAGTGTATTTTAGTATGTTGCAGTATGTTGCAGTGTGTTGCAGTATATTTCAGTATGTAGCAGTGTATTTCAGTATGTTGCAGTATATTTCAGTATGTTACAGTGTATTTCAGTATTTTGCAGTGTATTTCAGTATGTTGCAGTATATTTTAGCATGTTGCGGTATGTTGCAGTGTGTTGCAGTATATTTCAGTATGTTATAGTGTATTTCAGTATTTTGCAGTGTATTTCAGTATGTTGCAGCATATTTTAGTATGTTGCAGTATGTTGCAGTATATTTCAGTGTGTTACAGTGTATTTCAGTATTTTGCAGTGTATTTCAGTATGTTGCAGTATATTTTAGTATGTTGCAGTATGTTGCAGTGTGTTGCAGTGTATTTCAGTATGTTACAGTGTATTTCAGTATGTTGCAGGATGTTGCAGTATAATTCAGTATGTTACAGTGTATTTCAGTATGTTGCAGTATATTTCAGTGTGTTACAGTATATTCCAGTATTTTACAGTACATTTCCGTATATTACACTATATTTCAGTGAGTTACAGTATGTTTCAGCGAGTTACAGTATATTTCAAGGTGTTGCAGTGTATTTCAATGTATTACAGCGTATTTCAGTATGTTGTAGTATGTTGCAGTGTATTTCAGTATTTTGTAGTATTTTTCAATGTGTTACAGTATATTTCAGTATATTACCGTATATTTAGGTATGTTGCAGTATATTTCAATGTATTGCAGTGTATTTCAATATGTTGTAGTATTTTGCAGTGTGTTTCAGTATGTTACAGTGTATTTCAGTATTTAGCAGTGTATTTCAGTATGTTGCAGTATATTTTAGTATGTTGCAGTATGTTGCAGTGTGTCGCAGTATATTTCAGTATGTAGCAGTGTATTTCAGTATTTTGCAGTATATTTCAATGTGTTGCAGTGTATTTCAATATGTTACAGTGTATTTTAGTATGTTGCAGTATGTTGCAGTGTGTTGCAGTATATTTCAGTATGTAGCAGCGTATTTCAGTATGTTGCAGTATATTTCAGTATGTTAAAGTGTATTTCAGTATGTTGCAGTATATTTTAGTATGTTGCGGTATGTTGCAGTGTATTGCAGTATAATTCAGTGTGTTACAGTATTTTGCAGTGTATTTCAGTGTGTTGCAGTGTATTTCAGTATGTTGCAGTATGTTGCAGTGTATTTCAGTATGTTACAGTGTATTTCACTATGTTGCAGTATGTTGCAGTATATTTCAGTATGTAGCACTGTATTTCAGTATGTTGCAGTATATTTCAATGTGTTGAAGTGTATTTCAGTATGTTGCAGTATATTTCAGTGAGTTGCAGTGTATTTCAGTGTGCTACAGCATATGTCAGTATGTTACAGTATATTGCAATGTGTCGCAGTATATTTCAGTATGTTGCAGTATTTTTCAATGTGTGACAGTATATTTCAGTAGTTTACCATATATTTCGGTACATTGCAGTATATTTCAGTGTGTTACAGTGTTTTGCAGTGTATTTCAGTGTGTTGCAATGTATTTCAGTATGTTGCAGTATGTTGCAGTATATTTCATTATGTTACAGTGTATTTCAGTATGTTGCAGTATATTTCAGTGTGTTACAGTGTAATTCAGTATTTTGCAGTGTATTTCAGTATGTTGCAGTATATTTTAGTATGTTGCAGTATGTTGCAGTGTGTTGCAGTGTATTTCAGTATGTTACAGTGTATTTCAGTATGTTGCAGTATGTTGCAGTATATTTCAATATGTTACAGTGTATTTCAGTATGTTGCGGTATATTTCAGTGAGTTGCAGTGTATTTCAGTGTGCTACAGCATATTTCAGTATGTTACAGTATATTGCATTGTTTCGCAGTATATTTCAGTATGTTGCTGGATATATCAATCTGTTGCAGTATATTTCAGTATGTTGCCGTATGTTTCAGTGTGTTGCAGTATACTTCAATTTGTTGCAGTGTATTTCAATATGTTCCAGTGCATTTCAGTATAATACAGTATGTTGCAGTGTGTTTCATTATGTTACAGTGTAGTTCAGTATGTCGCAGTATCTTGCAGTATCTTTCAGTATGTTGCAGTATTTTTCAATGTGTTACAGTTTATTTCAGTATCTTACCGTATATTTAGGTATGTTGCAGTATATTTCAATGTGTTGCAGTGTATTTCAATATGTTGTAGTATTTTGCAGTGTATTTCAGTATGTTACAGTGTATTTCAGTATGTTGCACTATGCTGCAGTATTTTTCAATATGTTACAGTGTATTTCAGTATATTGCAGTATATTTCAGTGAGTTGCAGTGTATTTCAGTGTGCTACAGCGTATTTCAGTATGTTACAGTATATTTCAGTATGTTGCAGTATTTTTCAATGTGTGACAGTATATTTCAGCAGTTCACCATATATTTCGGTACATTGCAGTATATTTCACTGTGTTGCAGTGTATTTCAATATGTTACAGTGTATTTTAGTATGTTGCAGTATGTTGCAGTGTGTTGCAGTATATTTCAGTATGTTACAGTGTATTTCAGTATTTTGCAGTGTATTTCAGTATGTTGCAGTATATTTTAGTATGTTGCAGTATGTTGCAGTGTGTTGCAGTATATTTCAGTATGTAGCAGTGTATTTCAGTATTTTGCATGCAGTATATTTCAATGTGTTGCAGTGTATTTCATTATGTTGCAGTGTATTTTAGTATGTTGCAGTATGTTGCAGTGTGTTGCAGTATATTTCAGTATGTAGCAGTGTATTTCAGTATGTTGCAGTATATTTCAGTATGTTACAGTGTATTTCAGTATTTTGCAGTGTATTTCAGTATGTTGCAGTATATTTTAGCATGTTGCGGTATGTTGCAGTGTGTTGCAGTATATTTCAGTATTTTATAGTGTATTTCAGTATTTTGCAGTGTATTTCAGTATGTTGCAGCATATTTTAGTATGTTGCAGTATGTTGCAGTATATTTCAGTGTGTTACAGTGTATTTCAGTATTTTGCAGTGTATTTCAGTATGTTGCAGTATATTTTAGTATGTTGCAGTATGTTGCAGTGTGTTGCAGTGTATTTCAGTATGTTACAGTGTATTTCAGTATGTTGCAGGATGTTGCAGTATAATTCAGTATGTTACAGTGTATTTCAGTATGTTGCAGTATATTTCAGTGTGTTACAGTATATTCCAGTATTTTACAGTACATTTCCGTATATTACACTATATTTCAGTGAGTTACAGTATGTTTCAGCGAGTTACAGTATATTTCAAGGTGTTGCAGTGTATTTCAATGTATTACAGCGTATTTCAGTATGTTGTAGTATGTTGCAGTGTATTTCAGTATTTTGTAGTATTTTTCAATGTGTTACAGTATATTTCAGTATATTACCGTATATTTAGGTATGTTGCAGTATATTTCAATGTATTGCAGTGTATTTCAATATGTTGTAGTATTTTGCAGTGTGTTTCAGTATGTTACAGTGTATTTCAGTATTTAGCAGTGTATTTCAGTATGTTGCAGTATATTTTAGTATGTTGCAGTATGTTGCAGTGTGTCGCAGTATATTTCAGTATGTAGCAGTGTATTTCAGTATTTTGCAGTATATTTCAATGTGTTGCAGTGTATTTCAATATGTTACAGTGTATTTTAGTATGTTGCAGTATGTTGCAGTGTGTTGCAGTATATTTCAGTATGTAGCAGCGTATTTCAGTATGTTGCAGTATATTTCAGTATGTTAAAGTGTATTTCAGTATGTTGCAGTATATTTTAGTATGTTGCGGTATGTTGCAGTGTATTGCAGTATAATTCAGTGTGTTACAGTATTTTGCAGTGTATTTCAGTGTGTTGCAGTGTATTTCAGTATGTTGCAGTATGTTGCAGTGTATTTCAGTATGTTACAGTGTATTTCACTATGTTGCAGTATGTTGCAGTATATTTCAGTATGTAGCACTGTATTTCAGTATGTTGCAGTATATTTCAATGTGTTGAAGTGTATTTCAGTATGTTGCAGTATATTTCAGTGAGTTGCAGTGTATTTCAGTGTGCTACAGCATATGTCAGTATGTTACAGTATATTGCAATGTGTCGCAGTATATTTCAGTATGTTGCAGTATTTTTCAATGTGTGACAGTATATTTCAGTAGTTTACCATATATTTCGGTACATTGCAGTATATTTCAGTGTGTTACAGTGTTTTGCAGTGTATTTCAGTGTGTTGCAATGTATTTCAGTATGTTGCAGTATGTTGCAGTATATTTCATTATGTTACAGTGTATTTCAGTATGTTGCAGTGTATTTCAGTGAGTTGCAGTGTATTTCAGTGTGCTACAGCATATTTCAGTATGTTACAGTATATTGCGATGTGTGTCAGTATATTTCTGTAGTTTACCATATATTTTGGTACATTGCAGTATATTTCAATGTGTTGCAGTGTATTTCAATATGTTACAGTGCATTTCAGTATGTTGTAGTATTTTGCGGTGTATTTCAGTGTGTTGCAGTGTATTTCAGTATGTTGCAGTGTTTTTCAATGTGTTACAGTATATTTCTGTATATTACCGTATATTTAGGTATGTTGCAGTATATTTCAATGTGTTGCAGTGTCTTTCAATATGTTGTAGTATGTTGCAGTGTATTTCAGTATGTTACAGTGTATTTCAATATGTTGCAGTATGTTGCAGTATATTTCAGTATGTAGCACTGTATTTCAGTATGTTGCAGTATATTTCAATATGTTACAGTGTATTTCAGTATGTTGCAGTATATTTCAGTGAGTTGCAGTGTGCTACAGCATATTTCAGTATGTTACAGTATATTGCAATGTGTCGCAGTATATTTCAGTATGTTGCAGTATTTTTCAATGTGTGACAGTATATTTCAGCAGTTCACCATATATTTCGGTACATTGCAGTATATTTCACTGTGTTGCAGTGTATTTCAATATGTTACAGTGTATTTTAGTATGTTGCAGTATGTTGCAGTGTGTTGCAGTATATTTCAGTATGTTACAGTGTATTTCAGTATTTTGCAGTGTATTTCAGTATGTTGCAGTATATTTTAGTATGTTGCAGTATGTTGCAGTGTGTTGCAGTATATTTCAGTATGTAACAGTGTATTTCAGTATTTTGCATGCAGTATATTTCAATGTGTTGCAGTGTATTTCATTATGTTACAGTGTGTTTTAGTATGTTGCAGTATGTTGCAGTGTGTTGCAGTATATTTCAGTATGTAGCAGTGTATTTCAGTATGTTGCAGTATATTTCAGAATGTTACAGTGTATTTCAGTATTTTGCAGTGTATTTCAGTATGTTGCAGTATATTTCAGTATTTTGCAGTGTATTTCAGTATGTTGAAGTATATTTTGGTATGTTGCAGTATGTTGCAGTGTGTCGCAGTATATTTCAGTATGTAGCAGTGTATTTCAGTATTTTGCAGTATATTTCAATGTGTTGCAGTGTATTTCAATATGTTACAGTGTATTTTAGTATGTTGCAGTATGTTGCAGTGTGTTGCAGTATATTTCAGTATGTAGCAGTGTATTTCAGTATGTTGCAGTATATTTCAGTATGTTAAAGTGTATTTCAGTATGTTGCAGGATGTTGCAGTATAATTCAGTATGTTACAGTGTATTTCAGTATGTTGCAGTATATTTCAGTGTGTTACAGTGTAATTCAGTATTTTGCAGTGTATTTCAGTATGTTGCAGTATATTTTAGTATGTTGCAGTATGTTGCAGTGTGTTGCAGTGTATTTCAGTATGTTACAGTGTATTTCAGTATGTTGCAGTATGTTGCAGTATATTTCAATATGTTACAGTGTATTTCAGTATGTTGCGGTATATTTCAGTGAGTTGCAGTGTATTTCAGTGTGCTACAGCATATTTCAGTATGTTACAGTATATTGCATTGTTTCGCAGTATATTTCAGTATGTTGCTGTATATATCAATCTGTTGCAGTATATTTCAGTATGTTGCCGTATGTTTCAGTGTGTTGCAGTATACTTCAATTTGTTGCAGTGTATTTCAATATGTTCCAGTGCATGTCAGTATAATACAGTATGTTGCAGTGTGTTTCATTATGTTACAGTGTAGTTCAGTATGTTGCAGTATCTTGCAGTATCTTTCAGTATGTTGCAGTATTTTTCAATGTGTTACAGTTTATTTCAGTATCTTACCGTATATTTAGGTATGTTGCAGTATATTTCAATGTGTTGCAGTGTATTTCAATATGTTGTAGTATTTTGCAGTGTATTTCAGTATGTTACAGTGTATTTCAGTATGTTGCACTATGCTGCAGTAATTTTCAATATGTTACAGTGTATTTCAGTATATTGCAGTATATTTCAGTGAGTTGCAGTGTATTTCAGTGTGCTACAGCGTATTTCAGTATGTTACAGTATATTTCAGTATGTTGCAGTATTTTTCAATGTGTGACAGTATATTTCAGCAGTTCACCATATATTTCGGTACATTGCAGTATATTTCACTGTGTTGCAGTGTATTTCAATATGTTACAGTGTATTTTAGTATGTTGCAGTATGTTGCAGTGTGTTGCAGTATATTTCAGTATGTTACAGTGTATTTCAGTATTTTGCAGTGTATTTCAGTATGTTGCAGTATATTTTAGTATGTTGCAGTATGTTGCAGTGTGTTGCAGTATATTTCAGTATGTAGCAGTGTATTTCAGTATTTTGCATGCAGTATATTTCAATGTGTTGCAGTGTATTTCATTATGTTGCAGTGTATTTTAGTATGTTGCAGTATGTTGCAGTGTGTTGCAGTATATTTCAGTATGTAGCAGTGTATTTCAGTATGTTGCAGTATATTTCAGTATGTTACAGTGTATTTCAGTATTTTGCAGTGTATTTCAGTATGTTGCAGTATATTTTAGCATGTTGCAGTATGTTGCAGTGTGTTGCAGTATATTTCAGTATTTTATAGTGTATTTCAGTGTTTTGCAGTGTATTTCAGTATGTTGCAGCATATTTTAGTATGTTGCAGTATGTTGCAGTATATTTCAGTGTGTTACAGTGTATTTCAGTATTTTGCAGTGTATTTCAGTATGTTGCAGTATATTTTAGTATGTTGCAGTATGTTGCAGTGTGTTGCAGTGTATTTCAGTATGTTACAGTGTATTTCAGTATGTTGCAGGATGTTGCAGTATAATTCAGTATGTTACAGTGTATTTCAGTACGTTGCAGTATATTTCAGTGTGTTACAGTATATTCCAGTATTTTACAGTACATTTCCGTATATTACACTATATTTCAGTGAGTTACAGTATGTTTCAGCGAGTTACAGTATATTTCAAGGTGTTGCAGTGTATTTCAATGTATTACAGCGTATTTCAGTATGTTGTAGTATGTTGCAGTGTATTTCAGTATTTTGTAGTATTTTTCAATGTGTTACAGTATATTTCAGTATATTACCGTATATTTAGGTATGTTGCAGTATATTTCAATGTATTGCAGTGTATTTCAATATGTTGTAGTATTTTGCAGTGTGTTTCAGTATGTTACAGTGTATTTCAGTATTTAGCAGTGTATTTCAGTATGTTGCAGTATATTTTAGTATGTTGCAGTATGTTGCAGTGTGTCGCAGTATATTTCAGTATGTAGCAGTGTATTTCAGTATTTTGCAGTATATTTCAATGTGTTGCAGTGTATTTCAATATGTTACAGTGTATTTTAGTATGTTGCAGTATGTTGCAGTGTGTTGCAGTATATTTCAGTATGTAGCAGCGTATTTCAGTATGTTGCAGTATATTTCAGTATGTTAAAGTGTATTTCAGTATGTTGCAGTATATTTTAGTATGTTGCGGTATGTTGCAGTGTATTGCAGTATAATTCAGTGTGTTACAGTATTTTGCAGTGTATTTCAGTGTGTTGCAGTGTATTTCAGTATGTTGCAGTATGTTGCAGTGTATTTCAGTATGTTACAGTGTATTTCACTATGTTGCAGTATGTTGCAGTATATTTCAGTATGTAGCACTGTATTTCAGTATGTTGCAGTATATTTCAATGTGTTGAAGTGTATTTCAGTATGTTGCAGTATATTTCAGTGAGTTGCAGTGTATTTCAGTGTGCTACAGCATATGTCAGTATGTTACAGTATATTGCAATGTGTCGCAGTATATTTCAGTATGTTGCAGTATTTTTCAATGTGTGACAGTATATTTCAGTAGTTTACCATATATTTCGGTACATTGCAGTATATTTCAGTGTGTTACAGTGTTTTGCAGTGTATTTCAGTGTGTTGCAATGTATTTCAGTATGTTGCAGTATGTTGCAGTATATTTCATTATGTTACAGTGTATTTCAGTATGTTGCAGTGTATTTCAGTGAGTTGCAGTGTATTTCAGTGTGCTACAGCATATTTCAGTATGTTACAGTATATTGCGATGTGTGTCAGTATATTTCTGTAGTTTACCATATATTTTGGTACATTGCAGTATATTTCAATGTGTTGCAGTGTATTTCAATATGTTACAGTGCATTTCAGTATGTTGTAGTATTTTGCGGTGTATTTCAGTGTGTTGCAGTGTATTTCAGTATGTTGCAGTGTTTTTCAATGTGTTACAGTATATTTCTGTATATTACCGTATATTTAGGTATGTTGCAGTATATTTCAATGTGTTGCAGTGTCTTTCAATATGTTGTAGTATGTTGCAGTGTATTTCAGTATGTTACAGTGTATTTCAATATGTTGCAGTATGTTGCAGTATATTTCAGTATGTAGCACTGTATTTCAGTATGTTGCAGTATATTTCAATATGTTACAGTGTATTTCAGTATGTTGCAGTATATTTCAGTGAGTTACAGTGTGCTACAGCATATTTCAGTATGTTACAGTATATTGCAATGTGTCGCAGTATATTTCAGTATGTTGCAGTATTTTTCAATGTGTGACAGTATATTTCAGCAGTTCACCATATATTTCGGTACATTGCAGTATATTTCACTGTGTTGCAGTGTATTTCAATATGTTACAGTGTATTTTAGTATGTTGCAGTATGTTGCAGTGTGTTGCAGTATATTTCAGTATGTTACAGTGTATTTCAGTATTTTGCAGTGTATTTCAGTATGTTGCAGTATATTTTAGTATGTTGCAGTATGTTGCAGTGTGTTGCAGTATATTTCAGTATGTAACAGTGTATTTCAGTATTTTGCATGCAGTATATTTCAATGTGTTGCAGTGTATTTCATTATGTTACAGTGTGTTTTAGTATGTTGCAGTATGTTGCAGTGTGTTGCAGTATATTTCAGTATGTAGCAGTGTATTTCAGTATGTTGCAGTATATTTCAGAATGTTACAGTGTATTTCAGTATTTTGCAGTGTATTTCAGTATGTTGCAGTATATTTCAGTATTTTGCAGTGTATTTCAGTATGTTGAAGTATATTTTGGTATGTTGCAGTATGTTGCAGTGTGTCGCAGTATATTTCAGTATGTAGCAGTGTATTTCAGTATTTTGCAGTATATTTCAATGTGTTGCAGTGTATTTCAATATGTTACAGTGTATTTTAGTATGTTGCAGTATGTTGCAGTGTGTTGCAGTATATTTCAGTATGTAGCAGTGTATTTCAGTATGTTGCAGTATATTTCAGTATGTTAAAGTGTATTTCAGTATGTTGCAGGATGTTGCAGTATAATTCAGTATGTTACAGTGTATTTCAGTATGTTGCAGTATATTTCAGTGTGTTACAGTGTAATTCAGTATTTTGCAGTGTATTTCAGTATGTTGCAGTATATTTTAGTATGTTGCAGTATGTTGCAGTGTGTTGCAGTGTATTTCAGTATGTTACAGTGTATTTCAGTATGTTGCAGTATGTTGCAGTATATTTCAATATGTTACAGTGTATTTCAGTATGTTGCGGTATATTTCAGTGAGTTGCAGTGTATTTCAGTGTGCTACAGCATATTTCAGTATGTTACAGTATATTGCATTGTTTCGCAGTATATTTCAGTATGTTGCTGTATATATCAATCTGTTGCAGTATATTTCAGTATGTTGCCGTATGTTTCAGTGTGTTGCAGTATACTTCAATTTGTTGCAGTGTATTTCAATATGTTCCAGTGCATGTCAGTATAATACAGTATGTTGCAGTGTGTTTCATTATGTTACAGTGTAGTTCAGTATGTTGCAGTATCTTGCAGTATCTTTCAGTATGTTGCAGTATTTTTCAATGTGTTACAGTTTATTTCAGTATCTTACCGTATATTTAGGTATGTTGCAGTATATTTCAATGTGTTGCAGTGTATTTCAATATGTTGTAGTATTTTGCAGTGTATTTCAGTATGTTACAGTGTATTTCAGTATGTTGCACTATGCTGCAGTAATTTTCAATATGTTACAGTGTATTTCAGTATATTGCAGTATATTTCAGTGAGTTGCAGTGTATTTCAGTGTGCTACAGCGTATTTCAGTATGTTACAGTATATTTCAGTATGTTGCAGTATTTTTCAATGTGTGACAGTATATTTCAGCAGTTCACCATATATTTCGGTACATTGCAGTATATTTCACTGTGTTGCAGTGTATTTCAATATGTTACAGTGTATTTTAGTATGTTGCAGTATGTTGCAGTGTGTTGCAGTATATTTCAGTATGTTACAGTGTATTTCAGTATTTTGCAGTGTATTTCAGTATGTTGCAGTATATTTTAGTATGTTGCAGTATGTTGCAGTGTGTTGCAGTATATTTCAGTATGTAGCAGTGTATTTCAGTATTTTGCATGCAGTATATTTCAATGTGTTGCAGTGTATTTCATTATGTTGCAGTGTATTTTAGTATGTTGCAGTATGTTGCAGTGTGTTGCAGTATATTTCAGTATGTAGCAGTGTATTTCAGTATGTTGCAGTATATTTCAGTATGTTACAGTGTATTTCAGTATTTTGCAGTGTATTTCAGTATGTTGCAGTATATTTTAGCATGTTGCAGTATGTTGCAGTGTGTTGCAGTATATTTCAGTATTTTATAGTGTATTTCAGTGTTTTGCAGTGTATTTCAGTATGTTGCAGCATATTTTAGTATGTTGCAGTATGTTGCAGTATATTTCAGTGTGTTACAGTGTATTTCAGTATTTTGCAGTGTATTTCAGTATGTTGCAGTATATTTTAGTATGTTGCAGTATGTTGCAGTGTGTTGCAGTGTATTTCAGTATGTTACAGTGTATTTCAGTATGTTGCAGGATGTTGCAGTATAATTCAGTATGTTACAGTGTATTTCAGTACGTTGCAGTATATTTCAGTGTGTTACAGTATATTCCAGTATTTTACAGTACATTTCCGTATATTACACTATATTTCAGTGAGTTACAGTATGTTTCAGCGAGTTACAGTATATTTCAAGGTGTTGCAGTGTATTTCAATGTATTACAGCGTATTTCAGTATGTTGTAGTATGTTGCAGTGTATTTCAGTATTTTGTAGTATTTTTCAATGTGTTACAGTATATTTCAGTATATTACCGTATATTTAGGTATGTTGCAGTATATTTCAATGTATTGCAGTGTATTTCAATATGTTGTAGTATTTTGCAGTGTGTTTCAGTATGTTACAGTGTATTTCAGTATTTAGCAGTGTATTTCAGTATGTTGCAGTATATTTTAGTATGTTGCAGTATGTTGCAGTGTGTCGCAGTATATTTCAGTATGTAGCAGTGTATTTCAGTATTTTGCAGTATATTTCAATGTGTTGCAGTGTATTTCAATATGTTACAGTGTATTTTAGTATGTTGCAGTATGTTGCAGTGTGTTGCAGTATATTTCAGTATGTAGCAGCGTATTTCAGTATGTTGCAGTATATTTCAGTATGTTAAAGTGTATTTCAGTATGTTGCAGTATATTTTAGTATGTTGCGGTATGTTGCAGTGTATTGCAGTATAATTCAGTGTGTTACAGTATTTTGCAGTGTATTTCAGTGTGTTGCAGTGTATTTCAGTATGTTGCAGTATGTTGCAGTGTATTTCAGTATGTTACAGTGTATTTCACTATGTTGCAGTATGTTGCAGTATATTTCAGTATGTAGCACTGTATTTCAGTATGTTGCAGTATATTTCAATGTGTTGAAGTGTATTTCAGTATGTTGCAGTATATTTCAGTGAGTTGCAGTGTATTTCAGTGTGCTACAGCATATGTCAGTATGTTACAGTATATTGCAATGTGTCGCAGTATATTTCAGTATGTTGCAGTATTTTTCAATGTGTGACAGTATATTTCAGTAGTTTACCATATATTTCGGTACATTGCAGTATATTTCAGTGTGTTACAGTGTTTTGCAGTGTATTTCAGTGTGTTGCAATGTATTTCAGTATGTTGCAGTATGTTGCAGTATATTTCATTATGTTACAGTGTATTTCAGTATGTTGCAGTATATTTCAGTGAGTTGCAGTGTATTTCAGTGTGCTACAGCATATTTCAGTATGTTACAGTATATTGCGATGTGTGTCAGTATATTTCTGTAGTTTACCATATATTTCGGTACATTGCAGTATATTTCAATGTTTTGCAGTGTATTTCAATATGTTACAGTGCATTTCAGTATGTTGTAGTATTTTGCGGTGTATTTCAGTGTGTTGCAGTGTATTTCAGTATGTTGCAGTGTTTTTCAATGTGTTACAGTATATTTCTGTATATTACCGTATATTTAGGTATGTTGCAGTATATTTCAATGTGTTGCAGTGTCTTTCAATATGTTGTAGTATGTTGCAGTGTATTTCAGTATGTTACAGTGTATTTCAGTATGTTGCAGTATATTTCAATATGTTACAGTGTATTTCAGTATGTTGCAGTATATTTCAGTGAGTTGCAGTGTGTTTCAGTGTGCTACAGCATATTTCAGTATGTTACAGTATATTGCAATGTGTCGCAGTATATTTCAGTATGTTGCAGTATTTTTCAATGTGTGACAGTATATTTCAGCAGTTCACCATATATTTCGGTACATTGCAGTATATTTCACTGTGTTGCAGTGTATTTCAATATGTTACAGTGTATTTTAGTATGTTGCAGTATGTTGCAGTGTGTTGCAGTATATTTCAGTATGTTACAGTGTATTTCAGTATTTTGCAGTGTATTTCAGTATGTTGCAGTATATTTCAGTATGTTGCAGTATGTTGCAGTGTGTTGCAGTATATTTCAGTATGTAACAGTGTATTTCAGTATTTTGCATGCAGTATATTTCAATGTGTTGCAGTGTATTTCATTATGTTACAGTGTGTTTTAGTATGTTGCAGTATGTTGCAGTGTGTTGCAGTATATTTCAGTATGTAGCAGTGTATTTCAGTATGTTGCAGTATATTTCAGAATGTTACGGTGTATTTCAGTATTTTGCAGTGTATTTCAGTATGTTGCAGTATATTTCAGTATTTTGCAGTGTATTTCAGTATGTTGAAGTATATTTTAGTATGTTGCAGTATGTTGCAGTGTGTCGCAGTATATTTCAGTATGTAGCAGTGTATTTCAGTATTTTGCAGTATATTTCAATGTGTTGCAGTGTATTTCAATATGTTACAGTGTATTTTAGTATGTTGCAGTATGTTGCAGTGTGTTGCAGTATATTTCAGTATGTAGCAGTGTATTTCAGTATGTTGCAGTATATTTCAGTATGTTAAAGTGTATTTCAGTATGTTGCAGGATGTTGCAGTATAATTCAGTATGTTACAGTGTATTTCAGTATGTTGCAGTATATTTCAGTGTGTTACAGTGTATTTCAGTATTTTGCAGTGTATTTCAGTATGTTGCAGTATATTTTAGTATGTTGCAGTATGTTGCAGTGTGTTGCAGTGTATTTCAGTATGTTACAGTGTATTTCAGTATGTTGCAGGATGTTGCAGTATAATTCAGTATGTTACAGTGTATTTCAGTATGTTGCAGTATATTTCAGTGTGTTACAGTATATTCCAGTAATTTACAGTACATTTCCGTATATTACACTATATTTCAGTGAGTTACAGTATGTTTCAGCGAGTTACAGTATATTTCAAGGTGTTGCAGTGTATTTCAATGTATTACAGCGTATTTCAGTATGTTGTAGTATGTTGCAGTGTATTTCAGTATTTTGTAGTATTTTTCAATGTGTTACAGTATATTTCAGTATATTACCGTATATTTAGGTATGTTGCAGTATATTTCAATGTATTGCAGTATATTTCAATATGTTGTAGTATTTTGCAGTGTGTTTCAGTATGTTACAGTGTATTTCAGTATTTAGCAGTGTATTTCAGTATGTTGCAGTATTTTTCAATGTGTGACAGTATATTTCAGCAGTTCACCATATATTTCGGTACATTGCAGTATATTTCACTGTGTTGCAGTGTATTTCAATATGTTACAGTGTATTTTAGTATGTTGCAGTATGTTGCAGTGTGTTGCAGTATATTTCAGTATGTTACAGTGTATTTCAGTATTTTGCAGTGTATTTCAGTATGTTGCAGTATATTTTAGTATGTTGCAGTATGTTGCAGTGTGTTGCAGTATATTTCAGTATGTAGCAGTGTATTTCAGTATTTTGCATGCAGTATATTTCAATGTGTTGCAGTGTATTTCATTATGTTGCAGTGTATTTTAGTATGTTGCAGTATGTTGCAGTGTGTTGCAGTATATTTCAGTATGTAGCAGTGTATTTCAGTATGTTGCAGTATATTTCAGTATGTTACAGTGTATTTCAGTATTTTGCAGTGTATTTCAGTATGTTGCAGTATATTTTAGCATGTTGCGGTATGTTGCAGTGTGTTGCAGTATATTTCAGTATTTTATAGTGTATTTCAGTATTTTGCAGTGTATTTCAGTATGTTGCAGCATCTTTTAGTATGTTGCAGTATGTTGCAGTATATTTCACTGTGTTACAGTGTATTTCAGTATTTTGCAGTGTATTTCAGTATGTTGCAGTATATTTTAGTATGTTGCAGTATGTTGCAGTGTGTTGCAGTGTATTTCAGTATGTTACAGTGTATTTCAGTATGTTGCAGGATGTTGCAGTATAATTCAGTATGTTACAGTGTATTTCAGTATGTTGCAGTATATTTCAGTGTGTTACAGTATATTCCAGTATTTTACAGTACATTTCCGTATATTACACTATATTTCAGTGAGTTACAGTATGTTTCAGCGAGTTACAGTATATTTCAAGGTGTTGCAGTGTATTTCAATGTATTACAGCGTATTTCAGTATGTTGTAGTATGTTGCAGTGTATTTCAGTATTTTGTAGTATTTTTCAATGTGTTACAGTATATTTCAGTATATTACCGTATATTTAGGTATGTTGCAGTATATTTCAATGTATTGCAGTGTATTTCAATATGTTGTAGTATTTTGCAGTGTGTTTCAGTATGTTACAGTGTATTTCAGTATTTAGCAGTGTATTTCAGTATGTTGCAGTATATTTTAGTATGTTGCAGTATGTTGCAGTGTGTTGCAGTATATTTCAGTATGTAGCAGCGTATTTCAGTATGTTGCAGTATATTTCAGTATGTTAAAGTGTATTTCAGTATGTTGCAGTATATTTTAGTATGTTGCGGTATGTTGCAGTGTATTGCAGTATATTTCAGTGTGTTACAGTATTTTGCAGTGTATTTCAGTGTGTTGCAGTGTATTTCAGTATGTTGCAGTATGTTGCAGTGTATTTCAGTATGTTACAGTGTATTTCACTATGTTGCAGTATGTTGCAGTATATTTCAGTATGTAGCACTGTATTTCAGTATGTTGCAGTATATTTCAATGTGTTGAAGTGTATTTCAGTATGTTGCAGTATATTTCAGTGAGTTGCAGTGTATTTCAGTGTGCTACAGCATATGTCAGTATGTTACAGTATATTGCAATGTGTCGCAGTATATTTCAGTATGTTGCAGTATTTTTCAATGTGTGACAGTATATTTCAGTAGTTTACCATATATTTCGGTACATTGCAGTATATTTCAGTGTGTTACAGTGTTTTGCAGTGTACTTCAGTGTGTTGCAATGTATTTCAGTATGTTGCAGTATGTTGCAGTATATTTCATTATGTTACAGTGTATTTCAGTATGTTGCAGTATATTTCAGTGAGTTGCAGTGTATTTCAGTGTGCTACAGCATATTTCATTATGTTACAGTATATTGCGATGTGTGTCAGTATATTTCTGTAGTTTACCATATATTTCGGTACATTGCAGTATATTTCAATGTGTTGCAGTGTATTTCAATATGTTACAGTGCATTTCAGTATGTTGTAGTATTTTGCGGTGTATTTCAGTGTGTTGCAGTGTATTTCAGTATGTTGCAGTGTTTTTCAATGTGTTACAGTATATTTCTGTATATTACCGTATATTTAGGTATGTTGCAGTATATTTCAATGTGTTGCAGTGTCTTTCAATATGTTGTAGTATGTTGCAGTGTATTTCAGTATGTTACAGTGTATTTCAGTATGTTGCAGTATGTTGCAGTATATTTCAGTATGTAGCACTGTATTTCAGTATGTTGCAGTATATTTCAATATGTTACAGTGTATTTCAGTATGTTGCAGTATATTTCAGTGAGTTGCAGTGTGTTTCAGTGTGCTACAGCATATTTCAGTATGTTACAGTATATTGCAATGTGTCGCAGTATATTTCAGTATGTTGCAGTATTTTTCAATGTGTGACAGTATATTTCAGCAGTTCACCATATATTTCGGTACATTGCAGTATATTTCACTGTGTTGCAGTGTATTTCAATATGTTACAGTGTATTTTAGTATGTTGCAGTATGTTGCAGTGTGTTGCAGTATATTTCAGTATGTTACAGTGTATTTCAGTATTTTGCAGTGTATTTCAGTATGTTGCAGTATATTTCAGTATGTTGCAGTATGTTGCAGTGTGTTGCAGTATATTTCAGTATGTAACAGTGTATTTCAGTATTTTGCATGCAGTATATTTCAATGTGTTGCAGTGTATTTCATCATGTTACAGTGTGTTTTAGTATGTTGCAGTATGTTGCAGTGTGTTGCAGTATATTTCAGTATGTAGCAGTGTATTTCAGTATGTTGCAGTATATTTCAGAATGTTACAGTGTATTTCAGTATTTTGCAGTGTATTTCAGTATGTTGCAGTATATTTCAGTATTTTGCAGTGTATTTCAGTATGTTGAAGTATATTTTAGTATGTTGCAGTATGTTGCAGTGTGTCGCAGTATATTTCAGTATGTAGCAGTGTATTTCAGTATTTTGCAGTATATTTCAATGTGTTGCAGTGTATTTCAATATGTTACAGTGTATTTTAGTATGTTGCAGTATGTTGCAGTGTGTTGCAGTATATTTCAGTATGTAGCAGTGTATTTCAGTATGTTGCAGTATATTTCAGTATGTTAAAGTGTATTTCAGTATGTTGCAGGATGTTGCAGTATAATTCAGTATGTTACAGTGTATTTCAGTATGTTGCAGTATATTTCAGTGTGTTACAGTGTATTTCAGTATTTTGCAGTGTATTTCAGTATGTTGCAGTATATTTTAGTATGTTGCAGTATGTTGCAGTGTGTTGCAGTGTATTTCAGTATGTTACAGTGTATTTCAGTATGTTGCAGGATGTTGCAGTATAATTCAGTATGTTACAGTGTATTTCAGTATGTTGCAGTATATTTCAGTGTGTTACAGTATATTCCAGTAATTTACAGTACATTTCCGTATATTACACTATATTTCAGTGAGTTACAGTATGTTTCAGCGAGTTACAGTATATTTCAAGGTGTTGCAGTGTATTTCAATGTATTACAGCGTATTTCAGTATGTTGTAGTATGTTGCAGTGTATTTCAGTATTTTGTAGTATTTTTCAATGTGTTACAGTATATTTCAGTATATTACCGTATATTTAGGTATGTTGCAGTATATTTCAATGTATTGCAGTGTATTTCAATATGTTGTAGTATTTTGCAGTGTGTTTCAGTATGTTACAGTGTATTTCAGTATTTAGCAGTGTATTTCAGTATGTGGCAGTATATTTTAGTATGTTGCAGTATGTTGCAGTGTGTCGCAGTATATTTCAGTATGTAGCAGTGTATTTCAGTATTTTGCAGTATATTTCAATGTGTTGCAGTGTATTTCAATATGTTACAGTGTATTTTAGTATGTTGCAGTATGTTGCAATGTGTTGCAGTATATTTCAGTATGTAGCAGCGTATTTCAGTATGTTGCAGTATATTTCAGTATGTTAAAGTGTATTTCAGTATTTTGCAGTGTATTTCAGTATGTTGCAGTATATTTTAGTATGTTGCGGTATGTTGCAGTGTATTGCAGTATATTTCAGTGTGTTACAGTATTTTGCAGTGTATTTCAGTGTGTTGCAGTGTATTTCAGTATGTTGCAGTATGTTGCAGTGTATTTCAGTATGTTACAGTGTATTTCACTATGTTGCAGTATGTTGCAGTATATTTCAGTATGTAGCACTGTATTTCAGTATGTTGCAGTATATTTCAATGTGTTGAAGTGTATTTCAGTATGTTGCAGTATATTTCAGTGAGTTGCAGTGTATTTCAGTGTGCTACAGCATATGTCAGTATGTTACAGTATATTGCAATGTGTCGCAGTATATTTCAGTATGTTGCAGTATTTTTCAATGTGTGACAGTATATTTCAGTAGTTTACCATATATTTCGGTACATTGCAGTATATTTCAGTGTGTTACAGTGTTTTGCAGTGTATTTCAGTGTGTTGCAATGTATTTCAGTATGTTGCAGTATGTTGCAGTATATTTCAATATGTTACAGTGTATTTCAGTATGTTGCAGTATATTTCAGTGAGTTGCAGTGTATTTCAGTGTGCTACAGCATATTTCAGTATGTTACAGTATATTGCGATGTGTGTCAGTATATTTCTGTAGTTTACCATATATTTCGGTACATTGCAGTATATTTCAATGTGTTGCAGTGTATTTCAATATGTTACAGTGCATTTCAGTATGTTGTAGTATTTTGCGGTGTATTTCAGTGTGTTGCAGTGTATTTCAGTATGTTGCAGTGTTTTTCAATGTGTTACGGTATATTTCTGTATATTACCGTATATTTAGGTATGTTGCAGTATATTTCAATGTGTTGCAGTGTCTTTCAATATGTTGTAGTATGTTGCAGTGTATTTCAGTATGTTACAGTGTATTTCAGTATGTTGCAGTATGTTGCAGTATATTTCAGTATGTAGCACTGTATTTCAGTATGTTGCAGTATATTTCAATATGTTACAGTGTATTTCAGTATGTTGCAGTATATTTCAGTGAGTTGCAGTGTGTTTCAGTGTGCTACAGCATATTTCAGTATGTTACAGTATATTGCAATGTGTCGCAGTATATTTCAGTATGTTGCAGTATTTTTCAATGTGTGACAGTATATTTCAGCAGTTCACCATATATTTCGGTACATTGCAGTATATTTCACTGCGTTGCAGTGTATTTCAATATGTTACAGTGTATTTTAGTATGTTGCAGTATGTTGCAGTGTGTTGCAGTATATTTCAGTATGTTACAGTGTATTTCAGTATTTTGCAGTGTATTTCAGTATGTTGCAGTATATTTTAGTATGTTGCAGTATGTTGCAGTGTGTTGCAGTATATTTCAGTATGTAGCAGTGTATTTCAGTATTTTGCATGCAGTATATTTCAATGTGTTGCAGTGTATTTCATTATGTTACAGTGTGTTTTAGTATGTTGCAGTATGTTGCAGTGTGTTGCAGTATATTTCAGTATGTAGCAGTGTATTTCAGTATGTTGCAGTATATTTCAGAATGTTACAGTGTATTTCAGTATTTTGCAGTGTATTTCAGTATGTTGCAGTATATTTCAGTATTTTGCAGTGTATTTCAGTATGTTGCAGTATATTTTAGTATGTTGCAGTATGTTGCAGTGTGTCGCAGTATATTTCAGTATGTAGCAGTGTATTTCAGTATTTTGCAGTATATTTCAATGTGTTGCAGTGTATTTCAATATGTTACAGTGTATTTTAGTATGTTGCAGTATGTTGCAGTGTGTTGCAGTATATTTCAGTATGTAGCAGTGTATTTCAGTATGTTGCAGTATATTTCAGTATGTTAAAGTGTATTTCAGTATGTTGCAGGATGTTGCAGTATAATTCAGTATGTTACAGTGTATTTCAGTATGTTGCAGTATATTTTAGTATGTTGCAGTATGTTGCAGTGTGTTGCAGTGTATTTCAGTATGTTACAGTGTATTTCAGTATGTTGCAGGATGTTGCAGTATAATTCAGTATGTTACAGTGTATTTCAGTATGTTGCAGTATATTTCAGTGTGTTACAGTATATTCCAGTATTTTACAGTACATTTCCGTATATTACACTATATTTCAGTGAGTTACGGTTTGTTTCAGCGCGTTACAGTATATTTCAATGTGTTGCAGTGTATTTCAATGTATTACAGCGTATTTCAGTATGTTGTAGTATATTGCAGTGTATTTCAGTATTTTGTAGTATTTTTCAATGTGTTACAGTATATTTCAGTATATTACCGTATATTTAGGTATGTTGCAGTATATTTCAATGTATTGCAGTGTATTTCAATATGTTGTAGTATTTTGCAGTGTATTTCAGTATGTTACGGTGTATTTCAGTATTTAGCAGTGTATTTCAATATGTTGCAGTATATTTTAGTATGTTGCAGTATGTTGCAGTGTGTCGCAGTATATTTCAGTATGTAGCAGTGTATTTCAGTATTTTGCAGTATATTTCAATGTGTTGCAATGTATTTCAATATGTTACAGTGTATTTTAGTATGTTGCAGTATGTTGCAGTGTGTTGCAGTATATTTCAGTATGTAGCAGTGTATTTCAGTATGTTGCAGTAAATTTCAGTATGTTAAAGTGTATTTCAGTATTTTGCAGTGTATTTCAGTATATTGCAGTATATTTCAGTGTGTTACAGTATTTTGCAGTGTATTTCAGTGTGTTGCAGTGTATTTCAGTATGTTGCAGTTTTTTTAAATGTGTTACAGTATATTTTGGTATATTACCGTATATTTAGGTATGTTACAGTATATTTCAATGTGTTGCAGTGTATTTCAGTATGTTGTAGTATGTTGCAGTGTATTTCAGTATGTTACAGTGTATTTCACTATGTTGCAGTATGTTGCAGTATATTTTAGTATGTAGCACTGTATTTCAGTATGTTGCAGTATATTTCAGTGAGTTGCAGTGTATTTCAGTGTGCTACAGCATATTTCAGTATGTTACAGTATATTGCAATGTGTCGCAGTATATTTCAGTATGTTGCAGTATTTTTCAATGTGTGACAGTATATTTCAGTAGTTTACCATATATTTCGGTACATTGCAGTATATTTCAATGTGTTGCAGTGTATTTCAATATGTTACAGTGTATTTTAGTATGTTGCAGTGTATTTCAGTATGTTGCAGAATATTTTAGTATGTTGCAGTATGTTGCAGTGTGTCGCAGTATATTTCAGTATGTAGCAGTGTATTTCAGTATTTTGCAGTATTTTTCAATGTGTGACAGTATATTTCAGTAGTTTACCATATATTTCGGTACATTGCAGTATATTTCAATGTGTAGCAATGTATTTCAGTATGTTGCAGTATATTTCAGTATGTTACAGTGTATTTCAGTATGTTGCAGAATATTTTAGTATGTTGCAGTATGTTGCAGTGTGTCGCAGTATATTTCAGTATGTAGCAGTGTATTTCAGTATTTTGCAGTATATTTCAATGTGTTGCAGTGTATTTCAATATGTTACAGTGTATTTTAGTATGTTGCACAATGTTGCAGTGTGTTGTGTATATTTCAGTATGTAGCAGTGTATTTCAGTATGTTGCAGTATATTTCAGTATGTTAAAGTGTATTTCAGTATTTTGCAGTGTATTTCAGTATGTTGCAGTATATTTTAGTATGTTGCAGTATGTTGCAGTGTATTGCAGTATATTTCAGTGTGTTACAGTATTTTGCAGTGTATTTCAGTGTGTTGCAGTGTATTTCAGTATGTTGCAGTATTTTTAAATGTGTTACAGTATATTTTGGTATATTACCGTATATTTAGGTATGTTACAGTATATTTCAATGTGTTGCAGTGTATTTCAATATGTTACAGTGCATTTCAGTATGTTGTAGTATTTGGCGGTGTATTTTAGTGTGTTGCAGTGTATTTCAGTATGTTGCAGTGTTTTTCAATGTGTTACAGTATATTTCAGTATATTAACGTATATTTAGGTATGTTGCAGTATATTTCAATGTGTTGCAGTGTATTTCAATATGTTGTAGTATGTTGCAGTGTATTCTAGTATGTTACAGTGTATTTCAGTATGGTGCAGTATGTTGCAGTAAATTTCAGTATGTAGTAGTGTATTTCAGTATGTTGCAATATGTTTCAGTATGTTGTAGTGTTTTGCGGTGTATTTCAGTGTGTTTCAGTGTGTTGCAGTATACTTCAATTTGTTGCAGTGTATTTCAATATGTTCCAGTGTATTTCAGTATGTTGCAGTATGTTGCAGTATATTTCAATATGTTACAGTGTATTTCAGTATGTTGCGGGATATTTCAGTGAGTTGCAGTGTATTTCAGTGTGCTACAGCATATTTCAGTATGTTACAGTATATTGCATTGTTTCGCAGTATATTTCAGTATGTTGCTGTATATATCAATCTGTTGCAGTATATTTCAGTATGTTGCCGTATGTTTCAGTGTGTTGCAGTATACTTCAATTTGTTGCAGTGTATTTCAATATGTTCCAGTGCATGTCAGTATAATACAGTATGTTGCAGTGTGTTTCATTATGTTACAGTGTAGTTCAGTATGTTGCAGTATCTTGCAGTATCTTTCAGTATGTTGCAGTATTTTTCAATGTGTTACAGTTTATTTCAGTATCTTACCGTATATTTAGGTATGTTGCAGTATATTTCAATGTGTTGCAGTGTATTTCAATATGTTGTAGTATTTTGCAGTGTATTTCAGTATGTTACAGTGTATTTCAGTATGTTGCACTATGCTGCAGTATTTTTCAATATGTTACATTGTATTTCAGTATGTTGCAGTATATTTCAGTGAGTTGCAGTGTATTTCAGTGTGCTACAGCGTATTTCAGTATGTTACAGTATATTTCAGTATGTTGCAGTATTTTTCAATGTGTGACAGTATATTTCAGCAGTTCACCATATATTTCGGTACATTGCAGTATATTTCACTGTGTTGCAGTGTATTTCAATATGTTACAGTGTATTTTAGTATGTTGCAGTATGTTGCAGTGTGTTGCAGTATATTTCAGTATGTTACAGTGTATTTCAGTATTTTGCAGTGTATTTCAGTATGTTGCAGTATATTTTAGTATGTTGCAGTATGTTGCAGTGTGTTGCAGTATATTTCAGTATGTAGCAGTGTATTTCAGTATTTTGCATGCAGTATATTTCAATGTGTTGCAGTGTATTTCATTATGTTGCAGTGTATTTTAGTATGTTGCAGTATGTTGCAGTGTGTTGCTGTATATTTCAGTATGTAGCAGTGTATTTCAGTATGTTGCAGTATATTTCAGTATGTTACAGTGTATTTCAGTATTTTGCAGTGTATTTCAGTATGTTGCAGTATATTTTAGCATGTTGCGGTATGTTGCAGTGTGTTGCAGTATATTTCAGTATGTTATAGTGTATTTCAGTATTTTGCAGTGTATTTCAGTATGTTGCAGCATATTTTAGTATGTTGCAGTATGTTGCAGTATATTTCAGTGTGTTACAGTGTATTTCAGTGTTTTGCAGTGTATTTCAGTATGTTGCAGTATAGTTTAGTATGTTGCAGTATGTTGCAGTGTGTTGCAGTGTATTTCAGTATGTTACAGTGTATTTCAGTATGTTGCAGGATGTTGCAGTATAATTCAGTATGTTACAGTGTATTTCAGTATGTTGCAGTATATTTCAGTGTGTTACAGTATATTCCAGTATTTTACAGTACATTTCCATATATTACACTATATTTCAGTGAGTTACAGTATGTTTCAGCGAGTTACAGAATATTTCAAGGTGTTGCAGTGTATTTCAATGTATTACAGCGTATTTCAGTATGTTGTAGTATGTTGCAGTGTATTTCAGTATTTTGTAGTGTTTT
The DNA here is from genome assembly GCA_964035545.1 of Bugula neritina. Taxonomy (NCBI): domain Eukaryota; kingdom Metazoa; phylum Bryozoa; class Gymnolaemata; order Cheilostomatida; family Bugulidae; genus Bugula; species Bugula neritina. Next base: position 142,225 of record CAXIUT010000230.1, on the reverse strand, counting down.
TCAATGTGTTACAGTATATTTCAGTATATTACCGTATATTTAGGTATGTTGCAGTATATTTCAATGTATTGCAGTGTATTTCAATATGTTGTAGTATTTTGCAGTGTGTTTCAGTATGTTACAGTGTATTTCAGTATTTAGCAGTGTATTTCAGTATGTTGCAGTATATTTTAGTATGTTGCAGTATGTTGCAGTGTGTCGCAGTATATTTCAGTATGTAGCAGTGTATTTCAGTATTTTGCAGTATATTTCAATGTGTTGCAGTGTATTTCAATATGTTACAGTGTATTTTAGTATGTTGCAGTATGTTGCAGTGTGTTGCAGTATATTTCAGTATGTAGCAGTGTATTTCAGTATGTTGCAGTATATTTCAGTATGTTAAAGTGTATTTCAGTATTTTGCAGTGTATTTCAGTATGTTGCAGTATATTTTAGTATGTTGCGGTATGTTGCAGTGTATTGCAGTATATTTCAGTGTGTTACAGTATTTTGCAGTGTATTTCAGTGTGTTGCAGTGTATTTCAGTATGTTGCAGTATGTTGCAGTGTATTTCAGTATGTTACAGTGTATTTCACTATGTTGCAGTATGTTGCAGTATATTTCAGTATGTAGCACTGTATTTCCGTATGTTGCAGTATATATCAATGTGTTGAAGTGTATTTCAGTATGTTGCAGTATATTTCAGTGAGTTGCAGTGTATTTCAGTGTGCTACAGCATATGTCAGTATGTTACAGTATATTGCAATGTGTCGCAGTATATTTCAGTATGTTGCAGTATTTTTCAATGTGTGACAGTATATTTCAGTAGTTCACCATATATTTCGGTACATTGCAGTATATTTCAGTGTGTTACAGTGTTTTGCAGTGTATTTCAGTGTGTTGCAACGTATTTCAGTATGTTGCAGTATGTTGCAGTATATTTCAATATGTTACAGTGTATTTCAGTATGTTGCAGTATATTTCAGTGAGTTGCAGTGTATTTCGGTGTGCTACAGCATATTTCAGTATGTTACAGTATATTGCGATGTGTGTCAGTATATTTCTGTAGTTTACCATATATTTCGGCACATTGCAGTATATTTCAATGTGTTGCAGTGTATTTCAATATGTTACAGTGCATTTCAGTATGTTGTAGTATTTTGCGGTGTATTTCAGTGTGTTGCAGTGTATTTCAGTATGTTGCAGTGTTTTTCAATGTGTTACAGTATATTTCTGTATATTACCGTATATTTAGGTATGTTGCAGTATATTTCAATGTGTTGCAGTGTCTTTCAATATGTTGTAGTATGTTGCAGTGTATTTCAGTATGTTACAGTGTATTTCAGTATGTTGCAGTATGTTGCAGTATTTTTCAGTATGTAGCACTGTATTTCAGTATGTTGCAGTATATTTCAATATGTTACAGTGTATTTCAGTATGTTGCAGTATATTTCAGTGAGTTGCAGTGTGTTTCAGTGTGCTACAGCATATTTCAGTATGTTACAGTATATTGCAATGTGTCGCAGTATATTTCAGTATGTTGCAGTATTTTTCAATGTGTGACAGTATATTTCAGCAGTTCACCATATATTTCGGTACATTGCAGTATATTTCACTGTGTTGCAGTGTATTTCAATATGTTACAGTGTATTTTAGTATGTTGCAGTATGTTGCAGTGTGTTGCAGTATATTTCAGTATGTTACAGTGTATTTCAGTATTTTGCAGTGTATTTCAGTATGTTGCAGTATATTTTAGTATGTTGCAGTATGTTGCAGTGTGTTGCAGTATATTTCAGTATGTAGCAGTGTATTTCAGTATTTTGCATGCAGTATATTTCAATGTGTTGCAGTGTATTTCATTATGTTACAGTGTATTTTAGTATGTTGCAGTATGTTGCAGTGTGTTGCAGTATATTTCAGTATGTAGCAGTGTATTTCAGTATGTTGCAGTATATTTCAGAATGTTACAGTGTATTTCAGTATTTTGCAGTGTATTTCAGTATGTTGCAGTGTATTTCAGTATGTTGCAGTATATTTTAGTATGTTGCAGTATGTTGCAGTGTGTTGCAGTGTATTTCAGTATGTTACAGTGTATTTCAGTATGTTGCAGGATGTTGCAGTATAATTCAGTATGTTACAGTGTATTTCAGTATGTTGCAGTATATTTCAGTATGTTACAGTATATTCCAGTATTTTACAGTACATTTCCGTACATTACACTATATTTCAGTGAGTTACAGTATGTTTCAGCGCGTTACAGTATATTTCAATGTGTTGCAGTGTATTTCAATGTATTACAGCGTATTTCAGTATGTTGTAGTATGTTGCAGTGTATTTCAGTATTTTGTAGTATTTTTCAATTTGTTACAGTATATTTCAGTATATTACCGTATATTTAGGTATGTTGCAGTATATTTCAATGTATTGCAGTGTATTTCAATATGTTGTAGTATTTTGCAGTGTATTTCAGTATGTTACGGTGTATTTCAGTATTTAGCAGTGTATTTCAATATGTTGCAGTATATTTTAGTATGTTGCAGTATGTTGCAGTGTGTCGCAGTATATTTCAGTATGTAGCAGTGTATTTCAGTATTTTGCAGTATATTTCAATGTGTTGCAATGTATTTCAATATGTTACAGTGTATTTTAGTATGTTGCAGTATGTTGCAGTGTGTTGCAGTATATTTCAGTATGTAGCAGTGTATTTCAGTATGTTGCAGTAAATTTCAGTATGTTAAAGTGTATTTCAGTATTTTGCAGTGTATTTCAGTATATTGCAGTATATTTCAGTGTGTTACAGTATTTTGCAGTGTATTTCAGTGTGTTGCAGTGTATTTCAGTATGTTGCAGTTTTTTTAAATGTGTTACAGTATATTTTGGTATATTACCGTATATTTAGGTATGTTACAGTATATTTCAATGTGTTGCAGTATATTTCAGTATGTTAAAGTGTATTTCAGTATGTTGCAGGATGTTGCAGTATAATTCAGTATGTTACAGTGTATTTCAGTATGTTGCAGTATATTTCAGTGTGTTACAGTGTATTTCAGTATTTTGCAGTGTATTTCAGTATGTTGCAGTATATTTTAGTATGTTGCAGTATGTTGCAGTGTGTTGCAGTGTATTTCAGTATGTTACAGTGTATTTCAGTATGTTGCAGGATGTTGCAGTATAATTCAGTATGTTACAGTGTATTTCAGTATGTTGCAGTATATTTCAGTGTGTTACAGTATATTCCAGTATTTTACAGTACATTTCCGTATATTACACTATATTTCAGTGAGTTACGGTTTGTTTCAGCGCGTTACAGTATACTTCAATGTGTTGCAGTGTATTTCAATGTATTACAGCGTATTTCAGTATGTTGTAGTATATTGCAGTGTATTTCAGTATTTTGTAGTATTTTTCAATGTGTTACAGTATATTTCAGTATATTACCGTATATTTAGGTATGTTGCAGTATATTTCAATGTATTGCAGTGTATTTCAATATGTTGTAGTATTTTGCAGTGTATTTCAGTATGTTACGGTGTATTTCAGTATTTAGCAGTGTATTTCAATATGTTGCAGTATATTTTAGTATGTTGCAGTATGTTGCAGTGTGTCGCAGTATATTTCAGTATGTAGCAGTGTATTTCAGTATTTTGCAGTATATTTCAATGTGTTGCAATGTATTTCAATATGTTACAGTGTATTTTAGTATGTTGCAGTATGTTGCAGTGTGTTGCAGTATATTTCAGTATGTAGCAGTGTATTTCAGTATGTTGCAGTAAATTTCAGTATGTTAAAGTGTATTTCAGTATTTTGCAGTGTATTTCAGTATATTGCAGTATATTTCAGTGTGTTACAGTATTTTGCAGTGTATTTCAGTGTGTTGCAGTGTATTTCAGTATGTTGCAGTTTTTTTAAATGTGTTACAGTATATTTTGGTATATTACCGTATATTTAGGTATGTTACAGTATATTTCAATGTGTTGCAGTGTATTTCAGTATGTTGTAGTATGTTGCAGTGTATTTCAGTATGTTACAGTGTATTTCACTATGTTGCAGTATGTTGCAGTATATTTTAGTATGTAGCACTGTATTTCAGTATGTTGCAGTATATTTCAGTGAGTTGCAGTGTATTTCAGTGTGCTACAGCATATTTCAGTATGTTACAGTATATTGCAATGTGTCGCAGTATATTTCAGTATGTTGCAGTATTTTTCAAAGTGTGACAGTATATTTCAGTAGTTTACCATATATTTCGGTACATTGCAGTATATTTCAATGTGTTGCAGTGTATTTCAATATGTTACAGTGTATTTTAGTATGTTGCAGTGTATTTCAGTATGTTGCAGAATATTTTAGTATGTTGCAGTATGTTGCAGTGTGTCGCAGTATATTTCAGTATGTAGCAGTGTATTTCAGTATTTTGCAGTATTTTTCAATGTGTGACAGTATATTTCAGTAGTTTACCATATATTTCGGTACATTGCAGTATATTTCAATGTGTAGCAATGTATTTCAGTATGTTGCAGTATATTTCAGTATGTTACAGTGTATTTCAGTATGTTGCAGAATATTTTAGTATGTTGCAGTATGTTGCAGTGTGTCGCAGTATATTTCAGTATGTAGCAGTGTATTTCAGTATTTTGCAGTATATTTCAATGTGTTGCAGTGTATTTCAATATGTTACAGTGTATTTTAGTATGTTGCACAATGTTGCAGTGTGTTGCAGTATATTTCAGTATGTAGCAGTGTATTTCAGTATGTTGCAGTATATTTCAGTATGTTAAAGTGTATTTCAGTATTTTGCAGTGTATTTCAGTATGTTGCAGTATATTTTAGTATGTTGCAGTATGTTGCAGTGTATTGCAGTATATTTCAGTGTGTTACAGTATTTTGCAGTGTATTTCAGTGTGTTGCAGTGTATTTCAGTATGTTGCAGTATTTTTAAATGTGTTACAGTATATTTTGGTATATTACCGTATATTTAGGTATGTTACAGTATATTTCAATGTGTTGCAGTGTATTTCGATATGTTACAGTGCATTTCAGTATGTTGTAGTATTTGGCGGTGTATTTTAGTGTGTTGCAGTGTATTTCAGTATGTTGCAGTGTTTTTCAATGTGTTACAGTATATTTCAGTATATTAACGTATATTTAGGTATGTTGCAGTATATTTCAATGTGTTGCAGTGTATTTCAATATGTTGTAGTATGTTGCAGTGTATTCTAGTATGTTACAGTGTATTTCAGTATGGTGCAGTATGTTGCAGTATATTTCAGTATGTAGTAGTGTATTTCAGTATGTTGCAATATGTTTCAGTATGTTGTAGTGTTTTGCGGTGTATTTCAGTGTGTTTCAGTGTGTTGCAGTATACTTCAATTTGTTGCAGTGTATTTCAATATGTTCCAGTGTATTTCAGTATGTTGCAGTATGTTGCAGTATATTTCAATATGTTACAGTGTATTTCAGTATGTTGCGGGATATTTCAGTGAGTTGCAGTGTATTTCAGTGTGCTACAGCATATTTCAGTATGTTACAGTATATTGCATTGTTTCGCAGTATATTTCAGTATGTTGCTGTATATATCAATCTGTTGCAGTATATTTCAGTATGTTGCCGTATGTTTCAGTGTGTTGCAGTATACTTCAATTTGTTGCAGTGTATTTCAATATGTTCCAGTGCATGTCAGTATAATACAGTATGTTGCAGTGTGTTTCATTATGTTACAGTGTAGTTCAGTATGTTGCAGTATCTTGCAGTATCTTTCAGTATGTTGCAGTATTTTTCAATGTGTTACAGTTTATTTCAGTATCTTACCGTATATTTAGGTATGTTGCAGTATATTTCAATGTGTTGCAGTGTATTTCAATATGTTGTAGTATTTTGCAGTGTATTTCAGTATGTTACAGTGTATTTCAGTATGTTGCACTATGCTGCAGTATTTTTCAATATGTTACATTGTATTTCAGTATGTTGCAGTATATTTCAGTGAGTTGCAGTGTATTTCAGTGTGCTACAGCGTATTTCAGTATGTTACAGTATATTTCAGTATGTTGCAGTATTTTTCAATGTGTGACAGTATATTTCAGCAGTTCACCATATATTTCGGTACATTGCAGTATATTTCACTGTGTTGCAGTGTATTTCAATATGTTACAGTGTATTTTAGTATGTTGCAGTATGTTGCAGTGTGTTGCAGTATATTTCAGTATGTTACAGTGTATTTCAGTATTTTGCAGTGTATTTCAGTATGTTGCAGTATATTTTAGTATGTTGCAGTATGTTGCAGTGTGTTGCAGTATATTTCAGTATGTAGCAGTGTATTTCAGTATTTTGCATGCAGTATATTTCAATGTGTTGCAGTGTATTTCATTATGTTGCAGTGTATTTTAGTATGTTGCAGTATGTTGCAGTGTGTTGCAGTATATTTCAGTATGTAGCAGTGTATTTCAGTATGTTGCAGTATATTTCAGTATGTTACAGTGTATTTCAGTATTTTGCAGTGTATTTCAGTATGTTGCAGTATATTTTAGCATGTTGCGGTATGTTGCAGTGTGTTGCAGTATATTTCAGTATGTTATAGTGTATTTCAGTATTTTGCAGTGTATTTCAGTATGTTGCAGCATATTTTAGTATGTTGCAGTATGTTGCAGTATATTTCAGTGTGTTACAGCGTATTTCAGTATTTTGCAGTGTATTTCAGTATGTTGCAGTATATTTTAGTATGTTGCAGTATGTTGCAGTGTGTTGCAGTGTATTTCAGTATGTTACAGTGTATTTCAGTATGTTGCAGGATGTTGCAGTATAATTCAGTATGTTACAGTGTATTTCAGTATGTTGCAGTATATTTCAGTGTGTTACAGTATATTCCAGTATTTTACAGTACATTTCCATATATTACACTATATTTCAGTGAGTTACAGTATGTTTCAGCGAGTTACAGAATATTTCAAGGTGTTGCAGTGTATTTCAATGTATTACAGCGTATTTCAGTATGTTGTAGTATGTTGCAGTGTATTTCAGTATTTTGTAGTATTTTTCAATGTGTTACAGTATATTTCAGTATATTACCGTATATTTAGGTATGTTGCAGTATATTTCAATGTATTGCAGTGTATTTCAATATGTTGTAGTATTTTGCAGTGTGTTTCAGTATGTTACAGTGTATTTCAGTATTTAGCAGTGTATTTCAGTATGTTGCAGTATATTTTAGTATGTTGCAGTATGTTGCAGTGTGTCGCAGTATATTTCAGTATGTAGCAGTGTATTTCAGTATTTTGCAGTATATTTCAATGTGTTGCAGTGTATTTCAATATGTTACAGTGTATTTTAGTATGTTGCAGTATGTTGCAGTGTGTTGCAGTATATTTCAGTATGTAGCAGTGTATTTCAGTATGTTGCAATATATTTCAGTATGTTAAAGTGTATTTCAGTATTTTGCAGTGTAATTCAGTATGTTGCAGTATATTTTAGTATGTTGCGGTATGTTGCAGTGTATTGCAGTATATTTCAGTGTGTTACAGTATTTTGCAGTGTATTTCAGTGTGTTGCAGTGTATTTCAGTATGTTGCAGTATGTTGCAGTGTATTTCAGTATGTTACAGTGTATTTCACTATGTTGCAGTATGTTGCAGTATATTTCAGTATGTAGCACTGTATTTCAGTATGTTGCAGTATATTTCAATGTGTTGAAGTGTATTTCAGTATGTTGCAGTATATTTCAGTGAGTTGCAGTGTATTTCAGTGTGCTACAGCATATGTCAGTATGTTACAGTATATTGCAATGTGTCGCAGTATATTTCAGTATGTTGCAGTATTTTTCAATGTGTGACAGTATATTTCAGTAGTTCACCATATATTTCGGTACATTGCAGTATATTTCAGTGTGTTACAGTGTTTTGCAGTGTATTTCAGTGTGTTGCAACGTATTTCAGTATGTTGCAGTATGTTGCAGTATATTTCAATATGTTACAGTGTATTTCAGTATGTTGCAGTATATTTCAGTGAGTTGCAGTGTATTTCAGTGTGCTACAGCATATTTCAGTATGTTACAGTATATTGCGATGTGTGTCAGTATATTTCTGTAGTTTACCATATATTTCGGCACATTGCAGTATATTTCAATGTGTTGCAGTGTATTTCAATATGTTACAGTGCATTTCAGTATGTTGTAGTATTTTGCGGTGTATTTCAGTGTGTTGCAGTGTATTTCAGTATGTTGCAGTGTTTTTCAATGTGTTACAGTATATTTCTGTATATTACCATATATTTAGGTATGTTGCAGTATATTTCAATGTGTTGCAGTGTCTTTCAATATGTTGTAGTATGTTGCAGTGTATTTCAGTATGTTACAGTGTATTTCAGTATGTTGCAGTATGTTGCAGTATATTTCAGTTTGTAGCACTGTATTTCAGTATGTTGCAGTATATTTCAATATGTTACAGTGTATTTCAGTATGTTGCAGTATATTTCAGTGAGTTGCAGTGTGTTTCAGTGTGCTACAGCATATTTCAGTATGTTACAGTATATTGCAATGTGTCGCAGTATATTTCAGTATGTTGCAGTATTTTTCAATGTGTGACAGTATATTTCAGCAGTTCACCATATATTTCGGTACATTGCAGTATATTTCACTGTGTTGCAGTGTATTTCAATATGTTACAGTGTATTTTAGTATGTTGCAGTATGTTGCAGTGTGTTGCAGTATATTTCAGTATGTTACAGTGTATTTCAGTATTTTGCAGTGTATTTCAGTATGTTGCAGTATATTTTAGTATGTTGCAGTATGTTGCAGTGTGTTGCAGTATATTTCAGTATGTAGCAGTGTATTTCAGTATTTTGCATGCAGTATATTTCAATGTGTTGCAGTGTATTTTATTATGTTACAGTGTATTTTAGTATGTTGCAGTATGTTGCAGTGTGTTGCAGTATATTTCAGTATGTAGCAGTGTATTTCAGTATGTTGCAGTATATTTCAGAATGTTACAGTGTATTTCAGTATTTTGCAGTGTATTTCAGTATGTTGCAGTATATTTTACCATGTTGCGGTATGTTGCAGTGTGTTGCAGTATATTTCAGTATGTTATAGTGTATTTCTGTATTTTGCAGTGTATTTCAGTATGTTGCAGCATATTTTAGTATGTTGCAGTATGTTGCAGTATATTTCAGTGTGTTACAGTGTATTTCAGTATTTTGCAGTGTATTTCAGTATGTTGCAGTATATTTTAGTATGTTGCAGTATGTTGCAGTGTGTTGCAGTGTATTTCAGTATGTTACAGTGTATTTCAGTATGTTGCAGGATGTTGCAGTATAATTCAGTATGTTACAGTGTATTTCAGTATGTTGCAGTATATTTCAGTATGTTACAGTATATTCCAGTATTTTACAGTACATTTCCGTACATTACACTATATTTCAGTGAGTTACAGTATGTTTCAGCGCGTTACAGTATATTTCAATGTGTTGCAGTGTATTTCAATGTATTACAGCGTATTTCAGTATGTTGTAGTATGTTGCAGTGTATTTCAGTATTTTGTAGTATTTTTCAATGTGTTACAGTATATTTCAGTATATTACCGTATATTTAGGTATGTTGCAGTATATTTCAATGTATTGCAGTGTATTTCAATATGTTGTAGTATTTTGCAGTGTATTTCAGTATGTTACGGTGTATTTCAGTATTTAGCAGTGTATTTCAATATGTTGCAGTATATTTTAGTATGTTGCAGTATGTTGCAGTGTGTCGCAGTATATTTCAGTATGTAGCAGTGTATTTCAGTATTTTGCAGTATATTTCAATGTGTTGCAATGTATTTCAATATGTTACAGTGTATTTTAGTATGTTGCAGTATGTTGCAGTGTGTTGCAGTATATTTCAGTATGTAGCAGTGTATTTCAGTATGTTGCAGTAAATTTCAGTATGTTAAAGTGTATTTCAGTATTTTGCAGTGTATTTCAGTATATTGCAGTATATTTCAGTGTGTTACAGTATTTTGCAGTGTATTTCAGTGTGTTGCAGTGTATTTCAGTATGTTGCAGTTTTTTTAAATGTGTTACAGTATATTTTGGTATATTACCGTATATTTAGGTATGTTACAGTATATTTCAATGTGTTGCAGTGTATTTCAGTATGTTGTAGTATGTTGCAGTGTATTTCAGTATGTTACAGTGTATTTCACTATGTTGCAGTATGTTGCAGTATATTTTAGTATGTAGCACTGTATTTCAGTATGTTGCAGTATATTTCAATGTGTTGAAGTGTATTTCAGTATGTTGCAGTATATTTCAGTGAGTTGCAGTGTATTTCAGTGTGCTACAGCATATTTCAGTATGTTACAGTATATTGCAAAGTGTCGCAGTATATTTCAGTATGTTGCAGTATTTTTCAATGTGTGACAGTATATTTCAGTAGTTTACCATATATTTCGGTAGATTGCAGTATATTTCAATGTGTTGCAGTGTATTTCAATATGTTACAGTGTATTTTAGTATGTTGCAGTGTATTTCAGTATGTTGCAGTATATTTTAGTATGTTGCAGTATGTTGCAGTGTGTTGCAGTATATTTCAGTATGTAGCAATGTATTTCAGTATGTTGCAGTATATTTCAGTATGTTACAGTGTATTTCAGTATGTTGCAGAATATTTTAGTATGTTGCAGTATGTTGCAGTGTGTCGCAGTATATTTCAGTATGTAGCAGTGTATTTCAGTATTTTGCAGTATATTTCAATGTGTTGCAGTGTATTTCAATATGTTACAGTGTATTTTAGTATGTTGCACAATGTTGCAGTGTGTTGCAGTATATTTCAGTATGTAGCAGTGTATTTCAGTATGTTGCAGTATATTTCAGTATGTTAAAGTGTATTTCAGTATTTTGCAGTGTATTTCAGTATGTTGCAGTATATTTTAGTATGTTGCAGTATGTTGCAGTGTATTGCAGTATATTTCAGTGTGTTACAGTATTTTGCAGTGTATTTCAGTGTGTTGCAGTGTATTTCAGTATGTTGCAGTATTTTTAAATGTGTTACACTATATTTTGGTATATTACCGTATATTTAGGTATGTTACAGTATATTTCAATGTGTTGCAGTGTATTTCAATATGTTACAGTGCATTTCAGTATGTTGTAGTATTTGGCGGTGTATTTTAGTGTGTTGCAGTGTATTTCAGTATGTTGCAGTGTTTTTCAATGTGTTACAGTATATTTCAGTATATTAACGTATATTTAGGTATGTTGCAGTATATTTCAATGTGTTGCAGTGTATTTCAATATGTTGTAGTATGTTGCAGTGTATTCTAGTATGTTACAGTGTATTTCAGTGTGGTGCAGTATGTTGCAGTATATTTCAGTATGTAGTAGTGTATTTCAGTATGTTGCAATATGTTTCAGTATGTTGTAGTGTTTTGCGGTGTATTTCAGTGTGTTTCAGTGTGTTGCAGTATACTTCAATTTGTTGCAGTGTATTTCAATATGTTCCAGTGTATTTCAGTATGTTGCAGTATGTTGCAGTATATTTCAATATGTTACAGTGTATTTCAGTATGTTGCGGGATATTTCAGTGAGTTGCAGTGTATTTCAGTGTGCTACAGCATATTTCAGTATGTTACAGTATATTGCATTGTTTCGCAGTATATTTCAGTATGTTGCTGTATATATCAATCTGTTGCAGTATATTTCAGTATGTTGCCGTATGTTTCAGTGTGTTGCAGTATACTTCAATTTGTTGCAGTGTATTTCAATATGTTCCAGTGCATGTCAGTATAATACAGTATGTTGCAGTGTGTTTCATTATGTTACAGTGTAGTTCAGTATGTTGCAGTATCTTGCAGTATCTTTCAGTATGTTGCAGTATTTTTCAATGTGTTACAGTTTATTTCAGTATCTTACCGTATATTTAGGTATGTTGCAGTATATTTCAATGTGTTGCAGTGTATTTCAATATGTTGTAGTATTTTGCAGTGTATTTCAGTATGTTACAGTGTATTTCAGTATGTTGCACTATGCTGCAGTATTTTTCAATATGTTACAGTGTATTTCAGTATGTTGCAGTATATTTCAGTGAGTTGCAGTGTATTTCAGTGTGCTACAGCGTATTTCAGTATGTTACAGTATATTTCAGTATGTTGCATGATTTTTCAATGTGTGACAGTATATTTCAGCAGTTCACCATATATTTCGGTACATTGCAGTATATTTCACTGTGTTGCAGTGTATTTCAATATGTGACAGTGTATTTTAGTATGTTGCAGTATGTTGCAGTGTGTTGCAGTATATTTCAGTATGTTACAGTGTATTTCAGTATTTTGCAGTGTATTTCAGTATGTTGCAGTATATTTTAGTATGTTGCAGTATGTTGCAGTGTGTTGCAGTATATTTCAGTATGTAGCAGTGTATTTCAGTATTTTGCATGCAGTATATTTCAATGTGTTGCAGTGTATTTCATTATGTTGCAGTGTATTTTAGTATGTTGCAGTATGTTGCAGTGTGTTGCAGTATATTTCAGTATGTAGCAGTGTATTTCAGTATGTTGCAATATATTTCAGTATGTTACAGTGTATTTCAGTATTTTGCAGTGTATTTCAGTATGTTGCAGTATATTTTAGCATGTTGCGGTATGTTGCAGTGTGTTGCAGTATATTTCAGTATGTTATAGTGTATTTCAGTATTTTGCAGTGTATTTCAGTATGTTGCAGCATATTTTAGTATGTTGCAGTATGTTGCAGTATATTTCAGTGTGTTACAGTGTATTTCAGTATTTTGCAGTGTATTTCAGTATGTTGCAGTATATTTTAGTATGTTGCAGTATGTTGCAGTGTGTTGCAGTGTATTTCAGTATGTTACAGTGTATTTCAGTATGTTGCAGGATGTTGCAGTATAATTCAGTATGTTACAGTGTATTTCAGTATGTTGCAGTATATTTCAGTGTGTTACAGTATATTCCAGTATTTTACAGTACATTTCCATATATTACACTATATTTCAGTGAGTTACAGTATGTTTCAGCGAGTTACAGTATATTTCAAGGTGTTGCAGTGTATTTCAATGTATTACAGCGTATTTCAGTATGTTGTAGTATGTTGCAGTGTATTTCAGTATTTTGTAGTATTTTTCAATGTGTTACAGTATATTTCAGTATATTACCGTATATTTAGGTATGTTGCAGTATATTTCAATGTATTGCAGTGTATTTCAATATGTTGTAGTATTTTGCAGTGTGTTTCAGTATGTTACAGTGTATTTCAGTATTTAGCAGTGTATTTCAGTATGTTGCAGTATATTTTAGTATGTTGCAGTATGTTGCAGTGTGTCGCAGTATATTTCAGTATGTAGCAGTGTATTTCAGTATTTTGCAGTATATTTCAATGTGTTGCAGTGTATTTCAATATGTTACAGTGTATTTTAGTATGTTGCAGTATGTTGCAGTGTGTTGCAGTATATTTCAGTATGTAGCAGTGTATTTCAGTATGTTGCAGTATATTTCAGTATGTTAAAGTGTATTTCAGTATTTTGCAGTGTATTTCAGTATGTTGCAGTATATTTTAGTATGTTGCGGTATGTTGCAGTGTATTGCAGTATATTTCAGTGTGTTACAGTATTTTGCAGTGTATTTCAGTGTGTTGCAGTGTATTTCAGTATGTTGCAGTATGTTGCAGTGTATTTCAGTATGTTACAGTGTATTTCACTATGTTGCAGTATGTTGCAGTATATTTCAGTATGTAGCACTGTATTTCAGTATGTTGCAGTATATTTCAATGTGTTGAAGTGTATTTCAGTATGTTGCAGTATATTTCAGTGAGTTGCAGTGTATTTCAGTGTGCTACAGCATATGTCAGTATGTTACAGTATATTGCAATGTGTCGCAGTATATTTCAGTATGTTGCAGTATTTTTCAATGTGTGACAGTATATTTCAGTAGTTCACCATATATTTCGGTACATTGCAGTATATTTCAGTGTGTTACAGTGTTTTGCAGTGTATTTCAGTGTGTTGCAACGTATTTCAGTATGTTGCAGTATGTTGCAGTATATTTCAATATGTTACAGTGTATTTCAGTATGTTGCAGTATATTTCAGTGAGTTGCAGTGTATTTCAGTGTGCTACAGCATATTTCAGTATGTTACAGTATATTGCGATGTGTGTCAGTATATTTCTGTAGTTTACCATATATTTCGGCACATTGCAGTATATTTCAATGTGTTGCAGTGTATTTCAATATGTTACAGTGCATTTCAGTATGTTGTAGTATTTTGCGGTGTATTTCAGTGTGTTGCAGTGTATTTCAGTATGTTGCAGTGTTTTTCAATGTGTTACAGTATATTTCTGTATATTACCGTATATTTAGGTATGTTGCAGTATATTTCAATGTGTTGCAGTGTCTTTCAATATGTTGTAGTATGTTGCAGTGTATTTCAGTATGTTACAGTGTATTTCAGTATTTTGCAGTATGTTGCAGTATATTTCAGTATGTAGCACTGTATTTCAGTATGTTGCAGTATATTTCAATATGTTACAGTGTATTTCAATATGTTGCAGTATATTTCAGTGAGTTGCAGTGTGTTTCAGTGTGCTACAGCATATTTCAGTATGTTACAGTATATTGCAATGTGTAGCAGTATATTTCAGTATGTTGCAGTATTTTACAATGTGTGACAGTATATTTCAGCAGTTCACCATATATTTTGGTACATTGCAGTATATTTCACTGTGTTGCAGTGTATTTCAATATGTTACAGTGTATTTTAGTATGTTGCAGTATGTTGCAGTGTGTTGCAGTATATTTCAGTATGTAGCAGTGTATTTCAGTATTTTGCATGCAGTATATTTCAATGTGTTGCAGTGTATTTCATTATGTTACAGTGTATTTTAGTATGTTGCAGTATGTTGCAGTGTGTTGCAGTATATTTCAGTATGTAGCAGTGTATTTCAGTATGTTGCAGTATATTTCAGAATGTTACAGTGTATTTCAGTATTTTGCAGTGTATTTCAGTATGTTGCAGTATATTTTACCATGTTGCGGTATGTTGCAGTGTGTTGCAGTATATTTCAGTATGTTATGGTGTAATCCTGTATTTTGCAGTGTATTTCAGTATGTTGCAGCATATTTCAGTATGTTGCAGTATGTTGCAGTATATTTCAATATGTTACAGTGTATTTCAGTATGTTGCAGTATATTTCAGTGAGTTGCAGTGTATTTCAGTGTGCTACAGCATATTTCAGTATGTTACAGTATATTGCGATGTGTGTCAGTATATTTCTGTAGTTTACCATATATTTCGGCACATTGCAGTATATTTCAATGTGTTGCAGTGTATTTCAATATGTTACAGTGCATTTCAGTATGTTGTAGTATTTTGCGGTGTATTTCAGTGTGTTGCAGTGTATTTCAGTATGTTGCAGTGTTTTTCAATGTGTTACAGTATATTTCTGTATATTACCGTATATTTAGGTATGTTGCAGTATATTTCAATGTGTTGCAGTGTCTTTCAATATGTTGTAGTATGTTGCAGTGTATTTCAGTATGTTACAGTGTATTTCAGTATTTTGCAGTATGTTGCAGTATATTTCAGTATGTAGCACTGTATTTCAGTATGTTGCAGTATATTTCAATATGTTACAGTGTATTTCAATATGTTGCAGTATATTTCAGTGAGTTGCAGTGTGTTTCAGTGTGCTACAGCATATTTCAGTATGTTACAGTATATTGCAATGTGTCGCAGTATATTTCAGTATGTTGCAGTATTTTTCAATGTGTGACAGTATATTTCAGCAGTTCACCATATATTTTGGTACATTGCAGTATATTTCACTGTGTTGCAGTGTATTTCAATATGTTACAGTGTATTTTAGTATGTTGCAGTATGTTGCAGTGTGTTGCAGTATATTTCAGTATGTAGCAGTGTATTTCAGTATTTTGCATGCAGTATATTTCAATGTGTTGCAGTGTATTTCATTATGTTACAGTGTATTTTAGTATGTTGCAGTATGTTGCAGTGTGTTGCAGTATATTTCAGTATGTAGCAGTGTATTTCAGTATGTTGCAGTATATTTCAGAATGTTACAGTGTATTTCAGTATTTTGCAGTGTATTTCAGTATGTTGCAGTATATTTTACCATGTTGCGGTATGTTGCAGTGTGTTGCAGTATATTTCAGTATGTTATGGTGTATTTCTGTATTTTGCAGTGTATTTCAGTATGTTGCAGCATATTTTAGTATGTTGCAGTATGTTGCAGTATATTTCAGTGTGTTACAGTGTATTTCAGTATTTTGCAGTGTATTTCAGTATGTTGCAGTATATTTTAGTATGTTGCAGTATGTTGCAGTGTGTTGCAGTGTATTTCAGTATGTTACAGTGTATTTCAGTATGTTGCAGGATGTTGCAGTATAATTCAGTATGTTACAGTGTATTTCAGTATGTTGCAGTATATTTCAGTATGTTACAGTATATTCCAGTACTTTACAGTACATTTCCGTATATTACACTATGTTTCAGTGAGTTACAGTATGTTTCAGCGCGTTACAGTATATTTCAATGTGTTGCAGTGTATTTCAATGTATTACAGCGTATTTCAGTATGTTGTAGTATGTTGCAGTGTATTTCAGTATTTTGTAGTATTTTTCAATGTGTTACAGTATATTTCAGCATATTACCGTATATTTAGGTATGTTGCAGTATATTTCAATGTATTGCAGTGTATTTCAATATGTTGTAGTATTTTGCAGTGTATTTCAGTATGTTACAGTGTATTTCAGTATTTAGCAGTGTATTTCAGTATGTTGCAGTATATTTTAGTATGTTGCAGTATGTTGCAGTGTGTCGCAGTATATTTCAGTATGTAGCAGTGTATTTCAGTATTTTGCAGTATATTTCAATGTGTTGCAATGTATTTCAATATGTTACAGTGTATTTTAGTATGTTGCAGTATGTTGCAGTGTGTTGCAGTATATTTCAGTATGTAGCAGTGTATTTCAGTATGTTGCAGTATATTTCAGTATGTTAAAGTGTATTTCAGTATTTTGCAGTGTATTTCAGTATATTGCAGTATATTTTAGTATGTTGCAGTATGTAGCAGTGTATTGCAGTATATTTCAGTGTGTTACAGTATTTTGCAGTGTATTTCAGTGTGTTGCAGTGTATTTCAGTATGTTGCAGTTTTTTTAAATGTGTTACAGTATATTTTGGTATATTACCGTATATTTAGGTATATTACAGTATATTTCAATGTGTTGCAGTGTATTTCAATATGTTGTAGTATGTTGCAGCGTATTTCAGTATGTTACAGTGTATTTCACTATGTTGCAGTATGTTGCAGTATATTTCAGTATGTAGCACTGTATTTCAGTATGTTGCAGTATATTTCAATGTGTTGAAGTGTATTTCAGTATGTTGCAGTATATTTCAGTGAGTTGCAGTGTATTTCAGTGTGCTACAGCATATTTCAGTATGTTACAGTATATTGCAATGTGTCGCAGTATATTTCAGTATGTTGCAGTATTTTTCAATGTGTGACAGTATATTTCAGTAGTTTACCATATATTTCGGTACATTGCAGTATATTTCAATGTGTTGCAGTGTATTTCAATATGTTACAGTGTATTTTAGTATGTTGCAGTATATTTCAGTATGTTGCAGTATATTTTAGTATGTTGCAGTATGTTGCAGTGTGTTGCAGTATATTTCAGTATGTAGCAATGTATTTCAGTATGTTGCAGTATATTTCAGTATGTTACAGTGTATTTCAGTATTTTGCAGTGTATTTCAGTATGTTGCAGTATATTTTAGTATGTTGCAGTATGTTGCAGTGTGTCGCAGTATATTTCAGTATGTAGCAGTGTATTTCAGTATTTTGCAGTATATTTCAATGTGTTGCAGTGTATTTCAATATGTTACAGTGTATTTTAGTATGTTGCAGTATGTTGCAGTATGTTGCAGTATATTTCAGTATGTAGCAGTGTATTTCAGTATGTTGCAGTATATTTCAGTATGTTAAAGTGTATTTCAGTATTTTGCAGTGTATTTCAGTATGTTGCAGTATATTTTAGTATGTTGCAGTATGTTGCAGTGTATTGCAGTATATTTCAGTGTGTTACAGTATTTTGCAGTGTATTTCAGTGTGTTGCAGTGTATTTCAGTATGTTGCAGTATTTTTAAATGTGTTACAGTATATTTTGGTATATTACCGTATATTTAGGTATGTTACAGTATATTTCAATGTGTTGCAGTGTCTTTCAATATGTTGTAGTATGTTGCAGTGTATTTCAGTATGTTACAGTGTATTTCAGTATTTTGCAGTATGTTGCAGTATATTTCAGTATGTAGCACTGTATTTCAGTATGTTGCAGTATATTTCAATATGTTACAGTGTATTTCAATATGTTGCAGTATATTTCAGTGAGTTGCAGTGTGTTTCAGTGTGCTACAGCATATTTCAGTATGTTACAGTATATTGCAATGTGTCGCAGTATATTTCAGTATGTTGCAGTATTTTTCAATGTGTGACAGTATATTTCAGCAGTTCACCATATATTTTGGTACATTGCAGTATATTTCACTGTGTTGCAGTGTATTTCAATATGTTACAGTGTATTTTAGTATGTTGCAGTATGTTGCAGTGTGTTGCAGTATATTTCAGTATGTAGCAGTGTATTTCAGTATTTTGCATGCAGTATATTTCAATGTGTTGCAGTGTATTTCATTATGTTACAGTGTATTTTAGTATGTTGCAGTATGTTGCAGTGTGTTGCAGTATATTTCAGTATGTAGCAGTGTATTTCAGTATGTTGCAGTATATTTCAGAATGTTACAGTGTATTTCAGTATTTTGCAGTGTATTTCAGTATGTTGCAGTATATTTTACCATGTTGCGGTATGTTGCAGTGTGTTGCAGTATATTTCAGTATGTTATGGTGTATTTCTGTATTTTGCAGTGTATTTCAGTATGTTGCAGCATATTTTAGTATGTTGCAGTATGTTGCAGTATATTTCAGTGTGTTACAGTGTATTTCAGTATTTTGCAGTGTATTTCAGTATGTTGCAGTATATTTTAGTATGTTGCAGTATGTTGCAGTGTGTTGCAGTGTATTTCAGTATGTTACAGTGTATTTCAGTATGTTGCAGGATGTTGCAGTATAATTCAGTATGTTACAGTGTATTTCAGTATGTTGCAGTATATTTCAGTATGTTACAGTATATTCCAGTACTTTACAGTACATTTCCGTATATTACACTATGTTTCAGTGAGTTACAGTATGTTTCAGCGCGTTACAGTATATTTCAATGTGTTGCAGTGTATTTCAATGTATTACAGCGTATTTCAGTATGTTGTAGTATGTTGCAGTGTATTTCAGTATTTTGTAGTATTTTTCAATGTGTTACAGTATATTTCAGCATATTACCGTATATTTAGGTATGTTGCAGTATATTTCAATGTATTGCAGTGTATTTCAATATGTTGTAGTATTTTGCAGTGTATTTCAGTATGTTACAGTGTATTTCAGTATTTAGCAGTGTATTTCAGTATGTTGCAGTATATTTTAGTATGTTGCAGTATGTTGCAGTGTGTCGCAGTATATTTCAGTATGTAGCAGTGTATTTCAGTATTTTGCAGTATATTTCAATGTGTTGCAATGTATTTCAATATGTTACAGTGTATTTTAGTATGTTGCAGTATGTTGCAGTGTGTTGCAGTATATTTCAGTATGTAGCAGTGTATTTCAGTATGTTGCAGTATATTTCAGTATGTTAAAGTGTATTTCAGTATTTTGCAGTGTATTTCAGTATATTGCAGTATATTTTAGTATGTTGCAGTATGTAGCAGTGTATTGCAGTATATTTCAGTGTGTTACAGTATTTTGCAGTGTATTTCAGTGTGTTGCAGTGTATTTCAGTATGTTGCAGTTTTTTTAAATGTGTTACAGTATATTTTGGTATATTACCGTATATTTAGGTATATTACAGTATATTTCAATGTGTTGCAGTGTATTTCAATATGTTGTAGTATGTTGCAGCGTATTTCAGTATGTTACAGTGTATTTCACTATGTTGCAGTATGTTGCAGTATATTTCAGTATGTAGCACTGTATTTCAGTATGTTGCAGTATATTTCAATGTGTTGAAGTGTATTTCAGTATGTTGCAGTATATTTCAGTGAGTTGCAGTGTATTTCAGTGTGCTACAGCATATTTCAGTATGTTACAGTATATTGCAATGTGTCGCAGTATATTTCAGTATGTTGCAGTATTTTTCAATGTGTGACAGTATATTTCAGTAGTTTACCATATATTTCGGTACATTGCAGTATATTTCAATGTGTTGCAGTGTATTTCAATATGTTACAGTGTATTTTAGTATGTTGCAGTATATTTCAGTATGTTGCAGTATATTTTAGTATGTTGCAGTATGTTGCAGTGTGTTGCAGTATATTTCAGTATGTAGCAATGTATTTCAGTATGTTGCAGTATATTTCAGTATGTTACAGTGTATTTCAGTATTTTGCAGTGTATTTCAGTATGTTGCAGTATATTTTAGTATGTTGCAGTATGTTGCAGTGTGTCGCAGTATATTTCAGTATGTAGCAGTGTATTTCAGTATTTTGCAGTATATTTCAATGTGTTGCAGTGTATTTCAATATGTTACAGTGTATTTTAGTATGTTGCAGTATGTTGCAGTATGTTGCAGTATATTTCAGTATGTAGCAGTGTATTTCAGTATGTTGCAGTATATTTCAGTATGTTAAAGTGTATTTCAGTATTTTGCAGTGTATTTCAGTATGTTGCAGTATATTTTAGTATGTTGCAGTATGTTGCAGTGTATTGCAGTATATTTCAGTGTGTTACAGTATTTTGCAGTGTATTTCAGTGTGTTGCAGTGTATTTCAGTATGTTGCAGTATTTTTAAATGTGTTACAGTATATTTTGGTATATTACCGTATATTTAGGTATGTTACAGTATATTTCAATGTGTTGCAGTGTATTTCAATATGTTACAGTGCATTTCAGTATGTTGTAGTATTTGGCGGTGTATTTTAGTGTGTTGCAGTGTATTTCAGTATGTTGCAGTGTTTTTCAATGTGTTTCAGTATATTTCTGTATATTAACGTATATTTAGGTATGTTGCAGTATATTTCAATGTGTTGCAGTGTATTTCAATATGTTGTAGTATGTTGCAGTGTATTTTAGTATGTTACAGTGTATTTCAGTATGGTGCAGTATGTTGCAGTATATTTCAGTATGTAGTAGTGTATTTCAGTATGTTGCAATATGTTTCAGTATGTTGTAGTGTTTTGCGGTGTATTTCAGTGTGTTTCAGTGTGTTGCAGTATACTTCAATTTGTTGCAGTGTATTTCAATATGTTCCAGTGTATTTCAGTATGTTGCAGTATGTTGCAGTGTGTTGCAGTATATTTCAGTATGTAGCAGTGTATTTCAGTATGTTGCAGTATATTTCAGAATGTTACAGTGTATTTCAGTATTTTGCAGTGTATTTCAGTATGTTGCAGTATATTTCAGTATTTTGCAGTGTATTTCAGTATGTTGAAGTATATTTTAGTATGTTGCAGTATGTTGCAGTGTGTCGCAGTATATTTCAGTATGTAGCAGTGTATTTCAGTATTTTGCAGTATATTTCAATGTGTTGCAGTGTATTTCAATATGTTACAGTGTATTTTAGTATGTTGCAGTATGTTGCAGTGTGTTGCAGTATATTTCAGTATGTAGCAGTGTATTTCAGTATGTTGCAGTATTATTCAGTATGTTAAAGTGTATTTCAGTATGTTGCAGGATGTTGCAGTATAATTCAGTATGTTACAGTGTATTTCAGTATGTTGCAGTATATTTCAGTGTGTTACAGTGTATTTCAGTATTTTGCAGTGTATTTCAGTATGTTGCAGTATATTTTAGTATGTTGCAGTATGTTGCAGTGTGTTGCAGTGTATTTCAGTATGTTACAGTGTATTTCAGTATGTTGCAGGATGTTGCAGTATAATTCAGTATGTTACAGTGTATTTCAGTATGTTGCAGTATATTTCAGTGTGTTACAGTATATTCCAGTAATTTACAGTACATTTCCGTATATTACACTATATTTCAGTGAGTTACAGTATGTTTCAGCGAGTTACAGTATATTTCAAGGTGTTGCAGTGTATTTCAATGTATTACACCGTATTTCAGTATGTTGTAGTATGTTGCAGTGTATTTCAGTATTTTGTAGTATTTTTCAATGTGTTACAGTATATTTCAGTATATTACCGTATATTTAGGTATGTTGCAGTATATTTCAATGTATTGCAGTGTATTTCAATATGTTGTAGTATTTTGCAGTGTGTTTCAGTATGTTACAGTGTATTTCAGTATTTAGCAGTGTATTTCAGTATGTTGCAGTATATTTTAGTATGTTGCAGTATGTTGCAGTGTGTCGCAGTATATTTCAGTATGTAGCAGTGTATTTCAGTATTTTGCAGTATATTTCAATGTGTTGCAGTGTATTTCAATATGTTACAGTGTATTTTAGTATGTTGCAGTATGTTGCAGTGTGTTGCAGTATATTTCAGTATGTAGCAGCGTATTTCAGTATGTTGCAGTATATTTCAGTATGTTAAAGTGTATTTCAGTATTTTGCAGTGTATTTCAGTATGTTGCAGTATATTTTAGTATGTTGCGGTATGTTGCAGTGTATTGCAGTATATTTCAGTGTGTTACAGTATTTTGCAGTGTATTTCAGTGTGTTGCAGTGTATTTCAGTATGTTGCAGTATGTTGCAGTGTATTTCAGTATGTTACAGTGTATTTCACTATGTTGCAGTATGTTGCAGTATATTTCAGTATGTAGCACTGTATTTCAGTATGTTGCAGTATATTTCAATGTGTTGAAGTGTATTTCAGTATGTTGCAGTATATTTCAGTGAGTTGCAGTGTATTTCAGTGTGCTACAGCATATGTCAGTATGTTACAGTATATTGCAATGTGTCGCAGTATATTTCAGTATGTTGCAGTATTTTTCAATGTGTGACAGTATATTTCAGTAGTTTACCATATATTTCGGTACATTGCAGTATATTTCAATGTGTTGCAGTGTATTTCAATATGTTAGAGTGCATTTCAGTATGTTGTAGTATTTTGCGGTGTATTTCAGTGTGTTGCAGTGTATTTCAGTATGTTGCAGTGTTTTTCAATGTGTTACGGTATATTTCTGTATATTACCGTATATTTAGGTATGTTGCAGTATATTTCAATGTGTTGCAGTGTCTTTCAATATGTTGTAGTATGTTGCAGTGTATTTCAGTATGTTACAGTGTATTTCAGTATGTTGCAGTATGTTGCAGTATATTTCAGTATGTAGCACTGTATTTCAGTATGTTGCAGTATATTTCAATATGTTACAGTGTATTTCAGTATGTTGCAGTATATTTCAGTGAGTTGCAGTGTGTTTCAGTGTGCTACAGCATATTTCAGTATGTTACAGTATATTGCAATGTGTCGCAGTATATTTCAGTATGTTGCAGTATTTTTCAATGTGTGACAGTATATTTCAGCAGTTCACCATATATTTCGGTACATTGCAGTATATTTCACTGTGTTGCAGTGTATTTCAATATGTTACAGTGTATTTTAGTATGTTGCAGTATGTTGCAGTGTGTTGCAGTATATTTCAGTATGTTACAGTGTATTTCAGTATTTTGCAGTGTATTTCAGTATGTTGCAGTATATTTTAGTATGTTGCAGTATGTTGCAGTGTGTTGCAGTACATTTCAGTATGTAGCAGTGTATTTCAGTATTTTGCATGCAGTATATTTCAATGTGTTGCAGTGTATTTCATTATGTTACAGTGTGTTTTAGTATGTTGCAGTATGTTGCAGTGTGTTGCAGTATATTTCAGTATGTAGCAGTGTATTTCAGTATGTTGCAGTATATTTCAGAATGTTACAGTGTATTTCAGTATTTTGCAGTGTATTTCAGTATGTTGCAGTATATTTCAGTATTTTGCAGTGTATTTCAGTATGTTGCAGTATATTTTAGTATGTTGCAGTATGTTGCAGTGTGTCACAGTATATTTCAGTATGTAGCAGTGTATTTCAGTATTTTGCAGTATATTTCAATGTGTTGCAGTGTATTTCAATATGTTACAGTATATTTTAGTATGTTGCAGTATTTTGCAGTGTGTTGCAGTATATTTCAGTATGTAGCAGTGTATTTCAGTATGTTGCAGTATATTTCAGTATGTTAAAGTGTATTTCAGTATGTTGCAGGATGTTGCAGTATAATTCAGTATGTTACAGTGTATTTCAGTATGTTGCAGTATATTTCAGTGTGTTACAGTGTATTTCAGTATTTTGCAGTGTATTTCAGTATGTTGCAGTATATTTTAGTATGTTGCAGTATGTTGCAGTGTGTTGCAGTGTATTTCAGTATGTTACAGTGTATTTCAGTATGTTGCAGGATGTTGCAGTATAATTCAGTATGTTACAGTGTATTTCAGTATGTTGCAGTATATTTCAGTGTGTTACAGTATATTCCAGTATTTTACAGTACATTTCCGTATATTACACTATATTTCAGTGAGTTACGGTTTGTTTCAGCGCGTTACAGTATATTTCAATGTGTTGCAGTGTATTTCAATGTATTACAGCGTATTTCAGTATGTTGTAGTATGTTGCAGTGTATTTCAGTATTTTGTAGTATTTTTCAATGTGTTGCAATGTATTTCAATATGTTACAGTGTATTTTAGTATGTTGCAGTATGTTGCAGTGTGTTGCAGTATATTTCAGTATGTAGCAGTGTATTTCAGTATGTTGCAGTAAATTTCAGTATGTTAAAGTGTATTTCAGTATTTTGCAGTGTATTTCAGTATATTGCAGTATATTTCAGTGTGTTACAGTATTTTGCAGTGTATTTCAGTGTGTTGCAGTGTATTTCAGTATGTTGCAGTTTTTTTAAATGTGTTACAGTATATTTTGGTATATTACCGTATATTTAGGTATGTTACAGTATATTTCAATGTGTTGCAGTGTATTTCAGTATGTTGTAGTATGTTGCAGTGTATTTCAGTATGTTACAGTGTATTTCACTATGTTGCAGTATGTTGCAGTATATTTCAGTATGTAGCACTGTATTTCAGTATGTTGCAGTATATTTCAGTGAGTTGCAGTGTATTTCAGTGTGCTACAGCATATTTCAGTATGTTACAGTATATTGCAATGTGTCGCAGTATATTTCAGTATGTTGCAGTATTTTTCAATGTGTGACAGTATATTTCAGTAGTTTACCATATATTTCGGTACATTGCAGTATATTTCAATGTGTTGCAGTGTATTTCAATATGTTACAGTGTATTTTAGTATGTTGCAGTATATTTCAGTATGTTGCAGTATATTTTAGTATGTTGCAGTATGTTGCAGTGTGTTGCAGTATATTTCAGTATGTAGCAATGTATTTCAGTATGTTGCAGTATATTTCAGTATGTTACAGTGTATTTCAGTATGTTGCAGAATATTTTAGTATGTTGCAGTATGTTGCAGTGTGTCGCAGTATATTTCAGTATGTAGCAGTGTATTTCAGTATTTTGCAGTATATTTCAATGTGTTGCAGTGTATTTCAATATGTTACAGTGTATTTTAGTATGTTGCACAATGTTGCAGTGTGTTGCAGTATATTTCAGTATGTAGCAGTGTATTTCAGTATGTTGCAGTATATTTCAGTATGTTAAAGTGTATTTCAGTATTTTGCAGTGTATTTCAGTATGTTGCAGTATATTTTAGTATGTTGCAGTATGTTGCAGTGTATTGCAGTATATTTCAGTGTGTTACAGTATTTTGCAGTGTATTTCAGTGTGTTGCAGTGTATTTCAGTATGTTGCAGTATTTTTAAATGTGTTACAGTATATTTTGGTATATTACCGTATATTTAGGTATGTTACAGTATATTTCAATGTTTTGCAGTGTATTTCAATATGTTACAGTGCATTTCAGTATGTTGTAGTATTTGGCGGTGTATTTTAGTGTGTTGCAGTGTATTTCAGTATGTTGCAGTGTTTTTCAATGTGTTACAGTATATTTCAGTATATTAACGTATATTTAGGTATGTTGCAGTATATTTCAATGTGTTGCAGTGTATTTCAATATGTTGTAGTATGTTGCAGTGTATTCTAGTATGTTACAGTGTATTTCAGTATGGTGCAGTATGTTGCAGTATATTTCAGTATGTAGTAGTGTATTTCAGTATGTTGCAATATGTTTCAGTATGTTGTAGTGTTTTGCGGTGTATTTCAGTGTGTTTCAGTGTGTTGCAGTATACTTCAATTTGTTGCAGTGTATTTCAATATGTTCCAGTGTATTTCAGTATGTTGCAGTATGTTGCAGTATATTTCAATATGTTACAGTGTATTTCAGTATGTTGCGGGATATTTCAGTGAGTTGCAGTGTATTTCAGTGTGCTACAGCATATTTCAGTATGTTACAGTATATTGCATTGTTTCGCAGTATATTTCAGTATGTTGCTGTATATATCAATCTGTTGCAGTATATTTCAGTATGTTGCCGTATGTTTCAGTGTGTTGCAGTATACTTCAATTTGTTGCAGTGTATTTCAATATGTTCCAGTGCATGTCAGTATAATACAGTATGTTGCAGTGTGTTTCATTATGTTACAGTGTAGTTCAGTATGTTGCAGTATCTTGCAGTATCTTTCAGTATGTTGCAGTATTTTTCAATGTGTTACAGTTTATTTCAGTATCTTACCGTATATTTAGGTATGTTGCAGTATATTTCAATGTGTTGCAGTGTATTTCAATATGTTTTAGTATTTTGCAGTGTATTTCAGTATGTTACAGTGTATTTCAGTATGTTGCACTATGCTGCAGTATTTTTCATTATGTTACAGTGTATTTCAGTATGTTGCAGTATATTTCAGTGAGTTGCAGTGTATTTCAGTGTGCTACAGCGTATTTCAGTATGTTACAGTATATTTCAGTATGTTGCAGTATTTTTCAATGTGTGACAGTATATTTCAGCAGTTCACCATATATTTCGGTACATTGCAGTATATTTCACTGTGTTGCAGTGTATTTCAATATGTTACAGTGTATTTTAGTATGTTGCAGTATGTTGCAGTGTGTTGCAGTATATTTCAGTATGTTACAGTGTATTTCAGTATTTTGCAGTGTATTTCAGTATGTTGCAGTATATTTTAGTATGTTGCAGTATGTTGCAGTGTGTTGCAGTATATTTCAGTATGTAGCAGTGTATTTCAGTATTTTGCATGCAGTATATTTCAATGTGTTGCAGTGTATTTCATTATGTTGCAGTGTATTTTAGTATGTTGCAGTATGTTGCAGTGTGTTGCAGTATATTTCAGTATGTAGCAGTGTATTTCAGTATGTTGCAGTATATTTCAGTATGTTACAGTGTATTTCAGTATTTTGCAGTGTATTTCAGTATGTTGCAGTATATTTTAGCATGTTGCGGTATGTTGCAGTGTGTTGCAGTATATTTCAGTATGTTATAGTGTATTTCAGTATTTTGCAGTGTATTTCAGTATGTTGCAGCATATTTTAGTATGTTGCAGTATGTTGCAGTATATTTCAGTGTGTTACAGTGTATTTCAGTATTTTGCAGTGTATTTCAGTATGTTGCAGTATATTTTAGTATGTTGCAGTATGTTGCAGTGTGTTGCAGTGTATTTCAGTATGTTACAGTGTATTTCAGTATGTTGCAGGATGTTGCAGTATAATTCAGTATGTTACAGTGTATTTCAGTATGTTGCAGTATATTTCAGTGTGTTAGAGTATATTCCAGTATTTTACAGTACATTTCCATATATTACACTATATTTCAGTGAGTTACAGTATGTTTCAGCGAGTTACAGTATATTTCAAGGTGTTGCAGTGTATTTCAATGTATTACAGCGTATTTCAGTATGTTGTAGTATGTTGTAGTGTATTTCAGTATTTTGTAGTATTTTTCAATGTGTTACAGTATATTTCAGTATATTACCGTATATTTAGGTATGTTGCAGTATATTTCAATGTATTGCAGTGTATTTCAATATGTTGTAGTATTTTGCAGTGTGTTTCAGTATGTTACAGTGTATTTCAGTATTTAGCAGTGTATTTCAGTATGTTGCAGTATATTTTAGTATGTTGCAGTATGTTGCAGTGTGTCGCAGTATATTTCAGTATGTAGCAGTGTATTTCAGTATTTTGCAGTATATTTCAATGTGTTGCAGTGTATTTCAATATGTTACAGTGTATTTTAGTATGTTGCAGTATGTTGCAGTGTGTTGCAGTATATTTCAGTATGTAGCAGTGTATTTCAGTATGTTGCAGTATATTTCAGTATGTTAAAGTGTATTTCAGTATTTTGCAGTGTATTTCAGTATGTTGCAGTATATTTTAGTATGTTGCGGTATGTTGCAGTGTATTGCAGTATATTTCAGTGTGTTACAGTATTTTGCAGTGTATTTCAGTGTGTTGCAGTGTATTTCAGTATGTTGCAGTATGTTGCAGTGTATTTCAGTATGTTACAGTGTATTTCACTATGTTGCAGTATGTTGCAGTATATTTCAGTAAGTAGCACTGTATTTCAGTATGTTGCAGTATATTTCAATGTGTTGAAGTGTATTTCAGTATGTTGCAGTATATTTCAGTGAGTTGCAGTGTATTTCAGTGTGCTACAGCATATGTCAGTATGTTACAGTATATTGCAATGTGTCGCAGTATATTTCAGTATGTTGCAGTATTTTTCAATGTGTGACAGTATATTTCAGTAGTTCACCATATATTTCGGTACATTGCAGTATATTTCAGTGTGTTACAGTGTTTTGCAGTGTATTTCAGTGTGTTGCAATGTATTTCAGTATGTTGCAGTATGTTGCAGTATATTTCAATATGTTACAGTGTATTTCAGTATGTTGCAGTATATTTCAGTGAGTTGCAGTGTATTTCAGTGTGCTACAGCATATTTCAGTATGTTACAGTATATTGCGATGTGTGTCAGTATATTTCTGTAGTTTACCATATATTTCGGCACATTGCAGTATATTTCAATGTGTTGCAGTGTATTTCAATATGTTACAGTGCATTTCAGTATGTTGTAGTATTTTGCTGTGTATTTCAGTGTGTTGCAGTGTATTTCAGTCTGTTGCAGTGTTTTTCAATGTGTTACAGTATATTTCTGTATATTACCGTATATTTAGGTATGTTGCAGTATATTTCAATGTGTTGCAGTGTCTTTCAATATGTTGTAGTATATTGCAGTATATTTCAGTGTGTTACAGTATTTTGCAGTGTATTTCAGTGTGTTGCAGTGTATTTCAGTATGTTGCAGTTTTTTTAAATGTGTTACAGTATATTTTGGTATATAACCGTATATTTAGGTATGTTACAGTATATTTCAATGTGTTGCAGTGTATTTCAGTATGTTGTAGTATGTTGCAGTGTATTTCAGTATGTTACAGTGTATTTCACTATGTTGCAGTATGTTGCAGTATATTTTAGTATGTAGCACTGTATTTCAGTATGTTGCAGTATATTTCAATGTGTTGAAGTGTATTTCAGTATGTTGCAGTATATTTCAGTGAGTTGCAGTGTATTTTAGTGTGCTACAGCATATTTCAGTATGTTACAGTATATTGCAATGTGTCGCAGTATATTTCAGTATGTTGCAGTATTTTTCAATGTGTGACAGTATATTTCAGTAGTTTACCATATATTTCGGTACATTGCAGTATATTTCAATGTGTTGCAGTGTATTTCAATATGTTACAGTGTATTTTAGTATGTTGCAGTATATTTCAGTATGTTGCAGTATATTTTAGTATGTTGCAGTATGTTGCAGTGTGTTGCAGTATATTTCAGTATGTAGCAATGTATTTCAGTATGTTGCAGTATATTTCAGTATGTTACAGTGTATTTCAGTATGTTGCAGAATATTTTAGTATGTTGCAGTATGTTGCAGTGTGTCGCAGTATATTTCAGTATGTAGCAGTGTATTTCAGTATTTTGCAGTATATTTCAATGTGTTGCAGTGTATTTCAATATGTTACAGTGTATTTTAGTATGTTGCACAATGTTGCAGTGTGTTGCAGTATATTTCAGTATGTAGCAGTGTATTTCAGTATGTTGCAGTATATTTCAGTATGTTAAAGTGTATTTCAGTATTTTGCAGTGTATTTCAGTATGTTGCAGTATATTTTAGTATGTTGCAGTATGTTGCAGTGTATTGCAGTATATTTCAGTGTGTTACAGTATTTTGCAGTGTATTTCAGTGTGTTGCAGTGTATTTCAGTATGTTGCAGTATTTTTAAATGTGTTACAGTATATTTTGGTATATTACCGTATATTTAGGTATGTTACAGTATATTTCAATGTGTTGCAGTGTATTTCAATATGTTACAGTGCATTTCAGTATGTTGTAGTATTTGGCGGTGTATTTTAGTGTGTTGCAGTGTATTTCAGTATGTTGCAGTGTTTTTCAATGTGTTACAGTATATTTCAGTATATTAACGTATATTTAGGTATGTTGCAGTATATTTCAATGTGTTGCAGTGTATTTCAATATGTTGTAGTATGTTGCAGTGTATTCTAGTATGTTACAGTGTATTTCAGTATGGTGCAGTATGTTGCAGTATATTTCAGTATGTAGTAGTGTATTTCAGTATGTTGCAATATGTTTCAGTATGTTGTGGTGTTTTGCGGTGTATTTCAGTGTGTTTCAGTGTGTTGCAGTATACTTCAATTTGTTGCAGTGTATTTCAATATGTTCCAGTGTATTTCAGTATGTTGCAGTATGTTGCAGTATATTTCAATATGTTACAGTGTATTTCAGGATGTTGCGGGATATTTCAGTGAGTTGCAGTGTATTTCAGTGTGCTACAGCATATTTCAGTATGTTACAGTATATTGCATTGTTTCGCAGTATATTTCAGTATGTTGCTGTATATATCAATCTGTTGCAGTATATTTCAGTATGTTGCCGTATGTTTCAGTGTGTTGCAGTATACTTCAATTTGTTGCAGTGTATTTCAATATGTTCCAGTGCATATCAGTATAATACAGTATGTTGCAGTGTGTTTCATTATGTTACAGTGTAGTTCAGTATGTTGCAGTATCTTGCAGTATCTTTCAGTATGTTGCAGTATTTTTCAATGTGTTACAGTTTATTTCAGTATCTTACCGTATATTTAGGTATGTTGCAGTATATTTCAATGTGTTGCAGTGTATTTCAATATGTTGTAGTATTTTGCAGTGTATTTCAGTATGTTACAGTGTATTTCAGTATGTTGCACTATGCTGCAGTATTTTTCAATATGTTACAGTGTATTTCAGTATGTTGCAGTATATTTCAGTGAGTTGCAGTGTATTTCAGTGTGCTACAGCGTATTTCAGTATGTTACAGTATACTTCAGTATGTTGCAGTATTTTTCAATGTGTGACAGTATATTTCAGCAGTTCACCATATATTTCGGTACATTGCAGTATATTTCACTGTGTTGCAGTGTATTTCAATATGTTACAGTGTATTTTAGTGTGTTGCAGTATGTTGCAGTGTGTTGCAGTATATTTCAGTATGTTACAGTGTATTTCAGTATTTTGCAGTGTATTTCAGTATGTTGCAGTATATTTTAGTATGTTGCAGTATGTTGCAGTGTGTTGCAGTATATTTCAGTATGTAGCAGTGTATTTCAGTATTTTGCATGCAGTATATTTCAATGTGTTGCAGTGTATTTCATTATGTTGCAGTGTATTTTAGTATGTTGCAGTATGTTGCAGTGTGTTGCAGTATATTTCAGTATGTAGCAGTGTATTTCAGTATGTTGCAGTATATTTCAGTATGTTACAGTGTATTTCAGTATTTTGCGGTGTATTTCAGTATGTTGCAGTATATTTTAGCATGTTGCGGTATGTTGCAGTGTATTGCAGTATATTTCAGTATGTTATAGTGTATTTCAGTATTTTGCAGTGTATTTCAGTATGTTGCAGCATATTTTAGTATGTTGCAGTATGTTGCAGTATATTTCAGTGTGTTACAGTGTATTTCAGTATTTTGCAGTGTATTTCAGTATGTTGCAGTATATTTTAGTATGTTGCAGTATGTTGCAGTGTGTTGCAGTGTATTTCAGTATGTTACAGTGTATTTCAGTATGTTGCAGGATGTTGCAGTATAATTCATTATGTTACAGTGTATTTCAGTATGTTGCAGTATATTTCAGTGTGTTACAGTATATTCCAGTATTTTACAGTACATTTCCATATATTACACTATATTTCAGTGAGTTACAGTATGTTTCAGCGAGTTACAGTATATTTCAAGGTGTTGCAGTGTATTTCAATGTATTACAGCGTATTTCAGTATGTTGTAGTATGTTGCAGTGTATTTCAGTATTTTGTAGTATTTTTCAATGTGTTACAGTATATTTCAGTATATTACCGTATATTTAGGTATGTTGCAGTATATTTCAATGTATTGCAGTGTATTTCAATATGTTGTAGTATTTTGCAGTGTGTTTCAGTATGTTACAGTGTATTTCAGTATTTAGCAGTGTATTTCAGTATGTTGCAGTATATTTTAGTATGTTGCAGTATGTTGCAGTGTGTCGCAGTATACTTCAGTATGTAGCAGTGTATTTCAGTATTTTGCAGTATATTTCAATGTGTTGCAGTGTATTTCAATATGTTACAGTGTATTTTAGTATGTTGCAGTATGTTGCAGTGTGTTGCAGTATATTTCAGTATGTAGCAGTGTATTTCAGTATGTTGCAGTATATTTCAGTATGTTAAAGTGTATTTCAGTATTTTGCAGTGTATTTCAGTATGTTGCAGTATATTTTAGTATGTTGCGGTATGTTGCAGTGTATTGCAGTATATTTCAGTGTGTTACAGTATTTTGCAGTGTATTTCAGTGTGTTGCAGTGTATTTCAGTATGTTGCAGTATGTTGCAGTGTATTTCAGTATGTTACAGTGTATTTCACTATGTTGCAGTATGTTGCAGTATATTTCAGTATGTAGCACTGTATTTCAGTATGTTGCAGTATATTTCAATGTGTTGAAGTGTATTTCAGTATGTTGCAGTATATTTCAGTGAGTTGCAGTGTATTTCAGTGTGCTACAGCATATGTCAGTATGTTACAGTATATTGCAATGTGTCGCAGTATATTTCAGTATGTTGCAGTATTTTCAATGTGTGACAGTATATTTCAGTAGTTCACCATATATTTCGGTACATTGCAGTATATTTCAGTGTGTTACAGTGTTTTGCAGTGTATTTCAGTGTGTTGCAATGTATTTCAGTATGTTGCAGTATGTTGCAGTATATTTCAATATGTTACAGTGTATTTCAGTATGTTGCAGTATATTTCAGTGAGTTGCAGTGTATTTCAGTGTGCTACAGCATATTTCAGTATGTTACAGTATATTGCGATGTGTGTCAGTATATTTCTGTAGTTTACCATATATTTCGGCACATTGCAGTATATTTCAATGTGTTGCAGTGTATTTCAATATGTTACAGTGCATTTCAGTATGTTGTAGTATTTTGCGGTGTATTTCAGTGTGTTGCAGTGTATTTCAGTATGTTGCAGTGTTTTTCAATGTGTTACAGTATATTTCTGTATATTACCGTATATTTAGGTATGTTGCAGTATATTTCAATGTGTTGCAGTGTCTTTCAATATGTTGTAGTATGTTGCAGTGTATTTCAGTATGTTACAGTGTATTTCAGTATGTTGCAGTATGTTGCAGTATATTTCAGTATGTAGCACTGTATTTCAGTATGTTGCAGTATATTTCAATATGTTACAGTGTATTTCAGTATGTTGCAGTATATTTCAGTGAGTTGCAGTGTGTTTCAGTGTGCTACAGCATATTTCAGTATGTTACAGTATATTGCAATGTGTCGCAGTATATTTCAGTATGTTGCAGTATTTTTCAATGTGTGACAGTATATTTCAGCAGTTCACCATATATTTCGGTACATTGCAGTATATTTCACTGTGTTGCAGTGTATTTCAATATGTTACAGTGTATTTTAGTATGTTGCAGTATGTTGCAGTGTGTTGCAGTATATTTCGGTATGTTACAGTGTATTTCAGTATTTTGCAGTGTATTTCAGTATGTTGCAGTATATTTTAGTATGTTGCAGTATGTTGCAGTGTGTTGCAGTATATTTCAGTGAGTTGCAGTGTATTTCAGTGTGCTACAGCATATGTCAGTATGTTACAGTATATTGCAATGTGTCGCAGTATATTTCAGTATGTTGCAGTATTTTTCAATGTGTGACAGTATATTTCAGTAGTTCACCATATATTTCGGTACATTGCAGTATATTTCAGTGTGTTACAGTGTTTTGCAGTGTATTTCAGTGTGTTGCAATGTATTTCAGTATGTTGCAGTATGTTGCAGTATATTTCAATATGTTACAGTGTATTTCAGTATGTTGCAGTATATTTAGGTGAGTTGCAGTGTATTTCAGTGTGCTACAGCATATTTCAGTATGTTACAGTATATTGCGATGTGTGTCAGTATATTTCTGTAGTTTACCATATATTTCGGCACATTGCAGTATATTTCAATGTGTTGCAGTGTATTTCAATATGTTACAGTGCATTTCAGTATGTTGTAGTATTTTGCGGTGTATTTCAGTGTGTTGCAGTGTATTTCAGTATGTTGCAGTGTTTTTCAATGTGTTACAGTATATTTCTGTATATTACCGTATATTTAAGTATGTTGCAGTATATTTCAATGTGTTGCAGTGTCTTTCAATATGTTGTAGTATGTTGCAGTGTATTTCAGTATGTTACAGTGTATTTCAGTATGTTGCAGTATGTTGCAGTATATTTCAGTATGTAGCACTGTATTTCAGTATGTTGCAGTATATTTCAATATGTTACAGTGTATTTCAGTATGTTGCAGTATATTTCAGTGAGTTGCAGTGTGTTTCAGTGTGCTACAGCATATTTCAGTATGTTACAGTATATTGCAATGTGTCGCAGTATATTTCAGTATGTTGCAGTATTTTTCAATGTGTGACAGTATATTTCAGCAGTTCACCATATATTTCGGTACATTGCAGTATATTTCACTGTGTTGCAGTGTATTTCAATATGTTACAGTGTATTTTAGTATGTTGCAGTATGTTGCAGTGTGTTGCAGTATATTTCAGTATGTTACAGTGTATTTCAGTATTTTGCAGTGTATTTCAGTATGTTGCAGTATATTTTAGTATGTTGCAGTATGTTGCAGTGTGTTGCAGTATATTTCAGTATGTAGCAGTGTATTTCAGTATTTTGCATGCAGTATATTTCAATGTGTTGCAGTGTATTTCATTATGTTACAGTGTATTTTAGTATGTTGCAGTATGTTGCAGTGTGTTGCAGTATATTTCAGTATGTAGCAGTGTATTTCAGTATGTTGCAGTATATTTCAGTATGTTATAGTGTATTTCTGTATTTTGCAGTGTATTTCAGTATGTTGCAGCATATTTTAGTATGTTGCAGTATGTTGCAGTATATTTCAGTGTGTTACAGTGTATTTCAGTATTTTGCAGTGTATTTCAGTATGTTGCAGTATATTTTAGTATGTTGCAGTATGTTGCAGTGTGTTGCAGTGTATTTCAGTATGTTACAGTGTATTTCAGTATGTTGCAGGATGTTGCAGTATAATTCAGTATGTTACAGTGTATTTCAGTATGTTGCAGTATATTTCAGTATGTTACAGTATATTCCAGTATTTTCCAGTACATTTCCGTACATTACACTATATTTCAGTGAGTTACAGTATGTTTCAGCGCGTTACAGTGTATTTCAATGTGTTGCAGTGTATTTCAATGTATTACAGCGTATTTCAGTATGTTGTAGTATGTTGCAGTGTATTTCAGTATTTTGTAGTATTTTTCAATGTGTTACAGTATATTTCAGTATATTACCGTATATTTAGGTATGTTGCAGTATATTTCAATGTATTGCAGTGTATTTCAATATGTTGTAGTATTTTGCAGTGTATTTCAGTATGTTACGGTGTATTTCAGTATTTAGCAGTGTATTTCAATATGTTGCAGTATATTTTAGTATGTTGCAGTATGTTGCAGTGTGTCGCAGTATATTTCAGTATGTAGCAGTGTATTTCAGTATTTTGCAGTATATTTCAATGTGTTGCAATGTATTTCAATATGTTACAGTGTATTTTAGTATGTTGCAGTATGTTGCAGTGTGTTGCAGTATATTTCAGTATGTAGCAGTGTATTTCAGTATGTTGCAGTAAATTTCAGTATGTTGAAGTGTATTTCAGTATTTTGCAGTGTATTTCAGTATATTGCAGTATATTTCAGTGTGTTACAGTATTTTGCAGTGTATTTCAGTGTGTTGCAGTGTATTTCAGTATGTTGCAGTTTTTTTAAATGTGTTACAGTATATTTTGGTATATTACCGTATATTTAGGTATGTTACAGTATATTTCAATGTGTTGCAGTGTATTTCAGTATGTTGTAGTATGTTGCAGTGTATTTCAGTATGTTACAGTGTATTTCACTATGTTGCAGTATGTTGCAGTATATTTTAGTATGTAGCACTGTATTTCAGTATGTTGCAGTATATTTCAATGTGTTGAAGTGTATTTCAGTATGTTGCAGTATATTTCAGTGAGTTGCAGTGTATTTCAGTGTGCTACAGCATATTTCAGTATGTTACAGTATATTGCAATGTGTCGCAGTATATTTCAGTATGTTGCAGTATTTTTCAATGTGTGACAGTATATTTCAGTAGTTTACCATATATTTCGGTACATTGCAGTATATTTCAATGTGTTGCAGTGTATTTCAATATGTTACAGTGTATTTTAGTATGTTGCAGTATATTTCAGTATGTTGCAGTATATTTTAGTATGTTGCAGTATGTTGCAGTGTGTTGCAGTATATTTCAGTATGTAGCAATGTATTTCAGTATGTTGCAGTATATTTCAGTATGTTACAGTGTATTTCAGTATGTTGCAGAATATTTTAGTATGTTGCAGTATGTTGCAGTGTGTCGCAGTATATTTCAGTATGTAGCAGTGTATTTCAGTATTTTGCAGTATATTTCAATGTGTTGCAGTGTATTTCAATATGTTACAGTGTATTTTAGTATGTTGCACAATGTTGCAGTGTGTTGCAGTATATTTCAGTATGTAGCAGTGTATTTCAGTATGTTGCAGTATATTTCAGTATGTTAAAGTGTATTTCAGTATTTTGCAGTGTATTTCAGTATGTTGCAGTATATTTTAGTATGTTGCAGTATGTTGCAGTGTATTGCAGCATATTTCAGTGTGTTACAGTATTTTGCAGTGTATTTCAGTGTGTTGCAGTGTATTTCAGTATGTTGCAGTATTTTCAAATGTGTTACAGTATATTTTGGTATATTACCGTATATTTAGGTATGTTACAGTATATTTCAATGTGTTGCAGTGTATTTCAATATGTTACAGTGCATTTCAGTATGTTGTAGTATTTGGCGGTGTATTTTAGTGTGTTGCAGTGTATTTCAGTATGTTGCAGTGTTTTTCAATGTGTTACAGTATATTTCAGTATATTAACGTATATTTAGGTATGTTGCAGTATATTTCAATGTGTTGCAGTGTATTTCAATATGTTGTAGTATGTTGCAGTGTATTCTAGTATGTTACAGTGTATTTCAGTATGGTGCAGTATGTTGCAGTATATTTCAGTATGTAGTAGTGTATTTCAGTATGTTGCAATATGTTTCAGTATGTTGTAGTGTTTTGCGGTGTATTTCAGTGTGTTTCAGTGTGTTGCAGTATACTTCAATTTGTTGCAGTGTATTTCAATATGTTCCAGTGTATTTCAGTATGTTGCAGTATGTTGCAGTATATTTCAATATGTTACAGTGTATTTCAGTATGTTGCGGGATATTTCAGTGAGTTGCAGTGTATTTCAGTGTGCTACAGCATATTTCAGTATGTTACAGTATATTGCATTGTTTCGCAGTATATTTCAGTATGTTGCTGTATATATCAATCTGTTGCAGTATATTTCAGTATGTTGCCGTATGTTTCAGTGTGTTGCAGTATACTTCAATTTGTTGCAGTGTATTTCAATATGTTCCAGTGCATGTCAGTATAATACAGTATGTTGCAGTGTGTTTCATTATGTTACAGTGTAGTTCAGTATGTTGCAGTATCTTGCAGTATCTTTCAGTATGTTGCAGTATTTTTCAATGTGTTACAGTTTATTTCAGTATCTTACCGTATATTTAGGTATGTTGCAGTATATTTCAATGTGTTGCAGTGTATTTCAATATGTTGTAGTATTTTGCAGTGTATTTCAGTATGTTACAGTGTATTTCAGTATGTTGCACTATGCTGCAGTATTTTTCAATATGTTATAGTGTATTTCAGTAGGGTGCAGTATATTTCAGTGAGTTGCAGTGTATTTCAGTGTGCTACAGCGTATTTCAGTATGTTACAGTATATTTCAGTATGTTGCAGTATTTTTCAATGTGTGACAGTATATTTCAGCAGTTCACCATATATTTCGGTACATTGCAGTATATTTCACTGTGTTGCAGTGTATTTCAATATGTTACAGTGTATTTTAGTATGTTGCAGTATGTTGCAGTGTGTTGCAGTATATTTCAGTATGTTACAGTGTATTTCAGTATTTTGCAGTGTATTTCAGTATGTTGCAGTATATTTTAGTATGTTGCAGTATGTTGCAGTGTGTTGCAGTATATTTCAGTATGTAGCAGTGTATTTCAGTAATTTGCATGCAGTATATTTCAATGTGTTGCAGTGTATTTCATTATGTTGCAGTGTATTTTAGTATGTTGCAGTATGTTGCAGTGTGTTGCAGTATATTTCAGTATGTAGCAGTGTATTTCAGTATGTTGCAGTATATTTCAGTATGTTACAGTGTATTTCAGTATTTTGCAGTGTATTTCAGTATGTTGCAGTATATTTTAGCATGTTGCGGTATGTTGCAGTGTGTTGCAGTATATTTCAGTATGTTATAGTGTATTTCAGTATTTTGCAGTGTATTTCAGTATGTTGCAGCATATTTTAGTATGTTGCAGTATGTTGCAGTATATTTCAGTGTGTTACAGTGTATTTCAGTATTTTGCAGTGTATTTCAGTATGTTGCAGTATATTTTAGTATGTTGCAGTATGTTGCAGTGTGTTGCAGTGTATTTCAGTATGTTACAGTGTATTTCAGTATGTTGCAGGATGTTGCAGTATAATTCAGTATGTTACAGTGTATTTCAGTATGTTGCAGTATATTTCAGTGTGTTACAGTATATTCCAGTATTTTACAGTACATTTCCATATATTACACTATATTTCAGTGAGTTACAGTATGTTTCAGCGAGTTACAGTATATTTCAAGGTGTTGCAGTGTATTTCAATGTATTACAGCGTATTTCAGTATGTTGTAGTATGTTGCAGTGTATTTCAGTATTTTGTAGTATTTTTCAATGTGTTACAGTATATTTCAGTATATTACCGTATATTTAGGTATGTTGCAGTATATTTCAATGTATTGCAGTGTATTTCAATATGTTGTAGTATTTTGCAGTGTGTTTCAGTATGTTACAGTGTATTTCAGTATTTAGCAGTGTATTTCAGTATGTTGCAGTATATTTTAGTATGTTGCAGTATGTTGCAGTGTGTCGCAGTATATTTCAGTATGTAGCAGTGTATTTCAGTATTTTGCAGTATATTTCAATGTGTTGCAGTGTATTTCAATATGTTACAGTGTATTTTAGTATGTTGCAGTATGTTGCAGTGTGTTGCAGTATATTTCAGTATGTAGCAGTGTATTTCAGTATGTTGCAGTATATTTCAGTATGTTAAAGTGTATTTCAGTATTTTGCAGTGTATTTCAGTATGTTGCAGTATATTTTAGTATGTTGCGGTATGTTGCAGTGTATTGCAGTATATTTCAGTGTGTTACAGTATTTTGCAGTGTATTTCAGTGTGTTGCAGTGTGTCGCAGTATATTTCAGTATGTAGCAGTGTATTTCAGTATTTTGCAGTATATTTCAATGTGTTGCAATGTATTTCAATATGTTACAGTGTATTTTAGTATGTTGCAGTATGTTGCAGTGTGTTGCAGTATATTTCAGTATGTAGCAGTGTATTTCAGTATGTTGCAGTAAATTTCAGTATGTTGAAGTGTATTTCAGTATTTTGCAGTGTATTTCAGTATATTGCAGTATATTTCAGTGTGTTACAGTATTTTGCAGTGTATTTCAGTGTGTTGCAGTGTATTTCAGTATGTTGCAGTTTTTTTAAATGTGTTACAGTATATTTTGGTATATTACCGTATATTTAGGTATGTTACAGTATATTTCAATGTGTTGCAGTGTATTTCAGTATGTTGTAGTATGTTGCAGTGTATTTCAGTATGTTACAGTGTATTTCACTATGTTGCAGTATGTTGCAGTATATTTTAGTATGTAGCACTGTATTTCAGTATGTTGCAGTATATTTCAATGTGTTGAAGTGTATTTCAGTATGTTGCAGTATATTTCAGTGAGTTGCAGTGTATTTCAGTGTGCTACAGCATATTTCAGTATGTTACAGTATATTGCAATGTGTCGCAGTATATTTCAGTATGTTGCAGTATTTTTCAATGTGTGACAGTATATTTCAGTAGTTTACCATATATTTCGGTACATTGCAGTATATTTCAATGTGTTGCAGTGTATTTCAATATGTTACAGTGTATTTTAGTATGTTGCAGTATATTTCAGTATGTTGCAGTATATTTTAGTATGTTGCAGTATGTTGCAGTGTGTTGCAGTATATTTCAGTATGTAGCAATGTATTTCAGTATGTTGCAGTATATTTCAGTATGTTACAGTGTATTTCAGTATGTTGCAGAATATTTTAGTATGTTGCAGTATGTTGCAGTGTGTCGCAGTATATTTCAGTATGTAGCAGTGTATTTCAGTATTTTGCAGTATATTTCAATGTGTTGCAGTGTATTTCAATATGTTACAGTGTATTTTAGTATGTTGCACAATGTTGCAGTGTGTTGCAGTATATTTCAGTATGTAGCAGTGTATTTCAGTATGTTGCAGTATATTTCAGTATGTTAAAGTGTATTTCAGTATTTTGCAGTGTATTTCAGTATGTTGCAGTATATTTTAGTATGTTGCAGTATGTTGCAGTGTATTGCAGCATATTTCAGTGTGTTACAGTATTTTGCAGTGTATTTCAGTGTGTTGCAGTGTATTTCAGTATGTTGCAGTATTTTCAAATGTGTTACAGTATATTTTGGTATATTACCGTATATTTAGGTATGTTACAGTATATTTCAATGTGTTGCAGTGTATTTCAATATGTTACAGTGCATTTCAGTATGTTGTAGTATTTGGCGGTGTATTTTAGTGTGTTGCAGTGTATTTCAGTATGTTGCAGTGTTTTTCAATGTGTTACAGTATATTTCAGTATATTAACGTATATTTAGGTATGTTGCAGTATATTTCAATGTGTTGCAGTGTATTTCAATATGTTGTAGTATGTTGCAGTGTATTCTAGTATGTTACAGTGTATTTCAGTATGGTGCAGTATGTTGCAGTATATTTCAGTATGTAGTAGTGTATTTCAGTATGTTGCAATATGTTTCAGTATGTTGTAGTGTTTTGCGGTGTATTTCAGTGTGTTTCAGTGTGTTGCAGTATACTTCAATTTGTTGCAGTGTATTTCAATATGTTCCAGTGTATTTCAGTATGTTGCAGTATGTTGCAGTATATTTCAATATGTTACAGTGTATTTCAGTATGTTGCGGGATATTTCAGTGAGTTGCAGTGTATTTCAGTGTGCTACAGCATATTTCAGTATGTTACAGTATATTGCATTGTTTCGCAGTATATTTCAGTATGTTGCTGTATATATCAATCTGTTGCAGTATATTTCAGTATGTTGCCGTATGTTTCAGTGTGTTGCAGTATACTTCAATTTGTTGCAGTGTATTTCAATATGTTCCAGTGCATGTCAGTATAATACAGTATGTTGCAGTGTGTTTCATTATGTTACAGTGTAGTTCAGTATGTTGCAGTATCTTGCAGTATCTTTCAGTATGTTGCAGTATTTTTCAATGTGTTACAGTTTATTTCAGTATCTTACCGTATATTTAGGTATGTTGCAGTATATTTCAATGTGTTGCAGTGTATTTCAATATGTTGTAGTATTTTGCAGTGTATTTCAGTATGTTACAGTGTATTTCAGTATGTTGCACTATGCTGCAGTATTTTTCAATATGTTACAGTGTATTTCAGTAGGGTGCAGTATATTTCAGTGAGTTGCAGTGTATTTCAGTGTGCTACAGCGTATTTCAGTATGTTACAGTATATTTCAGTATGTTGCAGTATTTTTCAATGTGTGACAGTATATTTCAGCAGTTCACCATATATTTCGGTACATTGCAGTATATTTCACTGTGTTGCAGTGTATTTCAATATGTTACAGTGTATTTTAGTATGTTGCAGTATGTTGCAGTGTGTTGCAGTATATTTCAGTATGTTACAGTGTATTTCAGTATTTTGCAGTGTATTTCAGTATGTTGCAGTATATTTTAGTATGTTGCAGTATGTTGCAGTGTGTTGCAGTATATTTCAGTATGTAGCAGTGTATTTCAGTAATTTGCATGCAGTATATTTCAATGTGTTGCAGTGTATTTCATTATGTTGCAGTGTATTTTAGTATGTTGCAGTATGTTGCAGTGTGTTGCAGTATATTTCAGTATGTAGCAGTGTATTTCAGTATGTTGCAGTATATTTCAGTATGTTACAGTGTATTTCAGTATTTTGCAGTGTATTTCAGTATGTTGCAGTATATTTTAGCATGTTGCGGTATGTTGCAGTGTGTTGCAGTATATTTCAGTATGTTATAGTGTATTTCAGTATTTTGCAGTGTATTTCAGTATGTTGCAGCATATTTTAGTATGTTGCAGTATGTTGCAGTATATTTCAGTGTGTTACAGTGTATTTCAGTATTTTGCAGTGTATTTCAGTATGTTGCAGTATATTTTAGTATGATGCAGTATGTTGCAGTGTGTTGCAGTGTATTTCAGTATGTTACAGTGTATTTCAGTATGTTGCAGGATGTTGCAGTATAATTCAGTATGTTACAGTGTATTTCAGTATATTGCAGTATATTTCAGTGTGTTACAGTATTTTGCAGTGTATTTCAGTGTGTTGCAGTGTATTTCAGTATGTTGCAGTTTTTTTAAATGTGTTACAGTATATTTTGGTATATTATCGTATATTTAGGTATGTTACAGTATATTTCAATGTGTTGCAGTGTATTTCAGTATGTTGTAGTATGTTGCAGTGTATTTCAGTATGTTACAGTGTATTTCACTATGTTGCAGTATGTTGCAGTATATTTTAGTATGTAGCACTGTATTTCAGTATGTTGCAGTATATTTCAATGTGTTGAAGTGTATTTCAGTATGTTGCAGTATATTTCAGTGAGTTGCAGTGTATTTCAGTGTGCTACAGCATATTTCAGTATGTTACAGTATATTGCAATGTGTCGCAGTATATTTCAGTATGTTGCAGTATTTTTCAATGTGTGACAGTATATTTCAGTAGTTTACCATATATTTCGGTACATTGCAGTATATTTCAATGTGTTGCAGTGTATTTCAATATGTTACAGTGTATTTTAGTATGTTGCAGTATATTTCAGTATGTTGCAGTATATTTTAGTATGTTGCAGTATGTTGCAGTGTGTTGCAGTATATTTCAGTATGTAGCAATGTATTTCAGTATGTTGCAGTATATTTCAGTATGTTACAGTGTATTTCAGTATGTTGCAGAATATTTTAGTATGTTGCAGTATGTTGCAGTGTGTCGCAGTATATTTCAGTATGTAGCAGTGTATTTCAGTATTTTGCAGTATATTTCAATGTGTTGCAGTGTATTTCAATATGTTACAGTGTATTTTAGTATGTTGCACAATGTTGCAGTGTGTTGCAGTATATTTCAGTATGTAGCAGTGTATTTCAGTATGTTGCAGTATATTTCAGTATGTTAAAGTGTATTTCAGTATTTTGCAGTGTATTTCAGTATGTTGCAGTATATTTTAGTATGTTGCAGTATGTTGCAGTGTATTGCAGCATATTTCAGTGTGTTACAGTATTTTGCAGTGTATTTCAGTGTGTTGCAGTGTATTT
The DNA here is from genome assembly GCA_964035545.1 of Bugula neritina. Taxonomy (NCBI): domain Eukaryota; kingdom Metazoa; phylum Bryozoa; class Gymnolaemata; order Cheilostomatida; family Bugulidae; genus Bugula; species Bugula neritina. Next base: position 98,103 of record CAXIUT010000230.1, on the reverse strand, counting down.
CAGTATGTTGCAGTATTTTCAAATGTGTTACAGTATATTTTGGTATATTACCGTATATTTAGGTATGTTACAGTATATTTCAATGTGTTGCAGTGTATTTCAATATGTTACAGTGCATTTCAGTATGTTGTAGTATTTGGCGGTGTATTTTAGTGTGTTGCAGTGTATTTCAGTATGTTGCAGTGTTTTTCAATGTGTTACAGTATATTTCAGTATATTAACGTATATTTAGGTATGTTGCAGTATATTTCAATGTGTTGCAGTGTATTTCAATATGTTGTAGTATGTTGCAGTGTATTCTAGTATGTTACAGTGTATTTCAGTATGGTGCAGTATGTTGCAGTATATTTCAGTATGTAGTAGTGTATTTCAGTATGTTGCAATATGTTTCAGTATGTTGTAGTGTTTTGCGGTGTATTTCAGTGTGTTTCAGTGTGTTGCAGTATACTTCAATTTGTTGCAGTGTATTTCAATATGTTCCAGTGTATTTCAGTATGTTGCAGTATGTTGCAGTATATTTCAATATGTTACAGTGTATTTCAGTATGTTGCGGGATATTTCAGTGAGTTGCAGTGTATTTCAGTGTGCTACAGCATATTTCAGTATGTTACAGTATATTGCATTGTTTCGCAGTATATTTCAGTATGTTGCTGTATATATCAATCTGTTGCAGTATATTTCAGTATGTTGCCGTATGTTTCAGTGTGTTGCAGTATACTTCAATTTGTTGCAGTGTATTTCAATATGTTCCAGTGCATGTCAGTATAATACAGTATGTTGCAGTGTGTTTCATTATGTTACAGTGTAGTTCAGTATGTTGCAGTATCTTGCAGTATCTTTCAGTATGTTGCAGTATTTTTCAATGTGTTACAGTTTATTTCAGTATCTTACCGTATATTTAGGTATGTTGCAGTATATTTCAATGTGTTGCAGTGTATTTCAATATGTTGTAGTATTTTGCAGTGTATTTCAGTATGTTACAGTGTATTTCAGTATGTTGCACTATGCTGCAGTATTTTTCAATATGTTATAGTGTATTTCAGTAGGGTGCAGTATATTTCAGTGAGTTGCAGTGTATTTCAGTGTGCTACAGCGTATTTCAGTATGTTACAGTATATTTCAGTATGTTGCAGTATTTTTCAATGTGTGACAGTATATTTCAGCAGTTCACCATATATTTCGGTACATTGCAGTATATTTCACTGTGTTGCAGTGTATTTCAATATGTTACAGTGTATTTTAGTATGTTGCAGTATGTTGCAGTGTGTTGCAGTATATTTCAGTATGTTACAGTGTATTTCAGTATTTTGCAGTGTATTTCAGTATGTTGCAGTATATTTTAGTATGTTGCAGTATGTTGCAGTGTGTTGCAGTATATTTCAGTATGTAGCAGTGTATTTCAGTAATTTGCATGCAGTATATTTCAATGTGTTGCAGTGTATTTCATTATGTTGCAGTGTATTTTAGTATGTTGCAGTATGTTGCAGTGTGTTGCAGTATATTTCAGTATGTAGCAGTGTATTTCAGTATGTTGCAGTATATTTCAGTATGTTACAGTGTATTTCAGTATTTTGCAGTGTATTTCAGTATGTTGCAGTATATTTTAGCATGTTGCGGTATGTTGCAGTGTGTTGCAGTATATTTCAGTATGTTATAGTGTATTTCAGTATTTTGCAGTGTATTTCAGTGTGTTGCAGCATATTTTAGTATGTTGCAGTATGTTGCAGTATATTTCAGTGTGTTACAGTGTATTTCAGTATTTTGCAGTGTATTTCAGTATGTTGCAGTATATTTTAGTATGTTGCAGTATGTTGCAGTGTGTTGCAGTGTATTTCAGTATGTTACAGTGTATTTCAGTATGTTGCAGGATGTTGCAGTATAATTCAGTATGTTACAGTGTATTTCAGTATGTTGCAGTATATTTCAGTGTGTTACAGTATATTCCAGTATTTTACAGTACATTTCCATATATTACACTATATTTCAGTGAGTTACAGTATGTTTCAGCGAGTTACAGTATATTTCAAGGTGTTGCAGTGTATTTCAATGTATTACAGCGTATTTCAGTATGTTGTAGTATGTTGCAGTGTATTTCAGTATTTTGTAGTATTTTTCAATGTGTTACAGTATATTTCAGTATATTACCGTATATTTAGGTATGTTGCAGTATATTTCAATGTATTGCAGTGTATTTCAATATGTTGTAGTATTTTGCAGTGTGTTTCAGTATGTTACAGTGTATTTCAGTATTTAGCAGTGTATTTCAGTATGTTGCAGTATATTTTAGTATGTTGCAGTATGTTGCAGTGTGTCGCAGTATATTTCAGTATGTAGCAGTGTATTTCAGTATTTTGCAGTATATTTCAATGTGTTGCAGTGTATTTCAATATGTTACAGTGTATTTTAGTATGTTGCAGTATGTTGCAGTGTGTTGCAGTATATTTCAGTATGTAGCAGTGTATTTCAGTATGTTGCAGTATATTTCAGTATGTTAAAGTGTATTTCAGTATTTTGCAGTGTATTTCAGTATGTTGCAGTATATTTTAGTATGTTGCGGTATGTTGCAGTGTATTGCAGTATATTTCAGTGTGTTACAGTATTTTGCAGTGTATTTCAGTGTGTTGCAGTGTGTCGCAGTATATTTCAGTATGTAGCAGTGTATTTCAGTATTTTGCAGTATATTTCAATGTGTTGCAATGTATTTCAATATGTTACAGTGTATTTTAGTATGTTGCAGTATGTTGCAGTGTGTTGCAGTATATTTCAGTATGTAGCAGTGTATTTCAGTATGTTGCAGTAAATTTCAGTATGTTGAAGTGTATTTCAGTATTTTGCAGTGTATTTCAGTATATTGCAGTATATTTCAGTGTGTTACAGTATTTTGCAGTGTATTTCAGTGTGTTGCAGTGTATTTCAGTATGTTGCAGTTTTTTTAAATGTGTTACAGTATATTTTGGTATATTACCGTATATTTAGGTATGTTACAGTATATTTCAATGTGTTGCAGTGTATTTCAGTATGTTGCAGTATGTTGCAGTGTGTTGCAGTATATTTCAGTATGTAGCAGTGTATTTCAGTATGTTGCAGTATATTTCAGTATGTTACAGTGTATTTCAGTATTTTGCAGTGTATTTCAGTATGTTGCAGTATATTTTAGCATGTTGCGGTATGTTGCAGTGTGTTGCAGTATATTTCAGTATGTTATAGTGTATTTCAGTATTTTGCAGTGTATTTCAGTATGTTGCAGCATATTTTAGTATGTTGCAGTATGTTGCAGTATATTTCAGTGTGTTACAGTGTATTTCAGTATTTTGCAGTGTATTTCAGTATGTTGCAGTATATTTTAGTATGATGCAGTATGTTGCAGTGTGTTGCAGTGTATTTCAGTATGTTACAGTGTATTTCAGTATGTTGCAGGATGTTGCAGTATAATTCAGTATGTTACAGTGTATTTCAGTATGTTGCAGTATATTTCAGTGTGTTACAGTATATTCCAGTATTTTACAGTACATTTCCATATATTACACTATATTTCAGTGAGTTACAGTATGTTTCAGCGAGTTACAGTATATTTCAAGGTGTTGCAGTGTATTTCAATGTATTACAGCGTATTTCAGTATGTTGTAGTATGTTGCAGTGTATTTCAGTATTTTGTAGTATTTTTCAATGTGTTACAGTATATTTCAGTATATTACCGTATATTTAGGTATGTTGCAGTATATTTCAATGTATTGCAGTGTATTTCAATATGTTGTAGTATTTTGCAGTGTGTTTCAGTATGTTACAGTGTATTTCAGTATTTAGCAGTGTATTTCAGTATGTTGCAGTATATTTTAGTATGTTGCAGTATGTTGCAGTGTGTCGCAGTATATTTCAGTATGTAGCAGTGTATTTCAGTATTTTGCAGTATATTTCAATGTGTTGCAGTGTATTTCAATATGTTACAGTGTATTTTAGTATGTTGCAGTATGTTGCAGTGTGTTGCAGTATATTTCAGTATGTAGCAGTGTATTTCAGTATGTTGCAGTATATTTCAGTATGTTAAAGTGTATTTCAGTATTTTGCAGTGTATTTCAGTATGTTGCAGTATATTTTAGTATGTTGCGGTATGTTGCAGTGTATTGCAGTATATTTCAGTGTGTTACAGTATTTTGCAGTGTATTTCAGTGTGTTGCAGTGTATTTCAGTATGTTGCAGTATGTTGCAGTGTATTTCAGTATGTTACAGTGTATTTCACTATGTTGCAGTATGTTGCAGTATATTTCAGTATGTAGCACTGTATTTCAGTATGTTGCAGTATATTTCAATGTGTTGAAGTGTATTTCAGTATGTTGCAGTATATTTCAGTGAGTTGCAGTGTATTTCAGTGTGCTACAGCATATGTCAGTATGTTACAGTATATTGCAATGTGTCGCAGTATATTTCAGTATGTTGCAGTATTTTTCAATGTGTGACAGTATATTTCAGTAGTTCACCATATATTTCGGTACATTGCAGTATATTTCAGTGTGTTACAGTGTTTTGCAGTGTATTTCAGTGTGTTGCAATGTATTTCAGTATGTTGCAGTATGTTGCAGTATATTTCAATATGTTACAGGGTATTTCAGTATGTTGCAGTATATTTCAGTGAGTTGCAGTGTATTTCAGTGTGCTACAGCATATTTCAGTATGTTACAGTATATTGCGATGTGTGTCAGTATATTTCTGTAGTTTACCATATATTTCGGCACATTGCAGTATATTTCAATGTGTTGCAGTGTATTTCAATATGTTACAGTGCATTTCAGTATATTGTAGTATTTTGCGGTGTATTTCAGTGTGTTGCAGTGTATTTCAGTATGTTGCAGTGTTTTTCAATGTGTTACAGTATATTTCTGTATATTACCGTATATTTAGGTATGTTGCAGTATATTTCAATGTGTTGCAGTGTCTTTCAATATGTTGTAGTATGTTGCAGTGTATTTCAGTATGTTACAGTGTATTTCAGTATGTTGCAGTATGTTGCAGTATATTTCAGTATGTAGCACTGTATTTCAGTATGTTGCAGTATATTTCAATATGTTACAGTGTATTTCAGTATGTTGCAGTATATTTCAGTGAGTTGCAGTGTGTTTCAGTGTGCTACAGCATATTTCAGTATGTTACAGTATATTGCAATGTGTCGCAGTATATTTCAGTATGTTGCAGTATTTTTCAATGTGTGACAGTATATTTCAGCAGTTCACCATATATTTCGGTACATTGCAGTATATTTCACTGTGTTGCAGTGTATTTCAATATGTTGTAGTATTTTGCAGTGTATTTCAGTATGTTACAGTGTATTTCAGTATGTTGCACTATGCTGCAGTATTTTTCAATATGTTATAGTGTATTTCAGTAGGGTGCAGTATATTTCAGTGAGTTGCAGTGTATTTCAGTGTGCTACAGCGTATTTCAGTATGTTACAGTATATTTCAGTATGTTGCAGTATTTTTCAATGTGTGACAGTATATTTCAGCAGTTCACCATATATTTCGGTACATTGCAGTATATTTCACTGTGTTGCAGTGTATTTCAATATGTTACAGTGTATTTTAGTATGTTGCAGTATGTTGCAGTGTGTTGCAGTATATTTCAGTATGTTACAGTGTATTTCAGTATTTTGCAGTGTATTTCAGTATGTTGCAGTATATTTTAGTATGTTGCAGTATGTTGCAGTGTGTTGCAGTATATTTCAGTATGTAGCAGTGTATTTCAGTAATTTGCATGCAGTATATTTCATATGTTGCAGTGTATTTCATTATGTTGCAGTGTATTTTAGTATGTTGCAGTATGTTGCAGTGTGTTGCAGTATATTTCAGTATGTAGCAGTGTATTTCAGTATGTTGCAGTATATTTCAGTATGTTACAGTGTATTTCAGTATTTTGCAGTGTATTTCAGTATGTTGCAGTATATTTTAGCATGTTGCGGTATGTTGCAGTGTGTTGCAGTATATTTCAGTATGTTATAGTGTATTTCAGTATTTTGCAGTGTATTTCAGTATGTTGCAGCATATTTTAGTATGTTGCAGTATGTTGCAGTATATTTCAGTGTGTTACAGTGTATTTCAGTATTTTGCAGTGTATTTCAGTATGTTGCAGTATATTTTAGTATGTTGCAGTATGTTGCAGTGTGTTGCAGTGTATTTCAGTATGTTACAGTGTATTTCAGTATGTTGCAGGATGTTGCAGTATAATTCAGTATGTTACAGTGTATTTCAGTATGTTGCAGTATATTTCAGTGTGTTACAGTATATTCCAGTATTTTACAGTACATTTCCATATATTACACTATATTTCAGTGAGTTACAGTATGTTTCAGCGAGTTACAGTATATTTCAAGGTGTTGCAGTGTATTTCAATGTATTACAGCGTATTTCAGTATGTTGTAGTATGTTGCAGTGTATTTCAGTATTTTGTAGTATTTTTCAATGTGTTACAGTATATTTCAGTATATTACCGTATATTTAGGTATGTTGCAGTATATTTCAATGTATTGCAGTGTATTTCAATATGTTGTAGTATTTTGCAGTGTGTTTCAGTATGTTACAGTGTATTTCAGTATTTAGCAGTGTATTTCAGTATGTTGCAGTATATTTTAGTATGTTGCAGTATGTTGCAGTGTGTCGCAGTATATTTCAGTATGTAGCAGTGTATTTCAGTATTTTGCAGTATATTTCAATGTGTTGCAGTGTATTTCAATATGTTACAGTGTATTTTAGTAAGTTGCAGTATGTTGCAGTGTGTTGCAGTATATTTCAGTATGTAGCAGTGTATTTCAGTATGTTGCAGTATATTTCAGTATGTTAAAGTGTATTTCAGTATTTTGCAGTGTATTTCAGTATGTTGCAGTATATTTTAGTATGTTGCGGTATGTTGCAGTGTATTGCAGTATATTTCAGTGTGTTACAGTATTTTGCAGTGTATTTCAGTGTGTTGCAGTGTGTCGCAGTATATTTCAGTATGTAGCAGTGTATTTCAGTATTTTGCAGTATATTTCAATGTGTTGCAATGTATTTCAATATGTTACAGTGTATTTTAGTATGTTGCAGTATGTTGCAGTGTGTTGCAGTATATTTCAGTATGTAGCAGTGTATTTCAGTATGTTGCAGTAAATTTCAGTATGTTGAAGTGTATTTCAGTATTTTGCAGTGTATTTCAGTATATTGCAGTATATTTCAGTGTGTTACAGTATTTTGCAGTGTATTTCAGTGTGTTGCAGTGTATTTCAGTATGTTGCAGTTTTTTTAAATGTGTTACAGTATATTTTGGTATATTACCGTATATTTAGGTATGTTACAGTATATTTCAATGTGTTGCAGTGTATTTCAGTATGTTGTAGTATGTTGCAGTGTATTTCAGTATGTTACAGTGTATTTCACTATGTTGCAGTATGTTGCAGTATATTTTAGTATGTAGCACTGTATTTCAGTATGTTGCAGTATATTTCAATGTGTTGAAGTGTATTTCAGTATGTTGCAGTATATTTCAGTGAGTTGCAGTGTATTTCAGTGTGCTACAGCATATTTCAGTATGTTACAGTATATTGCAATGTGTCGCAGTATATTTCAGTATGTTGCAGTATTTTTCAATGTGTGACAGTGTATTTCAGTAGTTTACCATATATTTCGGTACATTGCAGTATATTTCAATGTGTTGCAGTGTATTTCAATATGTTACAGTGTATTTTAGTATGTTGCAGTATATTTCAGTATGTTGCAGTATATTTTAGTATGTTCCAGTATGTTGCAGTGTGTTGCAGTATATTTCAGTATGTAGCAATGTATTTCAGTATGTTGCAGTATATTTCAGTATGTTACAGTGTATTTCAGTATGTTGCAGAATATTTTAGTATGTTGCAGTATGTTGCAGTGTGTCGCAGTATATTTCAGTATGTAGCAGTGTATTTCAGTATTTTGCAGTATATTTCAATGTGTTGCAGTGTATTTCAATATGTTACAGTGTATTTTAGTATGTTGCACAATGTTGCAGTGTGTTGCAGTATATTTCAGTATGTAGCAGTGTATTTCAGTATGTTGCAGTATATTTCAGTATGTTAAAGTGTATTTCAGTATTTTGCAGTGTATTTCAGTATGTTGCAGTATATTTTAGTATGTTGCAGTATGTTGCAGTGTATTGCAGCATATTTCAGTGTGTTACAGTATTTTGCAGTGTATTTCAGTGTGTTGCAGTGTATTTCAGTATGTTGCAGTATTTTCAAATGTGTTACAGTATATTTTGGTATATTACCGTATATTTAGGTATGTTACAGTATATTTCAATGTGTTGCAGTGTATTTCAATATGTTACAGTGCATTTCAGTATGTTGTAGTATTTGGCGGTGTATTTTAGTGTGTTGCAGTGTATTTCAGTATGTTGCAGTGTTTTTCAATGTGTTACAGTATATTTCAGTATATTAACGTATATTTAGGTATGTTGCAGTATATTTCAATGTGTTGCAGTGTATTTCAATATGTTGTAGTATGTTGCAGTGTATTCTAGTATGTTACAGTGTATTTCAGTATGGTGCAGTATGTTGCAGTATATTTCAGTATGTAGTAGTGTATTTCAGTATGTTGCAATATGTTTCAGTATGTTGTAGTGTTTTGCGGTGTATTTCAGTGTGTTTCAGTGTGTTGCAGTATACTTCAATTTGTTGCAGTGTATTTCAATATGTTCCAGTGTATTTCAGTATGTTGCAGTATGTTGCAGTATATTTCAATATGTTACAGTGTATTTCAGTATGTTGCGGGATATTTCAGTGAGTTGCAGTGTATTTCAGTGTGCTACAGCATATTTCAGTATGTTACAGTATATTGCATTGTTTCGCAGTATATTTCAGTATGTTGCTGTATATATCAATCTGTTGCAGTATATTTCAGTATGTTGCCGTATGTTTCAGTGTGTTGCAGTATACTTCAATTTGTTGCAGTGTATTTCAATATGTTCCAGTGCATGTCAGTATAATACAGTATGTTGCAGTGTGTTTCATTATGTTACAGTGTAGTTCAGTATGTTGCAGTATCTTGCAGTATCTTTCAGTATGTTGCAGTATTTTTCAATGTGTTACAGTTTATTTCAGTATCTTACCGTATATTTAGGTATGTTGCAGTATATTTCAATGTGTTGCAGTGTATTTCAATATGTTGTAGTATTTTGCAGTGTATTTCAGTATGTTACAGTGTATTTCAGTATGTTGCACTATGCTGCAGTATTTTTCAATATGTTACAGTGTATTTCAGTAGGGTGCAGTATATTTCAGTGAGTTGCAGTGTATTTCAGTGTGCTACAGCGTATTTCAGTATGTTACAGTATATTTCAGTATGTTGCAGTATTTTTCAATGTGTGACAGTATATTTCAGCAGTTCACCATATATTTCGGTACATTGCAGTATATTTCACTGTGTTGCAGTGTATTTCAATATGTTACAGTGTATTTTAGTATGTTGCAGTATGTTGCAGTGTGTTGCAGTATATTTCAGTATGTTACAGTGTATTTCAGTATTTTGCAGTGTATTTCAGTATGTTGCAGTATATTTTAGTATGTTGCAGTATGTTGCAGTGTGTTGCAGTATATTTCAGTATGTAGCAGTGTATTTCAGTAATTTGCATGCAGTATATTTCAATGTGTTGCAGTGTATTTCATTATGTTGCAGTGTATTTTAGTATGTTGCAGTATGTTGCAGTGTGTTGCAGTATATTTCAGTATGTAGCAGTGTATTTCAGTATGTTGCAGTATATTTCAGTATGTTACAGTGTATTTCAGTATTTTGCAGTGTATTTCAGTATGTTGCAGTATATTTTAGCATGTTGCGGTATGTTGCAGTGTGTTGCAGTATATTTCAGTATGTTATAGTGTATTTCAGTATTTTGCAGTGTATTTCAGTATGTTGCAGCATATTTTAGTATGTTGCAGTATGTTGCAGTATATTTCAGTGTGTTACAGTGTATTTCAGTATTTTGCAGTGTATTTCAGTATGTTGCAGTATATTTTAGTATGATGCAGTATGTTGCAGTGTGTTGCAGTGTATTTCAGTATGTTACAGTGTATTTCAGTATGTTGCAGGATGTTGCAGTATAATTCAGTATGTTACAGTGTATTTCAGTATGTTGCAGTATATTTCAGTGTGTTACAGTATATTCCAGTATTTTACAGTACATTTCCATATATTACACTATATTTCAGTGAGTTACAGTATGTTTCAGCGAGTTACAGTATATTTCAAGGTGTTGCAGTGTATTTCAATGTATTACAGCGTATTTCAGTATGTTGTAGTATGTTGCAGTGTATTTCAGTATTTTGTAGTATTTTTCAATGTGTTACAGTATATTTCAGTATATTACCGTATATTTAGGTATGTTGCAGTATATTTCAATGTATTGCAGTGTATTTCAATATGTTGTAGTATTTTGCAGTGTGTTTCAGTATGTTACAGTGTATTTCAGTATTTAGCAGTGTATTTCAGTATGTTGCAGTATATTTTAGTATGTTGCAGTATGTTGCAGTGTGTCGCAGTATATTTCAGTATGTAGCAGTGTATTTCAGTATTTTGCAGTATATTTCAATGTGTTGCAGTGTATTTCAATATGTTACAGTGTATTTTAGTATGTTGCAGTATGTTGCAGTGTATTGCAGTATATTTCAGTATGTAGCAGTGTATTTCAGTATGTTGCAGTATATTTCAGTATGTTAAAGTGTATTTCAGTATTTTGCAGTGTATTTCAGTATGTTGCAGTATATTTTAGTATGTTGCGGTATGTTGCAGTGTATTGCAGTATATTTCAGTGTGTTACAGTATTTTGCAGTGTATTTCAGTGTGTTGCAGTGTATTTCAGTATGTTGCAGTATGTTGCAGTGTATTTCAGTATGTTACAGTGTATTTCACTATGTTGCAGTATGTTGCAGTATATTTCAGTATGTAGCACTGTATTTCAGTATGTTGCAGTATATTTCAATGTGTTGAAGTGTATTTCAGTATGTTGCAGTATATTTCAGTGAGTTGCAGTGTATTTCAGTGTGCTACAGCATATGTCAGTATGTTACAGTATATTGCAATGTGTCGCAGTATATTTCAGTATGTTGCAGTATTTTTCAATGTGTGACAGTATATTTCAGTAGTTCACCATATATTTCGGTACATTGCAGTATATTTCAGTGTGTTACAGTGTTTTGCAGTGTATTTCAGTGTGTTGCAATGTATTTCAGTATGTTGCAGTATGTTGCAGTATATTTCAATATGTTACAGGGTATTTCAGTATGTTGCAGTATATTTCAGTGAGTTGCAGTGTATTTCAGTGTGCTACAGCATATTTCAGTATGTTACAGTATATTGCGATGTGTGTCAGTATATTTCTGTAGTTTACCATATATTTCGGCACATTGCAGTATATTTCAATGTGTTGCAGTGTATTTCAATATGTTACAGTGCATTTCAGTATATTGTAGTATTTTGCGGTGTATTTCAGTGTGTTGCAGTGTATTTCAGTATGTTGCAGTGTTTTTCAATGTGTTACAGTATATTTCTGTATATTACCGTATATTTAGGTATGTTGCAGTATATTTCAATGTGTTGCAGTGTCTTTCAATATGTTGTAGTATGTTGCAGTGTATTTCAGTATGTTACAGTGTATTTCAGTATGTTGCAGTATGTTGCAGTATATTTCAGTATGTAGCACTGTATTTCAGTATGTTGCAGTATATTTCAATATGTTACAGTGTATTTCAGTATGTTGCAGTATATTTCAGTGAGTTGCAGTGTGTTTCAGTGTGCTACAGCATATTTCAGTATGTTACAGTATATTGCAATGTGTCGCAGTATATTTCAGTATGTTGCAGTATTTTTCAATGTGTGACAGTATATTTCAGCAGTTCACCATATATTTCGGTACATTGCAGTATATTTCACTGTGTTGCAGTGTATTTCAATATGTTACAGTGTATTTTAGTATGTTGCAGTATGTTGCAGTGTGTTGCAGTATATTTCAGTATGTTACAGTGTATTTCAGTATTTTGCAGTGTATTTCAGTATGTTGCAGTATATTTTAGTATGTTGCAGTATGTTGCAGTGTGTTGCAGTATATTTCAGTATGTAGCAGTGTATTTCAGTATTTTGCATGCAGTATATTTCAATGTGTTGCAGTGTAGTTCATTATGTTACAGTGTATTTTAGTATGTTGCAGTATGTTGCAGTGTGTTGCAGTATATTTCAGTATGTAGCAGTGTATTTCAGTATGTTGCAGTATATTTCAGAATGTTACAGTGTATTTCAGTATTTTGCAGTGTATTTCAGTATGTTGCAGTATATTTTACCATGTTGCGGTATGTTGCAGTGTGTTGCAGTATATTTCAGTATGTTATAGTGTATTTCTGTATTTTGCAGTGTATTTCAGTATGTTGCAGCATATTTTAGTATGTTGCAGTATGTTGCAGTATATTTCAGTGTGTTACAGTGTATTTCAGTATTTTGCAGTGTATTTCAGTATGTTGCAGTATATTTCAGTATGTTGCAGTATTTTTCAATGTGTTACAGTTTATTTCAGTATCTTACCGTATATTTAGGTATGTTGCAGTATATTTCAATGTGTTGCAGTGTATTTCAATATGTTTTAGTATTTTGCAGTGTATTTCAGTATGTTACAGTGTATTTCAGTATGTTGCACTATGCTGCAGTATTTTTCAATATGTTACAGTGTATTTCAGTATGTTGCAGTATATTTCAGTGAGTTGCAGTGTATTTCAGTGTGCTACAGCGTATTTCAGTATGTTACAGTATATTTCAGTATGTTGCAGTATTTTTCAATGTGTGACAGTATATTTCAGCAGTTCACCATATATTTCGGTACATTGCAGTATATTTCACTGTGTTGCAGTGTATTTCAATATGTTACAGTGTATTTTAGTATGTTGCAGTATGTTGCAGTGTGTTGCAGTATATTTCAGTATGTTACAGTGTATTTCAGTATTTTGCAGTGTATTTCAGTATGTTGCAGTATATTTTAGTATGTTGCAGTATGTTGCAGTGTGTTGCAGTATATTTCAGTATGTAGCAGTGTATTTCAGTATTTTGCATGCAGTATATTTCAATGTGTTGCAGTGTATTTCATTATGTTGCAGTGTATTTTAGTATGTTGCAGTATGTTGCAGTGTGTTGCAGTATATTTCAGTATGTAGCAGTGTATTTCAGTATGTTGCAGTATATTTCAGTATGTTACAGTGTATTTCAGTATTTTGCAGTGTATTTCAGTATGTTGCAGTATATTTTAGCATGTTGCGGTATGTTGCAGTGTGTTGCAGTATATTTCAGTATGTTATAGTGTATTTCAGTATTTTGCAGTGTATTTCAGTATGTTGCAGCATATTTTAGTATGTTGCAGTATGTTGCAGTATATTTCAGTGTGTTACAGTGTATTTCAGTATTTTGCAGTGTATTTCAGTATGTTGCAGTATATTTTAGTATGTTGCAGTATGTTGCAGTGTGTTGCAGTGTATTTCAGTATGTTACAGTGTATTTCAGTATGTTGCAGGATGTTGCAGTATAATTCAGTATGTTACAGTGTATTTCAGTATGTTGCAGTATATTTCAGTGTGTTAAAGTATATTCCAGTATTTTACAGTACATTTCCATATATTACACTATATTTCAGTGAGTTACAGTATGTTTCAGCGAGTTACAGTATATTTCAAGGTGTTGCAGTGTATTTCAATGTATTACAGCGTATTTCAGTATGTTGTAGTATGTTGTAGTGTATTTCAGTATTTTGTAGTATTTTTCAATGTGTTACAGTATATTTCAGTATATTACCGTATATTTAGGTATGTTGCAGTATATTTCAATGTATTGCAGTGTATTTCAATATGTTGTAGTATTTTGCAGTGTGTTTCAGTATGTTACAGTGTATTTCAGTATTTAGCAGTGTATTTCAGTATGTTGCAGTATATTTTAGTATGTTGCAGTATGTTGCAGTGTGTCGCAGTATATTTCAGTATGTAGCAGTGTATTTCAGTATTTTGCAGTATATTTCAATGTGTTGCAGTGTATTTCAATATGTTACAGTGTATTTTAGTATGTTGCAGTATGTTGCAGTGTGTTGCAGTATATTTCAGTATGTAGCAGTGTATTTCAGTATGTTGCAGTATATTTCAGTATGTTAAAGTGTATTTCAGTATTTTGCAGTGTATTTCAGTATGTTGCAGTATATTTTAGTATGTTGCGGTATGTTGCAGTGTATTGCAGTATATTTCAGTGTGTTACAGTATTTTGCAGTGTATTTCAGTGTGTTGCAGTGTATTTCAGTATGTTGCAGTATGTTGCAGTGTATTTCAGTATGTTACAGTGTATTTCACTATGTTGCAGTATGTTGCAGTATATTTCAGTATGTAGCACTGTATTTCAGTATGTTGCAGTATATTTCAATGTGTTGAAGTGTATTTCAGTATGTTGCAGTATATTTCAGTGAGTTGCAGTGTATTTCAGTGTGCTACAGCATATGTCAGTATGTTACAGTATATTGCAATGTGTCGCAGTATATTTCAGTATGTTGCAGTATTTCTCAATGTGTGACAGTATATTTCAGTAGTTCACCATATATTTCGGTACATTGCAGTATATTTCAGTGTGTTACAGTGTTTTGCAGTGTATTTCAGTGTGTTGCAATGTATTTCAGTATGTTGCAGTATGTTGCAGTATATTTCAATATGTTACAGTGTATTTCAGTATGTTGCAGTATATTTCAGTGAGTTGCAGTGTATTTCAGTGTGCTACAGCATATTTCAGTATGTTACAGTATATTGCGATGTGTGTCAGTATATTTCTGTAGTTTACCATATATTTCGGCACATTGCAGTATATTTCAATGTGTTGCAGTGTATTTCAATATGTTACAGTGCATTTCAGTATGTTGTAGTATTTTGCGGTGTATTTCAGTGTGTTGCAGTGTATTTCAGTCTGTTGCAGTGTTTTTCAATGTGTTACAGTATATTTCTGTATATTACCGTATATTTAGGTATGTTGCAGTATATTTCAATGTGTTGCAGTGTCTTTCAATATGTTGTAGTATATTGCAGTATATTTCAGTGTGTTACAGTATTTTGCAGTGTATTTCAGTGTGTTGCAGTGTATTTCAGTATGTTGCAGTTTTTTTAAATGTGTTACAGTATATTTTGGTATATAACCGTATATTTAGGTATGTTACAGTATATTTCAATGTGTTGCAGTGTATTTCAGTATGTTGTAGTATGTTGCAGTGTATTTCAGTATGTTACAGTGTATTTCACTATGTTGCAGTATGTTGCAGTATATTTTAGTATGTAGCACTGTATTTCAGTATGTTGCAGTATATTTCAATGTGTTGAAGTGTATTTCAGTATGTTGCAGTATATTTCAGTGAGTTGCAGTGTATTTTAGTGTGCTACAGCATATTTCAGTATGTTACAGTATATTGCAATGTGTCGCAGTATATTTCAGTATGTTGCAGTATTTTTCAATGTGTGACAGTATATTTCAGTAGTTTACCATATATTTCGGTACATTGCAGTATATTTCAATGTGTTGCAGTGTATTTCAATATGTTACAGTGTATTTTAGTATGTTGCAGTATATTTCAGTATGTTGCAGTATATTTTAGTATGTTGCAGTATGTTGCAGTGTGTTGCAGTATATTTCAGTATGTAGCAATGTATTTCAGTATGTTGCAGTATATTTCAGTATGTTACAGTGTATTTCAGTATGTTGCAGAATATTTTAGTATGTTGCAGTATGTTGCAGTGTGTCGCAGTATATTTCAGTATGTAGCAGTGTATTTCAGTATTTTGCAGTATATTTCAATGTGTTGCAGTGTATTTCAATATGTTACAGTGTATTTTAGTATGTTGCACAATGTTGCAGTGTGTTGCAGTATATTTCAGTATGTAGCAGTGTATTTCAGTATGTTGCAGTATATTTCAGTATGTTAAAGTGTATTTCAGTATTTTGCAGTGTATTTCAGTATGTTGCAGTATATTTTAGTATGTTGCAGTATGTTGCAGTGTATTGCAGTATATTTCAGTGTGTTACAGTATTTTGCAGTGTATTTCAGTGTGTTGCAGTGTATTTCAGTATGTTGCAGTATTTTTAAATGTGTTACAGTATATTTTGGTATATTACCGTATATTTAGGTATGTTACAGTATATTTCAATGTGTTGCAGTGTATTTCAATATGTTACAGTGCATTTCAGTATGTTGTAGTATTTGGCGGTGTATTTTAGTGTGTTGCAGTGTATTTCAGTATGTTGCAGTGTTTTTCAATGTGTTACAGTATATTTCAGTATATTAACGTATATTTAGGTATGTTGCAGTATATTTCAATGTGTTGCAGTGTATTTCAATATGTTGTAGTATGTTGCAGTGTATTCTAGTATGTTACAGTGTATTTCAGTATGGTGCAGTATGTTGCAGTATATTTCAGTATGTAGTAGTGTATTTCAGTATGTTGCAATATGTTTCAGTATGTTGTAGTGTTTTGCGGTGTATTTCAGTGTGTTTCAGTGTGTTGCAGTATACTTCAATTTGTTGCAGTGTATTTCAATATGTTCCAGTGTATTTCAGTATGTTGCAGTATGTTGCAGTATATTTCAATATGTTACAGTGTATTTCAGGATGTTGCGGGATATTTCAGTGAGTTGCAGTGTATTTCAGTGTGCTACAGCATATTTCAGTATGTTACAGTATATTGCATTGTTTCGCAGTATATTTCAGTATGTTGCTGTATATATCAATCTGTTGCAGTATATTTCAGTATGTTGCCGTATGTTTCAGTGTGTTGCAGTATACTTCAATTTGTTGCAGTGTATTTCAATATGTTCCAGTGCATGTCAGTATAATACAGTATGTTGCAGTGTGTTTCATTATGTTACAGTGTAGTTCAGTATGTTGCAGTATCTTGCAGTATCTTTCAGTATGTTGCAGTATTTTTCAATGTGTTACAGTTTATTTCAGTATCTTACCGTATATTTAGGTATGTTGCAGTATATTTCAATGTGTTGCAGTGTATTTCAATATGTTGTAGTATTTTGCAGTGTATTTCAGTATGTTACAGTGTATTTCAGTATGTTGCACTATGCTGCAGTATTTTTCAATATGTTACAGTGTATTTCAGTATGTTGCAGTATATTTCAGTGAGTTGCAGTGTATTTCAGTGTGCTACAGCGTATTTCAGTATGTTACAGTATACTTCAGTATGTTGCAGTATTTTTCAATGTGTGACAGTATATTTCAGCAGTTCACCATATATTTCGGTACATTGCAGTATATTTCACTGTGTTGCAGTGTATTTCAATATGTTACAGTGTATTTTAGTGTGTTGCAGTATGTTGCAGTGTGTTGCAGTATATTTCAGTATGTTACAGTGTATTTCAGTATTTTGCAGTGTATTTCAGTATGTTGCAGTATATTTTAGTATGTTGCAGTATGTTGCAGTGTGTTGCAGTATATTTCAGTATGTAGCAGTGTATTTCAGTATTTTGCATGCAGTATATTTCAATGTGTTGCAGTGTATTTCATTATGTTGCAGTGTATTTTAGTATGTTGCAGTATGTTGCAGTGTGTTGCAGTATATTTCAGTATGTAGCAGTGTATTTCAGTATGTTGCAGTATATTTCAGTATGTTACAGTGTATTTCAGTATTTTGCGGTGTATTTCAGTATGTTGCAGTATATTTTAGCATGTTGCGGTATGTTGCAGTGTATTGCAGTATATTTCAGTATGTTATAGTGTATTTCAGTATTTTGCAGTGTATTTCAGTATGTTGCAGCATATTTTAGTATGTTGCAGTATGTTGCAGTATATTTCAGTGTGTTACAGTGTATTTCAGTATTTTGCAGTGTATTTCAGTATGTTGCAGTATATTTTAGTATGTTGCAGTATGTTGCAGTGTGTTGCAGTGTATTTCAGTATGTTACAGTGTATTTCAGTATGTTGCAGGATGTTGCAGTATAATTCAGTATGTTACAGTGTATTTCAGTATGTTGCAGTATATTTCAGTGTGTTACAGTATATTCCAGTATTTTACAGTACATTTCCATATATTACACTATATTTCAGTGAGTTACAGTATGTTTCAGCGAGTTACAGTATATTTCAAGGTGTTGCAGTGTATTTCAATGTATTACAGCGTATTTCAGTATGTTGTAGTATGTTGCAGTGTATTTCAGTATTTTGTAGTATTTTTCAATGTGTTACAGTATATTTCAGTATATTACCGTATATTTAGGTATGTTGCAGTATATTTCAATGTATTGCAGTGTATTTCAATATGTTGTAGTATTTTGCAGTGTGTTTCAGTATGTTACAGTGTATTTCAGTATTTAGCAGTGTATTTCAGTATGTTGCAGTATATTTTAGTATGTTGCAGTATGTTGCAGTGTGTCGCAGTATACTTCAGTATGTAGCAGTGTGTTTCAGTATTTTGCAGTATATTTCAATGTGTTGCAGTGTATTTCAATATGTTACAGTGTATTTTAGTATGTTGCAGTATGTTGCAGTGTGTTGCAGTATATTTCAGTATGTAGCAGTGTATTTCAGTATGTTGCAGTATATTTCAGTATGTTAAAGTGTATTTCAGTATTTTGCAGTGTATTTCAGTATGTTGCAGTATATTTTAGTATGTTGCGGTATGTTGCAGTGTATTGCAGTATATTTCAGTGTGTTACAGTATTTTGCAGTGTATTTCAGTGTGTTGCAGTGTATTTCAGTATGTTGCAGTATGTTGCAGTGTATTTCAGTATGTTACAGTGTATTTCACTATGTTGCAGTATGTTGCAGTATATTTCAGTATGTAGCACTGTATTTCAGTATGTTGCAGTATATTTCAATGTGTTGAAGTGTATTTCAGTATGTTGCAGTATATTTCAGTGAGTTGCAGTGTATTTCAGTGTGCTACAGCATATGTCAGTATGTTACAGTATATTGCAATGTGTCGCAGTATATTTCAGTATGTTGCAGTATTTTCAATGTGTGACAGTATATTTCAGTAGTTCACCATATATTTCGGTACATTGCAGTATATTTCAGTGTGTTACAGTGTTTTGCAGTGTATTTCAGTGTGTTGCAATGTATTTCAGTATGTTGCAGTATGTTGCAGTATATTTCAATATGTTACAGTGTATTTCAGTATGTTGCAGTATATTTCAGTGAGTTGCAGTGTATTTCAGTGTGCTACAGCATATTTCAGTATGTTACAGTATATTGCGATGTGTGTCAGTATATTTCTGTAGTTTACCATATATTTCGGCACATTGCAGTATATTTCAATGTGTTGCAGTGTATTTCAATATGTTACAGTGCATTTCAGTATGTTGTAGTATTTTGCGGTGTATTTCAGTGTGTTGCAGTGTATTTCAGTATGTTGCAGTGTTTTTCAATGTGTTACAGTATATTTCTGTATATTACCGTATATTTAGGTATGTTGCAGTATATTTCAATGTGTTGCAGTGTCTTTCAATATGTTGTAGTATGTTGCAGTGTATTTCAGTATGTTACAGTGTATTTCAGTATGTTGCAGTATGTTGCAGTATATTTCAGTATGTAGCACTGTATTTCAGTATGTTGCAGTATATTTCAATATGTTACAGTGTATTTCAGTATGTTGCAGTATATTTCAGTGAGTTGCAGTGTGTTTCAGTGTGCTACAGCATATTTCAGTATGTTACAGTATATTGCAATGTGTCGCAGTATATTTCAGTATGTTGCAGTATTTTTCAATGTGTGACAGTATATTTCAGCAGTTCACCATATATTTCGGTACATTGCAGTATATTTCACTGTGTTGCAGTGTATTTCAATATGTTACAGTGTATTTTAGTATGTTGCAGTATGTTGCAGTGTGTTGCAGTATATTTCGGTATGTTACAGTGTATTTCAGTATTTTGCAGTGTATTTCAGTATGTTGCAGTATATTTTAGTATGTTGCAGTATGTTGCAGTGTGTTGCAGTATATTTCAGTGAGTTGCAGTGTATTTCAGTGTGCTACAGCATATGTCAGTATGTTACAGTATATTGCAATGTGTCGCAGTATATTTCAGTATGTTGCAGTATTTTTCAATGTGTGACAGTATATTTCAGTAGTTCACCATATATTTCGGTACATTGCAGTATATTTCAGTGTGTTACAGTGTTTTGCAGTGTATTTCAGTGTGTTGCAATGTATTTCAGTATGTTGCAGTATGTTGCAGTATATTTCAATATGTTACAGTGTATTTCAGTATGTTGCAGTATATTTAGGTGAGTTGCAGTGTATTTCAGTGTGCTACAGCATATTTCAGTATGTTACAGTATATTGCGATGTGTGTCAGTATATTTCTGTAGTTTACCATATATTTCGGCACATTGCAGTATATTTCAATGTGTTGCAGTGTATTTCAATATGTTACAGTGCATTTCAGTATGTTGTAGTATTTTGCGGTGTATTTCAGTGTGTTGCAGTGTATTTCAGTATGTTGCAGTGTTTTTCAATGTGTTACAGTATATTTCTGTATATTACCGTATATTTAAGTATGTTGCAGTATATTTCAATGTGTTGCAGTGTCTTTCAATATGTTGTAGTATGTTGCAGTGTATTTCAGTATGTTACAGTGTATTTCAGTATGTTGCAGTATGTTGCAGTATATTTCAGTATGTAGCACTGTATTTCAGTATGTTGCAGTATATTTCAATATGTTACAGTGTATTTCAGTATGTTGCAGTATATTTCAGTGAGTTGCAGTGTGTTTCAGTGTGCTACAGCATATTTCAGTATGTTACAGTATATTGCAATGTGTCGCAGTATATTTCAGTATGTTGCAGTATTTTTCAATGTGTGACAGTATATTTCAGCAGTTCACCATATATTTCGGTACATTGCAGTATATTTCACTGTGTTGCAGTGTATTTCAATATGTTACAGTGTATTTTAGTATGTTGCAGTATGTTGCAGTGTGTTGCAGTATATTTCAGTATGTTACAGTGTATTTCAGTATTTTGCAGTGTATTTCAGTATGTTGCAGTATATTTTAGTATGTTGCAGTATGTTGCAGTGTGTTGCAGTATATTTCAGTATGTAGCAGTGTATTTCAGTATTTTGCATGCAGTATATTTCAATGTGTTGCAGTGTATTTCATTATGTTACAGTGTATTTTAGTATGTTGCAGTATGTTGCAGTGTGTTGCAGTATATTTCAGTATGTAGCAGTGTATTTCAGTATGTTGCAGTATATTTCAGAATGTTACAGTGTATTTCAGTATTTTGCAGTGTATTTCAGTATGTTGCAGTATATTTCAGTATGTTAAAGTGTATTTCAGTATTTTGCAGTGTATTTCAGTATGTTGCAGTATATTTTAGTATGTTGCAGTATGTTGCAGTGTATTGCAGTATATTTCAGTGTGTTACAGTATTTTGCAGTGTATTTCAGTGTGTTGCAGTGTATTTCAGTATGTTGCAGTATTTTTAAATGTGTTACAGTATATTTTGGTATATTACCGTATATTTAGGTATGTTACAGTATATTTCAATGTGTTGCAGTGTATTTCAATATGTTACAGTGCATTTCAGTATGTTGTAGTATTTGGCGGTGTATTTTAGTGTGTTGCAGTGTATTTCAGTATGTTGCAGTGTTTTTCAATGTGTTACAGTATATTTCAGTATATTAACGTATATTTAGGTATGTTGCAGTATATTTCAATGTGTTGCAGTGTATTTCAATATGTTGTAGTATGTTGCAGTGTATTCTAGTATGTTACAGTGTATTTCAGTATGGTGCAGTATGTTGCAGTATATTTCAGTATGTAGTAGTGTATTTCAGTATGTTGCAATATGTTTCAGTATGTTGTAGTGTTTTGCGGTGTATTTCAGTGTGTTTCAGTGTGTTGCAGTATACTTCAATTTGTTGCAGTGTATTTCAATATGTTCCAGTGTATTTCAGTATGTTGCAGTATGTTGCAGTATATTTCAATATGTTACAGTGTATTTCAGGATGTTGCGGGATATTTCAGTGAGTTGCAGTGTATTTCAGTGTGCTACAGCATATTTCAGTATGTTACAGTATATTGCATTGTTTCGCAGTATATTTCAGTATGTTGCTGTATATATCAATCTGTTGCAGTATATTTCAGTATGTTGCCGTATGTTTCAGTGTGTTGCAGTATACTTCAATTTGTTGCAGTGTATTTCAATATGTTCCAGTGCATGTCAGTATAATACAGTATGTTGCAGTGTGTTTCATTATGTTACAGTGTAGTTCAGTATGTTGCAGTATCTTGCAGTATCTTTCAGTATGTTGCAGTATTTTTCAATGTGTTACAGTTTATTTCAGTATCTTACCGTATATTTAGGTATGTTGCAGTATATTTCAATGTGTTGCAGTGTATTTCAATATGTTGTAGTATTTTGCAGTGTATTTCAGTATGTTACAGTGTATTTCAGTATGTTGCACTATGCTGCAGTATTTTTCAATATGTTACAGTGTATTTCAGTATGTTGCAGTATATTTCAGTGAGTTGCAGTGTATTTCAGTGTGCTACAGCGTATTTCAGTATGTTACAGTATACTTCAGTATGTTGCAGTATTTTTCAATGTGTGACAGTATATTTCAGCAGTTCACCATATATTTCGGTACATTGCAGTATATTTCACTGTGTTGCAGTGTATTTCAATATGTTACAGTGTATTTTAGTGTGTTGCAGTATGTTGCAGTGTGTTGCAGTATATTTCAGTATGTTACAGTGTATTTCAGTATTTTGCAGTGTATTTCAGTATGTTGCAGTATATTTTAGTATGTTGCAGTATGTTGCAGTGTGTTGCAGTATATTTCAGTATGTAGCAGTGTATTTCAGTATTTTGCATGCAGTATATTTCAATGTGTTGCAGTGTATTTCATTATGTTGCAGTGTATTTTAGTATGTTGCAGTATGTTGCAGTGTGTTGCAGTATATTTCAGTATGTAGCAGTGTATTTCAGTATGTTGCAGTATATTTCAGTATGTTACAGTGTATTTCAGTATTTTGCGGTGTATTTCAGTATGTTGCAGTATATTTTAGCATGTTGCGGTATGTTGCAGTGTATTGCAGTATATTTCAGTATGTTATAGTGTATTTCAGTATTTTGCAGTGTATTTCAGTATGTTGCAGCATATTTTAGTATGTTGCAGTATGTTGCAGTATATTTCAGTGTGTTACAGTGTATTTCAGTATTTTGCAGTGTATTTCAGTATGTTGCAGTATATTTTAGTATGTTGCAGTATGTTGCAGTGTGTTGCAGTGTATTTCAGTATGTTACAGTGTATTTCAGTATGTTGCAGGATGTTGCAGTATAATTCAGTATGTTACAGTGTATTTCAGTATGTTGCAGTATATTTCAGTGTGTTACAGTATATTCCAGTATTTTACAGTACATTTCCATATATTACACTATATTTCAGTGAGTTACAGTATGTTTCAGCGAGTTACAGTATATTTCAAGGTGTTGCAGTGTATTTCAATGTATTACAGCGTATTTCAGTATGTTGTAGTATGTTGCAGTGTATTTCAGTATTTTGTAGTATTTTTCAATGTGTTACAGTATATTTCAGTATATTACCGTATATTTAGGTATGTTGCAGTATATTTCAATGTATTGCAGTGTATTTCAATATGTTGTAGTATTTTGCAGTGTGTTTCAGTATGTTACAGTGTATTTCAGTATTTAGCAGTGTATTTCAGTATGTTGCAGTATATTTTAGTATGTTGCAGTATGTTGCAGTGTGTCGCAGTATACTTCAGTATGTAGCAGTGTGTTTCAGTATTTTGCAGTATATTTCAATGTGTTGCAGTGTATTTCAATATGTTACAGTGTATTTTAGTATGTTGCAGTATGTTGCAGTGTGTTGCAGTATATTTCAGTATGTAGCAGTGTATTTCAGTATGTTGCAGTATATTTCAGTATGTTAAAGTGTATTTCAGTATTTTGCAGTGTATTTCAGTATGTTGCAGTATATTTTAGTATGTTGCGGTATGTTGCAGTGTATTGCAGTATATTTCAGTGTGTTACAGTATTTTGCAGTGTATTTCAGTGTGTTGCAGTGTATTTCAGTATGTTGCAGTATGTTGCAGTGTATTTCAGTATGTTACAGTGTATTTCACTATGTTGCAGTATGTTGCAGTATATTTCAGTATGTAGCACTGTATTTCAGTATGTTGCAGTATATTTCAATGTGTTGAAGTGTATTTCAGTATGTTGCAGTATATTTCAGTGAGTTGCAGTGTATTTCAGTGTGCTACAGCATATGTCAGTATGTTACAGTATATTGCAATGTGTCGCAGTATATTTCAGTATGTTGCAGTATTTTCAATGTGTGACAGTATATTTCAGTAGTTCACCATATATTTCGGTACATTGCAGTATATTTCAGTGTGTTACAGTGTTTTGCAGTGTATTTCAGTGTGTTGCAATGTATTTCAGTATGTTGCAGTATGTTGCAGTATATTTCAATATGTTACAGTGTATTTCAGTATGTTGCAGTATATTTCAGTGAGTTGCAGTGTATTTCAGTGTGCTACAGCATATTTCAGTATGTTACAGTATATTGCGATGTGTGTCAGTATATTTCTGTAGTTTACCATATATTTCGGCACATTGCAGTATATTTCAATGTGTTGCAGTGTATTTCAATATGTTACAGTGCATTTCAGTATGTTGTAGTATTTTGCGGTGTATTTCAGTGTGTTGCAGTGTATTTCAGTATGTTGCAGTGTTTTTCAATGTGTTACAGTATATTTCTGTATATTACCGTATATTTAGGTATGTTGCAGTATATTTCAATGTGTTGCAGTGTCTTTCAATATGTTGTAGTATGTTGCAGTGTATTTCAGTATGTTACAGTGTATTTCAGTATGTTGCAGTATGTTGCAGTATATTTCAGTATGTAGCACTGTATTTCAGTATGTTGCAGTATATTTCAATATGTTACAGTGTATTTCAGTATGTTGCAGTATATTTCAGTGAGTTGCAGTGTGTTTCAGTGTGCTACAGCATATTTCAGTATGTTACAGTATATTGCAATGTGTCGCAGTATATTTCAGTATGTTGCAGTATTTTTCAATGTGTGACAGTATATTTCAGCAGTTCACCATATATTTCGGTACATTGCAGTATATTTCACTGTGTTGCAGTGTATTTCAATATGTTACAGTGTATTTTAGTATGTTGCAGTATGTTGCAGTGTGTTGCAGTATATTTCGGTATGTTACAGTGTATTTCAGTATTTTGCAGTGTATTTCAGTATGTTGCAGTATATTTTAGTATGTTGCAGTATGTTGCAGTGTGTTGCAGTATATTTCAGTGAGTTGCAGTGTATTTCAGTGTGCTACAGCATATGTCAGTATGTTACAGTATATTGCAATGTGTCGCAGTATATTTCAGTATGTTGCAGTATTTTTCAATGTGTGACAGTATATTTCAGTAGTTCACCATATATTTCGGTACATTGCAGTATATTTCAGTGTGTTACAGTGTTTTGCAGTGTATTTCAGTGTGTTGCAATGTATTTCAGTATGTTGCAGTATGTTGCAGTATATTTCAATATGTTACAGTGTATTTCAGTATGTTGCAGTATATTTAGGTGAGTTGCAGTGTATTTCAGTGTGCTACAGCATATTTCAGTATGTTACAGTATATTGCGATGTGTGTCAGTATATTTCTGTAGTTTACCATATATTTCGGCACATTGCAGTATATTTCAATGTGTTGCAGTGTATTTCAATATGTTACAGTGCATTTCAGTATGTTGTAGTATTTTGCGGTGTATTTCAGTGTGTTGCAGTGTATTTCAGTATGTTGCAGTGTTTTTCAATGTGTTACAGTATATTTCTGTATATTACCGTATATTTAAGTATGTTGCAGTATATTTCAATGTGTTGCAGTGTCTTTCAATATGTTGTAGTATGTTGCAGTGTATTTCAGTATGTTACAGTGTATTTCAGTATGTTGCAGTATGTTGCAGTATATTTCAGTATGTAGCACTGTATTTCAGTATGTTGCAGTATATTTCAATATGTTACAGTGTATTTCAGTATGTTGCAGTATATTTCAGTGAGTTGCAGTGTGTTTCAGTGTGCTACAGCATATTTCAGTATGTTACAGTATATTGCAATGTGTCGCAGTATATTTCAGTATGTTGCAGTATTTTTCAATGTGTGACAGTATATTTCAGCAGTTCACCATATATTTCGGTACATTGCAGTATATTTCACTGTGTTGCAGTGTATTTCAATATGTTACAGTGTATTTTAGTATGTTGCAGTATGTTGCAGTGTGTTGCAGTATATTTCAGTATGTTACAGTGTATTTCAGTATTTTGCAGTGTATTTCAGTATGTTGCAGTATATTTTAGTATGTTGCAGTATGTTGCAGTGTGTTGCAGTATATTTCAGTATGTAGCAGTGTATTTCAGTATTTTGCATGCAGTATATTTCAATGTGTTGCAGTGTATTTCATTATGTTACAGTGTATTTTAGTATGTTGCAGTATGTTGCAGTGTGTTGCAGTATATTTCAGTATGTAGCAGTGTATTTCAGTATGTTGCAGTATATTTCAGAATGTTACAGTGTATTTCAGTATTTTGCAGTGTATTTCAGTATGTTGCAGTATATTTTACCATGTTGCGGTATGTTGCAGTGTGTTGCAGTATATTTCAGTATGTTATAGTGTATTTCTGTATTTTGCAGTGTATTTCAGTATGTTGCAGCATATTTTAGTATGTTGCAGTATGTTGCAGTATATTTCAGTGTGTTACAGTGTATTTCAGTATTTTGCAGTGTATTTCAGTATGTTGCAGTATATTTTAGTATGTTGCAGTATGTTGCAGTGTGTTGCAGTGTATTTCAGTATGTTACAGTGTATTTCAGTATGTTGCAGGATGTTGCAGTATAATTCAGTATGTTACAGTGTATTTCAGTATGTTGCAGTATATTTCAGTATGTTACAGTATATTCCAGTATTTTACAGTACATTTCCGTACATTACACTATATTTCAGTGAGTTACAGTATGTTTCAGCGCGTTACAGTGTATTTCAATGTGTTGCAGTGTATTTCAATGTATTACAGCGTATTTCAGTATGTTGTAGTATGTTGTAGTGTATTTCAGTATTTTGTAGTATTTTTCAATGTGTTACAGTATATTTCAGTATATTACCGTATATTTAGGTATGTTGCAGTATATTTCAATGTATTGCAGTGTATTTCAATATGTTGTAGTATTTTGCAGTGTATTTCAGTATGTTACGGTGTATTTCAGTATTTAGCAGTGTATTTCAATATGTTGCAGTATATTTTAGTATGTTGCAGTATGTTGCAGTGTGTCGCAGTATATTTCAGTATGTAGCAGTGTATTTCAGTATTTTGCAGTATATTTCAATGTGTTGCAATGTATTTCAATATGTTACAGTGTATTTTAGTATGTTGCAGTATGTTGCAGTGTGTTGCAGTATATTTCAGTATGTAGCAGTGTATTTCAGTATGTTGCAGTAAATTTCAGTATGTTGAAGTGTATTTCAGTATTTTGCAGTGTATTTCAGTATATTGCAGTATATTTCAGTGTGTTACAGTATTTTGCAGTGTATTTCAGTGTGTTGCAGTGTATTTCAGTATGTTGCAGTTTTTTTTAATGTGTTACAGTATATTTTGGTATATTACCGTATATTTAGGTATGTTACAGTATATTTCAATGTGTTGCAGTGTATTTCAGTATGTTGTAGTATGTTGCAGTGTATTTCAGTATGTTACAGTGTATTTCACTATGTTGCAGTATGTTGCAGTATATTTTAGTATGTAGCACTGTATTTCAGTATGTTGCAGTATATTTCAATGTGTTGAAGTGTATTTCAGTATGTTGCAGTATATTTCAGTGAGTTGCAGTGTATTTCAGTGTGCTACAGCATATTTCAGTATGTTACAGTATATTGCAATGTGTCGCAGTATATTTCAGTATGTTGCAGTATTTTTCAATGTGTGACAGTATATTTCAGTAGTTTACCATATATTTCGGTACATTGCAGTATATTTCAATGTGTTGCAGTGTATTTCAATATGTTACAGTGTATTTTAGTATGTTGCAGTATATTTCAGTATGTTGCAGTATATTTTAGTATGTTGCAGTATGTTGCAGTGTGTTGCAGTATATTTCAGTATGTAGCAATGTATTTCAGTATGTTGCAGTATATTTCAGTATGTTACAGTGTATTTCAGTATGTTGCAGAATATTTTAGTATGTTGCAGTATGTTGCAGTGTGTCGCAGTATATTTCAGTATGTAGCAGTGTATTTCAGTATTTTGCAGTATATTTCAATGTGTTGCAGTGTATTTCAATATGTTACAGTGTATTTTAGTATGTTGCACAATGTTGCAGTGTGTTGCAGTATATTTCAGTATGTAGCAGTGTATTTCAGTATGTTGCAGTATATTTCAGTATGTTAAAGTGTATTTCAGTATTTTGCAGTGTATTTCAGTATGTTGCAGTATATTTTAGTATGTTGCAGTATGTTGCAGTGTATTGCAGCATATTTCAGTGTGTTACAGTATTTTGCAGTGTATTTCAGTGTGTTGCAGTGTATTTCAGTATGTTGCAGTATTTTCAAATGTGTTACAGTATATTTTGGTATATTACCGTATATTTAGGTATGTTACAGTATATTTCAATGTGTTGCAGTGTATTTCAATATGTTACAGTGCATTTCAGTATGTTGTAGTATTTGGCGGTGTATTTTAGTGTGTTGCAGTGTATTTCAGTATGTTGCAGTGTTTTTCAATGTGTTACAGTATATTTCAGTATATTAACGTATATTTAGGTATGTTGCAGTATATTTCAATGTGTTGCAGTGTATTTCAATATGTTGTAGTATGTTGCAGTGTATTCTAGTATGTTACAGTGTATTTCAGTATGGTGCAGTATGTTGCAGTATATTTCAGTATGTAGTAGTGTATTTCAGTATGTTGCAATATGTTTCAGTATGTTGTAGTGTTTTGCGGTGTATTTCAGTGTGTTTCAGTGTGTTGCAGTATACTTCAATTTGTTGCAGTGTATTTCAATATGTTCCAGTGTATTTCAGTATGTTGCAGTATGTTGCAGTATATTTCAATATGTTACAGTGTATTTCAGTATGTTGCGGGATATTTCAGTGAGTTGCAGTGTATTTCAGTGTGCTACAGCATATTTCAGTATGTTACAGTATATTGCATTGTTTCGCAGTATATTTCAGTATGTTGCTGTATATATCAATCTGTTGCAGTATATTTCAGTATGTTGCCGTATGTTTCAGTGTGTTGCAGTATACTTCAATTTGTTGCAGTGTATTTCAATATGTTCCAGTGCATGTCAGTATAATACAGTATGTTGCAGTGTGTTTCATTATGTTACAGTGTAGTTCAGTATGTTGCAGTATCTTGCAGTATCTTTCAGTATGTTGCAGTATTTTTCAATGTGTTACAGTTTATTTCAGTATCTTACCGTATATTTAGGAATGTTGCAGTATATTTCAATGTGTTGCAGTGTATTTCAATATGTTGTAGTATTTTGCAGTGTATTTCAGTATGTTACAGTGTATTTCAGTATGTTGCACTATGCTGCAGTATTTTTCAATATGTTATAGTGTATTTCAGTAGGGTGCAGTATATTTCAGTGAGTTGCAGTGTATTTCAGTGTGCTACAGCGTATTTCAGTATGTTACAGTATATTTCAGTATGTTGCAGTATTTTTCAATGTGTGACAGTATATTTCAGCAGTTCACCATATATTTCGGTACATTGCAGTATATTTCACTGTGTTGCAGTGTATTTCAATATGTTACAGTGTATTTTAGTATGTTGCAGTATGTTGCAGTGTGTTGCAGTATATTTCAGTATGTTACAGTGTATTTCAGTATTTTGCAGTGTATTTCAGTATGTTGCAGTATATTTTAGTATGTTGCAGTATGTTGCAGTGTGTTGCAGTATATTTCAGTATGTAGCAGTGTATTTCAGTAATTTGCATGCAGTATATTTCAATGTGTTGCAGTGTATTTCATTATTTTGCAGTGTATTTTAGTATGTTGCAGTATGTTGCAGTGTGTTGCAGTATATTTCAGTATGTAGCAGTGTATTTCAGTATGTTGCAGTATATTTCAGTATGTTACAGTGTATTTCAGTATTTTGCAGTGTATTTCAGTATGTTGCAGTATATTTTAGCATGTTGCGGTATGTTGCAGTGTGTTGCAGTATATTTCAGTATGTTATAGTGTATTTCAGTATTTTGCAGTGTATTTCAGTATGTTGCAGCATATTTTAGTATGTTGCAGTATGTTGCAGTATATTTCAGTGTGTTACAGTGTATTTCAGTATTTTGCAGTGTATTTCAGTATGTTGCAGTATATTTTAGTATGTTGCAGTATGTTGCAGTGTGTTGCAGTGTATTTCAGTATGTTACAGTGTATTTCAGTATGTTGCAGGATGTTGCAGTATAATTCAGTATGTTACAGTGTATTTCAGTATGTTGCAGTATATTTCAGTGTGTTACAGTATATTCCAGTATTTTACAGTGCATTTCCATATATTACACTATATTTCAGTGAGTTACAGTATGTTTCAGCGAGTTACAGTATATTTCAAGGTGTTGCAGTGTATTTCAATGTATTACAGCGTATTTCAGTATGTTGTAGTATGTTGCAGTGTATTTCAGTATTTTGTAGTATTTTTCAATGTGTTACAGTATATTTCAGTATATTACCGTATATTTAGGTATGTTGCAGTATATTTCAATGTATTGCAGTGTATTTCAATATGTTGTAGTATTTTGCAGTGTGTTTCAGTATGTTACAGTGTATTTCAGTATTTAGCAGTGTATTTCAGTATGTTGCAGTATATTTTAGTATGTTGCAGTATGTTGCAGTGTGTCGCAGTATATTTCAGTATGTAGCAGTGTATTTCAGTATTTTGCAGTATATTTCAATGTGTTGCAGTGTATTTCAATATGTTACAGTGTATTTTAGTATGTTGCAGTATGTTGCAGTGTGTTGCAGTATATTTCAGTATGTAGCAGTGTATTTCAGTATGTTGCAGTATATTTCAGTATGTTAAAGTGTATTTCAGTATTTTGCAGTGTATTTCAGTATGTTGCAGTATATTTTAGTATGTTGCGGTATGTTGCAGTGTATTGCAGTATATTTCAGTGTGTTACAGTATTTTGCAGTGTATTTCAGTGTGTTGCAGTGTGTCGCAGTATATTTCAGTATGTAGCAGTGTATTTCAGTATTTTGCAGTATATTTCAATGTGTTGCAATGTATTTCAATATGTTACAGTGTATTTTAGTATGTTGCAGTATGTTGCAGTGTGTTGCAGTATATTTCAGTATGTAGCAGTGTATTTCAGTATGTTGCAGTAAATTTCAGTATGTTGAAGTGTATTTCAGTATTTTGCAGTGTATTTCAGTATATTGCAGTATATTTCAGTGTGTTACAGTATTTTGCAGTGTATTTCAGTGTGTTGCAGTGTATTTCAGTATGTTGCAGTTTTTTTAAATGTGTTACAGTATATTTTGGTATATTACCGTATATTTAGGTATGTTACAGTATATTTCAATGTGTTGCAGTGTATTTCAGTATGTTGTAGTATGTTGCAGTGTATTTCAGTATGTTACAGTGTATTTCACTATGTTGCAGTATGTTGCAGTATATTTTAGTATGTAGCACTGTATTTCAGTATGTTGCAGTATATTTCAATGTGTTGAAGTGTATTTCAGTATGTTGCAGTATATTTCAGTGAGTTGCAGTGTATTTCAGTGTGCTACAGCATATTTCAGTATGTTACAGTATATTGCAATGTGTCGCAGTATATTTCAGTATGTTGCAGTATTTTTCAATGTGTGACAGTATATTTCAGTAGTTTACCATATATTTCGGTACATTGCAGTATATTTCAATGTGTTGCAGTGTATTTCAATATGTTACAGTGTATTTTAGTATGTTGCAGTATATTTCAGTATGTTGCAGTATATTTTAGTATGTTGCAGTATGTTGCAGTGTGTTGCAGTATATTTCAGTATGTAGCAATGTATTTCAGTATGTTGCAGTATATTTCAGTATGTTACAGTGTATTTCAGTATGTTGCAGAATATTTTAGTATGTTGCAGTATGTTGCAGTGTGTCGCAGTATATTTCAGTATGTAGCAGTGTATTTCAGTATTTTGCAGTATATTTCAATGTGTTGCAGTGTATTTCAATATGTTACAGTGTATTTTAGTATGTTGCACAATGTTGCAGTGTGTTGCAGTATATTTCAGTATGTAGCAGTGTATTTCAGTATGTTGCAGTATATTTCAGTATGTTAAAGTGTATTTCAGTATTTTGCAGTGTATTTCAGTATGTTGCAGTATATTTTAGTATGTTGCAGTATGTTGCAGTGTATTGCAGCATATTTCAGTGTGTTACAGTATTTTGCAGTGTATTTCAGTGTGTTGCAGTGTATTTCAGTATGTTGCAGTATTTTCAAATGTGTTACAGTATATTTTGGTATATTACCGTATATTTAGGTATGTTACAGTATATTTCAATGTGTTGCAGTGTATTTCAATATGTTACAGTGCATTTCAGTATGTTGTAGTATTTGGCGGTGTATTTTAGTGTGTTGCAGTGTATTTCAGTATGTTGCAGTGTTTTTCAATGTGTTACAGTATATTTCAGTATATTAACGTATATTTAGGTATGTTGCAGTATATTTCAATGTGTTGCAGTGTATTTCAATATGTTGTAGTATGTTGCAGTGTATTCTAGTATGTTACAGTGTATTTCAGTATGGTGCAGTATGTTGCAGTATATTTCAGTATGTAGTAGTGTATTTCAGTATGTTGCAATATGTTTCAGTATGTTGTAGTGTTTTGCGGTGTATTTCAGTGTGTTTCAGTGTGTTGCAGTATACTTCAATTTGTTGCAGTGTATTTCAATATGTTCCAGTGTATTTCAGTATGTTGCAGTATGTTGCAGTATATTTCAATATGTTACAGTGTATTTCAGTATGTTGCGGGATATTTCAGTGAGTTGCAGTGTATTTCAGTGTGCTACAGCATATTTCAGTATGTTACAGTATATTGCATTGTTTCGCAGTATATTTCAGTATGTTGCTGTATATATCAATCTGTTGCAGTATATTTCAGTATGTTGCCGTATGTTTCAGTGTGTTGCAGTATACTTCAATTTGTTGCAGTGTATTTCAATATGTTCCAGTGCATGTCAGTATAATACAGTATGTTGCAGTGTGTTTCATTATGTTACAGTGTAGTTCAGTATGTTGCAGTATCTTGCAGTATCTTTCAGTATGTTGCAGTATTTTTCAATGTGTTACAGTTTATTTCAGTATCTTACCGTATATTTAGGTATGTTGCAGTATATTTCAATGTGTTGCAGTGTATTTCAATATGTTGTAGTATTTTGCAGTGTATTTCAGTATGTTACAGTGTATTTCAGTATGTTGCACTATGCTGCAGTATTTTTCAATATGTTACAGTGTATTTCAGTAGGGTGCAGTATATTTCAGTGAGTTGCAGTGTATTTCAGTGTGCTACAGCGTATTTCAGTATGTTACAGTATATTTCAGTATGTTGCAGTATTTTTCAATGTGTGACAGTATATTTCAGCAGTTCACCATATATTTCGGTACATTGCAGTATATTTCACTGTGTTGCAGTGTATTTCAATATGTTACAGTGTATTTTAGTATGTTGCAGTATGTTGCAGTGTGTTGCAGTATATTTCAGTATGTTACAGTGTATTTCAGTATTTTGCAGTGTATTTCAGTATGTTGCAGTATATTTTAGTATGTTGCAGTATGTTGCAGTGTGTTGCAGTAAATTTCAGTATGTAGCAGTGTATTTCAGTAATTTGCATGCAGTATATTTCAATGTGTTGCAGTGTATTTCATTATGTTGCAGTGTATTTTAGTATGTTGCAGTATGTTGCAGTGTGTTGCAGTATATTTCAGTATGTAGCAGTGTATTTCAGTATGTTGCAGTATATTTCAGTATGTTACAGTGTATTTCAGTATTTTGCAGTGTATTTCAGTATGTTGCAGTATATTTTAGCATGTTGCGGTATGTTGCAGTGTGTTGCAGTATATTTCAGTATGTTATAGTGTATTTCAGTATTTTGCAGTGTATTTCAGTATGTTGCAGCATATTTTAGTATGTTGCAGTATGTTGCAGTATATTTCAGTGTGTTACAGTGTATTTCAGTATTTTGCAGTGTATTTCAGTATGTTACAGTATATTTTAGTATGATGCAGTATGTTGCAGTGTGTTGCAGTGTATTTCAGTATGTTACAGTGTATTTCAGTATGTTGCAGGATGTTGCAGTATAATTCAGTATGTTACAGTGTATTTCAGTATGTTGCAGTATATTTCAGTGTGTTACAGTATATTCCAGTATTTTACAGTACATTTCCATATATTACACTATATTTCAGTGAGTTACAGTATGTTTCAGCGAGTTACAGTATATTTCAAGGTGTTGCAGTGTATTTCAATGTATTACAGCGTATTTCAGTATGTTGTAGTATGTTGCAGTGTATTTCAGTATTTTGTAGTATTTTTCAATGTGTTACAGTATATTTCAGTATATTACCGTATATTTAGGTATGTTGCAGTATATTTCAATGTATTGCAGTGTATTTCAATATGTTGTAGTATTTTGCAGTGTGTTTCAGTATGTTACAGTGTATTTCAGTATTTAGCAGTGTATTTCAGTATGTTGCAGTATATTTTAGTATGTTGCAGTATGTTGCAGTGTGTCGCAGTATATTTCAGTATGTAGCAGTGTATTTCAGTATTTTGCAGTATATTTCAATGTGTTGCAGTGTATTTCAATATGTTACAGTGTATTTTAGTATGTTGCAGTATGTTGCAGTGTGTTGCAGTATATTTCAGTATGTAGCAGTGTATTTCAGTATGTTGCAGTATATTTCAGTATGTTAAAGTGTATTTCAGTATTTTGCAGTGTATTTCAGTATGTTGCAGTATATTTTAGTATGTTGCGGTATGTTGCAGTGTATTGCAGTATATTTCAGTGTGTTACAGTATTTTGCAGTGTATTTCAGTGTGTTGCAGTGTATTTCAGTATGTTGCAGTATGTTGCAGTGTATTTCAGTATGTTACAGTGTATTTCACTATGTTGCAGTATGTTGCAGTATATTTCAATGTGTTGAAGTGTATTTCAGTATGTTGCAGTATATTTCAGTGAGTTGCAGTGTATTTCAGTGTGCTACAGCATATGTCAGTATGTTACAGTATATTGCAATGTGTCGCAGTATATTTCAGTATGTTGCAGTATTTTTCAATGTGTGACAGTATATTTCAGTAGTTCACCATATATTTCGGTACATTGCAGTATATTTCAGTGTGTTACAGTGTTTTGCAGTGTATTTCAGTGTGTTGCAATGTATTTCAGTATGTTGCAGTATGTTGCAGTA
Organism: Bugula neritina; assembly: GCA_964035545.1. Classification (NCBI taxonomy): domain Eukaryota; kingdom Metazoa; phylum Bryozoa; class Gymnolaemata; order Cheilostomatida; family Bugulidae; genus Bugula; species Bugula neritina. The sequence continues at coordinate 62,617 of CAXIUT010000230.1, read as the reverse complement.
TATTTCAATATGTTACAGGGTATTTCAGTATGTTGCAGTATATTTCAGTGAGTTGCAGTGTATTTCAGTGTGCTACAGCATATTTCAGTATGTTACAGTATATTGCGATGTGTGTCAGTATATTTCTGTAGTTTACCATATATTTCGGCACATTGCAGTATATTTCAATGTGTTGCAGTGTATTTCAATATGTTACAGTGCATTTCAGTATATTGTAGTATTTTGCGGTGTATTTCAGTGTGTTGCAGTGTATTTCAGTATGTTGCAGTGTTTTTCAATGTGTTACAGTATATTTCTGTATATTACCGTATATTTAGGTATGTTGCAGTATATTTCAATGTGTTGCAGTGTCTTTCAATATGTTGTAGTATGTTGCAGTGTATTTCAGTATGTTACAGTGTATTTCAGTATGTTGCAGTATGTTGCAGTATATTTCAGTATGTAGCACTGTATTTCAGTATGTTGCAGTATATTTCAATATGTTACAGTGTATTTCAGTATGTTGCAGTATATTTCAGTGAGTTGCAGTGTGTTTCAGTGTGCTACAGCATATTTCAGTATGTTACAGTATATTGCAATGTGTCGCAGTATATTTCAGTATGTTGCAGTATTTTTCAATGTGTGACAGTATATTTCAGCAGTTCACCATATATTTCGGTACATTGCAGTATATTTCACTGTGTTGCAGTGTATTTCAATATGTTACAGTGTATTTTAGTATGTTGCAGTATGTTGCAGTGTGTTGCAGTATATTTCAGTATGTTACAGTGTATTTCAGTATTTTGCAGTGTATTTCAGTATGTTGCAGTATATTTTAGTATGTTGCAGTATGTTGCAGTGTGTTGCAGTATATTTCAGTATGTAGCAGTGTATTTCAGTATTTTGCATGCAGTATATTTCAATGTGTTGCAGTGTAGTTCATTATGTTACAGTGTATTTTAGTATGTTGCAGTATGTTGCAGTGTGTTGCAGTATATTTCAGTATGTAGCAGTGTATTTCAGTATGTTGCAGTATATTTCAGAATGTTACAGTGTATTTCAGTATTTTGCAGTGTATTTCAGTATGTTGCAGTATATTTTACCATGTTGCGGTATGTTGCAGTGTGTTGCAGTATATTTCAGTATGTTATAGTGTATTTCTGTATTTTGCAGTGTATTTCAGTATGTTGCAGCATATTTTAGTATGTTGCAGTATGTTGCAGTATATTTCAGTGTGTTACAGTGTATTTCAGTATTTTGCAGTGTATTTCAGTATGTTGCAGTATATTCTAGTATGTTGCAGTATGTTGCAGTGTGTTGCAGTGTATTTCAGTATGTTACAGTGTATTTCAGTATGTTGCAGGATGTTGCAGTATAATTCAGTATGTTACAGTGTATTTCAGTATGTTGCAGTATATTTCAGTATGTTACAGTATATTCCAGTATTTTACAGTACATTTCCGTATATTACTTTATATTTCAGTGAGTTACAGTATGTTTCAGCGCGTTACAGTATATTTCAATGTGTTGCAGTGTATTTCAATGTATTACAGCGTATTTCAGTATGTTGTAGTATGTTGCAGTGTATTTCAGTATTTTGTAGTATTTTTCAATGTGTTACAGTATATTTCAGTATATTACCGTATATTTAGGTATGTTGCAGTATATTTCAATGTATTGCAGTGTATTTCAATAAGTTGTAGTATTTTGCAGTGTATTTCAGTATGTTACAGTGTATTTCAGTATTTTGCAGTGTATTTCAGTATGTTGCAGTATATTTTAGTATGTTGCAGTATGTTGCAGTGTGTTGCAGTATATTTCAGTATGTAGCAATGTATTTCAGTATGTTGCAGTATATTTCAGTATGTTACAGTGTATTTCAGTATTTTGCAGTGTATTTCAGTATGTTGCAGTATATTTTAGTATGTTGCAGTATGTTGCAGTGTGTCGCAGTATATTTCAGTATGTAGCAGTGTATTTCAGTATTTTGCAGTATATTTCAATGTGTTGCAGTGTATTTCAATATGTTACAGTGTATTTTAGTATGTTGCAGTATGTTGCAGTATGTTGCAGTATATTTCAGTATGTAGCAGTGTATTTCAGTATGTTGCAGTATATTTCAGTATGTTAAAGTGTATTTCAGTATTTTGCAGTGTATTTCAGTATGTTGCAGTATATTTTAGTATGTTGCAGTATGTTGCAGTGTATTGCAGTATATTTCAGTGTGTTACAGTATTTTGCAGTGTATTTCAGTGTGTTGCAGTGTATTTCAGTATGTTGCAGTATTTTTAAATGTGTTACAGTATATTTTGGTATATTACCGTATATTTAGGTATGTTACAGTATATTTCAATGTGTTGCAGTGTATTTCAATATGTTACAGTGCATTTCAGTATGTTGTAGTATTTGGCGGTGTATTTTAGTGTGTTGCAGTGTATTTCAGTATGTTGCAGTGTTTTTCAATGTGTTTCAGTATATTTCTGTATATTAACGTATATTTAGGTATGTTGCAGTATATTTCAATGTGTTGCAGTGTATTTCAATATGTTGTAGTATGTTGCAGTGTATTTTAGTATGTTACAGTGTATTTCAGTATGGTGCAGTATGTTGCAGTATATTTCAGTATGTAGTAGTGTATTTCAGTATGTTGCAATATGTTTCAGTATGTTGTAGTGTTTTGCGGTGTATTTCAGTGTGTTTCAGTGTGTTGCAGTATACTTCAATTTGTTGCAGTGTATTTCAATATGTTCCAGTGTATTTCAGTATGTTGCAGTATGTTGCAGTATATTTCAATATGTTACAGTGTATTTCAGTATGTTGCGGTATATTTCAGTGAGTTGCAGTGTATTTCAGTGTGCTACAGCATATTTCAGTATGTTACAGTATATTGCATTGTTTCGCAGTATATTTCAGTATGTTGCTGTATATATCAATCTGTTGCAGTATATTTCAGTATGTTGCCGTATGTTTCAGTGTGTTGCAGTATACTTCAATTTGTTGCAGTGTATTTCAATATGTTCCAGTGCATGTCAGTATAATACAGTATGTTGCAGTGTGTTTCATTATGTTACAGTGTAGTTCAGTATGTTGCAGTATCTTGCAGTATCTTTCGGTATGTTGCAGTATTTTTCAATGTGTTACAGTTTATTTCAGTATCTTACCGTATATTTAGGTATGTTGCAGTATATTTCAATATGTTACAGTGTATTTTAGTATGTTGCAGTATGTTGCAGTGTGTTGCAGTATATTTCAGTATGTAGCAGTGTATTTCAGTATGTTGCAGTATATTTCAGTATGTTAAAGTGTATTTCAGTATTTTGCAGTGTATTTCAGTATATTGCAGTATATTTTAGTATGTTGCAGTATGTTGCAGTGTATTGCAGTATATTTCAGTGTGTTACAGTATTTTGCAGTGTATTTCAGTGTGTTGCAGTGTATTTCAGTATGTTGCAGTTTTTTTAAGTGTGTTACAGTATATTTTGGTATATTACCGTATATTTAGGTATGTTACAGTATATTTCAATGTGTTGCAGTGTATTTCAATTTGTTGTAGTATGTTGCAGCGTATTTCAGTATGTTACAGTGTATTTCACTATGTTGCAGTATGTTGCAGTATATTTCAGTATGTAGCACTGTATTTCAGTATGTTGCAGTATATTTCAATGTGTTGAAGTGTATTTCAGTATGTTGCAGTATATTTCAGTGAGTTGCAGTGTATTTCAGTGTGCTACAGCATATTTCAGTATGTTACAGTATATTGCATTGTTTCGCAGTATATTTCAGTATGTTGCTGTATATATCAATCTGTTGCAGTATATTTCAGTATGTTGCCGTATGTTTCAGTGTGTTGCAGTATACTTCAATTTGTTGCAGTGTATTTCAATATGTTCCAGTGCATGTCAGTATAATACAGTATGTTGCAGTGTGTTTCATTATGTTACAGTGTAGTTCAGTATGTTGCAGTATCTTGCAGTATCTTTCAGTATGTTGCAGTATTTTTCAATGTGTTACAGTTTATTTCAGTATCTTACCGTATATTTAGGTATGTTGCAGTATATTTCAATGTGTTGCAGTGTATTTCAATATGTTGTAGTATTTTGCAGTGTATTTCAGTATGTTACAGTGTATTTCAGTATGTTGCACTATGCTGCAGTATTTTTCAATATGTTACAGTGTATTTCAGTAGGGTGCAGTATATTTCAGTGAGTTGCAGTGTATTTCAGTGTGCTACAGCGTATTTCAGTATGTTACAGTATATTTCAGTATGTTGCAGTATTTTTCAATGTGTGACAGTATATTTCAGCAGTTCACCATATATTTCGGTACATTGCAGTATATTTCACTGTGTTGCAGTGTATTTCAATATGTTACAGTGTATTTTAGTATGTTGCAGTATGTTGCAGTGTGTTGCAGTATATTTCAGTATGTTACAGTGTATTTCAGTATTTTGCAGTGTATTTCAGTATGTTGCAGTATATTTTAGTATGTTGCAGTATGTTGCAGTGTGTTGCAGTAAATTTCAGTATGTAGCAGTGTATTTCAGTAATTTGCATGCAGTATATTTCAATGTGTTGCAGTGTATTTCATTATGTTGCAGTGTATTTTAGTATGTTGCAGTATGTTGCAGTGTGTTGCAGTATATTTCAGTATGTAGCAGTGTATTTCAGTATGTTGCAGTATATTTCAGTATGTTACAGTGTATTTCAGTATTTTGCAGTGTATTTCAGTATGTTGCAGTATATTTTAGCATGTTGCGGTATGTTGCAGTGTGTTGCAGTATATTTCAGTATGTTATAGTGTATTTCAGTATTTTGCAGTGTATTTCAGTATGTTGCAGCATATTTTAGTATGTTGCAGTATGTTGCAGTATATTTCAGTGTGTTACAGTGTATTTCAGTATTTTGCAGTGTATTTCAGTATGTTACAGTATATTTTAGTATGATGCAGTATGTTGCAGTGTGTTGCAGTGTATTTCAGTATGTTACAGTGTATTTCAGTATGTTGCAGGATGTTGCAGTATAATTCAGTATGTTACAGTGTATTTCAGTATGTTGCAGTATATTTCAGTGTGTTACAGTATATTCCAGTATTTTACAGTACATTTCCATATATTACACTATATTTCAGTGAGTTACAGTATGTTTCAGCGAGTTACAGTATATTTCAAGGTGTTGCAGTGTATTTCAATGTATTACAGCGTATTTCAGTATGTTGTAGTATGTTGCAGTGTATTTCAGTATTTTGTAGTATTTTTCAATGTGTTACAGTATATTTCAGTATATTACCGTATATTTAGGTATGTTGCAGTATATTTCAATGTATTGCAGTGTATTTCAATATGTTGTAGTATTTTGCAGTGTGTTTCAGTATGTTACAGTGTATTTCAGTATTTAGCAGTGTATTTCAGTATGTTGCAGTATATTTTAGTATGTTGCAGTATGTTGCAGTGTGTCGCAGTATATTTCAGTATGTAGCAGTGTATTTCAGTATTTTGCAGTATATTTCAATGTGTTGCAGTGTATTTCAATATGTTACAGTGTATTTTAGTATGTTGCAGTATGTTGCAGTGTGTTGCAGTATATTTCAGTATGTAGCAGTGTATTTCAGTATGTTGCAGTATATTTCAGTATGTTAAAGTGTATTTCAGTATTTTGCAGTGTATTTCAGTATGTTGCAGTATATTTTAGTATGTTGCGGTATGTTGCAGTGTATTGCAGTATATTTCAGTGTGTTACAGTATTTTGCAGTGTATTTCAGTGTGTTGCAGTGTATTTCAGTATGTTGCAGTATGTTGCAGTGTATTTCAGTATGTTACAGTGTATTTCACTATGTTGCAGTATGTTGCAGTATATTTCAGTATGTAGCACTGTATTTCAGTATGTTGCAGTATATTTCAATGTGTTGAAGTGTATTTCAGTATGTTGCAGTATATTTCAGTGAGTTGCAGTGTATTTCAGTGTGCTACAGCATATGTCAGTATGTTACAGTATATTGCAATGTGTCGCAGTATATTTCAGTATGTTGCAGTATTTTTCAATGTGTGACAGTATATTTCAGTAGTTCACCATATATTTCGGTACATTGCAGTATATTTCAGTGTGTTACAGTGTTTTGCAGTGTATTTCAGTGTGTTGCAATGTATTTCAGTATGTTGCAGTATGTTGCAGTATATTTCAATATGTTACAGGGTATTTCAGTATGTTGCAGTATATTTCAGTGAGTTGCAGTGTATTTCAGTGTGCTACAGCATATTTCAGTATGTTACAGTATATTGCGATGTGTGTCAGTATATTTCTGTAGTTTACCATATATTTCGGCACATTGCAGTATATTTCAATGTGTTGCAGTGTATTTCAATATGTTACAGTGCATTTCAGTATATTGTAGTATTTTGCGGTGTATTTCAGTGTGTTGCAGTGTATTTCAGTATGTTGCAGTGTTTTTCAATGTGTTACAGTATATTTCTGTATATTACCGTATATTTAGGTATGTTGCAGTATATTTCAATGTGTTGCAGTGTCTTTCAATATGTTGTAGTATGTTGCAGTGTATTTCAGTATGTTACAGTGTATTTCAGTATGTTGCAGTATGTTGCAGTATATTTCAGTATGTAGCACTGTATTTCAGTATGTTGCAGTATATTTCAATATGTTACAGTGTATTTCAGTATGTTGCAGTATATTTCAGTGAGTTGCAGTGTGTTTCAGTGTGCTACAGCATATTTCAGTATGTTACAGTATATTGCAATGTGTCGCAGTATATTTCAGTATGTTGCAGTATTTTTCAATGTGTGACAGTATATTTCAGCAGTTCACCATATATTTCGGTACATTGCAGTATATTTCACTGTGTTGCAGTGTATTTCAATATGTTACAGTGTATTTTAGTATGTTGCAGTATGTTGCAGTGTGTTGCAGTATATTTCAGTATGTTACAGTGTATTTCAGTATTTTGCAGTGTATTTCAGTATGTTGCAGTATATTTTAGTATGTTGCAGTATGTTGCAGTGTGTTGCAGTATATTTCAGTATGTAGCAGTGTATTTCAGTATTTTGCATGCAGTATATTTCAATGTGTTGCAGTGTAGTTCATTATGTTACAGTGTATTTTAGTATGTTGCAGTATGTTGCAGTGTGTTGCAGTATATTTCAGTATGTAGCAGTGTATTTCAGTATGTTGCAGTATATTTCAGAATGTTACAGTGTATTTCAGTATTTTGCAGTGTATTTCAGTATGTTGCAGTATATTTTACCATGTTGCGGTATGTTGCAGTGTGTTGCAGTATATTTCAGTATGTTATAGTGTATTTCTGTATTTTGCAGTGTATTTCAGTATGTTGCAGCATATTTTAGTATGTTGCAGTATGTTGCAGTATATTTCAGTGTGTTACAGTGTATTTCAGTATTTTGCAGTGTATTTCAGTATGTTGCAGTATATTTTAGTATGTTGCAGTATGTTGCAGTGTGTTGCAGTGTATTTCAGTATGTTACAGTGTATTTCAGTATGTTGCAGGATGTTGCAGTATAATTCAGTATGTTACAGTGTATTTCAGTATGTTGCAGTATATTTCAGTATGTTACAGTATATTCCAGTATTTTACAGTACATTTCCGTATATTACTTTATATTTCAGTGAGTTACAGTATGTTTCAGCGCGTTACAGTATATTTCAATGTGTTGCAGTGTATTTCAATGTATTACAGCGTATTTCAGTATGTTGTAGTATGTTGCAGTGTATTTCAGTATTTTGTAGTATTTTTCAATGTGTTACAGTATATTTCAGTATATTACCGTATATTTAGGTATGTTGCAGTATATTTCAATGTATTGCAGTGTATTTCAATAAGTTGTAGTATTTTGCAGTGTATTTCAGTATGTTACAGTGTATTTCAGTATTTTGCAGTGTATTTCAGTATGTTGCAGTATATTTTAGTATGTTGCAGTATGTTGCAGTGTGTTGCAGTATATTTCAGTATGTAGCAATGTATTTCAGTATGTTGCAGTATATTTCAGTATGTTACAGTGTATTTCAGTATTTTGCAGTGTATTTCAGTATGTTGCAGTATATTTTAGTATGTTGCAGTATGTTGCAGTGTGTCGCAGTATATTTCAGTATGTAGCAGTGTATTTCAGTATTTTGCAGTATATTTCAATGTGTTGCAGTGTATTTCAATATGTTACAGTGTATTTTAGTATGTTGCAGTATGTTGCAGTATGTTGCAGTATATTTCAGTATGTAGCAGTGTATTTCAGTATGTTGCAGTATATTTCAGTATGTTAAAGTGTATTTCAGTATTTTGCAGTGTATTTCAGTATGTTGCAGTATATTTTAGTATGTTGCAGTATGTTGCAGTGTATTGCAGTATATTTCAGTGTGTTACAGTATTTTGCAGTGTATTTCAGTGTGTTGCAGTGTATTTCAGTATGTTGCAGTATTTTTAAATGTGTTACAGTATATTTTGGTATATTACCGTATATTTAGGTATGTTACAGTATATTTCAATGTGTTGCAGTGTATTTCAATATGTTACAGTGCATTTCAGTATGTTGTAGTATTTGGCGGTGTATTTTAGTGTGTTGCAGTGTATTTCAGTATGTTGCAGTGTTTTTCAATGTGTTTCAGTATATTTCTGTATATTAACGTATATTTAGGTATGTTGCAGTATATTTCAATGTGTTGCAGTGTATTTCAATATGTTGTAGTATGTTGCAGTGTATTTTAGTATGTTACAGTGTATTTCAGTATGGTGCAGTATGTTGCAGTATATTTCAGTATGTAGTAGTGTATTTCAGTATGTTGCAATATGTTTCAGTATGTTGTAGTGTTTTGCGGTGTATTTCAGTGTGTTTCAGTGTGTTGCAGTATACTTCAATTTGTTGCAGTGTATTTCAATATGTTCCAGTGTATTTCAGTATGTTGCAGTATGTTGCAGTATATTTCAATATGTTACAGTGTATTTCAGTATGTTGCGGTATATTTCAGTGAGTTGCAGTGTATTTCAGTGTGCTACAGCATATTTCAGTATGTTACAGTATATTGCATTGTTTCGCAGTATATTTCAGTATGTTGCTGTATATATCAATCTGTTGCAGTATATTTCAGTATGTTGCCGTATGTTTCAGTGTGTTGCAGTATACTTCAATTTGTTGCAGTGTATTTCAATATGTTCCAGTGCATGTCAGTATAATACAGTATGTTGCAGTGTGTTTCATTATGTTACAGTGTAGTTCAGTATGTTGCAGTATCTTGCAGTATCTTTCGGTATGTTGCAGTATTTTTCAATGTGTTACAGTTTATTTCAGTATCTTACCGTATATTTAGGTATGTTGCAGTATATTTCAATATGTTACAGTGTATTTTAGTATGTTGCAGTATGTTGCAGTGTGTTGCAGTATATTTCAGTATGTAGCAGTGTATTTCAGTATGTTGCAGTATATTTCAGTATGTTAAAGTGTATTTCAGTATTTTGCAGTGTATTTCAGTATATTGCAGTATATTTTAGTATGTTGCAGTATGTTGCAGTGTATTGCAGTATATTTCAGTGTGTTACAGTATTTTGCAGTGTATTTCAGTGTGTTGCAGTGTATTTCAGTATGTTGCAGTTTTTTTAAGTGTGTTACAGTATATTTTGGTATATTACCGTATATTTAGGTATGTTACAGTATATTTCAATGTGTTGCAGTGTATTTCAATTTGTTGTAGTATGTTGCAGCGTATTTCAGTATGTTACAGTGTATTTCACTATGTTGCAGTATGTTGCAGTATATTTCAGTATGTAGCACTGTATTTCAGTATGTTGCAGTATATTTCAATGTGTTGAAGTGTATTTCAGTATGTTGCAGTATATTTCAGTGAGTTGCAGTGTATTTCAGTGTGCTACAGCATATTTCAGTATGTTACAGTATATTGCAATGTGTCGCAGTATATTTCAGTATGTTGCAGTATTTTTCAATGTGTGACAGTATATTTCAGTAGTTTACCATATATTTCGGTACATTGCAGTATATTTCAATGTGTTGCAGTGTATTTCAATATGTTACAGTGTATTTTAGTATGTTGCAGTATATTTCAGTATGTTGCAGTATATTTTAGTATGTTGCAGTATGTTGCAGTGTGTTGCAGTATATTTCAGTATGTAGCAATGTATTTCAGTATGTTGCAGTATATTTCAGTATGTTACAGTGTATTTCAGTATTTTGCAGTGTATTTCAGTATGTTGCAGTATATTTTAGTATGTTGCAGTATGTTGCAGTGTGTCGCAGTATATTTCAGTATGTAGCAGTGTATTTCAGTATTTTGCAGTATATTTCAATGTGTTGCAGTGTATTTCAATATGTTACAGTGTATTTTAGTATGTTGCAGTATGTTGCAGTGTGTTGCAGTATATTTCAGTATGTAGCAGTGTATTTCAGTATGTTGCAGTATATTTCAGTATGTTAAAGTGTATTTCAGTATTTTGCAGTGTATTTCAGTATGTTGCAGTATATTTTAGTATGTTGCAGTATGTCGCAGTGTGTTGCAGTATATTTCAGTATGTAGCAGTATATTTCAGTATTTTGCAGTATATTTCAGTATGTTGCAGTATATTTTAGTATGTTGCAGTATGTTGCAGTGTGTTGCAGTATATTTCAGTATGTAGCAGTGTATTTCAGTATTTTGCAGTATATTTCAATGCGTTGCAGTGTATTCCAATATGTTGCAGCGTATTTTAGTATGTTGCAGTATGTTGCTGTGTGTTGCAGTATATTTCAGTATGTAGCAGTGTATTTCAGTATGTTGCAGTATATTTCAGTATGTTACAGTGTATTTCAGTATTTTGCACTGTATTTCAGTATGTTGCAGTATATTTTAGTATGTTGCAGTATGTTGCAGTGTGTTGCAGTATATTTCAGTGTGTTACAGTGTTTTGCAGTGTATTTCAGTGTGTTGCAATGTATTTCAGTATGTTGCAGTATGTTGCAGTATATTTCAATATGTTACATTGTATTTCAGTATATTGCAGTATATCTCAGTGAGTTGCAGTGTATTTCAGTGTGCTACAGCATATTTCAGTATGTTACAGTATATTGCGATGTGTGTCAGTATATTTCAGTAGTTTACCATATATTTCGGTACATTGCAGTATATTTCAGTGTGTTGCAGTGTATTTCAGTATGTTGCAGTGTTTTTCAATGTTTTACAGTATATTTCAGTATATTACCGTATATTTAGGTATGTTGCAGTATGTTTCAATGTGTTGCAGTGTATTTCAATATGTTGTAGTATGTTGCAGTGTATTTTAGTATGTTACAGTGTATTTCAGCATGGTGCAGTATGTTGCAGTATATTTCAGTATGTAGTAGTGTATTTCAGTATGTTGCAATATGTTTCAGTATGTTGTAGTGTTTTGCGGTGTATTTCAGTGTGTTTCAGTGTGTTGCAGTATACTTCAATTTGTTGCAGTGTATTTCAATATGTTCCAGTGTATGTCAGTATAATACAGTATGTTGCAGTGTGTTTCATTATGTTACAGTGTAGTTCAGTATGTTGCAGTATCTTGCAGTATCTTTCAGTATGTTGCAGTATTTTTCAATGTGTTACAGTTTATTTCAGTATCTTACCGTATATTTAGGTATGTTGCAGTATATTTCAATGTGTTGCAGTGTATTTCAATATGTTGTAGTATTTTGCAGTGTATTTCAGTATTTTGCCGTGTATTTCAGTATGTTGCAGTATGTTTTGGTATGTTGCAGTATGTTGCAGTGTGTTGCAGTGTATTTCAGTATGTTACAGTGTATTTCAGTATGTTGCAGGATGTTGCAGTATAATTCAGTATGTTACAGTGTATTTCAGTATGTTGCAGTATATTTCAGTGTGTTACAGTATATTCCAGTATTTTACAGTACATTTCCGTATATTACACTATATTTCAATGAGTTACAGTATGTTTCAGCGAGTTACAGTATATTTCAATGTGTTGCAGTGTATTTCAATGTATTACAGTATATTTTGGTATATTACCGTATATTTAGGTATGTTGCAGTATATTTCAATGTGTTGCAGTGTCTTTTAATATGTTGTAGTATGTTGCAGTTTATTTCAGTATGTTACAGTGTATTTCAGTGTATTGCAGTTTGTTGCAGTATATTTCAGTATGTAGCACTGTATTTCAGTATGTTGCAGTATATTTCAATATGTTACAGTGTATTTCAGTATGTTGCAGTATATTTCAGTGAGTTGCAGTGTATTTCAGTGTGCTACAGCATATTTCAGTATGTTACAGTATATTGCAATGTGTCGCAGTATATTTCAGTATGTTGCAGTATTTTTCAATGTGTGACAGTATATTTCAGTAGTTTACCATATATTTCGGTACATTGCAGTATATTTCAATGTGTTGCAGTATATTTTAGTATGTTGCAGTATGTTGCAGTGTGTCGCAGTATATTTCAGTATGTAGCAGTGTATTTCAGTATTTTGCAGTATATTTCAATGTGTTGCAATGTATTTCAATATGTTACAGTGTATTTTAGTATGTTGCAGTATGTTGCAGTGTGTTGCAGTATATTTCAGTATGTAGCAGTGTATTTCAGTATGTTGCAGTATATTTCAGTATGTTAAAGTGTATTTCAGTATTTTGCAGTGTATTTCAGCATATTGCAGTATATTTTAGTATGTTGCAGTATGTAGCAGTGTATTGCAGTATATTTCAGTGTGTTACAGTATTTTGCAGTGTATTTCAGTGTGTTGCAGTGTATTTCAGTATGTTGCAGTTTTTTTAAATGTGTTACAGTATATTTTGGTATATTACCGTATATTTAGGTATGTTACAGTATATTTCACTGTGTTGCAGTGTATTTCAATATGTTGTAGTATGTTGCAGCGTATTTCAGTATGTTACAGTGTATTTCACTATGTTGCAGTATGTTGCAGTATATTTCAGTATGTAGCACTGTATTTCAGTATGTTGCAGTATATTTCAATGTGTGACAGTATATTTCAGTAGTTTACCATATATTTCGGTACATTGCAGTATATTTCAATGTGTTGCAGTGTATTTCAATATGTTACAGTGTATTTTAGTATGTTGCAGTATGTTGCAGTGTGTTGCAGTATATTTCAGTATGTTACAGTGTATTTCAGTATTTTGCAGTGTATTTCAGTATGTTGCAGTATATTTTAGTATGTTGCAGTATGTTGCAGTGTGTTGCAGTATATTTCAGTATGTAGCAGTGTATTTCAGTATTTTGCATGCAGTATATTTCAATGTGTTGCAGTGTATTTCATTATGTTGCAGTGTATTTTAGTATGTTGCAGTATGTTGCAGTGTGTTGCAGTATATTTCAGTATGTAGCAGGGTATTTCAGTATGTTGCAGTATATTTCAGTATGTTACAGTGTATTTCAGTATTTTGCAGTGTATTTCAGTATGTTGCAGTATATTTTAGCATGTTGCGGTATGTTGCAGTGTGTTGCAGTATATTTCAGTATGTTATAGTGTATTTCAGTATTTTGCAGTGTATTTCAGTATGTTGCAGCATATTTTAGTATGTTGCAGTATGTTGCAGTATATTTCAGTGTGTTACAGTGTATTTCAGTATTTTGCAATGTATTTCAGTATGTTGCAGTATATTTTAGTATGTTGCAGTATGTTGCAGTGTGTTGCAGTGTATTTCAGTATGTTACAGTGTATTTCAGTATGTTGCAGGATGTTGCAGTATAATTCAGTATGTTACAGTGTATTTCAGTATGTTGCAGTATATTTCAGTGTGTTACAGTATATTCCAGTATTTTACAGTACATTTCCGTATATTACACTATATTTCAGTGAGTTACAGTATGTTTCAGCGAGTTACAGTATATTTCAAGGTGTTGCAGTGTATTTCAATGTATTACAGCGTATTTCAGTATGTTGTAGTATGTTGCAGTGTATTTCAGTATTTTGTAGTATTTTTCAATGTGTTACAGTATATTTCAGTATATTACCGTATATTTAGGTATGTTGCAGTATATTTCAATGTATTGCAGTGTATTTCAATATGTTGTAGTATTTTGCAGTGTGTTTCAGTATGTTACAGTGTATTTCAGTATTTAGCAGTGTATTTCAGTATGTTGCAGTATATTTTAGTATGTTGCCGTATGTTGCAGTGTGTCGCAGTATATTTCAGTATGTAGCAGTGTATTTCAGTATTTTGCAGTATATTTCAATGTGTTGCAGTGTATTTCAATATGTTACAGTGTATTTTAGTATGTTGCAGTATGTTGCAGTGTGTTGCAGTATATTTCAGTATGTAGCAGTGTTTTTCAGTATGTTGCAGTATATTTCAGTATGTTAAAGTGTATTTCAGTGTTTTGCAGTGTATTTCAGTATGTTGCAGTATATTTTAGTATGTTGCGGTATGTTGCAGTGTATTGCAGTATATTTCAGTGTGTTACAGTATTTTGCAGTGTATTTCAGTGTGTTGCAGTGTATTTCAGTATGTTGCAGTATGTTGCAGTGTATTTCAGTATGTTACAGTGTATTTCACTATGTTGCAGTATGTTGCAGTATATTTCAGTATGTAGCACTGTATTTCAGTATGTTGCAGTATATTTCAATGTGTTGAAGTGTATTTCAGTATGTTGCAGTATATTTCAGTGAGTTGCAGTGTATTTCAGTGTGCTACAGCATATGTCAGTATGTTACAGTATATTGCAATGTGTCGCAGTATATTTCAGTATGTTGCAGTATTTTTCAATGTGTGACAGTATATTTCAGTAGTTCACCATATATTTCGGTACATTGCAGTATATTTCAGTGTGTTACAGTGTTTTGCAGTGTATTTCAGTGTGTTGCAATGTATTTCAGTATGTTGCAGTATGTTGCAGTATATTTCAATATGTTACAGTGTATTTCAGTATGTTGCAGTATATTTCAGTGAGTTGCAGTGTATTTCAGTGTGCTACAGCATATTTCAGTATGTTACAGTATATTGCGATGTGTGTCAGTATATTTCTGTAGTTTACCATATATTTCGGTACATTGCAGTATATTTCAATGTGTTGCAGTGTATTTCAATATGTTACAGTGCATTTCAGTATGTTGTAGTATTTTGCGGTGTATTTCAGTGTGTTGCAGTGTATTTCAGTATGTTGCAGTGTTTTTCAATGTGTTACAGTATATTTCTGTATATTACCGTATATTTAGGTATGTTGCAGTATATTTCAATGTGTTGCAGTGTCTTTCAATATGTTGTAGTATGTTGCAGTGTATTTCAGTATGTTACAGTGTATTTCAGTATGTTGCAGTATGTTGCAGTATATTTCAATATGTTACAGTGTATTTCAGTATGTTGCAGTATATTTCAGTGAGTTGCAGTGTGTTTCAGTGTGCTACAGCATATTTCAGTATGTTACAGTATATTGCAATGTGTCGCAGTATATTTCAGTATGTTGCAGTATTTTTCAATGTGTGACAGTATATTTCAGCAGTTCACCATATATTTCGGTACATTGCAGTATATTTCACTGTGTTGCAGTGTATTTCAATATGTTACAGTGTATTTTAGTATGTTGCAGTATGTTGCACTGTGTTGCAGTATATTTCAGTATGTTACAGTGTATTTCAGTATTTTGCAGTGTATTTCAGTATGTTGCAGTATATTTTAGTATGTTGCAGTATGTTGCAGTGTGTTGCAGTATATTTCAGTATGTAGCAGTGTATTTCAGTATTTTGCATGCAGTATATTTCAATGTGTTGCAGTGTATTTCATTATGTTACAGTGTATTTTAGTATGTTGCAGTATGTTGCAGTGTGTTGCAGTATATTTCAGTATGTAGCAGTGTATTTCAGTATGTTGCAGTATATTTCAGAATGTTACAGTGTATTTCAGTATTTTGCAGTGTATTTCAGTATGTTGCAGTATATTTTACCATGTTGCGGTATGTTGCAGTGTGTTGCAGTATATTTCAGTATGTTATAGTGTATTTCTGTATTTTGCAGTGTATTTCAGTATGTTGCAGCATATTTTAGTATGTTGCAGTATGTTGCAGTATATTTCAGTGTGTTACAGTGTATTTCAGTATTTTGCAGTGTATTTCAGTATGTTGCAGTATATTTTAGTATGTTGCAGTATGTTGCAGTATAATTCAGTATGTTACAGTGTATTTCAGTATGTTGCAGTATATTTCAGTATGTTACAGTATATTCCAGTATTTTACAGTCCATTTCCGTATATTACACTATATTTCAGTGAGTTACAGTATGTTTCAGCGCGTTACAGTATATTTCAATGTGTTGCAGTGTATTTCAATGTATTACAGCGTATTTCAGTATGTTGTAGTATGTTGCAGTGTATTTCAGTATTTTGTAGTATTTTTCAATGTGTTACAGTATATTTCAGTATATTACCGTATATTTAGGTATGTTGCAGTATATTTCAATGTATTGCAGTGTATTTCAATATGTTGTAGTATTTTGCAGTGTATTTCAGTATGTTACAGTGTATTTCAGTATTTAGCAGTGTATTTCAGTATGTTGCAGTATGTAGCACTGTATTTCAGTATGTTGCAGTATATTTCAATGTGTTGAAGTGTATTTCAGTATGTTGCAGTATATTTCAGTGAGTTGCAGTGTATTTCAGTGTGCTACAGCATATTTCAGTATGTTACAGTATATTGCAATGTGTCGCAGTATATTTCAGTATGTTGCAGTATTTTTCAATGTGTGACAGTATATTTCAGTAGTTTACCATATATTTCGGTACATTGCAGTATATTTCAATGTGTTGCAGTGTATTTCAATATGTTACAGTGTATTTTAGTATGTTGCAGTATATTTCAGTATGTTGCAGTATATTTTAGTATGTTGCAGTGTATTTCAGTATGTTGCAGTGTTTTTCAATGTGTTACAGTATATTTCTGTATATTACCGTATATTTAGGTATGTTGCAGTATATTTCAATGTGTTGCAGTGTCTTTCAATATGTTGTAGTATGTTGCAGTGTATTTCAGTATGTTACAGTGTATTTCAGTATGTTGCAGTATGTTGCAGTATATTTCAGTATGTAGCACTGTATTTCAGTATGTTGCAGTATATTTCAATATGTTACAGTGTATTTCAGTATGTTGCAGTATATTTCAGTGAGTTGCAGTGTGTTTCAGTGTGCTACAGCATATTTCAGTATGTTACAGTATATTGCAATGTGTCGCAGTATATTTCAGTATGTTGCAGTATTTTTCAATGTGTGACAGTATATTTCAGCAGTTCACCATATATTTCGGTACATTGCAGCATATTTCACTGTGTTGCAGTGTATTTCAATATGTTACAGTGTATTTTAGTATGTTGCAGTATGTTGCAGTGTGTTGCAGTATATTTCAGTATGTTACAGTGTATTTCAGTATTTTGCAGTGTATTTCAGTATGTTGCAGTATATTTTAGTATGTTGCAGTATGTTGCAGTGTGTTGCAGTATATTTCAGTATGTAGCAGTGTATTTCAGTATTTTGCATGCAGTATATTTCAATGTGTTGCAGTGTAGTTCATTATGTTACAGTGTATTTTAGTATGTTGCAGTATGTTGCAGTGTGTTGCAGTATATTTCAGTATGTAGCAGTGTATTTCAGTATGTTGCAGTATATTTCAGAATGTTACAGTGTATTTCAGTATTTTGCAGTGTATTTCAGTATGTTGCAGTATATTTTACCATGTTGCGGTATGTTGCAGTGTGTTGCAGTATATTTCAGTATGTTATAGTGTATTTCTGTATTTTGCAGTGTATTTCAGTATGTTGCAGCATATTTTAGTATGTTGCAGTATGTTGCAGTATATTTCAGTGTGTTACAGTGTATTTCAGTATTTTGCAGTGTATTTCAGTATGTTACAGTGTATTTCAGTATGTTGCAGTATATTTTAGTATGTTGCAGTATGTTGCAGTGTGTTGCAGTGTATTTCAGTATGTTACAGTGTATTTCAGTATGTTGCAGGATGTTGCAGTATAATTCAGTATGTTACAGTGTATTTCAGTATGTTGCAGTATATTTCAGTATGTTACAGTATATTCCAGTATTTTACAGTACATTTCCGTATATTACACTATATTTCAGTGAGTTACAGTATGTTTCAGCGCGTTACAGTATATTTCAATGTGTTGCAGTGTATTTCAATGTATTACAGCGTATTTCAGTATGTTGTAGTATGTTGCAGTGTATTTCAGTATTTTGTAGTATTTTTCAATGTGTTACAGTATATTTCAGTATATTATCGTATATTTAGGTATGTTGCAGTATATTTCAATGTATTGCAGTGTATTTCAATAAGTTGTAGTATTTTGCAGTGTATTTCAGTATGTTACAGTGTATTTCAGTATTTTGCAGTGTATTTCAGTATGTTGCAGTATATTTTAGTATGTTGCAGTATGTTGCAGTGTGTTGCAGTATATTTCAGTATGTAGCAATGTATTTCAGTATGTTGCAGTATATTTCAGTATGTTACAGTGTATTTCAGTATTTTGCAGTGTATTTCAGTATGTTGCAGTATATTTTAGTATGTTGCAGTATGTTGCAGTGTGTCGCAGTATATTTCAGTATGTAGCAGTGTATTTCAGTATTTTGCAGTATATTTCAATGTGTTGCAGTGTATTTCAATATGTTACAGTGTATTTTAGTATGTTGCAGTATGTTGCAGTATATTTCAGTATGTAGCAGTGTATTTCAGTATGTTGCAGTATATTTCAGTATGTTAAAGTGTATTTCAGTATTTTGCAGTGTATTTCAGTATGTTGCAGTATATTTTAGTATGTTGCAGTATGTTGCAGTGTATTGCAGTATATTTCAGTGTGTTACAGTATTTTGCAGTGTATTTCAATGTGTTGCAGTGTATTTCAGTATGTTGCAGTATTTTTAAATGTGTTACAGTATATTTTGGTATATTACCGTATATTTAGGTATGTTACAGTATATTTCAATGTGTTGCAGTGTATTTCAATATGTTACAGTGCATTTCAGTATGTTGTAGTATTTGGCGGTGTATTTTAGTGTGTTGCAGTGTATTTCAGTATGTTGCAGTGTTTTTCAATGTGTTTCAGTATATTTCTGTATATTAACGTATATTTAGGTATGTTGCAGTATATTTCAATGTGTTGCAGTGTATTTCAATATGTTGTAGTATGTTGCAGTGTATTTTAGTATGTTACAGTGTATTTCAGTATGGTGCAGTATGTTGCAGTATATTTCAGTATGTAGTAGTGTATTTCAGTATGTTGCAATATGTTTCAGTATGTTGTAGTGTTTTGCGGTGTATTTCAGTGTGTTTCAGTGTGTTGCAGTATACTTCAATTTGTTGCAGTGTATTTCAATATGTTCCAGTGTATTTCAGTATGTTGCAGTATGTTGCAGTATATTTCAATATGTTACAGTGTATTTCAGTATGTTGCGGTATATTTCAGTGAGTTGCAGTGTATTTCAGTGTGCTACAGCATATTTCAGTATGTTACAGTATATTGCATTGTTTCGCAGTATATTTCAGTATGTTGCTGTATATATCAATCTGTTGCAGTATATTTCAGTATGTTGCCGTATGTTTCAGTGTGTTGCAGTATACTTCAATTTGTTGCAGTGTATTTCAATATGTTCCAGTGCATGTCAGTATAATACAGTATGTTGCAGTGTGTTTCATTATGTTACAGTGTAGTTCAGTATGTTGCAGTATCTTGCAGTATCTTTCGGTATGTTGCAGTATTTTTCAATGTGTTACAGTTTATTTCAGTATCTTACCGTATATTTAGGTATGTTGCAGTATATTTCAATATGTTACAGTGTATTTTAGTATGTTGCAGTATGTTGCAGTGTGTTGCAGTATATTTCAGTATGTAGCAGTGTATTTCAGTATGTTGCAGTATATTTCAGTATGTTAAAGTGTATTTCAGTATTTTGCAGTGTATTTCAGTATATTGCAGTATATTTTAGTATGTTGCAGTATGTTGCAGTGTATTGCAGTATATTTCAGTGTGTTACAGTATTTTGCAGTGTATTTCAGTGTGTTGCAGTGTATTTCAGTATGTTGCAGTTTTTTTAAGTGTGTTACAGTATATTTTGGTATATTACCGTATATTTAGGTATGTTACAGTATATTTCAATGTGTTGCAGTGTATTTCAATATGTTGTAGTATGTTGCAGCGTATTTCAGTATGTTACAGTGTATTTCACTATGTTGCAGTATGTTGCAGTATATTTCAGTATGTAGCACTGTATTTCAGTATGTTGCGGTATATTTCAATGTGTTGAAGTGTATTTCAGTATGTTGCAGTATATTTCAGTGAGTTGCAGTGTATTTCAGTGTGCTACAGCATATTTCAGTATGTTACAGTATATTGCAATGTGTCGCAGTATATTTCAGTATGTTGCAGTATTTTTCAATGTGTGACAGTATATTTCAGTAGTTTACCATATATTTCGGTACATTGCAGTATATTTCAATGTGTTGCAGTGTATTTCAATATGTTACAGTGTATTTTAGTATGTTGCAGTATATTTCAGTATGTTGCAGTATATTTTAGTATGTTGCAGTATGTTGCAGTGTGTTGCAGTATATTTCAGTATGTAGCAATGTATTTCAGTATGTTGCAGTATATTTCAGTATGTTACAGTGTATTTCAGTATTTTGCAGTGTATTTCAGTATGTTGCAGTATATTTTAGTATGTTGCAGTATGTTGCAGTGTGTCGCAGTATATTTCAGTATGTAGCAGTGTATTTCAGTATTTTGCAGTATATTTCAATGTGTTGCAGTGTATTTCAATATGTTACAGTGTATTTTAGTATGTTGCAGTATGTTGCAGTGTGTTGCAGTATATTTCAGTATGTAGCAGTGTATTTCAGTATGTTGCAGTATATTTCAGTATGTTAAAGTGTATTTCAGTATTTTGCAGTGTATTTCAGTATGTTGCAGTATATTTTAGTATGTTGCAGTATGTCGCAGTGTGTTGTAGTATATTTCAGTATTTTGCAGTATATTTCAATGCGTTGCAGTGTATTCCAATATGTTACAGCGTATTTTAGTATGTTGCAGTATGTTGCTGTGTGTTGCAGTATATTTCAGTATGTAGCAGTGTTTTTCAGTATGTTGCAGTATATTTCAGTATGTTACAGTGTATTTCAGTATTTTGCACTGTATTTCAGTATGTTGCAGTATATTTTAGTATGTTGCAGTATGTTGCAGTGTGTTGCAGTATATTTCAGTGTGTTACAGTGTTTTGCAGTGTATTTCAGTGTGTTGCAATGTATTTCAGTATGTTGCAGTATGTTGCAGTATATTTCAATATGTTACATTGTATTTCAGTATGTTGCAGTATATCTCAGTGAGTTGCAGTGTATTTCAGTGTGCTACAGCATATTTCAGTATGTTACAGTATATTGCGATGTGTGTCAGTATATTTCAGTAGTTTACCATATATTTCGGTACATTGCAGTATATTTCAGTGTGTTGCAGTGTATTTCAGTATGTTGCAGTGTTTTTCAATGTTTTACAGTATATTTCAGTATATTACCGTATATTTAGGTATGTTGCAGTATGTTTCAATGTGTTGCAGTGTATTTCAATATGTTGTAGTATGTTGCAGTGTATTTTAGTATGTTACAGTGTATTTCAGCATGGTGCAGTATGTTGCAGTATATTTCAGTATGTAGTAGTGTATTTCAGTATGTTGCAATATGTTTCAGTATGTTGTAGTGTTTTGCGGTGTATTTCAGTGTGTTTCAGTGTGTTGCAGTATACTTCAATTTGTTGCAGTGTATTTCAATATGTTCCAGTGTATGTCAGTATAATACAGTATGTTGCAGTGTGTTTCATTATGTTACAGTGTAGTTCAGTATGTTGCAGTATCTTGCAGTATCTTTCAGTATGTTGCAGTATTATTCAATGTGTTACAGTTTATTTCAGTATCTTACCGTATATTTAGGTATGTTGCAGTATATTTCAATGTGTTGCAGTGTATTTCAATATGTTGTAGTATTTTGCAGTGTATTTCAGTATTTTGCCGTGTATTTCAGTATGTTGCAGTATGTTTTGGTATGTTGCAGTATGTTGCAGTGTGTTGCAGTGTATTTCAGTATGTTACAGTGTATTTCAGTATGTTGCAGGATGTTGCAGTATAATTCAGTATGTTACAGTGTATTTCAGTATGTTGCAGTATATTTCAGTGTGTTACAGTATATTCCAGTATTTTACAGTACATTTCCGTATATTACACTATATTTCAATGAGTTACAGTATGTTTCAGCGAGTTACAGTATATTTCAATGTGTTGCAGTGTATTTCAATGTATTACAGTATATTTTGGTATATTACCGTATATTTAGGTATGTTGCAGTATATTTCAATGTGTTGCAGTGTCTTTTAATATGTTGTAGTATGTTGCAGTTTATTTCAGTATGTTACAGTGTATTTCAGTGTATTGCAGTTTGTTGCAGTATATTTCAGTATGTAGCACTGTATTTCAGTATGTTGCAGTATATTTCAATATGTTACAGTGTATTTCAGTATGTTGCAGTATATTTCAGTGAGTTGCAGTGTATTTCAGTGTGCTACAGCATATTTCAGTATGTTACAGTATATTGCAATGTGTCGCAGTATATTTCAGTATGTTGCAGTATTTTTCAATGTGTGACAGTATATTTCAGTAGTTTACCATATATTTCGGTACATTGCAGTATATTTCAATGTGTTGCAGTATATTTTAGTATGTTGCAGTATGTTGCAGTGTGTCGCAGTATATTTCAGTATGTAGCAGTGTATTTCAGTATTTTGCAGTATATTTCAATGTGTTGCAATGTATTTCAATATGTTACAGTGTATTTTAGTATGTTGCAGTATGTTGCAGTGTGTTGCAGTATATTTCAGTATGTAGCAGTGTATTTCAGTATTGTGCAGTATATTTCAGTATGTTAAAGTGTATTTCAGTATTTTGCAGTGTATTTCAGCATATTGCAGTATATTTTAGTATGTTGCAGTATGTAGCAGTGTATTGCAGTATATTTCAGTGTGTTACAGTATTTTGCAGTGTATTTCAGTGTGTTGCAGTGTATTTCAGTATGTTGCAGTTTTTTTAAATGTGTTACAGTATATTTTGGTATATTACCGTATATTTAGGTATGTTACAGTATATTTCAATGTGTTGCAGTGTATTTCAATATGTTGTAGTATGTTGCAGCGTATTTCAGTATGTTACAGTGTATTTCACTATGTTGCAGTATGTTGCAGTATATTTCAGTATGTAGCACTGTATTTCAGTATGTTGCAGTATATTTCAATGTGTGACAGTATATTTCAGTAGTTTACCATATATTTCGGTACATTGCAGTATATTTCAATGTGTTGCAGTGTATTTCAGTATGTTGCAGTATATCTCAGTGAGTTGCAGTGTATTTCAGTGTGCTACAGCATATTTCAGTATGTTACAGTATATTGCGATGTGTGTCAGTATATTTCAGTAGTTTACCATATATTTCGGTACATTGCAGTATATTTCAGTGTGTTGCAGTGTATTTCAGTATGTTGCAGTGTTTTTCAATGTTTTACAGTATATTTCAGTATATTACCGTATATTTAGGTATGTTGCAGTATGTTTCAATGTGTTGCAGTGTATTTCAATATGTTGTAGTATGTTGCAGTGTATTTTAGTATGTTACAGTGTATTTCAGCATGGTGCAGTATGTTGCAGTATATTTCAGTATGTAGTAGTGTATTTCAGTATGTTGCAATATGTTTCAGTATGTTGTAGTGTTTTGCGGTGTATTTCAGTGTGTTTCAGTGTGTTGCAGTATACTTCAATTTGTTGGAGTGTATTTCAATATGTTCCAGTGTATGTCAGTATAATACAGTATGTTGCAGTGTGTTTCATTATGTTACAGTGTAGTTCAGTATGTTGCAGTATCTTGCAGTATCTTTCAGTATGTTGCAGTATTATTCAATGTGTTACAGTTTATTTCAGTATCTTACCGTATATTTAGGTATGTTGCAGTATATTTCAATGTGTTGCAGTGTATTTCAATATGTTGTAGTATTTTGCAGTGTATTTCAGTATTTTGCCGTGTATTTCAGTATGTTGCAGTATGTTTTGGTATGTTGCAGTATGTTGCAGTGTGTTGCAGTGTATTTCAGTATGTTACAGTGTATTTCAGTATGTTGCAGGATGTTGCAGTATAATTCAGTATGTTACAGTGTATTTCAGTATGTTGCAGTATATTTCAGTGTGTTACAGTATATTCCAGTATTTTACAGTACATTTCCGTATATTACACTATATTTCAATGAGTTACAGTATGTTTCAGCGAGTTACAGTATATTTCAATGTGTTGCAGTGTATTTCAATGTATTACAGTATATTTTGGTATATTACCGTATATTTAGGTATGTTGCAGTATATTTCAATGTGTTGCAGTGTCTTTTAATATGTTGTAGTATGTTGCAGTTTATTTCAGTATGTTACAGTGTATTTCAGTGTATTGCAGTTTGTTGCAGTATATTTCAGTATGTAGCACTGTATTTCAGTATGTTGCAGTATATTTCAATATGTTACAGTGTATTTCAGTATGTTGCAGTATATTTCAGTGAGTTGCAGTGTATTTCAGTGTGCTACAGCATATTTCAGTATGTTACAGTATATTGCAATGTGTCGCAGTATATTTCAGTATGTTGCAGTATTTTTCAATGTGTGACAGTATATTTCAGTAGTTTACCATATATTTCGGTACATTGCAGTATATTTCAATGTGTTGCAGTATATTTTAGTATGTTGCAGTATGTTGCAGTGTGTCGCAGTATATTTCAGTATGTAGCAGTGTATTTCAGTATTTTGCAGTATATTTCAATGTGTTGCAATGTATTTCAATATGTTACAGTGTATTTTAGTATGTTGCAGTATGTTGCAGTGTGTTGCAGTATATTTCAGTATGTAGCAGTGTATTTCAGTATTGTGCAGTATATTTCAGTACGTTAAAGTGTATTTCAGTATTTTGCAGTGTATTTCAGCATATTGCAGTATATTTTAGTATGTTGCAGTATGTAGCAGTGTATTGCAGTATATTTCAGTGTGTTACAGTATTTTGCAGTGTATTTCAGTGTGTTGCAGTGTATTTCAGTATGTTGCAGTTTTTTTAAATGTGTTACAGTATATTTTGGTATATTACCGTATATTTAGGTATGTTACAGTATATTTCAATGTGTTGCAGTGTATTTCAATATGTTGTAGTATGTTGCAGCGTATTTCAGTATGTTACAGTGTATTTCACTATGTTGCAGTATGTTGCAGTATATTTCAGTATGTAGCACTGTATTTCAGTATGTTGCAGTATATTTCAATGTGTGACAGTATATTTCAGTAGTTTACCATATATTTCGGTACATTGCAGTATATTTCAATGTGTTGCAGTGTATTTCAATATGTTACAGTGTATTTTAGTATGTTGCAGTATGTTGCAGTGTGTTGCAGTATATTTCAGTATGTTACAGTGTATTTCAGTATTTTGCAGTGTATTTCAGTATGTTGCAGTATATTTTAGTATGTTGCAGTATGTTGCAGTGTGTTGCAGTATATTTCAGTATGTAGCAGTGTATTTCAGTATTTTGCATGCAGTATATTTCAATGTGTTGCAGTGTATTTCATTATGTTGCAGTGTATTTTAGTATGTTGCAGTATGTTGCAGTGTGTTGCAGTATATTTCAGTATGTAGCAGTGTATTTCAGTATGTTGCAGTATATTTCAGTATGTTACAGTGTATTTCAGTATTTTGCAGTGTATTTCAGTATGTTGCAGTATATTTTAGCATGTTGCGGTATGTTGCAGTGTGTTGCAGTGTATTTCAGTATGTTATAGTGTATTTCAGTATTTTGCAGTGTATTTCAGTATGTTGCAGCATATTTTAGTATGTTGCAGTATGTTGCAGTATATTTCAGTGTGTTACAGTGTATTTCAGTATTTTGCAGTGTATTTCAATATGTTGCAGTATATTTTAGTATGTTGCAGTATGTTGCAGTGTGTTGCAGTGTATTTCAGTATGTTACAGTGTATTTCAGTATGTTGCAGGATGTTGCAGTATAATTCAGTATGTTACAGTGTATTTCAGTATGTTGCAGTATATTTCAGTGTGTTACAGTATATTCCAGTATTTTACAGTACATTTCCGTATATTACACTATATTTCAGTGAGTTACAGTATGTTTCAGCGAGTTACAGTATATTTCAAGGTGTTGCAGTGTATTTCAATGTATTACAGCGTATTTCAGTATGTTGTAGTATGTTGCAGTGTATTTCAGTATTTTGTAGTATTTTTCAATGTGTTACAGTATATTTCAGTATATTACCGTATATTTAGGTATGTTGCAGTATATTTCAATGTATTGCAGTGTATTTCAATATGTTGTAGTATTTTGCAGTGTGTTTCAGTATGTTACAGTGTATTTCAGTATTTAGCAGTGTATTTCAGTATGTTGCAGTATATTTTAGTATGTTGCCGTATGTTGCAGTGTGTCGCAGTATATTTCAGTATGTAGCAGTGTATTTCAGTATTTTGCAGTATATTTCAATGTGTTGCAGTGTATTTCAATATGTTACAGTGTATTTTAGTATGTTGCAGTATGTTGCAGTGTGTTGCAGTATATTTCAGTATGTAGCAGTGTATTTCAGTATGTTGCAGTATATTTCAGTATGTTAAAGTGTATTTCAGTATTTTGCAGTGTATTTCAGTATGTTGCAGTATATTTTAGTATGTTGCGGTATGTTGCAGTGTATTGCAGTATATTTCAGTGTGTTACAGTATTTTGCAGTGTATTTCAGTGTGTTGCAGTGTATTTCAGTATGTTGCAGTATGTTGCAGTGTATTTCAGTATGTTACAGTGTATTTCACTATGTTGCAGTATGTAGCAGTATATTTCAGTATGTAGCACTGTATTTCAGTATGTTGCAGTATATTTCAATGTGTTGAAGTGTATTTCAGTATGTTGCAGTATATTTCAGTGAGTTGCAGTGTATTTCAGTGTGCTACAGCATATGTCAGTATGTTACAGTATATTGCAATGTGTCGCAGTATATTTCAGTATGTTGCAGTATTTTTCAATGTGTGACAGTATATTTCAGTAGTTCACCATTTATTTCGGTACATTGCAGTATATTTCAGTGTGTTACAGTGTTTTGCAGTGTATTTCAGTGTGTTGCAATGTATTTCAGTATGTTGCAGTATGTTGCAGTATATTTCAATATGTTACAGTGTATTTCAGTATGTTGCAGTATATTTCAGTGAGTTGCAGTGTATTTCAGTGTGCTACAGCATATTTCAGTATGTTACAGTATATTGCGATGTGTGTCAGTATATTTCTGTAGTTTACCATATATTTCGGTACATTGCAGTATATTTCAATGTATTGCAGTGTATTTCAATATGTTACAGTGCATTTCAGTATGTTGTAGTATTTTGCGGTGTATTTCAGTGTGTTGCAGTGTATTTCAGTATGTTGCAGTGTTTTTCAATGTGTTACAGTATATTTCTGTATATTACCGTATATTTAGGTATGTTGCAGTATATTTCAATGTGTTGCAGTGTCTTTCAATATGTTGTAGTATGTTGCAGTGTATTTCAGTATGTTACAGTGTATTTCAGTATGTTGCAGTATGTTGCAGTATATTTCAGTATGTAGCACTGTATTTCAGTATGTTGCAGTATATTTCAATATGTTACAGTGTATTTCAGTATGTTGCAGTATATTTCAGTGAGTTGCAGTGTGTTTCAGTGTGCTACAGCATATTTCAGTATGTTACAGTATATTGCAATGTGTCGCAGTATATTTCAGTATGTTGCAGTATTTTTCAATGTGTGACAGTATATTTCAGCAGTTCACCATATATTTCGGTACATTGCAGTATATTTCACTGTGTTGCAGTGTATTTCAATATGTTACAGTGTATTTTAGTATGTTGCAGTATGTTGCAGTGTGTTGCAGTATATTTCAGTATGTTACAGTGTATTTCAGTATTTTGCAGTGTATTTCAGTATGTTGCAGTATATTTTAGTATGTTGCAGTATGTTGCAGTGTGTTGCAGTATATTTCAGTATGTAGCAGTGTATTTCAGTATTTTGCATGCAGTATATTTCAATGTGTTGCAGTGTATTTCATTATGTTACAGTGTATTTTAGTATGTTGCAGTATGTTGCAGTGTGTTGCAGTATATTTCAGTATGTAGCAGTGTATTTCAGTATGTTGCAGTATATTTCAGAATGTTACAGTGTATTCCAGTATTTTGCAGTGTATTTCAGTATGTTGCAGTATATTTTACCATGTTGCGGTATGTTGCAGTGTGTTGCAGTATATTTCAGTATGTTATAGTGTATTTCTGTATTTTGCAGTGTATTTCAGTATGTTGCAGCATATTTTAGTATGTTGCAGTATGTTGCAGTATATTTCAGTGTGTTACAGTGTATTTCAGTATTTTGCAGTGTATTTCAGTATGTTGCAGTATATTTTAGTATGTTGCAGTATGTTGCAGTGTGTTGCAGTGTATTTCAGTATGTTACAGTGTATTTCAGCATGTTGCAGGATGTTGCAGTATAATTCAGTATGTTACAGTGTATTTCAGTATGTTGCAGTATATTTCAGTATGTTACAGTATATTCCAGTATTTTACAGTACATTTCCGTATATTACACTATATTTCAGTGAGTTACAGTATGTTTCAGCGCGTTACAGTATATTTCAATGTGTTGCAGTGTATTTCAATGTATTACAGCGTATTTCAGTATGTTGTAGTATGTTGCAGTGTATTTCAGTATTTTGTAGTATTTTTCAATGTGTTACAGTATATTTCAGTATATTACCGTATATTTAGGTATGTTGCAGTATATTTCAATGTATTGCAGTGTATTTCAATATGTTGTAGTATTTTGCAGTGTATTTCAGTATGTTACAGTGTATTTCAGTATTTAGCAGTGTATTTCAGTATGTTGCAGTATGTAGCACTGTATTTCAGTATGTTGCAGTATATTTCAATGTGTTGAAGTGTATTTCAGTATGTTGCAGTATATTTCAGTGAGTTGCAGTGTATTTCAGTGTGCTACAGCATATTTCAGTATGTTACAGTATATTGCAATGTGTCGCAGTATATTTCAGTATGTTGCAGTATTTTTCAATGTGTGACAGTATATTTCAGTAGTTTACCATATATTTCGGTACATTGCAGTATATTTCAATGTGTTGCAGTGTATTTCAATATGTTACAGTGTATTTTAGTATGTTGCAGTATATTTCAGTATGTTGCAGTATATTTTAGTATGTTGCAGTATGTTGCAGTGTGTTGCAGTATATTTCAGTATGTAGCAATGTATTTCAGTATGTTGCAGTATATTTCAGTATGTTACAGTGTATTTCAGTATTTTGCAGTGTATTTCAGTATGTTGCAGTATATTTTAGTATGTTGCAGTATGTTGCAGTGTGTCGCAGTATATTTCAGTATGTAGCAGTGTATTTCAGTATTTTGCAGTATATTTCAATGTGTTGCAGTGTATTTCAATATGTTACAGTGTATTTTAGTATGTTGCAGTATGTTGCAGTATGTTGCAGTATATTTCAGTATGTAGCAGTGTATTTCAGTATGTTGCAGTATATTTCAGTATGTTAAAGTGTATTTCAGTATTTTGCAGTGTATTTCAGTATGTTGCAGTATATTTTAGTATGTTGCAGTATGTTGCAGTGTATTGCAGTATATTTCAGTGTGTTACAGTATTTTGCAGTGTATTTCAGTGTGTTGCAGTGTATTTCAGTATGTTGCAGTATTTTTAAATGTGTTACAGTATATTTTGGTATATTACCGTATATTTAGGTATGTTACAGTATATTTCAATGTGTTGCAGTGTATTTCAATATGTTACAGTGCATTTCAGTATGTTGTAGTATTTGGCGGTGTATTTTAGTGTGTTGCAGTGTATTTCAGTATGTTGCAGTGTTTTTCAATGTGTTTCAGTATATTTCTGTATATTAACGTATATTTAGGTATGTTGCAGTATATTTCAATGTGTTGCAGTGTATTTCAATATGTTGTAGTATGTTGCAGTGTATTTTAGTATGTTACAGTGTATTTCAGTATGGTGCAGTATGTTGCAGTATATTTCATGATGTAGTAGTGTATTTCAGTATGTTGCAATATGTTTCAGTATGTTGTAGTGTTTTGCGGTGTATTTCAGTGTGTTTCAGTGTGTTGCAGTATACTTCAATTTGTTGCAGTGTATTTCAATATGTTCCAGTGTATTTCAGTATGTTGCAGTATGTTGCAGTATATTTCAATATGTTACAGTGTATTTCAGTATGTTGCGGTATATTTCAGTGAGTTGCAGTGTATTTCAGTGTGCTACAGCATATTTCAGTATGTTACAGTATATTGCATTGTTTCGCAGTATATTTCAGTATGTTGCTGTATATATCAATCTGTTGCAGTATATTTCAGTATGTTGCCGTATGTTTCAGTGTGTTGCAGTATACTTCAATTTGTTGCAGTGTATTTCAATATGTTCCAGTGCATGTCAGTATAATACAGTATGTTGCAGTGTGTTTCATTATGTTACAGTGTAGTTCAGTATGTTGCAGTATCTTGCAGTATCTTTCGGTATGTTGCAGTATTTTTCAATGTGTTACAGTTTATTTCAGTATCTTACCGTATATTTAGGTATGTTGCAGTATATTTCAATATTTTACAGTGTATTTTAGTATGTTGCAGTATGTTGCAGTGTGTTGCAGTATATTTCAGTATGTAGCAGTGTATTTCAGTATGTTGCAGTATATTTCAGTATGTTAAAGTGTATTTCAGTATTTTGCAGTGTATTTCAGTATATTGCAGTATATTTTAGTATGTTGCAGTATGTAGCAGTGTATTGCAGTATATTTCAGTGTGTTACAGTATTTTGCAGTGTATTTCAGTGTGTTGCAGTGTATTTCAGTATGTTGCAGTTTTTTTAAATGTGTTACAGTATATTTTGGTATATTACCGTATATTTAGGTATGTTACAGTATATTTCAATGTGTTGCAGTGTATTTCAATATGTTGTAGTATGTTGCAGCGTATTTCAGTATGTTACAGTGTATTTCACTATGTTGCAGTATGTTGCAGTATATTTCAGTATGTAGCACTGTATTTCAGTATGTTGCAGTATATTTCAATGTGTTGAAGTGTATTTCAGTATGTTGCAGTATATTTCAGTGAGTTGCAGTGTATTTCAGTGTGCTACAGCATATTTCAGTATGTTACAGTATATTGCAATGTGTCGCAGTATATTTCAGTATGTTGCAGTATTTTTCAATGTCTGACAGTATATTTCAGTAGTTTACCATATATTTCGGTACATTGCAGTATATTTCAATGTGTTGCAGTGTATTTCAATATGTTACAGTGTATTTTAGTATGTTGCAGTATATTTCAGTATGTTGCAGTATATTTTAGTATGTTGCAGTATGTTGCAGTGTGTTGCAGTATATTTCAGTATGTAGCAATGTATTTCAGTATGTTGCAGTATATTTCAGTATGTTACAGTGTATTTCAGTATTTTGCAGTGTATTTCAGTATGTTGCAGTATATTTTAGTATGTTGCAGTATGTTGCAGTGTGTCGCAGTATATTTCAGTATGTAGCAGTGTATTTCAGTATTTTGCAGTATATTTCAATGTGTTGCAGTGTATTTCAATATGTTACAGTGTGTTTTAGTATGTTGCAGTATGTTGCAGTGTGTTGCAGTATATTTCAGTATGTAGCAGTGTATTTCAGTATGTTGCAGTATATTTCAGTATGTTGAAGTGTATTTCAGTATTTTGCAGTGTATTTCAGTATGTTGCAGTATATTTTAGTATGTTGCAGTATGTCGCAGTGTGTTGCAGTATATTTCAGTATGTAGCAGTGTATTTCAGTATTTTGCAGTATATTTCAGTATGTTGCAGTATATTTTAGTATGTTGCAGTATGTTGCAGTGTGTTGCAGTATATTTCAGTATGTAGCAGTGTATTTCAGTATTTTGCAGTATATTTCAATGCGTTGCAGTGTATTCCAATATGTTACAGCGTATTTTAGTATGTTGCAGTATGTTGCTGTGTGTTGCAGTATATTTCAGTATGTAGCAGTGTATTTCAGTATGTTGCAGTATATTTCAGTATGTTACAGTGTATTTCAGTATTTTGCACTGTATTTCAGTATGTTGCAGTATATTTTAGTATGTTGCAGTATGTTGCAGTGTGTTGCAGTATATTTCAGTGTGTTACAGTGTTTTGCAGTGTATTTCAGTGTGTTGCAATGTATTTCAGTATGTTGCAGTATGTTGCAGTATATTTCAATATGTTACAGTGTATTTCAGTATGTTGCAGTATATCTCAGTGAGTTGCAGTGTATTTCAGTGTGCTACAGCATATTTCAGTATGTTACAGTATATTGCGATGTGTGTCAGTATATTTCAGTAGTTTACCATATATTTCGGTACATTGCAGTATATTTCAGTGTGTTGCAGTGTATTTCAGTATGTTGCAGTGTTTTTCAATGTTTTACAGTATATTTCAGTATATTACCGTATATTTAGGTATGTTGCAGTATATTTCAATGTGTTGCAGTGTATTTCAATATGTTGTAGTATGTTGCAGTGTAGTTTAGTATGTTACAGTGTATTTCAGCATGGTGCAGTATGTTGCAGTATATTTCAGTATGTAGTAGTGTATTTCAGTATGTTGCAATATGTTTCAGTATGTTGTAGTGTTTTGCGGTGTATTTCAGTGTGTTTCAGTGTGTTGCAGTATACTTCAATTTGTTGCAGTGTATTTCAATATGTTCCAGTGTATGTCAGTATAATACAGTATGTTGCAGTGTGTTTCATTATGTTACAGTGTAGTTCAGTATGTTGCAGTATCTTGCAGTATCTTTCAGTATGTTGCAGTATTTTTCAATGTGTTACAGTTTATTTCAGTATCTTACCGTATATTTAGGTATGTTGCAGTATATTTCAATGTGTTGCAGTGTATTTCAATATGTTGTAGTATTTTGCAGTGTATTTCAGTATTTTGCCGTGTATTTCAGTATGTTGCAGTATGTTTTGGTATGTTGCAGTATGTTGCAGTGTGTTGCAGTGTATTTCAGTATGTTACAGTGTATTTCAGTATGTTGCAGGATGTTGCAGTATAATTCAGTATGTTACAGTGTATTTCAGTATGTTGCAGTATATTTCAGTGTGTTACAGTATATTCCAGTATTTTACAGTACATTTCCGTATATTACACTATATTTCAATGAGTTACAGTATGTTTCAGCGAGTTACAGTATATTTCAATGTGTTGCAGTGTATTTCAATGTATTACAGTATATTTTGGTATATTACCGTATATTTAGGTATGTTGCAGTATATTTCAATGTGTTGCAGTGTCTTTTAATATGTTGTAGTATGTTGCAGTTTATTTCAGTATGTTACAGTGTATTTCAGTATATTGCAGTTTGTTGCAGTATATTTCAGTATGTAGCACTGTATTTCAGTATGTTGCAGTATATTTCAATATGTTACAGTGTATTTCAGTATGTTGCAGTATATTTCAGTGAGTTGCAGTGTATTTCAGTGTGCTACAGCATATTTCAGTATGTTACAGTATATTGCAATGTGTCGCAGTATATTTCAGTATGTTGCAGTATTTTTCAATGTGTGACAGTATATTTCAGTAGTTTTCCATATATTTCGGTACATTGCATTATATTTCAATGTGTTGCAGTATATTTTAGTATGTTGCAGTATGTTGCAGTGTGTCGCAGTATATTTCAGTATGTAGCAGTGTATTTCAGTATTTTGCAGTATATTTCAATGTGTTGCAATGTATTTCAATATGTTACAGTGTATTTTAGTATGTTGCAGTATGTTGCAGTGTGTTGCAGTATATTTCAGTATGTAGCAGTGTATTTCAGTATGTTGCAGTATATTTCAGTATGTTTAAGTGTATTTCAGTATTTTGCAGTGTATTTCAGTATATTGCAGTATATTTTAGTATGTTGCAGTATGTAGCAGTGTATTGCAGTATATTTCAGTGTGTTACAGTATTTTGCAGTGTATTTCAGTATGTAGCACTGTATTTCAGTATGTTGCAGTATATTTCAATGTGTTGAAGTGTATTTCAGTATGTTGCAGTATATTTCAGTGAGTTGCAGTGTATTTCAGTGTGCTACAGCATATTTCAGTATGTTACAGTATATTGCAATGTGTCGCAGTATATTTCAGTATGTTGCAGTATTTTTCAATGTGTGACAGTATATTTCAGTAGTTTACCATATATTTCGGTACATTGCAGTATATTTCAATGTGTTGCAGTGTATTTCAATATGTTACAGTGTATTTTAGTATGTTGCAGTATATTTCAGTATGTTGCAGTATATTTTAGTATGTTGCAGTATGTTGCAGTGTGTTGCAGTATATTTCAGTATGTAGCAATGTATTTCAGTATTTTGCAGTATATTTCAATGTGTTGCAGTGTATTTCAATATGTTACAGTGTATTTTAGTATGTTGCAGTATGTTGCAGTATGTTGCAGTATATTTCAGTATGTAGCAGTGTATTTCAGTATGTTGCAGTATATTTTAGTATGTTGCAGTATGTTGCAGTGTATTGCAGTATATTTCAGTGTGTTACAGTATTTTGCAGTGTATTTCAGTGTGTTGCAGTGTATTTCAGTATGTTGCAGTATTTTTAAATGTGTTACAGTATATTTTGGTATATTACCGTATATTTAGGTATGTTACAGTATATTTCAATGTGTTGCAGTGTATTTCAATATGTTACAGTGCATTTCAGTATGTTGTAGTATTTGGCGGTGTATTTTAGTGTGTTGCAGTGTATTTCAGTATGTTGCAGTGTTTTTCAATGTGTTTCAGTATATTTCTGTATATTAACGTATATTTAGGTATGTTGCAGTATATTTCAATGTGTTGCAGTGTATTTCAATATGTTGTAGTATGTTGCAGTGTATTTTAGTATGTTACAGTGTATTTCAGTATGGTGCAGTATGTTGCAGTATATTTCAGTATGTAGTAGTGTATTTCAGTATGTTGCAATATGTTTCAGTATGTTGTAGTGTTTTGCGGTGTATTTCAGTGTGTTTCAGTGTGTTGCAGTATACTTCAATTTGTTGCAGTGTATTTCATTATGTTCCAGTGTATTTCAGTATGTTGCAGTATGTTGCAGTATATTTCAATATGTTACAGTGTATTTCAGTATGTTGCGGTATATTTCAGTGAGTTGCAGTGTATTTCAGTGTGCTACAGCATATTTCAGTATGTTACAGTATATTGCATTGTTTCGCAGTATATTTCAGTATGTTGCTGTATATATCAATCTGTTGCAGTATATTTCAGTATGTTGCCGTATGTTTCAGTGTGTTGCAGTATACTTCAATTTGTTGCAGTGTATTTCAATATGTTCCAGTGCATGTCAGTATAATACAGTATGTTGCAGTGTGTTTCATTATGTTACAGTGTAGTTCAGTATGTTGCAGTATCTTGCAGTATCTTTCGGTATGTTGCAGTATTTTTCAATGTGTTACAGTTTATTTCAGTATCTTACCGTATATTTAGGTATGTTGCAGTATATTTCAATATGTTACAGTGTATTTTAGTATGTTGCAGTATGTTGCAGTGTGTTGCAGTATATTTCAGTATGTAGCAGTGTATTTCAGTATGTTGCAGTATATTTCAGTATGTTAAAGTGTATTTCAGTATTTTGCAGTGTATTTCAGTATATTGCAGTATATTTTAGTATGTTGCAGTATGTAGCAGTGTATTGCAGTATATTTCAGTGTGTTACAGTGTTTTGCAGTGTATTTCAGTGTGTTGCAGTGTATTTCAGTATGTTGCAGTTTTTTTAAATGTGTTACAGTATATTTTGGTATATTACCGTATATTTAGGTATGTTACAGTATATTTCAATGTGTTGCAGTGTATTTCAATATGTTGTAGTATGTTGCAGCGTACTTCAGTATGTTACAGTGTATTTCACTATGTTGCAGTATGTTGCAGTATATTTCAGTATGTAGCACTGTATTTCAGTATGTTGCAGTATATTTCAATGTGTTGAAGTGTATTTCAGTATGTTGCAGTATATTTCAGTGAGTTGCAGTGTATTTCAGTGTGCTACAGCATATTTCAGTATGTTACAGTATATTGCAATGTGTCGCAGTATATTTCAGTATGTTGCAGTATTTTTCAATGTGTGACAGTATATTTCAGTAGTTTACCATATATTTCGGTACATTGCAGTATATTTCAATGTGTTGCAGTGTATTTCAATATGTTACAGTGTATTTTAGAATGTTGCAGTATATTTCAGTATGTTGCAGTATATTTTAGTATGTTGCAGTATGTTGCGGTGTGTTGCAGTATATTTCAGTATGTAGCAATGTATTTCAGTATGTTGCAGTATATTTCAGTATGTTACAGTGTATTTCAGTATTTTGCAGTGTATTTCAGTATGTTGCAGTATATTTTAGTATGTTGCAGTATGTTGCAGTGTGTCGCAGTATATTTCAGTATGTAGCAGTGTATTTCAGTATTTTGCAGTATATTTCAATGTGTTGCAGTGTATTTCAATATGTTACAATGTATTTTAGTATGTTGCAGTATGTTGCAGTGTATTTCAGTATGTAGCAGTGTATTTCAGTATGTTGCAGTATATTTCAGTATGTTAAAGTGTATTTCAGTATTTTGCAGTGTATTTCAGTATGTTGCAGTATATTTTAGTATGTTGCAGTATGTTGCAGTGTATTGCAGTATATTTCAGTGTGTTACAGTATTTTGCAGTGTATTTCAGTGTGTTGCAGTGTATTTCAGTATGTTGCAGTATTTTTAAATGTGTTACAGTATATTTTGGTATATTACCGTATATTTAGGTATGTTACAGTATATTTCAATGTGTTGCAGTGTATTTCAATATGTTACAGTGCATTTCAGTATGTTGTAGTATTTGGCGGTGTATTTTAGTGTGTTGCAGTGTATTTCAGTATGTTGCAGTGTTTTTCAATATGTTGTAGTATGTTGCAGTGTATTTTAGTATGTTACAGTGTATTTCAGTATGGTGCAGTATGTTGCAGTATATTTCAGTATGTAGTAGTGTATTTCAGTATGTTGCAATATGTTTCAGTATGTTGTAGTGTTTTGCGGTGTATTTCAGTGTGTTTCAGTGTGTTGCAGTATACTTCAATTTGTTGCAGTGTATTTCAATATGTTCCAGTGTATTTCAGTGTGTTGCAGTGTATTTCAGTATGTTGCAGTTTTTTTAAATGTGTTACAGTATATTTTGGTATATTACCGTATATTTAGGTATGTTACAGTATATTTCAATGTGTTGCAGTGTATTTCAATATGTTGTAGTATGTTGCAGCGTATTTCAGTATGTTACAGTGTATTTCACTATGTTGCAGTATGTTGCAGTATATTTCAGTATGTAGCACTGTATTTCAGTATGTTGCAGTATATTTCAATGTGTTGAAGTGTATTTCAGTATGCTGCAGTATATTTCAGTGAGTTGCAGTGTATTTCAGTGTGCTACAGCATATTTCAGTATGTTACAGTATATTGCAATGTGTCGCAGTATATTTCAGTATGTTGCAGTATTTTTCAATGTGTGACAGTATATTTCAGTAGTTTACCATATATTTCGGTACATTGCAGTATATTTCAATGTGTTGCAGTGTATTTCAATATGTTACAGTGTATTTTAGTATGTTGCAGTATATTTCAGTATGTTGCAGTATATTTTAGTATGTTGCAGTATGTTGCAGTGTGTTGCAGTATATTTCAGTATGTAGCAATGTATTTCAGTATGTTGCAGTATATTTCAGTATGTTACAGTGTATTTCAGTATTTTGCAGTGTATTTCAGTATGTTGCAGTATATTTTAGTATGTTGCAGTATGTTGCAGTGTGTCGCAGTATATTTCAGTATGTAGCAGTGTATTTCAGTATTTTGCAGTATATTTCAATGTGTTGCAGTGTATTTCAATATGTTACAGTGTATTTTAGTATGTTGCAGTATGTTGCAGTGTGTTGCAGTATATTTCAGTATGTAGCAGTGTATTTCAGTATGTTGCAGTATATTTCAGTATGTTAAAGTGTATTTCAGTATTTTGCAGTGTATTTCAGTATGTTGCAGTATATTTTAGTATGTTGCAGTATGTCGCAGTGTGTTGCAGTATATTTCAGTATGTAGCAGTGTATTTCAGTATTTTGCAGTATATTTCAGTATGTTGCAGTATATTTTAGTATGTTGCAGTATGTTGCAGTGTGTTGCAGTATATTTCAGTATGTAGCAGTGTATTTCAGTATTTTGCAGTATATTTCAATGCGTTGCAGTGTATTCCAATATGTTACAGTGTATTTTAGTATGTTGCAGTATGTTGCTGTGTGTTGCAGTATATTTCAGTATGTAGCAGTGTATTTCAGTATGTTGCAGTATATTTCAGTATGTTACAGTGTATTTCAGTATTTTGCACTGTATTTCAGTATGTTGCAGTATATTTTAGTATGTTGCAGTATGTTGCAGTGTTTTGCAGTGTATTTCAGTGTGTTGCAATGTATTTCAGTATGTTGCAGTATGTTGCAGTATATTTCAATATGTTACAGTGTATTTCAGTATGTTGCAGTATATCTCAGTGAGTTGCAGTGTATTTCAGTGTGCTACAGCATATTTCAGTATGTTACAGTATATTGCGATGTGTGTCAGTATATTTCAGTAGTTTACCATATATTTCGGTACATTGCAGTATATTTCAGTGTGTTGCGGTGTATTTCAGTATGTTGCAGTGTTTTTCAATGTTTTACAGTATATTTCAGTATATTACCGTATATTTAGGTATGTTGCAGTATATTTCAATGTGTTGCAGTGTATTTCAATATGTTGTAGTATGTTGCAGTGTATTTTAGTATGTTACAGTGTATTTCAGCATGGTGCAGTATGTTGCAGTATATTTCAGTATGTAGTAGTGTATTTCAGTATGTTGCAATATGTTTCAGTATGTTGTAGTGTTTTGCGGTGTATTTCAGTGTGTTTCAGTGTGTTGCAGTATACTTCAATTTGTTGCAGTGTATTTCAATATGTTCCAGTGTATGTCAGTATAATACAGTATGTTGCAGTGTGTTTCATTATGTTACAGTGTAGTTCAGTATGTTGCAGTATCTTGCAGTATCTTTCAGTATGTTGCAGTATTTTTCAATGTGTTACAGTTTATTTCAGTATCTTACCGTATATTTAGGTATGTTGCAGTATATTTCAATGTGTTGCAGTGTATTTCAATATGTTGTAGTATTTTGCAGTGTATTTCAGTATTTTGCCGTGTATTTCAGTATGTTGCAGTATGTTTTGGTATGTTGCAGTATGTTGCAGTGTGTTGCAGTGTATTTCAGTATGTTACAGTGTATTTCAGTATGTTGCAGGATGTTGCAGTATAATTCAGTATGTTACAGTGTATTTCAGTATGTTGCAGTATATTTCAGTGTGTTACAGTATATTCCAGTATTTTACAGTACATTTCCGTATATTACACTATATTTCAATGAGTTACAGTATGTTTCAGCGAGTTACAGTATATTTCAATGTGTTGCAGTGTATTTCAATGTATTACAGTATATTTTGGTATATTACCGTATATTTAGGTATGTTGCAGTATATTTCAATGTGTTGCAGTGTCTTTTATTATGTTGTAGTATGTTGCAGTTTATTTCAGTATGTTACAGTGTATTTCAGTATATTGCAGTTTGTTGCAGTATATTTCAGTATGTAGCACTGTATTTCAGTATGTTGCAGTATATTTCAATATGTTACAGTGTATTTCAGTATGTTGCAGTATATTTCAGTGAATTGCAGTGTATTTCAGTGTGCTACAGCATATTTCAGTATGTTACAGTATATTGCAATGTGTCGCAGTATATTTCAGTATGTTGCAGTATTTTTCAATGTGTGACAGTATATTTCAGTAGTTTACCATATATTTAGGTACATTGCAGTATATTTCAATGTGTTGCAGTGTATTTCAATATGTTACAGTGTATTTAAGTATGTTGCAGTATGTCGCAGTGTGTTGCGGTATATTTCAGTATGTAGCAGTGTATTTCAGTATTTTGCAGTATATTTCAGTATGTTACAGTGTATTTCAATATTCTGCAGTGTATTTCAGTATGTTGCAGTATATTTTAGTATGTTGCAGTATGTAGCAGTGTGTCGCAGTATATTTCAGTGTGTTACAGTATTTTGCAGTGTATTTCAGTGTGTTGCAGTGTATTTCAGTATGTTGCAGTTTTTTTAAATGTGTTACAGTATATTTTGGTATATTACCGTATATTTAGGTATGTTACAGTATATTTCAATGTGTTGCAGTGTATTTCAATATGTTGTAGTATGTTGCAGCGTATTTCAGTATGTTACAGTGTATTTCACTATGTTGCAGTATGTTGCAGTATATTTCAGTATGTAGCACTGTATTTCAGTATGTTGCAGTATATTTCAATGTATTGAAGTGTATTTCAGTATGTTGCAGTATATTTCAGTGAGTTGCAGTGTATTTCAGTGTGCTACAGCATATTTCAGTATGTTACAGTATATTGCAATGTGTCGCAGTATATTTCAGTATGTTGCAGTATTTTTCAATGTGTGACAGTATATTTCAGTAGTTTACCATATATTTCGGTACATTGCAGTATATTTCAATGTGTTGCAGTGTATTTCAATATGTTACAGTGTATTTTAGTATGTTGCAGTATATTTCAGTATGTTGCAGTATATTTTAGTATGTTGCAGTATGTTGCAGTGTGTTGCAGTATATTTCAGTATGTAGCAATGTATTTCAGTATGTTGCAGTATATTTCAGTATGTTACAGTGTATTTCAGTATTTTGCAGTGTATTTCAGTATGTTGCAGTATATTTTAGTATGTTGCAGTATGTTGCAGTGTGTCGCAGTATATTTCAGTATGTAGCAGTGTATTTCAGTATTTTGCAGTATATTTCAATGTGTTGCAGTGTATTTCAATATGTTACAGTGTATTTTAGTATGTTGCAGTATGTTGCAGTATGTTGCAGTATATTTCAGTATGTAGCAGTGTATTTCAGTATGTTGCAGTATATTTCAGTATGTTAAAGTGTATTTCAGTATTTTGCAGTGTATTTCAGTATGTTGCAGTATATTTTAGTATGTTGCAGTATGTTGCAGTGTATTGCAGTATATTTCAGTGTGTTACAGTATTTTGCAGTGTATTTCAGTGTGTTGCAGTGTATTTCAGTATGTTGCAGTATTTTTAAATGTGTTACAGTATATTTTGGTATATTACCGTATATTTAGCTATGTTACAGTATATTTCAATGTGTTGCAGTGTATTTCAATATGTTACAGTGCATTTCAGTATGTTGTAGTATTTGGCGGTGTATTTTAGTGTGTTGCAGTGTATTTCAGTATGTTGCAGTGTTTTTCAATGTGTTTCAGTATACTTCTGTATATTAACGTATATTTAGGTATGTTGCAGTATATTTCAATGTGTTGCAGTGTATTTCAATATGTTGTAGTATGTTGCAGTGTATTTTAGTATGTTACAGTGTATTTCAGTATGGTGCAGTATGTTGCAGTATATCGCAGTATGTAGTAGTGTATTTCAGTATGTTGCAATATGTTTCAGTATGTTGTAGTGTTTTGCGGTGTATTTCAGTGTGTTTCAGTGTGTTGCAGTATACTTCAATTTGTTGCAGTGTATTTCAATATGTTCCAGTGTATTTCAGTATGTTGCAGTATGTTGCAGTATATTTCAATATGTTACAGTGTATTTCAGTATGTTGCGGTATATTTCAGCGAGTTGCAGTGTATTTCAGTGTGCTACAGCATATTTCAGTATGTTACAGTATATTGCATTGTTTCGCAGTATATTTCAATATGTTGCTGTATATATCAATCTGTTGCAGTATATTTCAGTATGTTGCCGTATGTTTCAGTGTGTTGCAGTATACTTCAATTTGTTGCAGTGTATTTCAATATGTTACAGTGCATGTCAGTATAATACAGTATGTTGCAGTGTGTTTCATTATGTTACAGTGTAGTTCAGTATGTTGCAGTATCTTGCAGTATCTTTCGGTATGTTGCAGTATTTTTCAATGTGTTACAGTTTATTTCAGTATCTTACCGTATATTTAGGTATGTTGCAGTATATTTCAATATGTTACAGTGTATTTTAGTATGTTGCAGTATGTTGCAGTGTGTTGCAGTATATTTCAGTATGTAGCAGTGTATTTCAGTATGTTGCAGTATATTTCAGTATGTTAAAGTGTATTTCAGTATTTTGCAGTGTATTTCAGTATATTGCAGTATATTTTAGTATGTTGCAGTATGTAGCAGTGTATTGCAGTATATTTCAGTGTGTTACAGTATTTTGCAGTGTATTTCAGTGTGTTGCAGTGTATTTCAGTATGTTGCAGTTTTTTTAAATGTGTTACAGTATATTTTGGTATATTACCGTATATTTAGGTATGTTACAGTATATTTCAATGTGTTGCAGTGTATTTCAATATGTTGTAGTATGTTGCAGCGTATTTCAGTATGTTACAGTGTATTTCACTATGTTGCAGTATGTTGCAGTGTATTTCAGTATGTAGCACTGTATTTCAGTATGTTGCAGTATATTTCAATGTGTTGAAGTGTATTTCAGTATGTTGCAGTATATTTCAGTGAGTTGCAGTGTATTTCAGTGTGCTACAGCATATTTCAGTATGTTACAGTATATTGCAATGTGTCGCAGTAAATTTCAGTATGTTGCAGTATTTTTCAATGTGTGACAGTATATTTCAGTAGTTTACCATATATTTCGGTACATTGCAGTATATTTCAATGTGTTGCAGTGTATTTCAATATGTTACAGTGTATTTTAGTATGTTGCAGTATAATTCAGTATGTTGCAGTATATTTTAGTATGTTGCAGTATGTTGCAGTGTGTTGCAGTATATTTCAGTATGTAGCAATGTATTTCAGTATGTTGCAGTATATTTCAGTATGTTACAGTGTAATTCAGTATTTTGCAGTGTATTTCAGTATGTTGCAGTATATTTTAGTATGTTGCAGTATGTTGCAGTGTGTCGCAGTATATTTCAGTATGTAGCAGTGTATTTCGGTATTTTGCAGTATATTTCAATGTGTTGCAGTGTATTTCAATATGTTACAGTGTATTTTAGTATGTTGCAGTATGTTGCAGTGTGTTGCAGTATATTTCAGTATGTAGCAGTGTATTTCAGTATGTTACAGTATATTGCAAGGTGTCGCAGTATATTTCAGTATGTTGCAGTATTTTTCAATGTGTGACAGTATATTTCAGTAGTTTACCATATATTTCGGTACATTGCAGTATATTTCAATGTGTTGCAGTGTATTTCAATATGTTACAGTGTATTTTAGTATGTTGCAGTATATTTCAGTATGTTGCAGTATATTTTAGTATGTTGCAGTATGTTGCAGTGTGTTGCAGTATATTTCAGTATGTAGCAATGTATTTCAGTATGTTGCAGTATATTTCAGTATGTTACAGTGTATTTCAGTATTTTGCAGTGTATTTCAGTATGTTGCAGTATATTTTAGTATGTTGCAGTATGTTGCAGTGTGTCGCAGTATATTTCAGTATGTAGCAGTGTATTTCAGTATTTTGCAGTATATTTCAATGTGTTGCAGTGTATTTCAATATGTTACAGTGTATTTTAGTATGTTGCAGTATGTTGCAGTATGTTGCAGTATATTTCAGTATGTAGCAGTGTATTTCAGTATGTTGCAGTATATTTCAGTATGTTAAAGTGTATTTCAGTATTTTGCAGTGTATTTCAGTATGTTGCAGTATATTTTAGTATGTTGCAGTATGTTGCAGTGTATTGCAGTATATTTCAGTGTGTTACAGTATTTTGCAGTGTATTTCAGTGTGTTGCAGTGTATTTCAGTATGTTGCAGTATTTTTAAATGTGTTACAGTATATTTTGGTATATTACCGTATATTTAGGTATGTTACAGTATATTTCAATGTGTTGCAGTGTATTTCAATATGTTACAGTGCATTTCAGTATGTTGTAGTATTTGGCGGTGTATTTTAGTGTGTTGCAGTGTATTTCAGTATGTTGCAGTGTTTTTCAATGTGTTTCAGTATATTTC
Organism: Bugula neritina; assembly: GCA_964035545.1. Lineage (NCBI taxonomy): Eukaryota > Metazoa > Bryozoa > Gymnolaemata > Cheilostomatida > Bugulidae > Bugula > Bugula neritina. Next base: position 18,489 of record CAXIUT010000230.1, on the reverse strand, counting down.
TGTATATTAACGTATATTTAGGTATGTTGCAGTATATTTCAATGTGTTGCAGTGTATTTCAATATGTTGTAGTATGTTGCAGTGTATTTTAGTATGTTACAGTGTATTTCAGTATGGTGCAGTATGTTGCAGTATATTTCAGTATGTAGTAGTGTATTTCAGTATGTTGCAATATGTTTCAGTATGTTGTAGTGTTTTGCGGTGTATTTCAGTGTGTTTCAGTGTGTTGCAGTATACTTCAATTTGTTGCAGTGTATTTCATTATGTTCCAGTGTATTTCAGTATGTTGCAGTATGTTGCAGTATATTTCAATATGTTACAGTGTATTTCAGTATGTTGCGGTATATTTCAGTGAGTTGCAGTGTATTTCAGTGTGCTACAGCATATTTCAGTATGTTACAGTATATTGCATTGTTTCGCAGTATATTTCAGTATGTTGCTGTATATATCAATCTGTTGCAGTATATTTCAGTATGTTGCCGTATGTTTCAGTGTGTTGCAGTATACTTCAATTTGTTGCAGTGTATTTCAATATGTTCCAGTGCATGTCAGTATAATACAGTATGTTGCAGTGTGTTTCATTATGTTACAGTGTAGTTCAGTATGTTGCAGTATCTTGCAGTATCTTTCGGTATGTTGCAGTATTTTTCAATGTGTTACAGTTTATTTCAGTATCTTACCGTATATTTAGGTATGTTGCAGTATATTTCAATATGTTACAGTGTATTTTAGTATGTTGCAGTATGTTGCAGTGTGTTGCAGTATATTTCAGTATGTAGCAGTGTATTTCAGTATGTTGCAGTATATTTCAGTATGTTAAAGTGTATTTCAGTATTTTGCAGTGTATTTCAGTATATTGCAGTATATTTTAGTATGTTGCAGTATGTAGCAGTGTATTGCAGTATATTTCAGTGTGTTACAGTGTTTTGCAGTGTATTTCAGTGTGTTGCAGTGTATTTCAGTATGTTGCAGTTTTTTTAAATGTGTTACAGTATATTTTGGTATATTACCGTATATTTAGGTATGTTACAGTATATTTCAATGTGTTGCAGTGTATTTCAATATGTTGTAGTATGTTGCAGCGTATTTCAGTATGTTACAGTGTATTTCACTATGTTGCAGTATGTTGCAGTATATTTCAGTATGTAGCACTGTATTTCAGTATGTTGCAGTATATTTCAATGTGTTGAAGTGTATTTCAGTATGTTGCAGTATATTTCAGTGAGTTGCAGTGTATTTCAGTGTGCTACAGCATATTTCAGTATGTTACAGTATATTGCAATGTGTCGCAGTATATTTCAGTATGTTGCAGTATTTTTCAATGTGTGACAGTATATTTCAGTAGTTTACCATATATTTCGGTACATTGCAGTATATTTCAATGTGTTGCAGTGTATTTCAATATGTTACAGTGTATTTTAGTATGTTGCAGTATATTTCAGTATGTTGCAGTATATTTTAGTATGTTGCAGTATGTTGCGGTGTGTTGCAGTATATTTCAGTATGTAGCAATGTATTTCAGTATGTTGCAGTATATTTCAGTATGTTACAGTGTATTTCAGTATTTTGCAGTGTATTTCAGTATGTTGCAGTATATTTTAGTATGTTGCAGTATGTTGCAGTGTGTCGCAGTATATTTCAGTATGTAGCAGTGTATTTCAGTATTTTGCAGTATATTTCAATGTGTTGCAGTGTATTTCAATATGTTACAGTGTATTTTAGTATGTTGCAGTATGTTGCAGTGTATTTCAGTATGTAGCACTGTATTTCAGTATGTTGCAGTATATTTCAATGTGTTGAAGTGTATTTCAGTATGTTGCAGTATATTTCAGTGAGTTGCAGTGTATTTCAGTGTGCTACAGCATATTTCAGTATGTTACAGTATATTGCAATGTGTCGCAGTAAATTTCAGTATGTTGCAGTATTTTTCAATGTGTGACAGTATATTTCAGTAGTTTACCATATATTTCGGTACATTGCAGTATATTTCAATGTGTTGCAGTGTATTTCAATATGTTACAGTGTATTTTAGTATGTTGCAGTATAATTCAGTATGTTGCAGTATATTTTAGTATGTTGCAGTATGTTGCAGTGTGTTGCAGTATATTTCAGTATGTAGCAATGTATTTCAGTATGTTGCAGTATATTTCAGTATGTTACAGTGTAATTCAGTATTTTGCAGTGTATTTCAGTATGTTGCAGTATATTTTAGTATGTTGCAGTATGTTGCAGTGTGTCGCAGTATATTTCAGTATGTAGCAGTGTATTTCGGTATTTTGCAGTATATTTCAATGTGTTGCAGTGTATTTCAATATGTTACAGTGTATTTTAGTATGTTGCAGTATGTTGCAGTGTGTTGCAGTATATTTCAGTATGTAGCAGTGTATTTCAGTATGTTACAGTATATTGCAAGGTGTCGCAGTATATTTCAGTATGTTGCAGTATTTTTCAATGTGTGACAGTATATTTCAGTAGTTTACCATATATTTCGGTACATTGCAGTATATTTCAATGTGTTGCAGTGTATTTCAATATGTTACAGTGTATTTTAGTATGTTGCAGTATATTTCAGTATGTTGCAGTATATTTTAGTATGTTGCAGTATGTTGCAGTGTGTTGCAGTATATTTCAGTATGTAGCAATGTATTTCAGTATGTTGCAGTATATTTCAGTATGTTACAGTGTATTTCAGTATTTTGCAGTGTATTTCAGTATGTTGCAGTATATTTTAGTATGTTGCAGTATGTTGCAGTGTGTCGCAGTATATTTCAGTATGTAGCAGTGTATTTCAGTATTTTGCAGTATATTTCAATGTGTTGCAGTGTATTTCAATATGTTACAGTGTATTTTAGTATGTTGCAGTATGTTGCAGTATGTTGCAGTATATTTCAGTATGTAGCAGTGTATTTCAGTATGTTGCAGTATATTTCAGTATGTTAAAGTGTATTTCAGTATTTTGCAGTGTATTTCAGTATGTTGCAGTATATTTTAGTATGTTGCAGTATGTTGCAGTGTATTGCAGTATATTTCAGTGTGTTACAGTATTTTGCAGTGTATTTCAGTGTGTTGCAGTGTATTTCAGTATGTTGCAGTATTTTTAAATGTGTTACAGTATATTTTGGTATATTACCGTATATTTAGGTATGTTACAGTATATTTCAATGTGTTGCAGTGTATTTCAATATGTTACAGTGCATTTCAGTATGTTGTAGTATTTGGCGGTGTATTTTAGTGTGTTGCAGTGTATTTCAGTATGTTGCAGTGTTTTTCAATGTGTTTCAGTATATTTCTGTATATTAACGTATATTTAGGTATGTTGCAGTATATTTCAATGTGTTGCAGTGTATTTCAATATGTTGTAGTATGTTGCAGTGTATTTTAGTATGTTACAGTGTATTTCAGTATGGTGCAGTATGTTGCAGTATATTTCAGTATGTAGTAGTGTATTTCAGTATGTTGCAATATGTTTCAGTATGTTGTAGTGTTTTGCGGTGTATTTCAGTGTGTTTCAGTGTGTTGCAGTATACTTCAATTTGTTGCAGTGTATTTCATTATGTTCCAGTGTATTTCAGTATGTTGCAGTATGTTGCAGTATATTTCAATATGTTACAGTGTATTTCAGTATGTTGCGGTATATTTCAGTGAGTTGCAGTGTATTTCAGTGTGCTACAGCATATTTCAGTATGTTACAGTATATTGCATTGTTTCGCAGTATATTTCAGTATGTTGCTGTATATATCAATCTGTTGCAGTATATTTCAGTATGTTGCCGTATGTTTCAGTGTGTTGCAGTATACTTCAATTTGTTGCAGTGTATTTCAATATGTTCCAGTGCATGTCAGTATAATACAGTATGTTGCAGTGTGTTTCATTATGTTACAGTGTAGTTCAGTATGTTGCAGTATCTTGCAGTATCTTTCGGTATGTTGCAGTATTTTTCAATGTGTTACAGTTTATTTCAGTATCTTACCGTATATTTAGGTATGTTGCAGTATATTTCAATATGTTACAGTGTATTTTAGTATGTTGCAGTATGTTGCAGTGTGTTGCAGTATATTTCAGTATGTAGCAGTGTATTTCAGTATGTTGCAGTATATTTCAGTATGTTAAAGTGTATTTCAGTATTTTGCAGTGTATTTCAGTATATTGCAGTATATTTTAGTATGTTGCAGTATGTAGCAGTGTATTGCAGTATATTTCAGTGTGTTACAGTGTTTTGCAGTGTATTTCAGTGTGTTGCAGTGTATTTCAGTATGTTGCAGTTTTTTTAAATGTGTTACAGTATATTTTGGTATATTACCGTATATTTAGGTATGTTACAGTATATTTCAATGTGTTGCAGTGTATTTCAATATGTTGTAGTATGTTGCAGCGTATTTCAGTATGTTACAGTGTATTTCACTATGTTGCAGTATGTTGCAGTATATTTCAGTATCTAGCACTGTATTTCAGTATGTTGCAGTATATTTCAATGTGTTGAAGTGTATTTCAGTATGTTGCAGTATATTTCAGTGAGTTGCAGTGTATTTCAGTGTGCTACAGCATATTTCAGTATGTTACAGTATATTGCAATGTGTCGCAGTATATTTCAGTATGTTGCAGTATTTTTCAATGTGTGACAGTATATTTCAGTAGTTTACCATATATTTCGGTACATTGCAGTATATTTCAATGTGTTGCAGTGTATTTCAATATGTTACAGTGTATTTTAGTATGTTGCAGTATATTTCAGTATGTTGCAGTATATTTTAGTATGTTGCAGTATGTTGCGGTGTGTTGCAGTATATTTCAGTATGTAGCAATGTATTTCAGTATGTTGCAGTATATTTCAGTATGTTACAGTGTATTTCAGTATTTTGCAGTGTATTTCAGTATGTTGCAGTATATTTTAGTATGTTGCAGTATGTTGCAGTGTGTCGCAGTATATTTCAGTATGTAGCAGTGTATTTCAGTATTTTGCAGTATATTTCAATGTGTTGCAGTGTATTTCAATATGTTACAGTGTATTTTAGTATGTTGCAGTATGTTGCAGTATGTTGCAGTATATTTCAGTATGTAGCAGTGTATTTCAGTATGTTGCAGTATATTTCAGTATGTTAAAGTGTATTTCAGTATTTTGCAGTGTATTTCAGTATGTTGCAGTATATTTTAGTATGTTGCAGTATGTTGCAGTGTATTGCAGTATATTTCAGTGTGTTACAGTATTTTGCAGTGTATTTCAGTGTGTTGCAGTGTATTTCAGTATGTTGCAGTATTTTTAAATGTGTTACAGTATATTTTGGTATATTACCGTATATTTAGGTATGTTACAGTATATTTCAATGTGTTGCAGTGTATTTCAATATGTTACAGTGCATTTCAGTATGTTGTAGTATTTGGCGGTGTATTTTAGTGTGTTGCAGTGTATTTCAGTATGTTGCAGTGTTTTTCAATATGTTGTAGTATGTTGCAGTGTATTTTAGTATGTTACAGTGTATTTCAGTATGGTGCAGTATGTTGCAGTATATTTCAGTATGTAGTAGTGTATTTCAGTATGTTGCAATATGTTTCAGTATGTTGTAGTGTTTTGCGGTGTATTTCAGTGTGTTTCAGTGTGTTGCAGTATACTTCAATTTGTTGCAGTGTATTTCAATATGTTCCAGTGTATTTCAGTGTGTTGCAGTGTATTTCAGTATGTTGCAGATTTTTTAAATGTGTTACAGTATATTTTGGTATATTACCGTATATTTAGGTATGTTACAGTATATTTCAATGTGTTGCAGTGTATTTCAATATGTTGTAGTATGTTGCAGCGTATTTCAGTATGTTACAGTGTATTTCACTATGTTGCAGTATGTTGCAGTATATTTCAGTATGTAGCACTGTATTTCAGTATGTTGCAGTATATTTCAATGTGTTGAAGTGTATTTCAGTATGCTGCAGTATATTTCAGTGAGTTGCAGTGTATTTCAGTGTGCTACAGCATATTTCAGTATGTTACAGTATATTGCAATGTGTCGCAGTATATTTCAGTATGTTGCAGTATTTTTCAATGTGTGACAGTATATTTCAGTAGTTTACCATATATTTCGGTACATTGCAGTATATTTCAATGTGTTGCAGTGTATTTCAATATGTTACAGTGTATTTTAGTATGTTGCAGTATATTTCAGTATGTTGCAGTATATTTTAGTATGTTGCAGTATGTTGCAGTGTGTTGCAGTATATTTCAGTATGTAGCAATGTATTTCAGTATGTTGCAGTATATTTCAGTATGTTACAGTGTATTTCAGTATTTTGCAGTGTATTTCAGTATGTTGCAGTATATTTTAGTATGTTGCAGTATGTTGCAGTGTGTCGCAGTATATTTCAGTATGTAGCAGTGTATTTCAGTATTTTGCAGTATATTTCAATGTGTTGCAGTGTATTTCAATATGTTACAGTGTATTTTAGTATGTTGCAGTATGTTGCAGTGTGTTGCAGTATATTTCAGTATGTAGCAGTGTATTTCAGTATGTTGCAGTATATTTCAGTATGTTAAAGTGTATTTCAGTATTTTGCAGTGTATTTCAGTATGTTGCAGTATATTTTAGTATGTTGCAGTATGTCGCAGTGTGTTGCAGTATATTTCAGTATGTAGCAGTGTATTTCAGTATTTTGCAGTATATTTCAGTATGTTGCAGTATATTTTAGTATGTTGCAGTATGTTGCAGTGTGTTGCAGTATATTTCAGTATGTAGCAGTGTATTTCAGTATTTTGCAGTATATTTCAATGCGTTGCAGTGTATTCCAATATGTTACAGTGTATTTTAGTATGTTGCAGTATGTTGCTGTGTGTTGCAGTATATTTCAGTATGTAGCAGTGTATTTCAGTATGTTGCAGTATATTTCAGTATGTTACAGTGTATTTCAGTATTTTGCACTGTATTTCAGTATGTTGCAGTATATTTTAGTATGTTGCAGTATGTTGCAGTGTTTTGCAGTGTATTTCAGTGTGTTGCAATGTATTTCAGTATGTTGCAGTATGTTGCAGTATATTTCAATATGTTACAGTGTATTTCAGTATGTTGCAGTATATCTCAGTGAGTTGCAGTGTATTTCAGTGTGCTACAGCATATTTCAGTATGTTACAGTATATTGCGATGTGTGTCAGTATATTTCAGTAGTTTACCATATATTTCGGTACATTGCAGTATATTTCAGTGTGTTGCAGTGTATTTCAGTATGTTGCAGTGTTTTTCAATGTTTTACAGTATATTTCAGTATATTACCGTATATTTAGGTATGTTGCAGTATATTTCAATGTGTTGCAGTGTATTTCAATATGTTGTAGTATGTTGCAGTGTATTTTAGTATGTTACAGTGTATTTCAGCATGGTGCAGTATGTTGCAGTATATTTCAGTATGTAGTAGTGTATTTCAGTATGTTGCAATATGTTTCAGTATGTTGTAGTGTTTTGCGGTGTATTTCAGTGTGTTTCAGTGTGTTGCAGTATACTTCAATTTGTTGCAGTGTATTTCAATATGTTCCAGTGTATGTCAGTATAATACAGTATGTTGCAGTGTGTTTCATTATGTTACAGTGTAGTTCAGTATGTTGCAGTATCTTGCAGTATCTTTCAGTATGTTGCAGTATTTTTCAATGTGTTACAGTTTATTTCAGTATCTTACCGTATATTTAGGTATGTTGCAGTATATTTCAGTATGTAGCAATGTATTTCAGTATGTTGCAGTATATTTCAGTATGTTACAGTGTATTTCAGTATTTTGCAGTGTATTTCAGTATGTTGCAGTATATTTTAGTATGTTGCAGTATGTTGCAGTGTGTCGCAGTATATTTCAGTATGTAGCAGTGTATTTCGGTATTTTGCAGTATATTTCAATGTGTTGCAGTGTATTTCAATATGTTACAGTGTATTTTAGTATGTTGCAGTATGTTGCAGTGTGTTGCAGTATATTTCAGTATGTAGCAGTGTATTTCAGTATGTTGCAGTATATTTCAGTATGTTAAAGTGTATTTCAGTATTTTGCAGTGTATTTCAGTATGTTGCAGTATATTTTAGTATGTTGCAGTATGTCGCAGTGTGTTGCAGTATATTTCAGTATGTAGCAGTGTATTTCAGTGTTTTGCAGTATATTTCAGTATGTTGCAGTATATTTTAGTATGTTGCAGTATGTTGCAGTGTGTTGCAGTATATTTCAGTATGTAGCAGTGTATTTCAGTATTTTGCAGTATATTTCAATGCGTTGCAGTGTATTCCAATATGTTACAGTGTATTTTAGTATGTTGCAGTATGTTGCTGTGTGTTGCAGTATATTTCAGTATGTAGCAGTGTATTTCAGTATGTTGCAGTATATTTCAGTATGTTACAGTGTATTTCAGTATTTTGCACTGTATTTCAGTATGTTGCAGTATATTTTAGTATGTTGCAGTATGTTGCAGTGTGTTGCAGTATATTTCAGTGTGTTACAGTGTTTTGCAGTGTATTTCAGTGTGTTGCAATGTATTTCAGTATGTTGCAGTATGTTGCAGTATATTTCAATATGTTACAGTGTATTTCAGTATGTTGCAGTATATCTCAGTGAGTTGCAGTGTATTTCAGTGTGCTACAGCATATTTCAGTATGTTACAGTATATTGCGATGTGTGTCAGTATATTTCAGTAGTTTACCATATATTTCGGTACATTGCAGTATATTTCAGTGTGTTGCAGTGTATTTCAGTATGTTGCAGTGTTTTTCAATGTTTTACAGTATATTTCAGTATATTACCGTATATTTAGGTATGTTGCAGTATATTTCAATGTGTTGCAGTGTATTTCAATATGTTGTAGTATGTTGCAGTGTATTTTAGTATGTTACAGTGTATTTCAGCATGGTGCAGTATGTTGCAGTATATTTCAGTATGTAGTAGTGTATTTCAGTATGTTGCAATATGTTTCAGTATGTTGTAGTGTTTTGCGGTGTATTTCAGTGTGTTTCAGTGTGTTGCAGTATACTTCAATTTGTTGCAGTGTATTTCAATATGTTCCAGTGTATGTCAGTATAATACAGTATGTTGCAGTGTGTTTCATTATGTTACAGTGTAGTTCAGTATGTTGCAGTATCTTGCAGTATCTTTCAGTATGTTGCAGTATTTTTCAATGTGTTACAGTTTATTTCAGTATCTTACCGTATATTTAGGTATGTTGCAGTATATTTCAATGTGTTGCAGTGTATTTCAATATGTTGTAGTATTTTGCAGTGTATTTCAGTATTTTGCCGTGTATTTCAGTATGTTGCAGTATGTTTTGGTATGTTGCAGTATGTTGCAGTGTGTTGCAGTGTATTTCAGTATGTTACAGTGTATATCAGTATGTTGCAGGATGTTGCAGTATAATTCAGTATGTTACAGTGTATTTCAGTATGTTGCAGTATATTTCAGTGTGTTACAGTATATTCCAGTATTTTACAGTACATTTCCGTATATTACACTATATTTCAATGAGTTACAGTATGTTTCAGCGAGTTACAGTATATTTCAATGTGTTGCAGTGTATTTCAATGTATTACAGTATATTTTGGTATATTACCGTATATTTAGGTATGTTGCAGTATATTTCAATGTGTTGCAGTGTCTTTTAATATGTTGTAGTATGTTGCAGTTTATTTCAGTATGTTACAGTGTATTTCAGTATATTGCAGTTTGTTGCAGTATATTTCAGTATGTAGCACTGTATTTCAGTATGTTGCAGTATATTTCAATATGTTACAGTGTATTTCAGTATGTTGCAGTATATTTCAGTGAGTTGCAGTGTATTTCAGTGTGCTACAGCATATTTCAGTATGTTACAGTATATTGCAATGTGTCGCAGTATATTTCAGTATGTTGCAGTATTTTTCAATGTATGACAGTATATTTCAGTAGTTTACCATATATTTCGGTACATTGCAGTATATTTCAATGTGTTGCAGTGTATTTCAATATGTTACAGTGTATTTAAGTATGTTGCAGTATGTCGCAGTGTGTTGCGGTATATTTCAGTATGTAGCAGTGTATTTCAGTATTTTGCAGTATATTTTAGTATGTTACAGTGTATTTCAATATTCTGCAGTGTATTTCAGTATGTTGCAGTATATTGTAGTATGTTGCAGTATGTTGCAGTGTGTCGCAGTATGTTTCAGTATGTAGCAGTGTATTTCAGTATTTTGCAGTATATTTCAATGTGTTGCAGTGTATTTCAATATGTTACAGTCTATTTTAGTATGTTGCAGTATGTTGCAGTATATTTCAGTATGTAGCAGTGTATTTCAGTATGTTGCAGTATATTTCAGTATGTTACAGTGTATTTCAGTATTTTGCAGTGTATTTCAGTATGTTGCAGTATATTTTAGTATGTTGCAGTATGTTGCAGTGTGTCGCAGTATATTTCAGTATGTAGCAGTGTATTTCAGTATTTTGCAGTATATTTCAATGTGTTGCAGTGTATTTCAATATGTTACAGTGTATTTTAGTATGTTGCAGTATGTTGCAGTGTGTTGCAGTATATTTCAGTATGTAGCAGTGTATTTCAGTATGTTGCAGTATATTTCAGTATGTTGAAGTGTATTTCAGTATTTTGCAGTGTATTTCAGTATGTTGCAGTATATTTTAGTATGTTGCAGTATGTTGCAGTGTATTGCAGTATATTTCAGTATGTAGCAGTGTATTTCAGTATGTTGCAGTATAATACAGTATGTTGCAGTGTGTTTCATTATGTTACAGTGTAGTTCAGTATGTTGCAGTATCTTGCAGTATCTTTCAGTATGTTGCAGTATTTTTCAATGTGTTGCAGTGTATTTCAATATGTTGTAGTATTTTGCAGTGTATTTCAGTATGTTACAGTGTATTTCAGTATGTTGCACTATGCTGCAGTATTTTTCAATATGTTACAGTGTATTTCAGTATGTTGCAGTATATTTCAGTGAGTTGCAGTGTATTTCAGTGTGCTACAGCGTATTTCAGTATGTTACAGTATATTGCAATGCGACGCAGTATATTTCAGTATGTTGCAGTATTTTTCAATGTGTGACAGTATATTTCAGCAGTTCACCATATATTTCGGTACATTGCATGTATTTCACTGTGTTGCAGTGTATTTCAATATGTTACAGTGTATTTTAGTATGTTGCAGTATGTTGCAGTGTGTTGCAGTATATTTCAGTATGTTACAGTGTATTTCAGTATTTTGAAGTGTATTTCAGTATGTTGCAGTATATTTTAGTATGTTGCAGTATGTTGCAGTGTGTTGCAGTATATTTCAGTATGCAGCAGTGTATTTCAGAATTTTGCATGCAGTATATTTCAATGTGTTGCAGTGTATTTCATTATGTTGCAGTGTATTTTAGTATGTTGCAGTATGTTGCAGTGTGTTGCAGTATATTTCAGTATGTAGCAGTGTATTTCAGTATGTTGCAGTATATTTCAGTATGTTGCAGTATATTTCAGTATGTTACAGTGTATTTCAGTATTTTGCAGTGTATTTCAGTATGTTGCAGTATATTTTAGCATGTTGCGGTATGTTGCAGTGTGTTGCAGTATATTTCGGTATGTTATAGTGTATTTCAGTATTTTGCAGTGTGTTTCAGTATGTTGCAGCATATTTTAGTATGTTGCAGTATGTTGCAGTATATTTCCGTGTGTTACGGTGTATTTCAGTATTTTGCAGTGTATTTCAGTATGTTGCAGTATATTTTAGTATGTTGCAGTATGTTGCAGTGTGTTGCAGTGTATTTCAGTATGTTACAGTGTATTTCAGTATGTTGCAGGATGTTGCAGTATAATTCAGTATGTTACAGTGTATTTCAGTATGTTGCAGTATATTTCTGTGTGTTACAGTATATTCCAGTATTTTACAGTACATTTCCGTATATTACACTATATTTCAGTGAGTTACAGTATGTTTCAGCGAGTTACAGTATATTTCAATGTGTTGCAGTGTATTTCAATGTATTACAGCGTATTTCAGTATGTTGTAGTATGTTGCAGTGTATTTCAGTATTTTGTAGTATTTTTCAATGTGTTACAGTATATTTCAGTATATTACCGTATATTTAGGTATGTTGCAGTGTATTTCAATATGTTGTAGTATTTTGCAGTGTGTTTCAGTATGTTACAGTGTATTTCAGTATTTAGCAGTGTATTTCAGTATGTTGCAGTATATTTTAGTATGTTGCAGTATGTTGCAGTGTGTCGCAGTATATTTCAATATGTAGCAGTGTATTTAAGTATTTTGCAGTATATTTCAATGTGTTGCAGTGTATTTCAATATGTTACAGTGTATTTTAGTATGTTGCAGTATGTTGCAGTGTGTTGCAGTATATTTCAGTATGTAGCAGTGTATTTGAGTATGTTGCAGTATATTTCAGTATGTTAAAGTGTATTTCAGTATTTTGCAGTGTATTTCAGTATGTTGCAGTATATTTTAGTATGTTGCGGTATGTTGCAGTGTATTGCAGTATATTTCAGTATGTTACAGTATTTTGCAGTGTATTTCAGTGTGTTGCAGTGTATTTCAGTATGTTGCAGTTTTTTTAAATGTGTTACAGTATATTTTGGTATATTACCGTATATTTAGGTAAGTTACAGTATATTTCAATGTGTTGCAGTGTATTTCAATATGTTGTAGTATGTTGGAGTGTATTTCAGTATGTTACAGTGTATTTCACTATGTTGCAGTATGTTGCAGTATATTTCAGTATGTAGCACTGTATTTCAGTATGTTGCAGTATATTTCAATGTGTTGAAGTGTATTTCAGTATGTTGCAGTATATTTCAGTGAGTTGCAGTGTATTTCAGTGTGCTACAGCATATGTCAGTATGTTACAGTATATTGCAATGTGTCGCAGTATATTTCAGTATGTTGCAGTATTTTTCAATGTGTGACAGTATATTTCAGTAGTTTACCATATATTTCGGTACATTGCAGTATATTTCAATGTGTTGCAGTGTATTTCAATATGTTACAGTGTATTTTAGTATGTTGCAGTATGTCGCAGTGTGTTGCAGTATATTTCAGTATGTAGCAGTGTGTTTCAGTATTTTGCAGTATATTTCAGTATGTTGCAGTATATTTTAGTATGTTGCAGTATGTTGCAGTGTGTTGCAGTATATTTCAGTATGTAGCAGTGTATTTCAGTATTTTGCAGTATATTTCAATGCGTTGCAGTGTATTCCAATATGTTACAGTGTATTTTAGTATGTTGCAGTATGTTGCTGTGTGTTGCAGTATATTTCAGTATGTAGCAGTGTATTTCAGTATGTTGCAGTATATTTCAGTATGTTACAGTGTATTTCAGTATTTTGCACTGTATTTCAGTATGTTGCAGTATATTTTAGTATGTTGCAGTATGTTGCAGTGTGTTGCAGTATATTTCAGTGTGTTACAGTGTTTTGCAGTGTATTTCAGTGTGTTGCAATGTATTTCAGTATGTTGCAGTATGTTGCAGTATATTTCAATATGTTACAGTGTATTTCAGTATGTTGCAGTGTATTTCAATATGTTGTAGTATTTTACAGTGCTAAAAAGTGCCGAAATGTGCTAAAAAGTACCTAAATGTGCTTAACAGTGGCTAAAAGTGCTTAAATGTGCTGAAAGTGCCGAATTCCGCTAAAAAGTGCCTAAATGTGCTAAAAAGTGCCGAAATGTGCTAAAAAGTACTTAAATGTGCTCAACAGTGCTAAAAGTGCCTAAATGTGCTAAAAGTGCTTAATTGTGCTGAAAAGTGCCCAATGTGCTAGAAAGTGCCTAAATGTGCTAAAAGTGCCCAAATGTGCTGGAAAGTGCTAAAGTGCCTAAATGTGCTAAACAGTGCCTAAATGTGCCTAAATGTGCTAAAAGTGCCTAGATGTGCTGAAACGTACCCAAATGTGCTAAAAAGTGCCTAAAAGTGCCTAAACGTGCTAAAAGTGCCTAAATGTGCTAAAAAGTGCCTAAATGTGCTGAAAAGTGCCAAATGTGCTACAAAATGCCTAAATGTGCCTAAATTAGCTAGAAGTGCCTAAATGTGCTAAAAGTGCCCAAATGTGCTTGAAAGTGCCTAAAAGTGCCTAATTGTGCTTAAAAGTCCCTAAATGTGCTAAAAAGTGTCTAAATGTGCCTAAATGTGCTAAAAGTGCCTAAATGTGCTAAAAAGTGCCTAAATGTGCTAAAAAGTGCCCAAATGTGCTAAAAAGTGCACAAGTGTGCCTAATTGTGCTAAAAGTGCCTAAATGTGCTAAAAAGTGCCTAAATGTGCTAGAAAGCGCCTAAATGTACTGAAAAGTGCCTAAATGTGCCTAAATGTGCTGAAAAGTGCCCAAATGTGCTACAAAATGCCTAAATGTGCCTAAATTAGCTAAAAGTGCCTAAATGTGCTAAAAGTGCCCAAATGTGCTTGAAAGTGCCTAAAGTGCCTAATTGTGCTAAAAGTCCCTAAATGTGCTAAAAAGTGTCTAAATGTGCCTAAATGTGCTAAAAGTGCCTAAATGTGCTAAAAAGTGCCTAAATGTGCTAAAAAGTGCCCAAATGTGCTAAAAAGTGCCCAAATGTGCTAATTGTGCTAAAAGTGCCTAAATGTGCTAAAAGTGCCTAAATGTGCTAGAAAGCGCCTAAATGTGCTGAAAAGTGCCCAAATGTGCTAAAAAGTGCCTAAATGTGCTAAAAGTGGCTAAATGTGCTGAAAGTGCCCAAATGTGCTACAAAATGCCTAACTGTGCCTAAATTAGCTAAAAGTGCCTAAATGTGCTAAAGTTGCCAATGGTGCTTGAAAGTGCCTAAAAGTGCCTAAATTAGCTAAAAACAGTGCCTAAATGTGCCTAAATGTGCTAAAAGTGCCTAAATGTGCTGAAAAGTGCCCAATGTGATAAAAGTGCTTAATGTGCTAAAAAATGCCTAAATGTGCCTAAATGTGCTAAAAGTGCCTGAATGTGCTGAAACGTACCCAAATGTGCTAAAAATTGCCTAAATGTGCCTAAATATGCTAAAAGTGCCTAAATGTGCTAAAAAGTGCCTAAATGTACTAAAAAGTGCTGAAATGTGCTGGAAAGTGCGAAAAGGTGCCTAAAGTTCCTAAATATGCTAAAAGTGCCTAAATGTGCTTAAGAGTGCCTTAATGTGCCTAAATGTGCTGAAATTGCCTAATTGTGCTATAAAAGTGCCTAAATGTGCTAAAAGGTTCCTGAATGTGCTAAAAAGTACCTAAATGTGCTAAAAGTGCCCAAATGTGCTAAAAAGTACCCAAATGTGCCTAAATGTGCCAAAAAGTGCCTAAATGTGCAAAGCAGTGCCTAAAAGTACCTAAATGTGCTAAAAGTGCCTAAATGTGCTGAAAAGTGCCCAAATGTGCTAGAAATGCCTAAATGTGCTAAAAATGCCAAATGTGCTGGAAAGCGCCTAAAAGTGCCTAAATGTGCTAAACAGTGCCTAAATGTGCCCAAATGTGCTGAAAATTGCCCAAATGTGCTGAAAAGTGCCTAAAATGTGCTGAAAAATGCCCAAATGTGCCTAAATGTGCTCAAAGCGCCTAAATGTGCTGAAAGTGCCCAAATGTGCTGGAAAGTGTCTAAATGTGCCTTAATGTGCTAAAAGTGCCTACATGTGCTAAAAAGTGCCTAATATGCTAAAAGTGCCCAAATGTGCTAAAAAGTGCCCAAATGTGCTAAAAGTACCCAAATGTGCCTAAATGTGCAAAAAAGTGCCTAAATGCGCTAAGCAGTGCCTAAAAGTGCCTAATGGGGCTAAAAGTGCCTAAATGTGCTGAAAAGTGCCCAAACGTGCTAGAAGTGCCTAAATGTGCTAAAAGTGCCCAAATGTGCTGGAAAGCGCCTAAAAGTGCGTAAATGTGCTAAACAGTGCCTAAATGTGCCCAAATGTGCTGAAAAATGCCCAAATGTACTGAAAAGTGCCTAAATGTGCTAAAAAAATGCCCAAATGTGCCTAAATGTGCTAAAAGCGCCTAAATGTGCTGAAAAGTGCCCCGATGTGCTGGAAAGTGTCTAAATGTGATAAAAGTGCTTAAATGTGCTAAAAAGTGCCTAAATGTGCCTAAATGTGCTAAAAGTGCCTGAATGTGCTGAAACGCACCCAAAATGTGCTAAAAAATGCTAAATGTGCCTAAATGTGCTAAAAGTGCCCAAATGTGCTAAAAGTGCCTAAATGTGCCTAAATGTGCCTAAATGTGCTAAAAGTGGCTAAATGTGCTGAAAGGTGCCCAAACGTGATAAAAGTGCTTAAATGTGCTAAAAAGTGCCTAAATGTGCCTAAATGTGCTAAAAGTGCTAATGTGCTAAAAAAGTGCCTAAATGTACTAAAAGTGCTGAAATGAGCTGAAAGTGCGAAAAGGTCGCCCTAAAAGTTCCTAATGTGCTAAAAGTGCCTAAATGTGCTAAAGAGTTGCCTTAATGGCCTAAATGTGCTGAAGTGCCTAATTGTGCTAAAAAGTGCCTAAATGTGCTAAAAAGTGCCTGAATGTGCTAAAAAGTACCCAAATGTGCCTAAATGTGCAAAAAAGTGCCTAAATGTGCTAAGCAGTGCCTAAAAGTGCCTAAATGGGCTAAAAGTGCCTAAATGTGCTGAAAAGTGCCCAAACGTGCTAGAAAGTGCCTAAATGTGCTAAAAGTGCCCAATGTGCTGGAAAGCGCCTAAAAGTGCGTAAATGTGCTAAACAGTGCCTAAATGTGCCCAAATGTGCTGAAAAATGCCCAAATGTACTGAAAAGTGCCTAAATGTGCTAAAAAATGCCCAAATGTGCCTAAATGTGCTAAAGCGCCTAAATGTGGCTGAAAAGTGCCCCGATGTGCTGGAAAGTGTCTAAATGTGATAAAGTGCTTAAATGTGCTAAAAAGTGCCTAAATGTGCCTAAATGTGCTAAAAGTGCCTGAATGTGCTGAAACGCACCCAAATGTGCTAAAAAATGCCTAAATGTGCCTAAATGTGCTAAAAGTGCCCAAATGTGCTAAAAAGTGCCTAAATGTGCCTAAAGTGCCTAAATGTGCTAAAGTGGCTAAATGTGCTGAAAGGTGCCAAACGTGATAAAAGTGCTTAAATGTGCTAAAAAGTGCCTAAATGTGCCTAAATGTGCTAAAAGTGCCTAAATGTGCTAAAAAGTGCCTAACATGTACTAAAAGTGCTGAAATGAGCTGGAAAGTGCGGAAAAGGTGCCTAAAAGTTCCTAATGTGCTAAAAGTGCCTAAATGTGCTAAAGAGTGCCTTAATGTGCCTAAATGTGCTGAAAGTGCCTAATTGTGCTAAAAAGTGCCTAAATGTGCTAAAAAGTGCCTGAATGTGCTAAAAAGTACCCAAATGTGCCTAAATGTGCAAAAAAGTGCCTAAATGTGCTAAGCAGTGCCTTAAAAGTGCCTAAATGGGCTAAAAGTGCCTAAATGTGCTGAAAAGTGCCCAAACGTGCTAGAAAGTGCCTAAATGTGCTAAAAGTGCCCAAATGTGCTAGAAAGCGCCTAAAGTGCGTAAATGTGCTAAACAGTGCCTAAATGTGCCCAAATGTGCTGAAAAATGCCCAAATGTGCTGAAAAAGTGCCTAAATGTGCTAAAAAAGGCCCAAATGTGCCTAAATGTGCTAAAAGCGCCTAAATGTGCTGAAAAGTGGCCCGATGTGCTGGAAAGTGTCTAAATGTGATAAAAGTGCTTAAATGTGCTAAAAAGTGCCTAAATGTGCCTAAATGTGCTAAATTGCGTGAATGTGCTGAAACGCACGCCTAAATGTGCTAAAAAATGCCTAATGTGCCTAAATGTGCTAAAAGTGCCCAAATGTGCTAAAAAGTGCCTAAATGTGGCGTAAATGTGCTAAAAGTGGCTAAATGTGCTGAAAAGTGCCCAATGTGCTACAAACTGCCTAAATGTGCCTAAATTAGCTAAAAGTGCCTAAATGTGCTAAAAGTGCCAATGGTGCTTGAAAGTGCCTAAAAGTGCCTAAAAGTGCCTAAATTAGCTAAAAACAGTGCCTAAATGTGCTTAAATGTGCTAAAAGTGCCTAAATGTGCTGAAAAGTGCCCAAATGTGATAAAAGTGCTTAAATGTGCTAAAAAGTGCCTAAATGTGCCTAAATGTGCTAAAAGTGCCTGAATGTGCTGAAACGCACCCAAATGTGCTAAAAATGCCTAAATGTGCCTAAACGTGCTAAAAGTGCCTAAATGTGCTAAAAAGTGCCTAAATGTACTAAAAAGTGCTGAAATGTGCTGGAAAGTGCGAAAAGGTGCCTAAAAGTTCCTAAATGTGCTAAAAGTGCCTAAATGTGCTAAAGAGTGCCTTAATGTGCCTAAATGTGCTGAAACTGCCTAATTGTGCTAAAGAGTGCCTAAATGTGCTAAAAAGTGCCTGAATGTGCTAAAAAGTACCTAAATGTGCTAAAAGTGCCCAAATGTGCTAAAAAGTACCCAAATGTGCCTAAATGTGCCAAAAAGTGCCTAAATTTGCTAAGCAGTGCCTAAAAGTACCTAAATGTGCTAAAAGTGCCTAAATGTGCTGAAAAGTGCCCAAATGTGCTAGAAAGTGCC